>OY728137.1:368601328-369832531 GCA_963277665.1 Viscum album
TTATATTTGGAATAATTATAATTTTTCCTTTAGTTATGCCTTAAATCAAAATTATAAATCCCACTTCCTTCTTATGGGTTTGATCCTGATTATGATTTATGTATGGTTTATTTTCAATTTTTAAATACATATTCTTATACATATCATAATGTGATGGGTGGGACCATAATATCCCTCTAATTAGTTGGGTAATGTTAATGTCTCATGATATACCTTTTATGGTGAATATACGGTTAGCCTTAGCATAGTATGCTTGGTGCATGGGTTGTATCCAAAACACCATATATTGTGATGGGTGTTAGCCTAAGTATCTAATGATTATAATGAGGGTTAGACTTTATTATGAAATATTGGAAGTTATTACTGACATATGATTATAATTTAATGATTTATAATGTTTCCACATACTTATGCTTCCATGATTTTATTATTTCATATAATTATTTCATATTTTCATGCTTATAATAATTCTCTTTATGTATCTTTTTATTCCACTTGAATCCCATTTTATGGTTTATTTCCATGTTTATTTCCTTAATGATATTTTTATATCACCCTTTTCCCTATGTATTTTCCCCAGGGTATCTTATGAAGTTTTAAAAGATATATGGGAGAAAAGGTCACTATATATAGTTTTAAAAAAATATTTTTTAAATTTAATATGATATATTTATGTATCTAATCATTTAAAGAATGTTTATCTCCATATCTGTAGTTTGTATTATTATGAGTGTATGTTATAAATCATGAATTGTAGTGTGTTTGAGGTTTGGGTATCTACAGATCATGAGATGTATTTTCAAATCACTTGTATTTAATTAATATTATGAAAAATTGAAACAAATGTCTAATAAATACACCATAAAAAAAAGAGTGGTTAATACAATGAACTATAATATACATGAAAAACAAAGCGATTATTGGCTTTAACGTGACTTTAACATGGAATTCATAATAACATAGTAATTACAGGTTATAATTATGTCATATATGATATGATATATATAATTATTATTCAATAATATATTTATATTAAACTTATATTTAGCATTATATACATTTTATGGTGTAAGATAGAAGTTGAGACTTAAGGTACGGTATTTCCCCAAAATTTTTATTTTTCTTTGTGAAACATGCCATTTTTACCAAATTATTATTTATGTGGTGTATATAATGATTACGAATGTATCTTATGATTATTATCATTATAGTTATGTGTATTTAAATATCCTTTTGAAGATACCTCTTCCATGGGGCTCACGATTCAATGTTACCAAAGTGGTAAGGGTTTATGATATAATATCCTCATTTATCGGGATTACTAATGATTATGATTCCAATGATGATATACAATAATATATCTCTCTATAAAATCATTTATTTTGTTCTAATATAGTTATTCATGATATTTTCAAGTAGTATTTCCATTTTATTCTCTTTTTTACTTATCATAATTATGATTTTTTTTTAAGAAAATGTGAATTTATTTCTCTCTTAGGTCTAAAATCCATTTTCTTCCAAAACCATGATTTGAGATTTTTTTTTAAAATGGTTTACTATTATACAATGATTTTTATAAGACATTTTTAATCATTTTTTCCTTTTAAAAATTAATTTTAGAGTAACGTTCATGTATTCTATAAAAAATTATGATTGGTCTATTATTGAAAATGTGAAAGGAGTATTTGTTTTTAACATGTATATCATGAATAGTATTTACAATATTCTTGAATTCTCAATGATTTCAAACCTCTTTAAAAATTTAAAAATTTATTTGTATATACATTGTTTTCCTTAATATTTTTAATGTTTTTAGATTTTAAATAAATTATTTCAAAATGAAAATGAATTTTGAAATCTTCTATGTTTTAGAAAGTGTTTTTCAAAGTTGAAAAGATAGTTTAATCAGCAAATATTTTAAATTACATCATAATATTCAATTATATTTTTTCTAGGATATATTAAAATAAATTATTTGAAAATTATTTTATGAATTTTTAGTTAAAAATGTGATTCTTAATGAAATGTCATTTTCACAAGAAATATTCCAAGTGATCTTTCAAAATGATTCTCTATATATGATGAAATTTTTTGAGGTTACTTATGATCTACTTGGGATAGGATCCAATGATACAATTCATATTATTTCTCTAAATGGTATATGTATATGAAAAAATTATTTTTATGAAACCCATTTATCTTCTACATGTTATACCATGATAAAATGCATTGAAAACATGATTTTTTTATACTATTTATACTTTGATGAAATGATGAAATTATTATGAAACATATTTCTTCTCTAGAGATTATTTTATGATAAATGTTTATGAAACCCATTTCATTTCATAAGTTTTGACGTGATGAATGTTTTTTGATCTTGTGGAACACATATGTTTGATTTTTTTATGTGTCGATAGTTACATTATAACCAAGGAATTTAGTTACATTATATCCTTTTGTGATGCTTATATTATAACCAAATATGTATTGGAACTATGGAACCTTTAAATTAATTGGGAAAATATTTATATATCTTGAGATAATAATGGGAAAAAATTTCATTAAATTTATCCACTATGGGAAATATGTTTGTATTGATCTAATATGGGAAACAAGTATGTACTGGTCAACTATGGGAAACAGGTGTGTCATGATCCACAATAGAGAACATGTGATGAGTCCTCATCCACTATATTGATGTTTTGGATAGTTAACCTTGATATGTATTTTTTTTCAATATCTATGATTGTGAAACACTTTTATGACATGATTTTATGGTTTATGGTTGATTTATGATGATTTATCACTCTTATAGGGTATGTTTTCTGAAATGGTAACATTTAATGCCAATTCTCATGTTTATGATATTGTATAGGTTGGTTATAAAATCCATAAGTTATACTATTAATTACATAAACATGTGATTATCTTATTTTTTCATACGATCATAGATTTATATATCTTATTTTTACCCTTACAAAGAATTTGAGGTTGCATTTTCTTATGTTTCCTTTTCTAGGTTATGAAGAAATGTTGAGGTAGTGTATTCCTATAAGTAGTACTATATGAGAAGATATATTTGTGGGATGTTGAATATATTTTGAAAAATTAAGAGATTTCATTTATTGTCTCCAAAGAAACTAATATATTATGATCCCCAGGTCTTTTTTTGTTTAATGTATTGAATATTATTCTAAAAAGAGATAATATCTACGTATCAAAATCCTGTCTAATTATAGACGGTATCATAGGAACAGTTTTGTTAACAATTGAAAATAATGATAATAAAAAATTTGTGAGATATATAGGAATATTTCCATGGATAAATCTAGGGATGTCCCTCAGGATAATTCAAAGGATGATTAAAATTATGTTAAAATGTCCAAGAATATTGGTAAATTATAGACTGAGTTTTTCTAAGAAATTTAATACCTCTTTGGGTACTACAATTGGATTTGGATATAGAAAATAGGTACCTAAGTTTAATAAATCTGAAAAGTCTGCATTGATATTGAATCGATCATCACCTGGTGCATAAATGTTGGCTTTGATGCACACATAGTTTTACACTCGCATATGATATTCTTTGTAAATTCACTAATTTTGTGTAAACAATAAATAATTATTTAAATAGATGGTGACTATGGATGAACTATTATAAACATAAGGCATCATAGATTGAAACAAATGTGTGAAGATTCAGACATCGTATAATTTATTTTTCATCATTATGTCATCTTATACTATGACTAATATTTATCACACTATAATTTTTGGTTTTATTCAATGGATTGAATCCAAAAGAACTATATTAATGTAAAATACAACAAAAAATGTAATGATTTTTTTCCAAATTAATTTTTTTTAGGGATATTGAATAAAAAATATATTTGATATTCTCAGACAACTTTCTTAATCTATGATTCATATTGAGCTTCTAAATGATAAAATAAGGTGAAACTATTGTGTTAAGTACATAATGATGCAAAATCCACCTTCTATTAGTAGATCCAATGATCATCTAGTTACTAGGAAATGGTTTGGTACCAATGGAAATATATTTTCCATTATCTAGTGTTCAAATCAGGGACAAATTCATTTTATATGTTTATCATTTGGAAGGTGAAGTTGATCAGTGGTGAAATATCATTAAGAATATGAGGGAACATGAATAAATTGTATATATGCAATGGAAAGAGTTTATGGGGATATTTTTTAGAAATTACTTCTCTCATACTCTGTGAACAAATATTGATAAATAATTGCACAATCATAAGAAAAAGGATAATGAATCTATTGGTACATATGGAGCTAAATTTACAAGAATTTCATGGTTTTATTATGGTTTAAACATAATCACTAAAAGAATCATTTCTTTATTCCATAGTGGTCTAAAACCAAATATTCTAAAGGCCTTAGCTATAAGATACTTTTGTAAATATGGAGATGTTTTTTATGTGCACTAATGGTATAAATAAAATGGGATATTCCCTCCATTCCTATGGTTTTGATATGAAATGTAAGATGAAGTATCATGAAGACTCAAATGGTGGAATGAAATTCCATCCATCTGTATGCCAGAAATGTGGGAAGATGCATCAAGGGAATTGATTGAATTGAACCCTAAGGTTCATTAAATGTGGAAAGGATGGCCATAAAACATGAGAATTTTGAAATTTGTTCAATGGTCCTATTAATGAAATGTAGGAGAAGAGGATGACAAATAATGCACCACCTACACTCTAGTGTTTCAAGTGCATGGAGTTTTTGAATTATGCGAATCAATTCCCCAGTCCAAGGGATTATTTTGATGAAAATCCATAATAACCCTTAAATACAATGGACAATGAAAAATATTATTCAATAAAAATGATTGAATCTAATTGTGAAAATTACGGAATAATTATCCTCCACCACCTAGTTATAAATTTCAGATTTTATTTTGTATGAATAATCCCTATGAAAATATTATTATTAATCCATTAGTTTTTGGCATTGATTATCTCCATTTATATAGATTATGGAATACTGGAATCTAATTTGATATTCAATCGGTATAAGGTTGAACCCAATATTCTAATGGAAATGATTTTGTATAATAAAATATTATTTAATGAATAATGAGTGAATTATATTTTGGAATCATATATGTCTCTATGTAAGATTAACTTAAGATTTATGAAAAACATCAGGGGTTTATGAGTTTAGGGTTGATCATAAGTTCAAAGTAATTTATACCCCTTTTGAGGTTTTATGTGATCGAATTTTATCAAGATTAATTATATTTTAGAAGGCATTTATGGAAAATAAACTCTTTATTTTTCTATATTTTCTGGTGAATAATTTTTTTAAGGTGGAATGCATTTTTAATTTTTGGAAGTATGATTAAAGGTACTGGTAACCTTTAGGTTTTATCTTTTCTTTGATGATGAGTTAAATAGGGGTTGTATTTTATGACCTTATGAAGTTGGAACACTTCATTGATATTAAAGAAAATTTCACTCTGTATTATCTTTCAATAATATATATTAAGGAAGTTATAAGGTTTCATGGGGTACCACAAAAAATTGTATCCGATTAGGATATGATGTTTTGGAAAAGTGTTTAGAAATATCAAGATATAAAGATGATTTTTAGCACTACGTATCATCCTCAAGTAGATACTCAGTATGAGATAACAATTCAAAATATAGATGATATTTTATGATATTGTTATATGGATTTCAATGGTGGTTTGTATCGAAACCTTCATTGATTTATGTTTTCCAACAATAATATGTTTCACTTAGTCATTTAGTTGGATCGTTATGAAGCCCTTTTGGGAAATAAGTGTATAACTCTAACGTACTATAATGAAGTTACAGACTAAAGGCTATTGAGACTTGAGTAATCTGATACAATGTAAAATAATGTTAGTGAAATTCAACAACACATATGAAAAATAGAAAATTTTATTAAAATGTTATCATGATAATCATTAATGTAGTCTAGAATTTGAAGTTGGTGAGTAGGCCATTCAATGAATTTTTTTTGGATGAATGAAGTAAAAACTAATCCCTAGGTATATCAGTATATTTAAAATTTTGATCATATTTAGACAATATCATATCTATAGATGCTTCAACCAATAAAATATATGGACTATGATGTGTTTTTTGTATCTCTCCTATGAAATCAAATACATAATCCATAACTTTTACTAAACATAGAGGGTGTAATAGTAGAGATTACTCTTTCTTATGAGGAACTACTGGTGGAGATTTTTTTATTTAATAGAGAAATTTCTATGAAACATGAACACTCACATGGTCAATGTTTTTTTTAAAAAAAACCCACATCTCAAAGAAGCTACATGGGATGTAACGACCCAATGTATTTCAATGGAAATTCCCTTCTTATAATTATTTCATATAATCACATGAAATAACAACATAATGAACTACTAAGTGCTATGTTACCTTTGAACATATGTTTTTCACTTCTGTAATTTGAATTTCAAAAATGTGACATACAAGGTTGTGATTAGTAAGTTATTTAGAGTATAATATAACAAACTTAAGTATTCATGAATAGTAACACACCCTTATGAATAGTTATGTTACCCTTATGAATAGTGACATACCCTAATGAATAGTAACCTTACCTATGATAGTATATAAATAAAATTCGATTTGGAGTACGATATACCTATATCTTCGAATAAGAAAGTAAATGTTTTAAAATTGTTATTTTTTTGAGTAAACTGTGATTTTAATTAAATATTAAATTAATATTATTTAGAAAATTATTTTTGAAAAATGGATTATATTTTTGGATTCAACATATTGAAAAATGGTTAGGGTGATTTTTTGGGATTTTTATGAAATACATAATTTTTTTGATTAATAGTAAAATTCGGTAATTTACCACAAATATACATTATAAGCTAAATAGACTATTCTGAGCATCATGGATGATTTCACCACCCTTGGTTAGAATTAAAATGACTCATTTAATATTTTTGGTCATGGAATCATCACTATTTCTGATCTTGAGTGAAATTAATAAACTAATGATTAAAAAAGTTTTTAAACCCTCCTCTCCTCCACTATAACCCCCTCCCTCTTCTATTCACTCCTCTAAATCCATGTGACATTCCAATTTTCTTCCCAATTATCCTCCAATTATCCTTACCCCACGTCCTAAATCCCCTATTCTCTTAAAAATACAATGTCCTGTCCTCTTAAGATGCTCTCAAAGGAGTTAAACTCAAGAGGTAAATTCCTCTTTCCAATTCTTTTATTTATTTTAAGTTCTTTTTCTTCTAGTTTATTTCTTCAACTCCAATAAACCAAATGGTATGATAACTCTAGTAACATAAATTTAGTTGAATTCTATTATAATAATGGGATAATTCATTATCCTCTCTCTTTTCCCCATAATTTATTTGAAATAAATGGAAACACCATTTCAGATGTCTTAATTTAGCATAATGAAGGACAACGTGTTATCAATTTCTATTTTTGTCTTCAATTATGGTCATGAAAACATTTTCATGGTTGAACTAGACCATAATATATTTATTATACCTCATCTATGGTTCTGGAATTCTTTTTTAAACTTGTGTTTGGTTTATAAAACAAAATGTGTTCTCTGTGGTAAAAAACCACCAATTAACCCAAAAGGATGTCACTAAAGTTTTATATAATGATTCAACATCACTTAAAGTAACCAAATTAGGCATTCATATATATAAACCTCTTGATGTTAAATAATATAATATAACTTCAATTCTGGACATCCACCTTCATCACACATGTTTATCCGATCATGAACCAATCCTTAAAACCAAGGAAGCAAACATACATGCACAACGAGATTGAACCTTATAACCAATAACAAAGGAATTAAATTAACTTAAAAAGGTTATAATACATATATTACATTTAAAATTGGTTTGTAATTATTGACTAATAATCCTAATTTTTTTATTCAGTTCATTAATAATATGTGGAGAACACCAACGGACTTAAGGTAAGGGATCCTCTCCCTTTCACTTTTATTCAAGAATATTCTCTATACAATGCCATTTTATGTGTAAAACCTAATGATGGGGTATGATTTCATTACTCCCCATACTTCCCTCATGATTTATAAGTTATGAGAAACCCTATTCTCTCTCATTAATCCCTCTTATGTACACCTGATACCATGTTGATAATCAGTAAGGAATTCTAACCGAACCACCTTTATTCCTTCAGGTTTCTCTATATTTATTTTCACCCAAATGAATTTGTCTTTTATTTTTATTTAAAAATTCTAAATTATGTTTATATGATCCAAAATCATATTTTAATATCCATCCCTCATTCTCTTTCGAAGATATACATGATTTTAAATGATTCCCTCCTCGATACTTCCCAGTACGAAAACTCATTTTAAGGGAACTTCCCAAAATTTCACCTAATTTAATGTGCACTATATCCTCTATTTTAATCCACCATTTTACTTATAAAATCAATATTTTTATTATGAAAGCCTTGTTGGTTCAATTCTGGTTTTATATAAATGATTATATCCTTTTCTATTTTAAAATATCTTTAGTGTTTTCCTTAAAACCGCACGAAAATGTTTTAATGATAAGAATCTCCAAAATAATCTTCTTATATATTGTCACTTATGTTTTACATAACTTACCAAGATATATTCCTATTTTACCAAATTAACTTCTATGTACATTTTAATTCCTTTTTTCTCATGGACACTTTTATGATACTCCCAATCATTATGCATTATGTCATGACAGTGATACCAATTTCTCCCCATGGGTTCCCTTAAATTAATGTATAGTTGATTATGTATGATTATTTCTGTGGCAGGAATATTCATGAACATGTTAACATGGGTTCAGGTGACGTTAAGTCTCAATAGATGTTATGTGGGACGGTCGTGGCAATTAGCCTTGGCTTGTTCTACTATGGTAAATGATCTTAGTGGTTATCCTTGACTCATACTAAAGTCATGTTTTATGTTGCTACCAAATTTCTATGATTCCATGTTTATATGGATCCATGTTTATATATTATTATCCCTTATGTTACATTCCTTTTTATTTATTTATTTCATGTTCCTAACCCATGTGATATGGATTTATTCTTATTCTTATTCTATTACAAGGAATTTAGATCATCCCTTGGTTCATGTTATCCCAAGGTTATCCTATGAAGATGTATGAGCATAATAGAATTTAGGGTATCTTTATAAAGAGTAAATAAAAAAAATTTATTTAGTTCCATGTTTTCAGTTGTATGTGCCTAGTCTTCCATGAAACTAGACTTCACGATCCTTGGCTTGCACTCTGATGTATAATTATTCTTAAAATCATGTAATGTTATATGTAAAAGGATAGGGTCACTATATTTGGTATCATAGAATGGTATAGTTATTTTTGGAAATTAAGAATAGAACACTTTATTAAGATCCATAAGGATGAGATGAAGTATAAGAATACACCCCTATGTTTTGGTATGTATAGAGTAAGTGGTTTATCAAGAAAATACATAACTGTATAGATACAAATAGGTAGAGGCAGCTTTGGCACAAATGTACCTAGTAGTGAAAACTCTGAGAAGGAGTTTTCAGATTGAACCGGGGTATCCTGGTACACAAAATCGGGCCTTGCTTCACTCTTGGTATTGACACTCTTGGGGAATATGATTTGGTAAATTCATAATTTTAGTACAAACCATTATTAAGGGAATAAAATGAATACCATAATAATATAATATAAGATCTAGATCAAGGATAACCAAGATTTAAACCTAAGGAATCAAAATCTAGAATATACTTCAACTTTATAAGTTTATCCTTTTATGTTCAAAATTTTTCAATTTAATGTTCAATAACTAAGTATCAAAGCCTTACAATTGTACATTCTTTTTCATAGTTAACAGAGATAAATATAAGAACATGTTCCAATAACCAATGTGATGAGAAATTGTAACACCCCAAGCTTCTACGGTACGTTTCCCTTCGAATAATGCGATAGCGTGTGTTGTACGCAACCTCGAGTTCTAACACACACCACAACTAATTAAACTAGACGTTGTGAATACTAATACCTACTTTTTGAAATTATATATATTTTATATTTGAAAATGGACTTTATTTTTGGACTCGGAATATCGAATTTAGCCTAAGGTGAAATTTTGGTACTTTTCGGATAACTTTCATATTTTGATGAATAGTGAAAATTACTAAATTTTAATTAAAAACAACTTTTTTAATCAAAATAATTAATAGTGATAAATTATTAATTTTAGTAGTTTTAAGTTATATTTAGAATATATTTTTACATTTTAATATAATGTTGTTCATTGGACATAATTTTACAATTAAACCGAACATAAACAAGTGTCAATCTTTTGATAGTTATTATCTCTTAAAAACACGCTTTTTGTTTTGACAGCGGGAATTAATTTTAAATTAATTTTTGCCACTTCTGTGTTTTGAATTTAGGAAAATGGATTCCATATTTGGAATCAGGATGTCCAAATTGTGTAAATAGGTAACTTTTATTTTTAGACATTTTGAATAATTACTGTGGTAAATATTTTATTTACCATGGTTAAGGGTAAATCCGGTAAATAAGGGTTAAAAAATAATATTATAATAATACAAAATTAACCTAAAACGTGTGCTAACCATATTGGTGGACACATACCCGACCATGAGCATCCTTGGGTCAATTTGGGGACCCCTTGGAGCCACTTGTATGTGGTAGGGACACTTTATATT
The DNA here is from genome assembly GCA_963277665.1 of Viscum album. Lineage (NCBI taxonomy): Eukaryota > Viridiplantae > Streptophyta > Magnoliopsida > Santalales > Viscaceae > Viscum > Viscum album. The sequence goes on from OY728137.1 coordinate 368,612,108, forward strand.
AATAAAGTTAAAATAAAAATAAAAATGGCATAAGCTTACATCTTTTAGAAGAACAATTTTTACATAGGGTTATACATGTTGGATTTTCGATTATAAATATTAATTAGAAAGATAAAAAGATTTCCTACATAATTATAGTTTATTTATAATTTTTAGACATCAAATAATTTAAATTATTAATGACACAATAATGATGCAATGTTTACCTCATTAATAAATCATTTAAATAAATAAGATTATAATGATTAAAATATTATATAAACCTGTCCAATTCTTATTGGTTGATGTTATTTAGAATATGAGTCATCTTATCTTCGACCTCAATGATTTTTGGACCATTATAAACCGAATATAATTATATTATAAAGTAATACTTTCACACTTTCCTAAAGAGCCCCTCCTCTCCCTTATAAAAGGAGACCACTTCTACTGATTCCTCACACCTCTCAAGCCACTTGGCTCGTCCAAACTCTGCCCAACTAAGCTCCCCACATCACTCTCCTCCTCCTTAAAGCTTCCCCTTAGGCAGAAAGCATTTCAAGAAGTCCTTTGGTTCCAACAAAAGTGAGTTACCTAAATTAAAGGTAACGATTTCTCTTAAATTATTTTCATTTATTTTGCTTCTTCAACCCCCAAACTCTTTTTATTTCCTTTATTTTGTAACAACACCAGTATCCTCAATATACTAGGATTTTGTTATAAAAAGGATTAAAACTACACATACACACAACTCCATCTAATGGATGATGAACATAATGTTTCTGTGGATGGCAAACTAACGCCTCACGAAACGATGATTGTTCAAATACATCTTACCGCCTCTCATGGTGGCCATTATGATGGAACTGTAATTAAATATGATATTAATGATATATATTTTATATATAATCTTCTGTAATTCCATTTTATTTCATACCATTATTCGTTTCATGTTGTATATACATACGATAATTTCATCTGAGGAAGTGCGGACTACCGCCCCCTTAAAATGATTTGACTCGTTCATACCACACATGGAACGTATAAAGGATGGTGTTAATGAACTTAAGTAACATGTATAAAATATTATATTATACTGGAATAGTAATATACCTATGTATCATTTGTATTTGATTCTTTTAGAAGAAAAATTAAATGGAAGTAGCGTTCGTGCGTACGTACGGACTACCGTCTCCACGAACGTGATGAGATTCATTCTCCATCGTATCCATTCAAGTATAATTATCATTTGATGATTTAAAAATGATTTTTAAGGAATTGATATCATTCTGGATTTGAATAATATACAACTTATCCTTTACAAACATGTCTTACATAACAAAACATACAAAAGCAAACAAGTAAGTTCACACCCGAAACAGCGATAATACTAAGATATTATTATCAAATCAATGTTAAAAGATCATATATGATATCATATGAATGCATATGATTCTTGTATAATTTAATAACAATTATTTCACCATTATACAGGAGGTTAACCTACCCCAACAAAGGAAAAGTACAAGGTAAGGGTTATTTCACAATCTCTTCATTATCCGAGGTTGTTTATACGTAATAATCTACTGGGATCTCGTTATCATCCACATCCATGTTTCTTCAAAATGGATTTCAAAACATTTTTAATATTTAAAATAATATGGGTTAAAGTCATTTATACACTTGTTTGACTTTTTATAAGAGGTTTATAAGGGAATCTTTCCGTCGTTTTCCAAACAAGGTGCTTTTTAACCTTTTCGACAGAATTAAGATAAGAATGTTTTTTTTAACTTATACGACGGGTGCGGTTATTTTCTGCCGTTATAAAATCGTCAAAGCTTCCCTTACAAGCTTATAAGAATATTTTCAAGAAAATGTTTTATTTTATATGACTCTTAAATGATTTCAAAAATAGAAAGAGATATTTCTCTAAAAAGTTTTTTGATTTCATCTATGTCAACATCCTTCGACGGATTTTACGCTTATTTGAAGTTGATTTATTATGATACAAAACTTCTATATTTTATTGAAGGTTTTGTGATATGTTTGACTGTGGATGTGCTATTTTTATACCATTCATAGTTTATGGTGAAATTATTGACATTTCGTATGCTAGTTTTAATACGAATGTTTATGTTATGTTTAAACCTTTTCATATGGGAATGCATTGGACTTAATATGTGACGGGTGGAGCCCGCTATAGCTCCTCGATGCATCGGTAGGTCTCATGAGACAAACTAGTGTCTTGGCACAAGGCTTTGACAAAATCTTATTTGTAGTCTTGGCACGAGGCCTTGGCTATGTGGTTATGATAGTCTGGCATTATGCATTCCAACATTATGAAAGTGGTTATTGATTTTGCATGTGATTATTCGATTAGTAGAATATCCATGTGAACAAGTAAATGGCATTATTTCATTTTACTTTTTCCATACTATGTTGAAGTTCAAGTTTAAAAGTCTTTTGTTTTAGTAATTCATTGCCTTAAATGTTTATGCTTAATTTTGAATGTTCCGCTATATTGTTATCCTTACTGGGCATTTGAGCTCACCCCTTTTCTATGTTTTATTTTTCCCAGGATGTGAAGATGTAAGTTATGAATGACCTGCAGGGATATTATGAGGGGATTATAGTGTGGACTGTGGAAACATTATGTTGTTGTAGTAGTTTTTCATTTTATGATGTAATGTAAAACTTATGAATATATCTAGTGTTTCCAAGGCTACTAAACCAATCGGTCTTTCGAGATTTGATCGTTCTTGTGATCATGCCAATGTTATGTAATTAAGGCACCGACTCTGGGTAAATGGGGTCGGGGCGTTACAGTTGGTATCAGAGGAAGTTTAGTACAAACCTTGGAAGCTAGATTTAGATAAACTCTGATTAGAGCACGTATACCTAAGATGAACTTTGAGGATTAGTATAGAAGAACTTCCTAGAATTTTGGTATTGTAGAGATTTTGTGAGTTTTCCGAGCAATACATCCCTGTCTGGATATGAGCAGGTAGAGGCGGCTCTGGCACAGATGTACCTAGGGGTAAAACCCGAAAACACCGCTTTGAGCTAGACTCGAACGGGAACTGGTGCACGACAACGGGCCTTGCTGCACTCTTGGTTACGAAACTCCCGGGGGATATGCTTAGGATAACTCTCATTTTCTTTACAAATCATTATGAAGGGTTTATGAGTATATACTTCCTCAATGAAAACATTTTTATGATTATGGATTATATCCATAAATAGTTCAATTTATGTTAAGTGTTTTATAAGTATGGGATTATGTATTTTGATTCATAAACTGATCTAGTTTATGCCATTGTTTAGAAATGGCGCCTAGTGGAAGAAATGGAAACCGTATCAATGCACGCACTCCATGTAGGGATTGCCCTCCTACTCAAGATAATTATAGTGGGGCTGGTGATGCAACTGGTGCCGATCAGCTAATCACCATACTGGGACAACTTACTCAGGTTATGAATAATAACCTTACCCGTATGGAGCACCCTGATCCGCAGCGTGGAGGATCAATGTTAGATCGATTCATGAGGCAACAACCACCAACGTTCAATGGGAATACAAATCCCTTAGTAGCTGAGCAATGGATATTTTCCCTAGAGAAAATATTTCAGGCTTTGGGGAGTAATGAAAGGGAAAAGGTTATCATGGAAGTTTACCGCCTCACTGGAGATGCTGATCAATGGTGGTCATTGATTCAAAACATGAAGGAAGATGATGAAGTATCAAATATGGAATGGAGGGAGTTCAAAGATCTGTTTTTAGAAAAATACTTCCCTCGCGACCATCGAGCGGATATGGAAAGGCAATTTCTGAGTCTGAGACAAATGGAGGATGAGAATGTCACAAAGTATGAGGCTAACTTTACAAGGTTAGCGAGGTACGCTGGTGATTATATTCGTAACCCAAGAAGTAAGATTGGTCGTTTCTTTGATGGGTTAAAACCATTTCTCTGTCGAGCGTTAGTCTCACAATCCTTTTCATCGTACGAAGACATTGTCTCATGTGCTATCAAGACCGAAAAGGAATTCTCTAAGTCTTATGACTTTAAAGCAAAGCAAGAGAAGAAGAGACCTGCTGATCAATCTGGGAATGGAAATAAGGGGAAGAAAGGAAAGGTTGAATATCCATCTTGTGGTAAATGCGGGAAGAAACACTCCGGTACTTACTTGAAGGGAATGTGAGTCTGTTACAAGTGTGCTGAAAAAGGCCACCAAGCTCATGATTGCAAGGGGAAGAAGGAAGCTACCAACGTTCAGTGCTACAATTGCAGGGAGATGGGGCATTATGCAAATGCATGTCCTAAGCGTCAGGAGAACTTACCTCAGAAAAGGCCAAGGGATCAAGGCTAGGCTTATGCTATCACTACTGCTGAGGTAGAAGCTCCGAAAGACGTGGTGGCAGGTAATTTAATGGTTTCCTCACGTTTAGAAAATGCATTATTTGATTCTGGATCATCACATTGTTTCATATCTTCCCAGTTTGCTAAGAAAATTAGATATTTCCAATTTGAATTAATAAGGGAGTTGTCAGTTAAAACTCCTAAGGGAAGTATCGTTGCAACAAAGTTTTGTGAATCAGTCCCCATTAGAGCACATAAATTTTCTTTATCTGCTGATCTCATCGTCATACCTATGATTGAGTTTGATATAATCCTCGGTATGGACTGGCTTTCGGACTATGATGCGAAGATTTATTGTAAGAAGAAAGAGGTTACGATTCTTGATGATAATGATAAGGAGCACCTTATTTTTAGAGCAGAATCGTCACCACCTAATTCTAATTTAGATCCACCCCCAGTAGCTCAACTTAATTCAATTATTGGGGAGGAAGAGAATGAAATAACTGTCGGTGAGGAAAGGAATGTTCAAATAGAGTATGTACCTGTTGTGAAAGAATTTGTAGATGTATTTCCGGAAGATTTACCTGGACATCCTCCAGAACGAGAAGTTGAGTTTTCCATTGATTTGATTCCTGGATCAAGGCCTATATCGAAGACCCCTTATAGAATGGCCACTGTAGAGTTAGTCGAACTAAAGAAACAACTAGATGAATTGAGTAATAAGGGATTTATTCGCCCTAGTGTTTCTCCATGGGGAGCCTCTATTCTTTTTGTTAAAAAGAAAGATGGATCTATGAGGTTATGTATCGACTACAGGGAGATCAATGCTATAACGATAAAGAACAAGTATCCCCTACCTCGTATTGATGATTTATTTGACCAACTGCATGGAGCTCAATACTTTTCAAAGATTGACCTTCGATCTGGATACCATCAGTTGTGTGTGAAGAAGGAAGACATTCCGAAAACAGCATTTCGAACCAGGTACGGGCATTACGAGTTTACTGTAATGCCGTTTGTATTGACTAATGCACCCTCTGTATTCATGGATCTGATGAATAGAGTTTTCAAGGAGTATCTCGATGAATTTGTGGTGGTATTTATTGATGATATCTTGGTATACTCCAAAACCTACGAAGATCATGAAAATCACATGCGCATTATCTTGAAGACTCTGAGGAGGCATGAATTATATGGGAAGTTTAGCAAGTGTGAATTCTGGCTTCAGGAGATTTCTTTTCTTGGCCATATTGTCTCTAAAGATGGAATCTCTGTTGATCCTTCTAAGACCAAGGCAATCCAAGAATGGCCAGCACCTACGAGTATAACTGAGGTACGTAGTTTTATTGGTTTGGAAGGTTATTATCGACGTTTCGTCCAGAATTTTGCCCGATTGGCTAACCCATTAACGAAGCTCACACGTAAAGGGGTTAAATTTGTTTGGAAAAAAGAGTGTGAAGAATGTTTCGAAGAACTGAAGAGAAGATTAGTCAATGCTCCTATATTGACTCTACCATCGGGGAATAATGGGTTCGTTATTTATAGTGATGCATCGAAGAAAGGACTTGGTTGTGTCCTTATGCAGAATGATAGAGTTATTGCCTATGCATCACGACAGTTGAAAATTCATGAACAAAACTATCCTACTCATGATCTCGAGTTAGCAGCTGTAATCTTTGCTTTGAAGATATGGAGGCACTAACTCTATGGTGAAAAATGTGAGATTTATACTGATCACAAGAGTTTGAAGTATATTTTCTCACAAAAATAACTCAACATGAGGAAAAGGAGATGGCTTGAATTACTCAAGGATTATGATTGCATGATACACTACCACCCGGGGAAAGCAAACAAAGTAGCAGATGCTTTGAGCAGAAAAGACCATGGAGTTCTGAACATGATGAGAATTGAAAGGGATCCAATTTTCATGGATCTAGTGAAGATGGACATGGGAATAACCAGGGAAGGTGAAACATCAATGCTTTTTCAAATGGTTGCCAAACTATCTTTACTAGAAAGGATTAAGAGTTCTCAGACCGATGATGAAGAATTTCAGAAGAAGATTAAATCTGTGAATGATGGGAGATTGAGAGACTTTGTGTATGAAGATGGAATTTTGAAATTCGGGAAGAGACTTTGTGTTCCCAATATACCTGATCTAAAAAGGGAATTGCTGGATGATTCTCATAGTTCCAATTTCTCTATACACCCTGGGAGCACAAAAATGTATAGAGATTTGAAGGAACATTTTTGGTGGGACAACATGAAGAGGGAGATTGCTGATTTTGTGTCAAGATGTACGGTTTGTCAACAAGTGAAAGCTGGAAGGCAACAGCCTGAAGGAGTCATGCAACCTCTTCCCATACCGGAGTGGAAATGGGACAATATTATGATGGACTTTGTCATGGGGCTACCAAAGACTCCTAGAAGGAATGATGCAATATGGGTTATTGTTGATCGTCTTACCAAGTCAGCACATTTTCTTGCTATAAGAGAAGATCTACCCCTGGAACGTCTAGCAAGACTGTATATTAATGAAGTTGTGAGACTTCATGGAGTACCCTTATCAATTTTTTCTGATCATGATCCCCGTTTTACTTCAAGATTCTGGAAAAGTCTTTAGAAATCCCTGGATACTGAACTTCATTTTAGCACTGCTTACCACCCTCAGACAGACGGACAATCAGAACGGACTATTCAAACCTTAGAAGACATGTTGAGATCTTGCTCACTTGACTTTCAGGGTATGTGGGATCAATATTTACCTCTGGTAGAATTTTCCTATAACAATAGCATCCATTCGAGTATTCAGATGGCACCATATGAAGCGTTATACGGAAAGAGATGTCGTACACCAACCTGTTGGGATGACGTCGGTGAAAGAAAACTTGTAGGTCCAGAACTGGTGGAGGAAACGATGGAAAAGGTGAAGGTAATCCAAAATCACATCAAAGCAGCTCAAAGTAGGCAGAAGAGCTATGCCGATAATCGAAGGAAGGATTTGGAATTTCAGGTCGGTGATCATGTTTTCCTAAAAGTATCTCCATGGAAGGGAGTCATACGTTTTGGTAAGAAAGGTAAATTGAGTCCCAGGTACATCGGACCTTTCGAAATTCTAGAACGAATTGGGGCTGTAGCTTACCGATTGGCAATGCCGCCAAGTCTCTCCAAAGTTCACGATGTGTTCCACGTATCTCTGTCGAGAAAATACATGCCTGACCCAACACATGTACTCACCTATGAGGAATTAGAACTGGAACCCAATCTGTCTTATTGTGAAGAGCCCGTCAAGATTCTTGATACAAGAGAACAAGTACTGAGAAACCGGACGACGCGTCTGGTAAAAGTTTTGTGGAGAAATCATAAGATGGAAGAGGCAACATGGGAACCCGAGGAACTTATGATGAAGAACCACCCGAGTCTTTTTATGCAGTAATACCCTAGAAATTGCGAGGACGCAATTATTTGAAGGAGAGGAGAATGTAACACCCCAAGCTTCTACGGTACGTTTCCCTTCGAATAATGCGATAGCGTGTGTTGTACGCAACCTCGAGTTCTAACACACACCACAACTAATTAAACTAGCCGTTGTGAATAGTAATACCTACTTTTTGAAATTATATATATTTTATATTTGAAAATGGACTTCATTTTTGGACTCGGAATATCGAATTTATCCTAAGGTGAAATTTTGGTACTTTTCGGATAACTTTCATATTTTGATGAATAGTGAAAATTACTAAATTTTAATTAAAAACAACTTTTTTAATCAAAATAATTAATAGTGATAAATTATGAATTTTAGTAGTTTTAAGGTATATTTAGAATATATTTTTACATTTTAATATAATGTTGGTCATTGGACATAATTTTACAATTAAACCGAACATAAACAAGTGTCAATCTTTTGATAGTTATTATCTCTTAAAAACACGCTTTTTGTTTTTACAGCGGGAATTAATTTTAAATTAATTTCTGCCACTTCTGTGTTTTGAATTTAGGAAAATGGATTCCATATTTTGAATCAGGATGTCCAAATTGTGTAAATAGGTAACTTTTATTTTTAGACATTTTTAATAATTACTGTGGTAAATATTTTATTTACCATGGTTAAGGGTAAATCCGGTAAATAAGGGTTAAAAAATAATATTATAATAATACAAAATTAACCTAAAACGTGTCCTAACCTTATTGGTGGACACATACCCGACCATGAGCATCCTTGGGTCAATTTGGGGACCCCTTGGAGCCACTTGTATGTGGTAGGGACACTTTATATTAATAAAGTTAAAATAAAAATAAAAATGGCATAAGCTTACATCTTTTAGAAGAACAATTTTTACATAGGGTTATACATGTTGGATTTTCGATTATAAATATTTATTAGAAATCTAAAAAGATTTCCTACATAATGATAGTTTATTTATAATTTTTAGACATCAAATAATTTAAATTATTAATGACACAATAATGATGCAATGTTTACCTCATTAATAAAAAATTTAAATAAATAAGATTATAATGATTAACATATTATCTAAAACCTGTCCAATTCTTATTGGTTGATGTTATTTAGAATATGAGTCATCTTATCTTCGACCTCAATGATTTTTGGACCATTATAAATCGAATATAATTATATTATAAAGTAATACTTTCACACTTTCCTAAAGAGCCCCTCCTCTCCCTTATAAAAGGAGACCACTTCTACTCATTACTCACACCTCTCAAGCCACTTGGCTCGTCCAAACTCGGCCCAAATAAGCTCCCCACATCCTTATCCTCCTCCTTGAAGCTTCACCTTAGGCATAAAGCATTTCAAGAAGTCCTTTGGTTCCAACCAAAGTGAGTTACCTAAATTAAAGGTAACGATTTCTCTTAAATTATTTTCATTTATTTTGCTTCTTCAACCCCCAAACTCTTTTTATTTCCTTTCTTTTGTAACAACACAAGTATCCTCAATATACTAGGATGTTTTTATAAGAAGTATTAAAACTACACATACACACAACTCTATCTAATGGATGATGAACATAATGTTTCTGTGGATGGCAAACTAACGCCTCACGAAACGATGATTGTTCAAATACATCTTACCGACTCTCATGGTGGCCATTATGATGGCACTGTAATTAAATATGATATTAATGATATATATTTTATATATAAGCTTCTGTAATTCCATTTTATTTCATACCATTATTCGTTTCATGTTGTATATACATACGATAATTTCATTTGAGGAAGTGCGGACTACCGCCCCCTTAAAATGATATGACTCGTTCATACCACACATGGAACGTATAAAGGATGGTGTTAATGAACATAAGTAACATGTATAAAATATTATATTATACTGGAATAGTAATATACCTATGTATCATTTGTATTCGATTCTTTTAAAATAAAAATTAAATGGAAGTAGCGTTCGTGCGTACGTACGGACTACCGTCTCCACGAACGCGATGAGATTCATTCTCCATCGTATCCATTAAAGTATAATTATCATTTGATGATTTAAAAATGATGTTTAAGGAATTGATATCATTCTGGATTTGAATAATATACAACTTATCCTTTACAAACATGTCTTACATATCAAAACATACAAAAGCAAACAAGTAAGTTCACACCCGAAACAGAGATAATACTAAGATATTATTATCAAATCAATGTTAAAAGATCATATATGATATCATATGAATGCATATGATTCTTGTATAATTTAATAACAATTATTTCACCATTATACAGGAGGTTAACCTACCCCAACAAAGGAAAAGTACAAGGTAAGGGTTATTTCACAATCTCTTCATTATCCGAGGTTGTTTATACGTAATAATCTACTGGGATCTCGTTATCATCCACATCCATGTTTCTTCAAAATGGATTTCAAAACATTTTTAATATTTAAAAGAATATGGTTTAATGTAATTTATACCCTTGTTTGACTTTTTATAAGAGGTTTATAAGGGAATCTTTCCGTCGTTTTCCAAACAAGGTGCTTTTTAACCTTTTCGACAGAATTAAGATAAGAATGTTTTTTTTAACTTATACGGCTGGTGCGGTTATTTTCCGCCGTTATAAAATCGTCAAAGCTTCCCTTACAAGCTTATAAGAATATTTTCAAGAAAATGTTTTATTTTATATGACTCTTAAATGATTTCAAAAATAGAAAGAGATATTTCTCTAAAAAGTGTTTTGATTTCATCTATGTCAACATCCTTCGACGGATTTTACGCTTATTTGAAGTTGATTTATTATGATACAAAACTTCTATATTGTATTGAAGGTTTTGTGATATGTTTGACTGTGGATGTGCTATTTTTATACCATTCATAGTTTATGGTGAAATTATTGACATTTCGTATGCTAGTTTTAATACGAATGTTTATGTTATGTTTAAACCTTTTCATATGGGAATGCATTGGACTTAATATGTGACGGGTGGAGACCGCTATAGCTCCTCGATGCATCGGTAGGTCTCATGAGACAAACTAGTGTCTGGGCACAAGGCTTTGACAAAATCTTATTTGTAGTCTTGGCACGAGGCCTTGGCTATGTGGTTATGATAGTCCGGCATTATGCATTCTAACATTATGAAAGTGGTTATTGATTTTGCATGTGATTATTCGATTAGTAGAATATCCATGTGAACAAGTAAATGGAATTATTTCATTTTACTTTTTCCATACTATGTTGAAGTTCAAGTTTAAAAGGCTTTTGTTTTAGTAATTCATTGCCTTAAATGTTTATGCTTATTTTTGAATGTTCCGCTATATTGTTATCCTTACTGGGCATTTGAGCTCACCCCTTTTCTATGTTTTATTTTTCCCAGGATGTGAATATGTAAGTTATGAATGACCTGCAGGGATATTATGAGGGGATTATAGTGTGGACTGTGGAAACATTATGTTGTTGTAGTAGTTTTTCATTTTATGATGTAATGTAAAACTTATGAATATATCTAGTGTTTCCAAGGCTACTAAACCAATCGGTCTTTCGAGATTTGATCTTTCTTGTGATCATGCCAATGTTATGTAATTAAGGCACCGACTCTGGGTAAATGGGGTCGGTGCGTTACAAAAATAGGATTATTTCCCTAATGAAATACCTGATATGATGGGAACAAGTTCTCAAAACGTCATGATAGTACTTTCTTAGCTAGCTTAAGTTATTAATAATAACATGATTCATGTAGAACTCCCTAATTATCTATGGAAAGATAAAGTTGTTGTACAATACATTATGTGGCCAAGGACTCCCATGTTTAGAGGATCTTCTGATCCCCTCCCTAGGAAATAGTGGTTTAACTCCATTGAAAAGATATTCACCGTCCTCTAGTGCTCAAAAGAAGTGAATGTTTTACCGGCGGTCTATAGTTTTGAGGGGGAAGCTGATCAGTGGTGGAAACTGATCAAGAATACAAAGCCCCATGAGGAAATTTATTCCATGGATTGGGAGGAATTCAAGAGGATATTTTTCAACAAATATTTTCCTCGAATCCTCCATCTTAAGATGGTACGAGAGTTCCTCAGTCTCATGTATATGGAAGATGAGTACGTTGGGGCATATGAAGAAAACATTAAAAGGATTGCAAGGTACACCTATGGAATTGTCATGAACACCAAATTAAATGTAGATCGCTTCTTTGGCGGGATAAATTCGAGTCTATGGAAGGAATTGGTGATCTTTGACTTTCACAGTAAGGAGGAGATTTTACATTGTTCCCTCAAGGTGGAAATAGAGATTGTAGACTCTTAGTGGTCTCATGGGCCTGGTGAAAAGAAGCAGAAAATAGAGAACAACATTGGTGGTTTAGAAAAAAAAATCCCATGATGAAAAGAATACTGAATATCCCACTTGTAAAAGTGGTGGGAAGATGCATTCTGGGAACTATCTAAAGGGAACCGAGAATTGCTTCAAATGTGGAATGCCAGGAAATCTGGCCAAGAACTACTGAAGGGATATGAAAAATTCCATTAATGTGGAAGAAGAAAGGAAGGTTCAGATCAATGCTCAGCCAGTGGTGTAGTGTTACAACTATAAGGAGAATGAGAATTATGAATGAAATTGCCCTATGATGAGGGTTTTCATAGGCATTCAACAACAACATCCCATTTAACAAGGAAGGGATTATTCTATCAGTACTTCTATGATGGAGTCGTACAATGATGTGGTGACAGGTATGCTAGTTATTCATTCAATAATAGCATACATACTATTTGATTATGTTTCTACACATTCTTTCATATCTAGAATGTTTAGTAGAACTATTCAAACACCACCTTAAAATTTGGAGGAGAAGTTATCTATGAGATCATCAGATGGTGAAATTATTGCTTCCATGGTTTATAACTCCTCCCTGATTAACGTTTGTGGATTGAACATCTCAAAAAATCTCACCATACCCCTTTAGTGTATTTCGACACTATCTTGGGAATGTATTGGATATCTTTATAAAAATCCAACATCAACTATTGAGAAAAGGAGATCACTCCTCCCATCCCGAAGAATCCTTTGATTCCTTACATGTGTAAAGAAGAAGATGAATCTCCATTAGAATCATCATCTCCGGTGTGGATATTGCTGCCTTATGAGAAATCATATATTTCTTAAATGATTGAGATAAAGGATAGAATCTTGATTGAAGACATGCCTATCGCGAGAGATTGTGGTGAGGTATTCCCTGAAGAATTTCTTGGTCTTCCTCCTGACTGAGAGGCTGAGTTCTCAATTGAACTTATTCATAGATATCATCATATATTAAAGAATCCTTACAGAATGGTCACCATAGTGCTGGAAGAGCTAAAAAAGAAGTTACAAGATAATATTGGGAAGGGTTTTATATGTCCAAGTGCTTCACTGTGGGGAAAGCTAGTCCTCCTCATCAAGAAGAAGTATGGATCAATGAGCCACTGTATTGATTATCCTGAGACCAATAAAATCACGATAAAGAAATTATATCCCATACCATTAATATATGACTTGTTTAATAAGCTTTGTATAACATGTTATTTCCCTAAGGTGGACCTTCGGTCGAGATCCCATCAATTATAGGTGAGGAAGGAAGATATACCCAAGAATTCCTTTCAAACAAGTTGTGGAAAATATGAGTTCATAGTGATGCCATTAATAATCACTAATTCTCCCACAATTTTCATAGATTTAATGAATAGAGTTTTATATATTACGTATATAAATTTGTGGTAGTTTTTATTGATGATATTCTGATATCCTCCAAGAGAATAGAAGAACATGAGGGGAATTTGAATACTATGTTAAAGAATTGATCAATGGAGAAGATTTATTCAAATTATAGTAAATGTGAGTTCTGGAAGGAGGTAGTATCATTCCTGGGGAATGTTATCACCAACAAAGGGATATCTATGGACCCTTCCAAGACAACGGCAATTGAAGAGTGTCCTAGGCCATCATCTGTAATGGAGATCCGCATATTTTTTGATCTAGTTGGGTATTATCAACAATTTGTGAAAAAATACTAATTATTATCAAACCCAAAGACAAAGCTGACACGGAAGGGAGTAATGTTTTTCGGGACTCTGGAATGTGAAGACTTTTTTAAGGAGATGAAAAAGAGGCTAATCACTGCACCAGTACTCACACTCCTAACAAGTGGAGAACTCTTTGCGGTGTACAATGATGCTTCAATGAAGAGATTAGGTTGTCTGCTAATGAAAAATGATAAAGTGAAAGCATACACATCAAGTCAACTAAAAATACTTGAGAGAAACTATCATATGCATGATCTAAATTTGGAGGTGGTGATCTATTAATTGAAAAAAAAGAAGAATTATCACTATAGGTAGAAGTGTGAGATATATATTGACCTCAAGAGTCTCAAATATATATTCATACAAAAAGATATTAATATGCACTTGAGACGGTGGATATAGCTCCTCAATGATTATGACTGATCAATCCACTACCATCTTGGTAAGGAAAATAAGGTGGAGGATGCTTTAAGTAGAAATAATACACCATCATTATCAATGATGAGAATGGAAAAGGATATTATCTTTATATATTTGTAGAGGATGGACATGGGAATCATTAAGGGAGGAACATCATCAATCATTTTTCAAATGATTTCTCAACCATTCCTCATGGAGAAAATAAAGGATGATGAAAGAAATGATGTGGAAATTCTGTAAAGGGTGGAAGCTATCAAAAATGAGAAATCCTCAGAGTTCAATATTGATGAAGAAGGAGTTATATGATTTGGATCACGATTATGTGTACCATATGATCCAAAGTTATATAAGGAGATTTTGAATGACACACATAGCTTAACCTTCTCTATTTACCATAGGATCACATTGATGTATTGAGATCTCTAAAAAAAATTGATGGGACAATATGAAAAGGGAGATTACTGAATATACCTCAAAGTGCCTGGTATGTCAGTAAGTAAAGGCTAAGAAGAAAAAGTCTAAGGGGATGATGCAAACACTACCCATACCAACATGGAAGTGGGTGAAAATTACCACGGACATCATCACTGGACTTCCAAGGAAATCTAGAGGAAACAATTCTATATGGGTCTTTGTGGATCATATTATGAAGATAGCTCACCTTATCGCAATTATAAAGGACTTCTTGTTGGATCAACATGCACAGATTTACATCAATGAAGTGGTAACGCTGTATAGAGTACTACTATCTATTGTATCTGATCGTGATTTGAGATTCACCAAAAAGTTATGGAAAAGTCCCCAACATGCACTAGGAACTGAACTGAACATCAGTACAGCCTATCATCATCAAACCGATGGCCAATCTGAGTGAATTATTCAGACACTAGAAGATAATTTGATAATATATTCTATGGAATACAATGGATTATGGGATGAACATATTCTATTGGTTGAATTCTCCTACAAAAATAGTTTACACTCAAGCATCTGAATGAAACCATATAAATCCCTTTATGGAAAAAGGTGCAAAACAATGGCTTGTTGGAATGATGTCAGTGCACATAAGATGCAAGGACCGAAAATGGATGATGAAATGGAGAAGAAGGTGAAAACCATTCAGTAGCATATCAAGGCAGCCCAAAGTCAATAATAGAATTATGAAGAGAATCATTGATGATAAATTGATTATAAAGTTTGAGACATGTTATTTCTACACATATCTCCATGGAAGAATTATGAGAGGTTTGGGAAGAAATTGAAGCTAAGTCCCAGGTACATCAGCCCCTTCGAGATCCTTGATCGAGTCGTGGCTGTGGCCTATCGACTGGAACTTCCACCTAACGTGTCCAAAGAACATGATGTCTTTCATGTATCCCTGTTAAATAAGTACATACCAGATCCTTCACATGCACTCTCATCAGAGGTGGATTAGTTGGGGGATGATCGTTCTTATGAGGAGAAGCCAGTGAAGATATTGGATCATAAACATAAAGTTCTACGTAACAGGACTACTCACCTGGTCAGGGTACCATGGAAGAACCATAAGTATAAAGATGAAACATGGGAATTGGAGGAGGCAATAAAGGACAGATACCCTCACCTATTTATGTCATAGAATGTAAAACTAAATTTTGAGGGAGAAATTTCATATGCAGGGAATAATGTAACAACATAATTTTGTTAAATGGCAATTTCATTCTTATAATATTGTTATATAATCACATGAAATCGCAAAACAATTAACTACTAAGTGATATGTGACCATTAAACATAATTTTTTTACTTCTGTAATTTGAATTTAGAAAATCTGATATACCTAGTTGTGATCAGTAAGTTATTTAGAGTATAATATGACCAACTAAATTTTTGGTGAATAGTAATATACCCTTATGAATAGTAAAGTTACCATTATGAAGTGACATACCCTAATGAGTAGTAACATTAACAATGATAGTATATAAATAATATTCATGTGGGAGTACAATATACTTATATCTTTGAATAAGAAAATAAATGTTTTAAAAATTTAATTTTTTTCAAGTAAATTGTGATTTTAAATAAATATTAAATTAAAAATATTTTTAAAAATATTTTTGAAAAATGGATTAAATTTATAGATTCTACATGTCGAAAAATGGTTAGGGTGAATTTTTGATATTTTTTAAAAAATAAATGACTTTTAGATGAATAGTAAAATACAGTAATTTACCATATATATACATTATAAGCTAAATAGACTATTACAAGAATCATGGCTAATCTCACCACCCGTTCTTTGAATTAACATGACTCGTTTTCTATTTTTGGTCATGGAATCTTTAATATGTATGTTCTTGAGGTAATATAATAAACTAATGATTAAAAAAACATGAAAACCCTCCTTGTAACACCCCGACCCCAGTTACCCAGAGTCGGTGCATTATTACATAATATTGGTAGGATCACAAAAGATCAAGTTTCAAAAGACGGATTAGTTTAGTAGCCTTGGAAAAATTAGATACATTCTTAATTATTACATTACATCATAAAGTGAAAAAACTACAACAACATTTTGTCTTCATATCCCCTCATACTATCCCTACAGGTCATTCATAAAATACTTCTTCACATCCTGGGAAAAATTAAAACATTGATAGGGGTGAGCTCATATGCTTAGTAAGTATAACAATATAGTGGAAACTTTCCTGAATAAACATAAACATTTAAGGAAATGTATAACTAAAACAAAATCCTTTTATACTTGATCTTAAACATAATATGGAAAAGATAAAATGAAAAAATTTCATTTACTTATTCACATGGATATTCTACTAGTCAAATAATCAAATGAAATATCAATTACCACTTTCATAATGATGGAATTCATAATTCTAGACTATCATAACAACATAGTCAAGGACTTGTGCCAAGACTACAAATACGATTTTTTCAAGGCCTTGTTCCAAGACACTAGTTTTTCTCATGTGACCTACCGATGCATCGAGGAGCTATAGAGGGCTCCACCCATCACTTACTAAGTCCAATGAATTCCTCATGTGAACAGGTTTAAATATATCATAAATATTCGTATTAAAACTAGCATACAAAATGTCAATAGTTTTTCCATAAACCATGAATTGTATAAAAATAAAACATCCACAATAAAACATATCACAAAACCTTCAATACAATATGGAAGTTTTGTACCATAACAAATAAATATCAAATAAGATTAAAATCCATCAAAGGATTTTCAAATAGATGAAATCAAAACTATTTGAGAGAAATATCTCTTTTTTTGAAATCATTTAAAAGTCACACATTTATAAGGGAAGTAATTTAAAATTGATTTTTGAATCAAATTGTCCAATACCACTTTGAAACTTTTGAAAAGAAATATCATTTAAAAACATTCATATCCATATAAATAAATCCTTAAAATCATTTTGAAAACGTGTAAATTAATTAAAAAGATTATGAAAGATAAATCTTTAAAACATTTAAAATTCTGATCATGATAAAGAGTACCTTTCACAAATTCTTAAAATATTCATTTTGAAATCATTTAAAAGTCACATTATTATAAAATAAAACATTTAATTTCAAAATATTCTTATAATCTTGTAAGGGAAGCTTTAACTATTTTATAATGGTGGAAAATAGTCACACCCGTCGTATAAGTCAAAAAAAGACATTCTTACCTTAATTCTGTCGAAAAGGTTAAAAAGGACCTTGTTTGGAAAACGACAGAAAGATCGCTTTATAAACTTCTTATAAAAAGTAATACAAGGTTATAGATTAATTTAAACCATATTATTTAAAATTTTAATAATTATTTGAAAAACATTTTTAAGAAACATGGATGTGGTTGATAAATATGTTCCAGTAGATAATTATGTATAAACAACCTCGGATAATGAAGATATTGTGAAATAAAATCTTACCTTGTACTTTACCTTGGTAGAGGGTAGGTTAACCTCTGGTATAATGGTTAAATAATTACTATTAAATTATAAAACAATCATATATAATAATATGATATCAAATATGATCGTTTAACATCGCTTTGTTACTAAAATATTTGTATTATCGTCATTTTGGGTGTTAACTGATTCGTTTTCCTTTATATGATTTGTTACATAAGTCATGTTTTTTATGGATAGGATGTTACTTATTAATATAAAAAATCATATAAAGTAATTAAACATTATTATTAATCATCAAATGAATATTAGTCTTGAATGGATACGATGGGGAATGAATCTCATCGTGTTCGTGGAGATGGTAGTCCGTACGTACGCACGAGCGACAATATCATTATTTTGATGTTAAAACATTATATAATTGGATGTTATATCATATATACAGAATCATTATCATTTTATATTTATTATTTAAATTAATTACACATCATTATCATACCCATCCAAATAATAATGTTTTGAATACCAACTATACCACGACATGGAGATGGTAAGCCATACGTACGCACGTATGGTGACATGTCATTCAATGGATGGATAGAATAATGAATATGGGTGTAAAATATTTATAATAACATCACATTATATAGAATATTCTGTAGTTATTATTTTATAATGGAAATAACAATGAACGAATAAGTGGAAGATGAATGGAACTTGAAATAGGGTGGTGAAAAAAATTACCTCTTCTTCGGGTACTTCCTTTTGATTTGATCAAAAGGGAATCTTAGGTTTGCTTTCTGATAAAAATAAGGCCTCTAGTTTGAATTTAGGTAAGTTTAGAGGATATTTGGGTAGCTTTTGGCCGATCCAAAAGGACTTTATGGTGTGAATTAGAGAGAAGGTGGAGTTCTATTTTATAAGAGGGGTGAGTGGCACCTTAAGAAAAACATAAAATATTATTTTATAATAAATACATATTCGGTTTATAATGGCTCCAAATTAATTTATTTCTAGGATAAGGTGGGTATTAGTCTAAATACACTCAACCAATAGTTTTTAGATAGGTTTGGGTCACTTTATTAACCTTATTGTTTAGTTTTAACTCATAGTTAATTAGTTTGATATTTACCATGTCTCTTTGTATTTTTATATTATATGGTTAATAAACTTACTATAAACATCCAATAGACCCCCCAAGTGGTCCATTAATGACAAAAATATCATTATATAAGTCCTTGGTCCGAACCATTGATTTTTAGGAATTGAATATCAATTAATTATATAATATTTGTTTTAAAAACTCTTTTATGTCAATTTTGACAATATTGGGTATTATGTTTCTGATAAATTCATAACATTATTATTAATTCGAAAAAAATTCATCTAAAAAATCCTAATATGTCATATTAACCTATAAAATTATTTTAATTCATAAATAATAATAAATTACAATTATTTGGGTTTTTATAATATCAATTATCTTAATCATTCATTAACATAGTAATTACTTCATCATCATTGTGCCATAAATAAATTAAATTATTTAATTTCTAAAAAATAAAAATAAAATACCATTATGTAGGAAATTGTATTAGTCTTATAATTAATATTTTTAATCTATTTTATCTTATCTATAACCCTATATTAAAAATTTTTTAGTTATTAAATATTGATTTTAACACTTTTAACTCTTCTTTGAATTTAATAATAATAAATGTCTTAAAATAATCCAAGTTGACCTAAATGATAATATTATATTCCTAATGGTGTTTTTGGTCGTGATAAACCTGGCCAATATAATTAAGACATGTTTTAGGGTAATATTAATATCATTTTACCCTTAATTACACTATTTACTTTTAACCGTGGCAAATAAAAGTTAAAAGTTACTATTCACCCAAAGTTATTTTTATCTTATTGAACCAAATTTTACTCCTTTATATTAACAATGTCTATTGAAATTTTAAAATTCTACTCACAAAAGTGGTAAAGTTATGTCTTATGTGAATTTGCAAAGTCTCCAAGGAGATGGGTAAAAGACGGTGAACAAAATTCAATAAAATTTTTATATATCTAAAATTATTATAAACTAACTTCAATTAATTAAATTGAACATATATAAGTATCATGTATCTATTTTTACCTAATATAAATTTAAATAAAATAAATAATTAGTTAAATAAAAATTCGATTTTAAACTATAACTCAGTGTTTTCAACTATTCATAAAAAATTGAATGTTTTCAGAAAAATACAAAAAATTTACAATAAGATAATTTTGAGATTCCGAATCTAAAAATGAAGTATATTTTACCAAATTAAAAACATATAAGTTTCATTTATTAATTTAAAATTAATTCTCGTTGTCAAAAAAATAGCGTGTTTTTATGAAACAATAACTATCAAAAGATTGACACTTGTTTATGTATAATTTAAATTTGAAATTAATTCTAATGAACAACATTGGATTAAAGGCTAAAAATATAATCTAATTATACTTCCAAAACATTAAAATTTATAATTAAACAGTATAAATTTTTTTGATTAAAAAAAGTTGTTTTCAGTTAAAATATAGTAGTTTTCACTATTCACCCAAATATGAAAGTTATCTGGAATTTTTTTTTATTGAAACTAAATTATTTTGTCCCGAATCTAAATAATAAGTTTATTTCATCAAATTGAATATATAAAAGTTCCAAATATTGGATTTAAAAAGGGTTCGCCATTAAAAGGTGGTAAAATTGCATTTTTTGAAAAATAATTCTTTTATCTGAAAAAAATGAATTTGTTCTTACATAATGTCTATGAAACTCATAATATGGATTCTAAAATTATAAGGATTATATAATGATCAAAATTCAGTTAATACTATTCATAACAGATTTTTAACGGCTAGTTTGGTAAGTCGTGATGCGCTTGAACTCAGTGTTGTGTGTAGTGCAAGTTATTGCATTACTTTGAAGAAATAATGTATTATGAAATCTTGGGGTGTTCCATCCATCCATCCAAAGGACCGAAGGCCTTCAATTTTTTATATAAGAAAATACCCCTTTTTAGGGTAAGGGGGAACCCATCGACAACAACATAAAAGAAAAAAAGAAGAAAAGAGGGATGAAACAACAAGATGAAAGAGACAAGATGCTCATGCCAGGTGGTCTGAGGGGGCCTGAAATAATGCAGGCCAAGAGAATAAAATTTTACCAAGTTAACCCCATCGGGTTTAAGGGAACTGGAATCATGGAATTAAACATTATCTCGACCTGTATATCAACAGAGGCAAGATGGTATGTGACCTGGTTCCCCTCTCGCAAGGTGTGGAGCACTCTGGTGGTATTGTTGATCATGCTCTGACACTTCTGGATGATATAATGAAACGCCCAAGGGGTGGAGCCAATGCCTTGAGGGGCATTATGAAGGATTAAGGATCTAGTTTCAGCCTCTGATAAACAAATCCATTTCTGGTGACAATGGGATAGACCACAAAACATAGCCTTGGCCTCCGCCTGTAAAGAGGACTAGTGGCCAAGTTGAGCCGAAAACGCCATGATGACCGACCCCTAAGAGTTCCGAACCACCCCACCTCCCCTAAGGACCCCCATGTTGTAGGATCTGTCAGTATTCAATTTGAGGCCTGTGCTCGGCGGGGCCCTGCATACCCATCGACCTCTAGAGCATCTTGTAACCGAAGAGACATTACTCGGAATTGTTTGAAGATGTTGAAGGAAAGGGGCCTCCCGCCAGTTATTGATAATCCTAACCATGTCCAGCAGAAGGTTCTTTGTTCTGATAATGATGGACCGCCCAGATGAATGGACCTCCAAGAACCTAGCTTTATTACGAGCCTACAACAGAACCCAGAACCCCGCGTGAAGGATCATGGTGCGGGCCAACTTTTTCAGGACCCCTCTCCCCCACGCCATGGAACCATCAGACCAGAAAAGGCATATCATCCATGCTGAAGATATTGATAGCGGGAAACTCACCAAAATACTGCCAGACCATCCTTTCCCAATCACCTTCGAAGAATAGGTTCCCAATACTTTCTTCTTTGTGGTTGGAAAGCAGGGGCACCGAGAGGCCATCGAAATACCACAGCACTGAATGTTATCATCAGTGGGAAGAGCCTTGGGGAGAATCCTCCAAGAAAGAATGTTGTACTTGATAGGGATGACCTTATGCCATAGAATACCATTCCAATTATCACTCTAATCATTAGGAAGCAGCGCGCGGAAAAAATAATTAGAGGAGAAGAGCCCCGAGGGTGAGAGGGAGAAGACACACCTATCCGGTTCGGGGTTGAGCTCAATGAGGTTGAAATTGTCCTGTTGTTCCTTGTCAAGCACTGCTTCAGTAAAAGATGAGTACATGCTGGCCTCCCGAAAGGTGATCGATGTGGCAGGATAGCCGGGGAAGCCAAGAGTCTTCCCTACCCAGTTGTGATGCCAAAAAGGAAAGTCCCCCAACCCAACTATCCATCTAGAGTGTGGATAAAGGGTATTAATGAGGGGGAAGATGACGGACCAGAGAGGGGAAGCGTGACTCGCAACTTGCAACTCGTTCCAAGGGTGGGAACTATGCATGGTAATCCCCCATAGTGATCGTAGATCCAGAACATCCCAAGCCAGGTGCGCATGCATGCATAAGAAAGTGTCTTCAAGATTGCGAACATTGATGCCGCCTTCCCTAGCATGTCTTTCAACCCTATGCCATGAATCCTAGTGACGCTTCCATTATGATAGAGGATCCAAAATAAATCCAGAAAGAAGTTTATCGATTATGCCAATGATGGTTTTGGGGACTTTAATGGCCGAGAGAGCATGGATGGGCATATAAAGGAGGACGTGGTTCACCAATGTTATCTGACCCCCAAACGATAAGAATCTATTCTTACAATTAATCACCCTATCTGAGATTCTTCTAAAGAGGGAATCGAAGTCGCAAACACACAACCTTCTAGAGGAAATATGGGTGCCCAAATACTTCATAGGGAAGGACCCTTCCTTCATATCAAGGGGGTTATGGATTGCGGTATTCCGAGAATAACAAAAGTTTCTAGAGATATAAAAGAAACTTTTGTACTTGTTAATAACTTGGCTGATCTAGAGACAGTAGTCCTTTATAATTCTGTTGAATCCTCTGATGGATCGTTTGTTGGAATTCAGGAAGAATAATGTGTCATCTATGAACATCATATAAGAGATGGAAGGAGATCTCATTCTTCTACGAAAGGCCAACACCTCACCTTTCTGAATGCTTATATGAATAAGGCGACTGAGTACATCTTGAGATAAAATAAATAGACTCTGAGACAAGGGGTCACCCTATCTTAAGCCTCGAGTTTTCTTGAAGAAACCATAAGTTTTCCCCATAAAAGAAATTTCCAACCAGGAAGAACTGAAGAATCTAAATATGAGATCAATGTTACATGAGGAGAAACCCATACTTGTCAGTACCTTAAAGATGAGACCCCACTCGACCCGGTCGTAATCTTTGATCATGTATAACTTGATGGCCAGGTTGGAGCCATGTGACATGAGGTTAATGTCTCTTATCATTTCTTGGGTGAGGGAAATAGATCCTTGAATGGAATGACCCTGCACGAACCCATTTTTCTCCATTGATATCCAACGAGGGATGTGAAATGATGGCCTCACATTGAAAATGCTGGACAAGATATTTTACGTGAAATTGCACATACTCACTGGCCTACACTGACATATTGAGGACGGGTACCTTGTCTTGTGGAGGAGCACAATGGTCGTGGAACATGCAACCCGGGGTAAGTGGCCCCCTCTGAGGATGTCCTGGAAAGAAAAGATAACATCTGTTTTCACCACGTCCCACAAGGTTCTGTAGAACGTTACCGGGAAGCTATCCGGCCCCGCGACACTTTTGGGGTTGAGCCTCAACATTGCCTCTTGAATCTCCTTCTCCTCAGGAATCCCACTTAGCCCCTCGTTGTCCAGAGCAGACAATTTGTTGGTAATCACATCAAAAAAACCCATTTCCTCCCTGGGATAGTCGTTGGGTAAGTGCAGGTTGGACCCATCTAGAAGGGCTTCAAGAGAGTCCATGGCCAGTCCACCCACTATGTCTCTGTTGTTTGTATACGTACCATCCTCCTGTAGGATGTTCGGTTGCACCAGGAGTTTTCATTCTTTGATAAACGCATGTAACAAGGATGTGTTCCTATCTCCCTCTCAAAGCCACTTAATCTGCGAAATGTCTCTGGCCAGACATTCTTGGCGGAGAAGCATGTCCGCCAAGGAATCTTTCTTGTTGGAAAGCTCCTAAAATCTCCGATCATCCCAGGCCTCTTCAAGACAAAGCTCAAGCCGTTCCACTTCGTGCATGGCCGAATCAATATCACTATTGTTGGGAGAGATATCTTTCTCCCACTCATGGAGCCTTACCTTTAGGAATCTCACCTTGTTTTGGATGGCCACTCATGAAGACCCTTAGGCCGGCTCTCCCCATGTGCTATTCACGAGATCGTGGAATCCCGGGAGGCTGTCCCATTGATGGTAATACCGGATGAATTCGTGATGACATTGCCCTGAAGAAATAGAGACCAGGAGAGGGGAATGATAAGATAACCCCCGGACCAAATGACTAACCATGGTGGCTGGAAACATGGAAATGTCATGAATATTATCCAGACATCGGTCCAAATGGCTCCACGAGCAGTGGCTCCTTCATTGGTTGTTGCCCCACACGAATCGGTCACCTGAAAAGCCAAGATCAGAAAGCCCCTTCCCCTCCAAAACAGGGCAAAATCTAGTCTTGATTTTCTCTGAAAATGTCTTCTCCCTTTCCTCTCCTCCAGGTCGACAATAACGTTGAAGTCACCCCCCCAACAAAACATGTATGAATTTCGGGATCAAAGGATTTGAGTTCATTCCATATGGATTCCCTTTTCTGGGCGACACAACTTCTGTAAATGAAGGACACAAAGAAGGAGAGGTCACCAGTCGACACCCTCGTAGTGATGAACTGATCGCTGGCCCTGACCAGCTCCACCGAGAGGCGGGTGTGCCAAAAAATCCAAACATGTCTGTTGGTGGGGTCGGCATGCAAGTGCCCATGTAGATTGATTTTTCTGGAGAGATCATTGATTCTGTCCGGGGGCTGCTTATGTTCAAGGATGACAACAAGAGAGGCCTT
Source organism: Viscum album (assembly GCA_963277665.1). Lineage (NCBI taxonomy): Eukaryota > Viridiplantae > Streptophyta > Magnoliopsida > Santalales > Viscaceae > Viscum > Viscum album. The sequence goes on from OY728137.1 coordinate 368,637,450, forward strand.
GTGTTTCCTAATTTCATTGGTGAGGATGTCCGCCTTGACCTGGGCACCAATGCCCCGGGCGTTCCAGATGATCATCAGAATCATTTTTCGAACAGGGTCCTGGTAGTGGCCCCATAACTCATTGCCTTATCCAATTAGGAGGATGAGTGTTCCTTCTTGATCCATGATCTATATCTTGTGCACACCCCGCCACCCTTATGCGCTAGTGGGGTAGCAGGAGGTGTTCTATCCCAAGTACGATCGAGCGATAGACCCCGGCCCCCGGGGGGAGAGCTACAGGGCCATCAAGGGACCTGTGGGTTTTGATGAGAGGAGATATGAATCAAGGAAATTTCACTGGGCGGGGCACCCAGAAGGCAAGGGAACCCACCCTCCGGACCGGGATCCTCCAGTTGGCACCCGTCCTTAGTAGCAGACGCAGGAGGCAGAGCCAGAGAGACATGGAGACAACTCCTTTAGTGTGGATGGCACTTGATGAGGGGAGGCACCTAGGACAGCAGAGAATACAACAGAGGAGAAAGAACGAAACTTTCCAGAAGGTTAGGCACTAGACTCGAAAGAAAAGGAGGTTGGGATTGCCTATATTGCAAGATCACCTAGGCTGAGCTAGATAAGGCTAACTCAGAGCCCGGAAAGGAGGGTCCAAAAGGATCCATCAATGTTTGCTCATCTAGGGAATGACCCACCACCGTAGAAATTTCAGGCAGGTCAACGATTGGAGAGGGCGACTGAATGGGCCCGGCAGAGGGTGGTCCAGCCGGGGGGCGGCCATCACTGTGTCAGTGTCTCCTACAAACCTGTAAGGAGTGGCCCTAGAGCATAAAATGGTAACAATACATTGGGAATATTGGGTAGACGATGTCCTGGCCCCAGGATAGGGCATCATCCACCTGAAGAGAAATGCGATCCTGAATCGGAAGAGACAGATCCATCTCTTCACATATCTGAGCCTGCGACGTGTCACAACAACATCGGGTCCTGTCATCCACGAAAAGGAAGCCACTGAGGGAATCACCTATTTCTTTGAGAAAACCACCATTCTGGAAGGGTAGAGGCAGGCTGGGAAGGTAGAGCCATACAACAGCGAGCGTGCTCTCCTTTCCCCTGTGGACATCCATGGACCACCGGGCCAAGCAGAAGCTCCAACGACCGAAGGACCTGGGAGGCTTACACCAGTCTTGCACAAAATTTTCAGTAGAGGTTAGGACTAAGAAGATAGAATTCTTGTGAACCGAAGACACCTGCACCAGAAACCTGAGACCCCAAGAGGCAACAAAGCGCTGGAAGGCGACGCGTGGGGGTTTTGTGACACCAAAGTGGGCTACGAGGGTCCACTTGAGGCACGCCTCCGTCTCCCTGAAGGACGCCAAATGAAAATACAGGGAAACGTAGGACTCGAACCTCGAAACCTTCAACGAATCCATGGAAACATCTGGGAAGCACGATGCCGAGGCGCCTTGCGACCCGCAAAGCGCATCTCTGAAGGATGATCTGGACCGTGCCGCGGATGAGGGGGGAACCGGAGATTGGGGGAACACCTGGGGAGGGGGCGCCGAGGGCAGGATGGAAGGGGCGCGAGGGTGATGGAGGGGTGAAGCTTAGAGAATTATCAGGAGGCGTTGGGGGATCCGGCGGCCAGGAAAGGGGGAGAGCAATGGGCGGAAATTTTGAAAAACCCTGCGGCACGTGGGGCGCGTTCTCCATCATTATGAATTGTCCACACCTCAACCATCCCTCGTGATATTCTTGGGGTGTTAAATTCTTCCCTCCTTCAATAAATTATGCATTCGCAATTTGAAATTGTTCTTCGAAAATAAAAGGTTGAAAATAGAAAATATCATTGTGGGAAAACCCACATCGGAAATTGGGTTAATAAAATTTAGTCTTAATAAGAGGAAAAGAGAAATGAAAGGGTCACCACCAAATTATGATCTTGATTAGGAGGAAATTGGTGGCAATAAGAGACACATAATTAGAGAAAATATTTAAATTTTTATAGGGAGTGATTGAGGTCATCAGTCACAAAAAATTGTAGAATTGAGGGCCTCAAAGCCATCAATCTATGATGATTTAAAATATAATCGGTTCAACAAAACATAAGGTATTATGATAACACATTATTTGTTTTAAGATCCCTTACCTAATGTTTAATAATTAAATTCATCATAGAATAAGAGTAGAATATATATTTATATATATATACTTGACAAGTATAGTTCCATCTTTTCACTAATTTCTTCCACAAACTCATCTTTCACCCTAAAAGAAAATAGAACTTAAAAAATTCCATTTATCCTATTCATATAGGGTTCAAAAAAATGAATTTCTAATTCATCTACTAGACTATTTAAAAACAAAACTGCATTATTTAATCCAGGTCATCACGTGGGCCAGTGGTAGGTGATACACCCTTGTCACCCTTCGGTTGCGGGTTCAAGTCTCGCGGCCTTGCCGGACGCGACAGGTTGCCGCCCGACCTCTGGGTTGTCCTTTTATGGAAATCCAAAAATAATATCAAAATAGAATTATCCAAAATACTTCATTAAGAACTCAGAGTCAAAATTTTTTATGGAAGGTAAACATAGTGATGATCCTTCTTTCCGTGTAAAAACATGTGAAAACTTTCATCATGTATTCTTTTAAAACACTACAATATCCTGAATTACCATAAAACCTTATTTATTAAATTTATGATGTGTTATTCCTTATATAATAATGGATATACTACTTCTATCAAAAAATGTTGTAAACTCCAACAATGAAAAATCATTAATCAGTTTCAAGGTAGTCAAGAATATCTAATATAATTTATTCAATCCAACCATCTCTTATTCCAAAATCACTACCTCATTATCGGGACCATATTAAGGATCACCTTTCCGACAACCATATATTTTACCAAAAGTGTAGCTCACTATTAATTCACTTTTCTTAGAACCATATAATCTCAAATATTCAATAAAATAGTACTGCAGTATAATCCATATTTATTTCCATAATTCATATAACCAGTATATTGTTGATACAACACTCAAATGAAATCATCTGATAATAACAACCTAAGAACACTAGTCATTCTTCTTCATCTGAGGTAGTATCATAACTTTATTATTATCCAATTACATCATTTGGGGCATACTATGATGAATTGGACATTGTTTCTCATAGTGTCTGAACTCCTTACAGATGAAGCATTGTACATTTGAAACCTTTTTCTTACCCTTGCAGTCACGTACTTGGTGTCCTTTTTCTCCACACTTATAACAAACTCCCGTTCACTTCAGGAAAGTTACTAGGTGTTTCTTCCCACAGTTATCACATATGGGAAAATTCTTCTTTTCCCTCTTCCCTTTATCCATATTTCTCTCTTCCATGCTTTTATTCTCTTACTTCCCTTCAAATCCATAGGACATAGAGAATTATTTACTTATCTTATTAACACATGATACTATTTATTCATATGTTTATAAAACATGAGGGACTATTTCCCTTCTAAATGTTGGATTAATACCATGGAAGATATGATCCTTCTTACACATTGGATCATATGTATTGCTGGATTTCACATTCCTTCTACTGGGCGCCATTTCTATACAATGGCATACACTAGGTCAATTTATGATTTGTATTGAATAATTCTAAACTTGTAAAATACCGAACACAAATTGAACATTTTATGGATATAATCCATAATCATAAAAAAATTTTCCTTGAGGAATTATATACTCATAAACCCTTCATAATGGTTTATAAAGAAAATGAGAACTATCCTAAGTATATCCCCTAGGAGTGTCCTAACCAAGAGTACTGCAAGACCCGTTGTCGTGCACCAGTTCCCGTTTGAGTCTAGATCAAAGCTGTGTTTTCAGGTTTTACACCAAGGTACACATGTTCCAGATCTGCCTCTACCTGCTCATATCCAGACAAGAACGTATTGCATAGAAAACTCTCAAAATATCTACAATACCAAAATTCTAGGAAGTTCTTCTATACTAATCCTCAAAGTCTATCTTAGGGATATGTAATCTAATCAGAGGTTATCTAAATCTAGCATCTAAGGTTTATACTAAACTTCCAATGATACCAACTGTAACACCCTGACCCCAATTACACAGAGTCGGTGCATTATTACATAATATTGGCATGATCACAAAAGATCAATTATCTAAAGACCGATTAGTTTAGTAGCCTTGGAAACACTAGATACATTATTAAGTCTTACATTACTACATAAAGTGAAAGAAACAACCACAACATCTTGTATTCATATCCCCTCATACTATCCCTGCAGGTCATTCATAAAATACTTCTTCACATCCTGGTAAAAACTAAAACACCGAAAGGGGTGAGCTCAGATGCTCAGTAAGGATAACAATATAGCAGAAACTTTAAAAAATAAACATAAACATTTAAGGTAATTTATAACTAAAACAAAAGATTTTTAAACTAGATCTTCAACATAATATGGAAAATATAAAATGAAATAATTCCATTTACTTATTCACATGGATATTCTACTAGCCGAATAATCACAAGCAATATCAATAACCACTTTCATTATAATGGAATGCATAATGCCAGACTATCATAACCACAAAGTCAAGGCTGTGTTCCAGGACTACAAATAAGATTTTGTTAAGGCCATGTGCCAAGACACTAGTTTATCTCATGAGACCTACCGATGCATTGAGGAGCTATAGCGGGATCCACCCGTCACTTACTAAGTCCAATTCATTCCTCATATGAATAGGTTTAATCATAAAATAAACATTCGTATTAAAACTAGCTTAAAAATGTCAATACTTTCTCCATAAACCATGAATGCTATAAAAATAACACATCCATAGTCAAACATATCACAAAACCTTAAATACAATATGGAAGTTTTTTATCATAACAAATCAACTTCAAATAAGCTTAAAATCCATCAAAGGATGTTTACATAGATCAAATCAAAACTATTTGAGTGAAATATCTCTTCTTTTGAAATCATTTAAAAGTCACACATTTATAAAGGAAGTAATTTAAAAGATATTTTTGAATCAAAGTGTCCCATACCAATTTGAAACTTTTGAAAAGAAATATTATTTCAAAACATTCATGTAAATATTAATAAATCATTAAAATAACTTTGAAAACATGGACATTAATTAAAAAGTTTTAGAAAGATAAATATTTAAAATATTTAAAATTCCGATCTTGATAAAGAGCACCTTTCACAAATTCTTAAAATATTCATTTTGAAATCATTTAAAAGTCACATAATTATAAAATAAAACATTTAATTTCAAAATATTTTTATAAGCTTGTAAGAGATGTTTCGACGATTTTATAACAGCGGAAAATAGCCGCAGCTGCTGTATAAGTTAAAAAAAGATATTCTTACCTTAATTTTGTCGAAAAGGTTAAAAAGGAAATTGTTTGGAAAATGATGGAAATATTACTTTATAAACATCTTATAAAAATTAAAACAAGGGTATAAATGACTTTAAGACATATTATGTAAAATAGTAAGAATGTTTTGAAAAACATTTTTAAGAAACATGGATGTGGATGATAAAGAGGTTCCAGAAGATAATTACATATAAACAACCTCGGATAATGAAGTGATTGTGAAATAAACCATTACCTTATAATTTACCTTCATCAAGGGTAGATTAACATATTTTATAATGGTGAAATAATTTTTAATTATTATACAAGAATCATATATATTAATATGATATCATATATTATCTTTTAACATTGCTTTGTTAATAAAATCTTCGTATTAGCGTCGTTTCGGGTGTTAACGGATTCATTTTCCTTTATATGATTTGTTACATAAGTCGTGTTTATTATGGATAGGTTGTATCTTATTCATATAAAGAATTATATGAAGTCCTTAAACATTATTCTTAATCATCAAATGAATATTAGTCTTGAATGGATACTATGGGGAATGAATCTCATCGCGTTCATGGAGACGGTAGTCCGTACGTACGCACAAGGGAAAATATCATTCTTTTGATGTTAAAATAATATATAATTGGATGGTATATCATATATAATGAATAATTATAATGCTATATTTATTATTTACATTAATTACACATCATTATCATACCCATCCAAATAATAATGTTTTGAATAACAATTACACCCCGACGTGGAGATGGTAAGTCTTACTTACGCACGTATGGTGACATGTAATTAAATGGATGGATGGAATAATGAGTATTGTTGTAAAATATTTATAATAACATCACAGTATATAGAATATACTTCAGTTATTATTTTAGAATGGAAATAACAAAGAAAGAAGAAGTGGAAGATGAAAGGAACTTAAAAGAGGGTGGTGAAAACATTACCTCTTCTTCGGGTTCTTCATTTTGATTTGATAAAAATGGATCCTTAGGTTGGATTTATGTTGAATCTAAGGCATCTAGGTTGAATTTAGGGATGTTTAGAGGATATTTGGGTAGGGGTTGGCCAAGACAAAAGGCTTTGAAGGTGTGAATTAGAGAAAATGTGGAGTGCCCTTTTATAGGGGGGAGAGGGGAACCTTAGGAAAAACTTAAAATATTTTTTTATAATAAATTTATATTTTGTTTATAATGTCTCCAATTTTGATTTCTTTCGAGGATAAGGTGGGGATGGGTTTAAATACACAAAACAAATAGGTTTTAGACATGTTTGGGTCACTTTATTCACCGTATCTTTTAGTTTTAAGTCCTAGTTAATTAGTTTGACATTTACAATGTCCCTTTGTATTTTTATATTATGTGGTTAATATATGTACTATAAACTTCCAATCGACCCCCAAGTGATCCATTAATGATACTACTACAATTATATAAGTCTTTTGTCTGAAACTTATATTTTTAGGAATAGAATATCAACTAATAATATAATAGTTTTTTTTAAATCTTTTTTATGTCAATTTTGACACCATTGGGTATTTTGTTTTTGATAAATTCATAGCAGCATTATTACTTCAAAAAAAAAATCATATAACCAATACTAATATGTCTTATTAACCTATAAAAATATTTTAATTCATAAAAAATATCAAATTACATTTATTTGGGTATTTATAATATCAATTATCTTAATCTTTCACTAATACGGTAATTACTTTATCATAATGGTGTCATAAATAAATTATATTATTTAATGTCTAAAAATTATAAATAAACTAAAATTATGTAGTAATGCTTTTTATATTTCTAATTAATATTTATAATATAATTTATTTATGTATAACCCTATATTAAAAATGTTTTAGTTATTAGACTTTGATTTTAACTTTTTTGACTCTTCTATGAATTAAAATATCATAAATGTACTAATATAATCCAAGTGGACCTAAATGATTATTTTTTATTCCTAAGGTTGTTTTTGGTCAAGATACCCTTGTCCAATAGAATTAAGACATGTGTTAGGGTAATATTAATATCATTTTTACGCTTAATTACCCTATTTACTTTTAACCGTGGTAAATAAAAGTAAAAAGTTACTCTTTACCAATTTTTTTTATCTTACTGAAACCCATTTTACTCCTTTATATTAACGGTGTCTCTCGGATGTTCTAAATTCTACTCAAATAAGCGGTAAAATTTAGTTTTATGTTAATTTTAAAATTCTTCTAGGAGATGGGTAAAAGACGGTGAAAAGTTCAACAAAATTTTTATATATCTAAAATTATTATAAACTGACATCAATGAATTACATTGAACTTATATAGGTAATATGTATCAATTTTGAACTAAAATAAATTTAAATAAAATCAATAATTATTTAAATAAAAATTCTGTTTTAAACTATAACTAAGTGTTTTTCACTATTCATCAAAAATTGAAAGTTTTTAGAAAAATACGAAAAATTAACCCTAATCTAATTTTGACATTCCAAATCTAAAAATGAAGTCTATTTTACCAATTTAAAAAATATAAGTTGCATTTATTAATTTAAAATTAATTTTCATTGTCAAAAAATAGCGTGTTTTTGTGAAACAATAACTATCAAAAGATTGATACTTGTTTATGGATAATTTATATGTGAAATTAATTACAATAACCAACATTGTATTAAAGGGTAAAAATATAATCTTATTATATTTAAAAAACATTAAAATTTATAATTCAACACTATAAAATGTTTTAATTAAGAAAGTGGTTTTCAGTTAAAATATTGTATTTTTCACTATTCACACAAATATGAAAGTTATCAGAAAAACAACAAAAATTTATTGAAACTAAATTCTTATGTCCCTATTATAAAGAAGAAGTTTATTTTGTAAAATTGAATATATAAAATTTCCAAATTTTGGATTTCAAAAGGTTTCGACATTAAAAGGGGGGTAAAATTGTATTTTTTGAAAAATAATTCTTTTATCTGAAAAAAATGAATTTGTTCTTACATTATGTCTAAGAAACTAATAATGCATATTCTAAAATTATAAGGATTATATATTGATCAAAATTGAGTTAATACTATTCATAACTGCTTTTGAACTTCTAGTTTGGTAAGTCGTGATGCGCTTGAACTCAGTGTTGCATGTTGTGAAAGTTATTACATTACTTCGAAAAAATAACGTACTATGAAATCTTGGTGTGTTATACTCCTCTCCTCCACTATAAACCCACCTCACTCCCTATTCTATTCACTCCTCTCAAGCGTTGTTCCTTTCCAATATTTGTCCCAAATCCTCTACCAAGATTCTTCCACATGTCTATAAGCCCCTACTCTATTCCAAATACCGAAGCCTCTCCTATTAAGAGGCTCTCAAAGGAGTTAAAATCAAGAGGTAAAATACTCATTCCAATTCTTTTATTTCTTTTAAGTTATTTTCTTTTCTCGTTTCTTTCCTCACATCCCTTCACCCAAATGGTATGATAAATTTAATAAAATAAAAGAATTGTAAAACTATTATGATAATGGGATAATTCATTATCCTCTCTCATTTCCTCATATTTTATTTGAAAGGAATGGAAACACCATTTGCGATGTGTTAATTTAGTAAAATCAAAGATAACATGTTATCAATTTCCATTAACGTCTTTAATTATAGTCATGGAAAAATTTTCAAGGTTGAAACAGACCATATGATATGTATTATAACGGATCTATGGTTCAAGAATATTTTTTTAAACATGGTTTTTGGTTTATAAAAAAAATGTGTTCTTCGTGGTCCAAAACTGCCAATTATCCCAAAAGGACATAACTAAAGTTTTATATAATTATTCAACTTCACATCAAGTAACCAAATTAATTTTTCAACCATATAAACTTATGGATGCTAAATAATAAAATATAACTTCAATTATGGGAAACCACCTTAATCATACATGTTTATCCCAACATGAATCGATCATTAAAACCAAGGAAGCAATCGAACCCGACAATGAAATTGAACCTTATGACCAATAAAAAAGGTCTTGAATGAACATAAAATTGTTATACTAAATATTTTACATATTTAATAGGTTTTGAAATTATTATCTACTATACCTAATTAGTTTATTCATGTCATTAATAATAATTGGAGAACACCAATGGACTTAAGGTAAGGGATCCTGTTCATTTCACTTTTATTCAAGAATATCCATTATTCTATTCCATTTTATGTGTAATCTGTAATGATGGTGTATCGCTTAGAACCTCCTATATATTTAAATCATGATTTATAAGTGATGAGAAACCCTGTTCTCTCTCATGAATCCCTTTTAAGTACACCTGATACCATGTCGATAATTCATAAGGAACTCTACCCTAACCACCTTTATTACATCGTGTTTCTCCATCGTTATTTTTACCCAAATTTTATTCATTTTTATTTTTATTTACAACTTCTATATGGTATTTATATCCTCCAAAATCATGTTCAAATATCCATAACTCATTCAATTTTAGGGATATACATGATTTTAAGGGATTCCCTCCTCGATACTTCCCAGTAAGCAAAATCGTTTTAAGGGAACATCCCAAATTTTTACCCAAATTAAAGTGTACTATATCCTCTATTTTTAGACACTGTTGTATATATAAAATCGATTTTTTTTTGAAAAACTTCTTGGTTCACTTCTAGTATTATATAAATTATTGTACCATTTTATTTTTTAATCCTCTTGACTGTTTTCCTTAAAACCTCACTAAAATGTTTTAATGTTAAATATTTCCTAAATACTCTTCTTTCATGTTTTCACTTCTATTTTACATAAATTACCATGATATATTCATATTTTACCTTATTAATTTCCATTTATGTTTTAATTACTTTCTATCATACACACAGTTATAATAATCCCATTCATTATGATTTATGTCAGGAATGTGATACCCATTTCTCTCCATGTGTTCCCTTACATTTATGTATGTTTTATTATTTATGATTATTTTTTTTTGGAAAGAATAATAATGAACAAGTTATGATTGGTGAAACCAGATAGCACTCCAATGCATTGGATAATGTTAAGTCTCATGAGATGTTATGTGTGGCGGTCTTGGCAGTTAGCCCTGGCTTGTGCTACTATGGGAAACATTATTGGCGATTATCCTTTACTCCTAATAAATTCCTGTTTTTTGTTTCTTCCACATTTATATGACTCCATGTTTATATGAATCAATGTTTATATGTTATGTTACCTTATGTTACATGCCTTTTTATTTCATTATGCCATGTTCCTAACCCATGTTTTATGGATTTATTCCTATTCTTATTCCCTTACAGGGCTTTTAGCTCATCCCTTTGTTCATGTTATACCTAGGTTATCCTATTAAGATGTACGAGAATAATGTAAGTTAGGGGATCTTTATGAAGACTAAATAAATAAATATTTTATTTAGTTCTATGTTTTCAGTTTTTTTGCCTAGTCTTCCCTGACACTAGAAATCAAGATTCTTGGCTTGTACTCTAATTTATAATTATTCTTAAAATCATGTAATTTTATATGTAAAAGTATAGGGTCTCTATATGGTAATCTAAGGATGTAATGAGTTTTAAGTATCCTATGTTTTTGGAATCAATGTGACAAATTTTGAGGGAGAAATTTATTTAATGGGGGTAGAATGCAACACCCTGATATTTTTTTTATTTTTTTCCAATCATATTTAATGTTTTATATAATTTAAATTCCACAAAACACTAATTTTATCTCGTTTAACACACAACTCTGAGATTAGATTGTGTTACATAAAATAGTGAGTTCAAACAAAATGCGACTTATTAGTGAAATATTATTATTTTATATGGTAGTTATAACATATCCATTGGAATGGAATATAGGAATATGTTTAACTAAATAATGAAAATATAGTTTATATATATATATAATAAATTATTTTTAGACTAAGTAATTATAAAATAAAATAAAAATATTTTGAAAATTAAAAAAAACTTTGTCTGAAAAACAATTTTTTTGGGAATACGTGTGTTTTACATAAATAAATTAAAAAAATCACTTTTAGTTAATTATATTAATGAAATTTATATATTATACATTCAATATAATTTTTAAAATTCATATAATATGGTTTATATAAAAGTGATAATAATATACCCAATTTTATGTTTAGAAACATTATTATTCTAAAAAGAAGTTTTGTCTCCATTTCTCAAACTTATTTTAAAAATAAATTTTAACCATATTAATTTTTTTTGAGAATATAAAATGAATTATATAAATCAGATTATTAAAATTATATTAGGGTTATTTTTGAAGGATTTTTGGAATAAGGTTAATTTTTTATGAATAGTGAAAATTACTGAATTTTAGTTGAAAACTACTTTAAAAAAACATTATTTATAAAGATAAATTATATTTTAAATAATTTTTAAAGTAAAATTGGTTAAATTATATACTTATTATTCAAATTTAGTCCATTTTAAAAAAACTATTTATTAAAATTGGATATAAAGACTTTGTAAAATGTTGAACATTTTCTCTTTGAAAACCTACTTTCTCATCGCGTTGGCATGATTAATTTTAAATAATATTTTTCCACTTTTGTGAATTAAAATTGGAAAAATAGATTCAATATTTGGGATAAAAATAAATTATATTATATTAAAATTTCTACATAATTGCTTACCAAAATTTATAGTGAAAATAGTAAAATTAATTACCATAGTTAATGTGGAAATCAGTTCACTAGGGGATAAAATAAAATGATAAGTTTTAAAATGACATAAAAAATTATATGAAATATATTTTATGACATTATTTGACCCTATAATTTTTATTTATTATTAATAATCCATTTTTTTTCTTTTTTCTTGTGAAAATGTGGGATCACCATTTCCTTTACAAGAATTATAAGTGTTCCACTCACCTCACTTATAAAAGGCCACTCTCTATCCTTTCTTATTTACACATTTAAAACCATTTAGTTCATCCAATAATTTCCCAAATAACTTCCAAAATTCCCCCTATCAACTTAGATGCCTTATTTTTGGTATAAATCCATCTTTGTGAGGCTTTTCTTGTAATCCTAAGGAGGATACTAGAAGTATATGTATGTTTCTTCTACTAGTTTTTTTATTTTATTAATTCATCCACCTAAATGATTCTTTATTAATCCATGATTATATAATAAAAATATTTTCTTAAATATATTGAGGAATTTTTTAGGTTAATGAAATGAACTATAACCATAACCTTTTCTATGAAATGGGTTATGAAATCATCATTTGTGTGTACAATAGACTACCACCTCACGAACCGATATCATTCATTTTTCTATTTTCACCTCTCACAATTGGGTATGATGATGGATCTAAAGTAAATATATGATATTTATGAAATAATTATACATATGGAGTAATTATATCCTATATAACTTTTTTATGTTAAATTCCATATGGGATATGATAATATCATTCGTGTGTACAGAGGACTACTGCCTCGCAAAGCAATGCGATTCTTTTTTTCAGAAACCCTTTACATGGAAGATAATAAGGTAAAATTAAAAAATATATATGATATAAATGAAATAATTATGGTATTAATGACATATTTATCATTTTAAAAATATAATATATCATTTTTTCTTACTTTCTCACTCACTGAAATACCATAACATTGTTCGTTTATGTGTGGAATACTGCCTTCACGATGCGATGCGACTCTCTTTTAATCACAAAAACACATGTATGATATTTAAAAGTATATTTAATTAAATAATATTTTATTTATAATATTATTAAAATTCTAGAAAGAAAATATATTACTTACCTTGTCTCCATAACGGACATTAGAAAATGAAATTGTTACTCATGCGTACATACGACCTACCGTCTCTATGATCATAACATAATTCATTTCGAAAAAAAACATTAATGATTTGTATTAAAAGTATATTTTAAGTAAAAATATTATAATTATATCATGATTATTTTTTGGATATAATGGGACTATGATCAATATAAGAGGTCTGAAGGTAATGAAACAAAAAATACACAAAAAATAAAGCGGTTATTGCTTGAAATGTGACTTTAACATGGAATTGATGATAAATGTGTAATAAAACATCATAAGTATATAATATATGGTATGATATATATATGTATGGTTCATTAATATATTTATAAAAAACTTATATTTATTATAAATGTGGTTTGAACATATATGAAAGAATTCAAAACATAAGGTAATGAATTTTTCACTCACTTTTTATTTTTCTATAAGATACTTTCCATATTACCCAAATGTTTTTATGTGTTTTATATAATTCCAAATAATGTATTTTATTATTATTATCCTTAAAATTTTTATTATTTGAGTATCATTTTGAGGATATCACTTTCATGGGGATGATAATTCAATGTCACCAATTTGGTACATGTTTTATTATACAATCTCATCATTTATATGGATTTCTCATGATTATGATTCTGATAATAAAATATTATGAAAAATATCTCAATAAATTACTCTATTTTCTAAAAAAATTAATATTAATGACATTTTCATGTAATATTAAAATTTTCCCCAATCTTTGGTACTAAAATAATTGAGAATCTTTTTTTAAGAAAATACAAAATTATTTTTCTCTTTGGTCAGAAATCATTATTTTACAAAACCATGAATTCTAAAAATGTTTTTAAAAATTTTATAATGTTATCCTCTGTTTCTAAAAGTAATTTTTACCCATTTTTGATTTTAAAAAAAATTAAAGGAAATTTCATGTCTTTTTCAAAAACAATTATGTCATGCATTCATCGAAACTATGAAAATAATATTTTTTTTAACATTCATAGAATAAAAAATATTTAACTCTATAATGACCACTCAATTATTTCAAGATTACTTTAAATTTTTAAATAAAATATTTACTTTAATATTTGGGAATTTTTTTCAATTTAAATAAAAAAATTAAAAATGAAATGGATTTCTAAAATCCTCTATGTTTTAAAAAGTGTTTCTCTAAACAAAAATGGTATTTTAAAGAAATATTTTATACAATTTATTAATATTACATTATACTATTATCATGTTATTTTTAATGAAATTTATTTCCAATTTTTTTTTAATTTTTTGTTTTTAAAAAGTGACTTAAAAAAAATCATTTTCTTCAAGAAATATTCCATGTGATCTTTCAAAGTCAATCTATATCTAAGAAAACATCCTTTGAGTTCAATTATTATTTACTCGGGATACGATCCAATGATATCATTCATATTATTTCTGTAAATGAAATATTTTTATGAAGAAAAGATGTTTATGAACTCCATTTCTATTTTACCGGTTATACCATGACAAAAAGCGTATATAACCTGATTAATTTCAATGTGTTATTATTTTATGAAATTATTATGATTCTTATTTATTTTCCACTACTAATATTATGATAAATTTCAATAAAACCCATTTCATTTCATGGGTTCTAATATGATTAATTTTTATGATCTTATGGCATACATATGTATGATTTTCATTATGTGATGGTGGTTAAGTTATAACCAAGGAATGTGGTTACATTATAGCCAAGGAAAATGGTTATATTATAACAAAACCTAGGTGGGACAAATATATCCCATTAATTCACTAGGTAAATCATTATATATCATGAGAAAATAATTGGAAACATGTCAATGGGATTTATCCACTATGAAAAATAGGTGTGTCTAGATCCACTATAGGAAACAAGCGTCCCTTGATCCACTATTAAAAATAGGCACGTCTTGATCTACAATAGGAAATAGGCGACGAGTCCTGATATTATATGTGGATGGTTTTGGAAGATAACCTTGACATATAAAATGGGTTTAAATATTTAGGATGGTGAAACACTTTTATGACATGAACTTATGGTTCATGATTGATTTTTGGTGATTTATAAAACTTATGAGAATGTTTTTAGAAAATGATGATGTTTTATGCCTTGATTAATTTTTATGATCTTTGAAATGTTGGGTATAAACTTCTTATGTTTTGTTCATGATCATATACCCATAGGCTTGTCTTAGGATTTCATATGATCATAGACTGATATCTCTTATGTTTACCCTTAGTAAACATCTAAACTAAATATTTATTATGTTTCCTTCCCTAGGTTTTGATGAATGTTTTAGTTAGGGTAAGACTAGGAGGATTACTATATGTGAAGATATTTTGGGGATATGTTTAAGATATTTCAAAAAAATCGGTAGATTTTGTGCCCAGTCTCCAAAGAAACTAAACTATTACAGTCATTAGGAATGTGTTTGTCTAATGCGATGAATATTAACATAAAAAGATATAATATCTATGTTTGAAAGTATTGGGTTATTATGAACCATATATATAAGGTGGTAATTGAAAACAAATCACATTTCTTATGCAGATGGTAGTCTGCATGTAACACAAGAGATATTTTCATTTTTTAATGGTTCGGAGTTGGCTAAAAAAATTCATCCCATAAAAATAACACAATTTAATTATTATTATGATACTGATGTAATAATTTCAACATGGGTAGATTGGATTCAGATTAATCAGAATATAAAGGAAATGAAATTAAATTTGAAAGGAGTAATTTATAATTTTACCTTAGTCCATGGAATAACACCTTTGTATATTTTATTAAGGCTTTGTGTTGTGGTCTTTTGAGGAGACCAAAACCTATATGAAATGTATATGAGTTTTTGAGAGTTATGTGGGTATATTTTGGTCAAATATAAGTGGTTTGTGGTGTAAAGAGGAGTGTGGAAGTAATAAATACTTTTATAAAGGAAAATAGTGACATTGTTTTATTAATATAAAAATCAAAGTCACTATTCAAAGGTCAAGTGGATCTAATAATGTAAATTAATAGAGTGGGTGAATGGTTAAGTTCAATAAATACTCAACCATACATTTTTTTCACATGTTTTAAACATGTTTTAAGACTTTTAACCTTGTTCTGTTTTTCACTTTTATCTTTTTTTCATTTTTTCTGTGGTAATTAATTTATACCTATGTAATTTACCTTTAATGATAAAAATAATAATTGGAATTATAAACAAATTTTTAAATAATGATTCATATATGTAAAAATTATAATGAGAATTATAAACTATTTTTTACATAATGATTCCAAATAAGAAATAATTTTTTACAAATAATATTTCTAATGTTGTAAAAAGTTAATTTATTATTAGAACACATAACACGTAAAAATTATTTTTTTTTTTGAAAAAGATTATTTTTAGGCATAAAAATTACAATTAAGTTAAAATTATTTTTGTTGTTGATTTATAATTAATTATTTAATTTATTATTAATGAAATATGGTTCATTTTTCATTTAATGTATGACAACATAGAATTCCAGCTTGTGGTTACATAAATAAAGAAACAGATAAAAATTGTTTTTATTAGAGTAAAATATTACTTACGCTTCCAAAATGTAAAACATGAGTTTTTTAATTATACATACTATTTTTAAAAAAATAATTTTATTACATAAAATCATTCTTGGTTATGAAATGATTTTATTAATTATTTAATTCATTCTTAGATAATGATTATATAAAAAAACTCTATGCTATTGATAAAAACTTCATTTTTCATTATTCACTTAAAACAATCTCTTAAGAAAAATAATAAAAATTTATCCAAAGAGAATATTTTTGGACTAATTAAAAAGTTATGTCCAATTTATAAAATTCAAATTATAAAATTTCTACATTTTTAAATGAAATTAAAAATTATAAAGAAATATTGTTTTATTGAAAATTGATGTTTTTATGTATTGTTAATATAATTAATATCAATTTATAAACTAAATAATTTAAATATATTAGTTAAAATAAAATTTTATTTAAATTTTTTCAATTTAATTTATTAGGGGAAAATATAAAACTCTTAAAAAATTGTTATTTGAGAAAGAATTACCCTTTTTAATATTAAATCATATTAATTATTTTCCCCTAAGTGTATGCAATTTTATTTGAGTGATATCTTCTTATATACTTATGTTATTATTATTATAATAATTTTCATCACAATATTCATCCAATAAGTAGTGAATCATTTTAGTTCAATTTTGTTTTTGAAATATGTTGTCGATCATAATATTAATTTAGAATAAAATATATTCCAAAATCTCTTAGTGTTACAAAATATATCTTTACTTTACAACATTCCCATAAGTTTAACATTACATTTCACAATAATCACACAATCCTAATAACAGAATGTGTACTTTTTTTTGATGAAGTATATAAGGAACTTCTTTTATGATACTTGTGAAAACTTCTCCATATTCGAACCATAATAGACCCCATTGTAAACTCCTCATAAGTTATAATAATATTCCTAACATGGTGAATGGAAACATAAGAAATGAGTTAGATAAAATTTCAAATAAAGAAAAACTTATAAACATTTCATCAGTGCTTATATGAAAATTACTTTACAAAACATGATCATGGAAGAAATATCTTATTAAAAAGAACATAAAACAATAAGAGCTATCCATAATCCGTGATTAAAAGACATGTATATCTAAATTGAATAAAACAAGTACCATAGTTTAAGAGTTTAAAATAATAACCATCATCTATGGAAAATAATCATAGGTATATTACAAAAAATATCAAAAAAGCATAGTAATAGGAAATAATAATATTGTGAAAAAATTTAAGAGAAATCATGTCCTAGAATAATAATTTGAACAAACAAAAAATGCTATCATGTCCAAAAAAAGTCATATAAAAAAATATATTTGTGGACATGTCTACAAATCATCATGTGAACATAGAATAAAACTATAATGACCATTCACCATCATGAGAATAAATTATAATGCAATCATTTCCACAAAAAACATTAAAACAAAGTGGCATGTGATCACTCCCATGCACATACTTGTGAAAAAATCATAACATGATCATTAACATACACAAACTTGTTAACAATGATCAATGTGATCATGTAAAATTATTACCCTGTGAAAAAATAATAACAAAATTATTTCAACAGAAAAATTTTTTATATAATGAGATATAAAAACATAAACAATTAATTAGACGACAATATGGGACCCCAACCATATAAAACCATATATATATATATATATCTGTTCTTGTGTGTGACAAAATAAATCAACCATTAATATTTCAAACATCACTTAATTAACCAAAGGAATAGAGGAAGGTTTCATGAATACAATCATAGAACATTTCATAACCCATCTAGAGAAAGAGGGTAGACGGTGTCATAAGAACACATCCCAAGTAAAACATAAAAATCATCAAAGTATGTTGAAATAAATTTAAAATTAACTTTTAAAATTATTTAATAAATCATGTTAAAAAACTAGATGGAATATCCATTTTTGAAATAATTAATAAAATCTTTAAAAATATCTTCTTTAAAGAAACATTCTATGTGATTGATATAACATTTTCAATATTATCCTTTCAAACTAGAAAAGGTTTTAAAATACAAAATTTTATAAAATAAATAAGTTTTCAAATACTATTATTGAGAAGTCAGAAAAACATAAAAAACATATTTCATAAAAACAAAATCCATTTAAATAAAATTTAAAATCAATAATTTATTTTTAAAATAAAACATTTAATTTTAAAAAATATAAAATATGTAATTTTTATTTCAAAATAATTTAAATTAAAATAATTTTGAAAACCATTTTAAAACATGGTAATAAATATTTGTAAATAATTATTCTTATAATTGAGAAAGAAACTGTAATAGAATTTTGAGAAAATATTTTTACAGTGGTTGTAAAAGTAGATATTTCAAGTCACATTAAAAAATTATTTTATAAAAAGGTGAAGTAAAATATTTTAAAAAATTTTAATTTTAAAAATAATCATAAATAATGGAACCTTGAAAATGACATAATATTTTTTCATAAGAAATATAGAGTAGAAGATAAAAATACAAACTTGACAGGGAAATCAATATTAATATTTTGAAAATAAATTTATTTTTACCCACTTTATAAAGGGAATGAAAAAACATATATTTATTTGAAAATAATAAATTTAAATATTATATTGAAGAGTAGATATAGATATGGGATAAAAAGAGCTCGTTAGAGAGAATTAGAGTTATTCTTAACATCATAAAATTTTATGAAGAATGAATTAAATAAATATAAATACCTAAAAATTTAGGGTTAAGGAATTATAGTATATTCATTTGATAGAATATAAATATATTCTAAATCCATTGTTAAAGGGAATCATTATGATTAAAGAAAAGATATTGAGTCAAGAAAACCTCTTATAGGTTAGGAAACATTTTAATAGAAACCCCATGAATATGTGATCTTGAAATTGAACATAAATGACCATAAAAAAATATAATTTATGATATTATATATTGAATTGGCAATATTAATACTATTTAAATGATATTAGGTTTGTATAATTAAAAATGTCACGAGGAAGGGAAATTGAGATGAAACACCCTTACCATTACTCTCACCTTCTAAAAAAGTGATTTAATATTTTATATCATAAACATACCAATATTAATAACCTATTTAATAAACTTATTCATATATATGAATATTTATAATTTATAATTATAATAATTTATCATGTTTTTTTATAAGTTATAATTTATTTTCATTATCAGATGTTACTGATTCTTATTCTTTTATGCATGGCTTAAAGAAACGATGTGGATTTAAATTAATTAATACCAAGTTAATAATTCCTAAATTATAAAAGATACAAATATAAATTCATTATAATTATTTAACTATCAATAATTTTAATCCATGATTATTTTATTCATGATTCATAAAGACGAAACAAATTACAAGATATTTTAAGTTAATTTTTGTCGAAAAAAGTTTGTATGTTAATAATGCATTAAATATTAATATTTTTCTTCTAAAAAGTAAAAAATATATAATTTGATAATTTATTTATAATAATACCAATATTTAAGTTTCCCTAGTCACTCATGAAATAAATTTATATCATTGTTCTTGTAGATGGTTAAACCAACGCAAAAAAGAACTTTCTATTGTCAATGGAGGAATATGCTAAAAAGTGATTTCTTTTCCTTAATAACATTATTAAAAATATATAATGATTTAATTTTGGATTTTTATATATTTGAATCATATTTTAATATTTTTTTATAAATAAGGAAATTTAATATGAAAAAATAAATATGTTTCTTCACGGTGGCGGTAGTCCACACATACAGACGAGAAACATTCCCATTTTTCATATAAATAAAAGATAGCAGGAATTGTTTGATATTTAAAGAAAAATAATGATGTTCTAAATGTTATATTTATTCATTAAATTACCCCTTTTAGATATGTATGTATGGAGTTTATTAAAAAATTTATCACTTCAATTATGGAGGCAGTAGTCCATACATAACACAAGCGACATTTTTGTTTTTCAAATAATTGGAAGGATGGTATAAAATGGTTATCCCATAAAAATGATAAAATTTTAGTATAATTATGATAATAATATAATTATTTAAACGTTATTAGATTGTATTTTTTGGAATATAAAGGATAAATAAAGTAAAATAAATTAAAAATGGGTATTTGAGAATTTGACCTTACTCATTAGAAGAGCTCTTTTGAAAGTTGGGTTAAGGAATTGAGAGGTTGTATTTTGATAAGAAAATAATATATAGTATGTTTATAGGATTTTTTATGAGTTATTTGGGAATATTTTTATTATATATAAGAGGATTGGGGTGTCAGTGAAGTTGGGTGGTGATGGATCCTTTTTTAAAAGAGAGGACTGGCATTTTTGTAATAATAAAAAAGGTAAAGTCAATATTTGAAGGACAGGTGAATCCAGTAAGGGACAAATAAAGTGTGAAGGAATGGGAAAGGTTTATAAATCCTCCATAATTTATTTGAAAACAAATTTCAATTTTTTTTAATGTATTTTACTCTTATATTTTTTACACTTACCATTTATGGTTTTTACCATGGTAAAAATTATTACCAATGTAATTTAATTTTAATGACTCAAAATGAAATGAGAATTACTAAATAATTTATAACGAATGATTAAAAATATATAAATAGTTTTTTGAATTTAAATTTATATGGGTTATAGAAACTAATTTTAATATGAGGGCATATAATGCGTAAAAAATGTTTTTTTTCGAAAAAGTGTATTTTTATGCTTAAAAATAATTATTAAGACAAAATTATCTACGTTTTAACATATATAAAATTAATTGGTTTATTATTATATAAATAAGAGTTATCTAGGTTTAAATGTGTGAAAAAATATATAATTTCACTTTCTGGATACTCAGTTAAGAGAAATAGATCAGAAATAATTTTTATTAAAGAAAAACATCACCTAAGTTCCCAAATGTTACACATGAGTTTTATAAATTCATATTTTTTGAATGATTTATTTTTATTAATAACAAAATATTTTTTATATTTATTATTTTTTATAAACTTTAAAATGATTATTTTATAATGAAAAATATTATAAAAGTGACTATATTTGTGAAATCACTATTTTTTAAAAATTCACTCCAAAATTCAACTATTTCATAAAAATATAATGAATTAATCCTAAGATGATTTTTTTTATAAATCCAAAATTTATGTTCATTTGGTTATCTTAAATTTAAAACAAATTTATAAATAAGGTTTTCAAATAATGAAAACTATTTTCATAGAAAGACAAAATTTTAAAACATTAAAAATTATTATTCATATTTCATATAAATTAATAATTAAATTTTAATTAATATGTTATTAATATAAAAATATATTCTATCCATGATATATTTATCTTATTAAAATAAATCACACAGAAATCCAATTTTAGATAAAATATTTTTTCTTTATAAACTGATCGTATTAGCTATTTAGCTCCATTAACTGAGTTTTATCAATGCACTAGTATTTAAAATTAAATGTTTTTTTATTTATAATTAAAAATGTCAATTGTTTAAAATAATTGTGATATATAAATAATTTATTATATTGATAATTAAATTTTTATATCATCATAATTTATACTTACATAAAAAATCAAGATCTCCAAATATAATATATACATCATATATTCTCTTGTGGTAATCAAGGGTGATGGTTTAGAAAGCATATATCTTACAAAAATTTATATAATTTGAACTTATATCTTATATTATTTCACTCATACCATAATTTTTAGAGTTAATATTGGGATTTGTTGAGAGAAAACCCTAGTGATTCCACCTAATTTCCACATTCAGATTTGTGATCCAATTAAGGAAGAATCATGCTAATAGATTCCATAAATTAACCTTTTAAAATAGTTTTAATAGTGTTGTTACTAAAATTTATACCCATTAATTTAAATACTAATTTTTAATATTTAAATTTAATAATTTTATTTTAAAGTATCATGGCTTCGTTTTACATCGGTGTTGCATGTGAAGAAATTTAAAAAATAATAATATTTAGTTAATGTAAAATATAAACTGAAATCACATCATGTTATACATAATCCTTGTTAAGGAACCTTGATGGTTAAATGTTCCCTCAACAATGTCCTTAATTGACACTTTACATATGGTTTATCTTAACTCAGATAGTGGAAGGTGTTTTCTGACTTAATATTTGATTCATGGATTCTATTTATTATTTGTAAATTTCGTTTTTTATCCCCTTTATTGTATTATTAATAATAATTTGATTTTACATATGTGATTATCCCTGTCTTGATAATATAAATATATTCCTTTTTGATAATTTCCAGTTGAGAATTATTTTTAATTACTTATTTTATTTATCTGATCGTGATAATGCTTATGTAAAATTAAACAAATAAAAATGAAAAAAATAAAATATGTGTTATGATCTTGAGATTTATCTACTTTTTTTTATTAAGCTAAAAATAAACAATCCATGTCCATAGGTTGAAAAATATTTATGAGATAGTATTTTATTAAGGTGAATCATTCCATATCTATCTTGTATATCACCAAGATTTATTTCACATCAACTCTATCTTGATCCATCTCTAATTTCCAAGGAGCTCTATACTTATATGTTATTTACTCACACACTAGTGAGGGGAACCAATGTATTGTTTATGGGGTTTATATAAAAGAAACCAAAGATATAGAAGTCCTAGTATACTAAAAGGAGGGTAATAATTTCAACCCCTAAATTTAATGTAATAATAATAATTGAAAAACCACTCCTTTAATAATTAAATTAAAATAAATAAAAATCATAAATAGGTCAGGAAAGCTAAAAATCATCCATGAGAGTAATGAATACACATTTAATAAATAATTATTATTTTAAATCATTCATAATTTAATTTTATTCTATAATTAAATAATAATATTTATAAATTATTTAAATATGTTATCCAAATTTCCCTTAAAATAGTCCATGAGAGTCCAGTGAATAGTAATTATAAATTAACTAATCAAATTAATTTTACTTAAAATTAATCAAGTACATAACATGTATTCAGAGGAAACAAAAGTGTACCTATCAAAATTACCCTGCATATTCCTTATCATATATTGTGAACTCACACAAAAGCTATCATACACAACATATTATGTAATTACACAAGATGTACTATTAATAAATGTCATATTAACACATGTAAATTAAATGTTTTATAATTCTTAGGAGGTATAAAAAGTAAATAGTTTTTAAGGTACATACATGACATATAGTTAAAAAAATTAACACATAAATTAATCAATCATTCAATTCATATAAAAACTATCCCAAAAACGATACTATATAAAAATGAAACACATGCACATTTTTATTTGTTTTAATGGAGTAATTAATTATTTTAAATTTTCATCTGAATCAAATAGGATATGAGGTTTTTATGATCCAGATATATGAATTTTATGTTGCTTCACCATTTTTCTACGACACAGACCTAGGAACTGGGTGTGTGTATCAGTCATATACATTTGTGTGGTTTACAATGTGTATGTGAGATAAAAAAATATGAAACCTATGATTTTCATGACTATTAGTGACATGATCCTTGTAAAAAATACTCAACACGTCTTTGATTATGCATTTTACTCTAAGAAAATACATAGAATACACAACGTGTAAACAAGTTACATGTTTTAGAGTCTAAAAACCATGAAGCAACCTATTTTGGTCAAAACACTTCCTGTAATAATGTTACACATTCATCCACTAAGTCACATGTTCTTTTTGTGTATTGGATCTGGTGTGTTGAACATGGGTACATACTATTCACTTTAGGTTTACTCATCATGTAGTCCCATGGTATCCATTCCAAATTCTTGGTACATATATATGGTTCTATGTATATTATTTGTGTGTTTTTAATCACTTCTATGTGATATTAAGGTGAAAAAATAATGAGGAGTGGATATATCAATGTTTTTATTTAAGGAATGATTTTCTTAGAATAAAAAAATATAATTAATTCTTATTATGATAAATGATTAATAAATAATTTTAAATATAAATATGATCACTCTGATACAATTTAATGGTTCCAAATGCATAGGAAGTGCATCTTAATCCATGTAAAAGTGGGATTTTGTTGGTATCACTGAATAATATACAATGTAAATGATGATAAATGTCCTAAAAATTAATTAAATTTAATGAATATTGAAAAAGATCATCAGAACCATGAGAGATCATATTTTTCAAGTAAATTATATAATTTATTTATTTTAATGAATTAATATGGTCTTGGTAATTGTTTCTTCAAAGAAACTTTTCATCGTATGAAACTTATTTTGATTTAACTATCATTTCATCCCGGGTATCCATGGTAGAACCCCTTTAGCAGTGATCAACACAAGCTCCTATGATCTTTACACCTTTCTGACAATACTCTTTATTCTAGTTTGGTTGTACTAATCATCTTGAATCACCCACTTTTATTTCCTCAAATTCTATTGGGTTTTAAGGATTGATTTTTTCTCTCTCATTCTTAATCGGATGAGGAAAGCGGAATCTCTCGAATCTCAAGAGAGTTATAAATAATTTTATACCTAGAATTGAGAGAATATCCAGAGGATATTTGTTGTATGAAACAATGTTTAAACCTAGGAAATGATATAGGCATATATTTAGAAAGCTATGCGAGAGAGTAATTAATTTAACATACTATATTGACCCAATATTTTCAAACAAAAATATGACATATTTTTATATGAATATTTGATACATTTCATAGATACACACCTGAAGACCATATTGGTTTTTTTCATTGGTGACTAGATACACAATCTTCTTATTTCATGAATGATCTTCAATATCTCCAATAAATATCTTTTCACATGGTATTCTTCATAGAGATACCTCATTAAACCTTTATTAATAACATTGGTAAAGGAAACAAATGGTGATCTTAGATTCTAAATGATGATAAAAATGAGAGATATCAATTGATGATCATGTAAAAGAATAATACAATTAAAAGGGTATGAGATCCTGAACATATCTTACAAAGCTCATACCCAATCTATCATATATCACAAACATGATTCTGGGATAAACCATTATCATTTCAAAATAAATGAATAGTAAGAGTAATAAATCTTCATAAATCAATCATAAACCATATGTTCAAGTCATAAAAGTGTGAAAACCGCATCAATATGAAACCATTTCATATGTCATGGTTAATTACCAAGACCATAAAATCATAATGGATCAATAATAAAAAAACTTTTTCCAATATCATAATGGATCATGCATCATCAAAAGTTTCCCATAGTATATCAAGCAAAATGATTTATTTCCCATAGTAGATCAATAAAAATGACTTATTTACCAAAGTTATCTCATAATATATAAAACTTTATACAATTAATTAAAGTGATATACAATTATAACTCTACTCATCACATAATTAAAACTGTAATGTCCTGGATTTTTTCCATGTTTTATTTTAAGATTATATCAGAATTATTTTCGAGACTAGGCTCTGAGACGGCGTGTGGTTCTGAGGCCCGATAAGCCCAGAACAAATGTTTGAATTTAATTTAATTATTCAATTATGAGAGCATGAGATTTTCCTGAAAAAGTGGAATAACTCCCGAATGGGTGCTCGGATCAGAAATCTAAGGGCACCGTTATGTTCGGAACAACATATTTACATTAGGCGAGGCCTAACTTTGGCCAACGCAGGTTGGTGGTGAAATCTGGTTTTTGGATGTAACTATAAAAAAATATTTAATTAAATTATTATATTTAGATCCTTGTTGAAACTAATTTTTTTATTCTTTTAAATAGAGATTTCGCATAGAGGGTCAGGGTTACAATCCCCCTAACTCTGATTTTCTCTAGAGAGCTCTAGAGAAGACCTCTCGAAGCGGCGGCGACGTTCTTTACAATTTTTTCCGGCGACGACGACATGGAAACCAGATCATCGCCAACAAATGCCGTAAATCTAGGTAGAATGTTTTGCTTTTGATTTTCCTTTCCCCATTCTTGATTCCCATGACGAACGCGGACTAATCTGCAAACCGATTAGCCCGCAGATCGGTCGTTTTGCGGGCATGCGTGATTTGGGGTTTTATCCGGAAATCAATTTCTCGAGGTTTTATAATCTGTTGTTTGTTGAGATTTCGATCTAACGGTGATGAACCTGGATCATCACGAACAATGATCTTGGTTCCTCCCCCTTACTTGATTCTTTTTTTTTCTCCCTCGCTTTCTTCGTTGCGTTCTATGCGTTCTTGGAGGAAATCAATCGTTGTGCATTCTTTTGATGGTTGAATGATCCAAGATTATATATCAAACCTCGGAGCGATGTCATGGAGGTTCAAGGACAGTTTTGGCAGGCGATTTGGAGAGGATCGATAGATAAGAGTTTTTGGGTGTTTTTCTTCCGATGAATCATTCGAGGTTTATGATCCAATTCAAGAGCCCAAAACACCTGTTACAGTGTTCGTATGATGAAACAAACCAACCCATGGAGTATCGGTACTAATAGACTAGTGAAACGTGATCCGGAAGATCGGCCGAAGAAAGAGGAAGAAGACGGAATTTCTGGAAATTTCCCGACTACACGCCGTGTAGTATGGGCTACAGGGCGTGTGTTCGTCGGCGACCCACATGGCGTGTACTCCGGGAGTACACGGACACGGGTTGGGTACACAACCAAAGACATGACGTGTATACCCCTCCTCGGCCATCCCGGACAGATACACGTGATACCCCATGTGCTGGTACACGGGCATGCGACATAGACACAGACATAGGCTGTGTACGGGCACATGGCCAGTGTACACGGAGCGAGCCCCAGGTGCTTGGAAATGGCGTGTGTTTCTTCTACACACCGTGTACTTACTTTCTATCCGACAAGCCGAATGACACAAGCTTGTTACACGGACAGTACCCGGGGTCAAGGAACATGGCGTGTACTTTTTCTACACGCCGTGTAGTTTGGTTTTATACTGCTTGAATGAATGACACGGGCCGTTTACACGGGCAGTACCCGGGGTCAAGGAACACGATGTGTAACCATACTACACGCCGTGTAACCTGTCTAGAATTACTTGAGGCATTTGTCTTCTATGAATTTGAATATATTTCATAGGGTTCGCACCCTTGGTCTTTTCCCTGACGGTTCGGATATCATTTACTTTACACAGAAGTATGATCCCTTCAGCAGAACGTTTTGAATAGAGTTGTTGGAATCCCCTATGTGAGGCTTAGATCTAGATCCTCTATTCGTTCCTAGAACCATAGGTAGAGTTCTTGGTATCGACGTGACCAACTTTACCCGGGCGCCGATCCTCTACTTAGCGGATTAGCTTAGACTGAGTTGTCAAAATCACCCCATGACTTTGTTGTGATCCTTATCTGAGCATCATGTTCTCAAGGTTTGTGTATAGTGTGTTATCCCAGAACGGGTACTTCATATCTCTCTCTCCTCATACCTAGGAGTGTGTTCTCCTTGTTACGTGATTAGTGGAATCTTCGAGCTGGATCATAGTGGTGGTTTCACGATAGTCGATCATGTATGACTATATCTGGATATTCTTGTTATATGTTCAGTAGACATATTCTGTGCAGAGATGATTGTATATTCCTTTATGTTATTTTACATGTTGTATATTTCCATTGTGGTTTCGGGGTGTCCTACTGGATATTGTTATACTCACCTTTGCACGGTCTTTTCCCGCACGCGTCGTGTCTTGTGCAGACGAGCGAGCCTTTGATAGGATTCTAGGTGGACCAGGGCCGGACGGTGATCAGTGAGATTAGGCGGGTCGTGGTGTGTTCCTATGACTACATATTTTAGTCCCAGTACATTTCCATATAGGTTGGGTTTTAGTGTATGCATGCATTTTTTCCTTTTATTAGTTTTTACTTTTCAGCATTGTGGGCTTGGAGATGTGTGTGCGTGTGTACATGTTTATAGGCAATGCCTTCCATGTTAGTAGCATGCCTACTCGGTTCTAGTCACCATCCCCTAGCCTATTGGAGGTTGGCTTGGGGAGTTACGACTCGGGCCCCACTAGGACGGATCATGACAGAGTGGTATCAGAGGTGGTCAGATCTACCATAAGTCCGAGAGACTATAAGTTGGTTTGGGGAAACAGTGTTAAGTGTTTCAAGTCCGGCTTTCAGGACAGGGACCCCAGTGTTGGTGCGGGCGGCCGACGTATCCACACACCAGGACTCTGATAACTTACTTTTTGACTCTGAACATGAGAACCCTAGTTGCAGGGAATAAATAATGGTACATGCATCATATAGGAATGGGTTGTTGTTTCCATGTCCTTTTTGAGTAATCTCTATAGATATACTCATTGACTTATACATCTTGTTTCTTTAACAGGATGCCTTCGCGACGCAAACCCGCTAGGATCTAGTAGCTCGATCACAAGGATGACCCCCTCAGCGACGAAGCCTCGATACATGGACCAGATCCCCCAGTTTTCTCATCAGGTGGTGTGCCAGTTATCCTGCCACCTGTGGAGCAGTGTTTAGTTCCTGCTGTACCATTGGAGGAGGAGCGCAGGCTGAGCGCACTCCATGAGTTTCGGAGACAGAGACCCCTCAGGTTTTGAGGTGAGCCTGACCCTCATGCAGTAGAGGATTGGCTTGAGGTAGTGGCCAGAGTCTTCCATTTGGTCTGGACACCTGCAGACAAGACGGTGATCATAGAAGTGCGCCTTCTGCAGGGCTCGGCAGGACGATGGTGGAGTTTGGTTATCGAGACCCACGACGAGGTGACACTTTCTTGGTCAGAGTTTGAGAATCTCTTCAGAGAGGAGTTTTCACTAGTTACCATGAGAGAAGTATTCGTACAAGATCTTCTTTAGCTCTAGCAGGGAACCATGACGGTGGCTGACTATTCGTCAAGGTTTACCAACCACTCGCGGTACTCGACGGATATGGTCAGAGATTAGTACTCCAGAGCTTGGACTTTTGAGTGGGGATTGAATAGAGATATCCTAGCTATCATCATCCCTATGAGAATTCCTACTTATGCTGGGGTGCTCGAGCGGGCTTTGGTGGTCAAGAGGTTCTTGGCAGAGTAGAGACAGTCAGCAGTTGTCAGTAGTGGGCGAGCTGGAGCAGAGACCTCGACAGAAGGCAACCAACGTCAGGGACCCAGGCGTGGGAGATGTTTCCAGTGGAGATCCCAGTACAGGGGATCTACCGTACAGGGTTCGAAGGGTGCATCCATCCAACCTCGGGAGACGCGATGCTACTCATGTAATGGCAGGGGATATCTCGCTCTAGATTGTCCGACCCGCTGTTCTACTGACACGTGAGTAGTGGATGGTCTACCGAGGAAGAGGAAACGTGTGGAGCAGATAGATCCGTAGGGTGGAAGACGTGGTAGGAGAGCTGGGAGAGTAGCTGGCGGTGGTTGGCGTTTTTACCTTTTACCACCACCACCCCTAGGAAGTCTACCCCAGGCTCAGGTGGCTGGTGGACATAGGCAGGGACAGCTACAGGCGGCAGAGGCTTATGACCCAGGTACTCCCGGAATGATTAGAGGTACTATCTGTGTCTTTTATACTTTGGCTACCGTATTGATAGACACATGTGCTAGTCATTCCTTTCTGGCTACTAATCTTGTTCGAGACCTTGAGATTCCATTTGAGTCGTTGACTCAACCCTTACACTTATAAACATAGACTGAAGAAGATTCAGAGATCACAAACCTCTGTAGACAGTGTGACCTGACCCTTAGAGGTGAGAGTTTCGGTTGTAACCTCTTGGTGGTAGCGTCGAGGCCTTACAAAGTCATTCTTGGTATGGATTGGCTATCCAAAATTCATGCCCAGATCAACTGTTTTAGGTAAAGGGTGCGGTGTATCTGCAGTGATAGAATGAGGTTCTATTTTTTCGATGAAAGAGAGACCCAGGAAGAGCAGGATGGGCTCGTGCATAGGAGGGCATAACCGATTTCACATTTGTTGGATAGCCTAGCCCTTGGAGCTGTAGATGTTACGAGTTTCCAATTTCCATAGTAGTGGCTGAGTACGAGGACGTCTTTCCCGAAGATTTCCCCGGGATACCTCCCCGCCGGGATATAGATTTCTGCATTGAGTTGCAACCCATGACGAAAATGATATCAACATCCGCATTTCGGATGGCTCTTGCAGAGCTTCGTGAGCTGAGGGTGCAGTTGGACAACTTGCAGAAGAAGGGATTTATGAGACGCAGAGTTTCACCCGGGGTGGCCCTAGTATTGTTTTCCATGAAGGCGGACGGGATCTTGAGGCTATGTGTGCACTACCGACGCTTGAATCAGGTGACCGTGAAGAACCGGTATCCAATACCGAGGATAGATGACATCTTCGACCAGTTGAGAGGGGCACGATGGTTCTCGGAGGTTGATCTACTACTTAGCTATCACCAGTTGCGAGTACATGATGAGGATATCCCGAAGACAGCTTTCAGATGTCTCTACAATCACTATGAGTACTTGGTGATTCCCTTTGGCGTGACGAACGCCCTGACAGTGTTCATGGGACTCATAAACCGGATCTTTCAGCCCTATCTAGACCGGTTTGTAGTGGTCTTCATCGATGATATCCTTTTGTACTCTGCGTCTGAGGAGGAGCACGCGGGACACCTAAGGATGGTTCTGGACACACTCCGAGAGCACCAGTTGTATGGGAAACTCTCAAAGTGTCAGTTCTGGTTATAGGAGATCCAATTTCTGGGACACGTTATCTTGACAGATGGTGTAGCAGTGGGCCCAGCCAAGTTGGAGGCAGTACTAGCATGGGAGCCACCCTAGAGTGTGATGGAGGTGCGGAGTTTCCTTGGGTTGGCTGGAAACTATCATATATTTATCCTTTATTACTCCAGGATTGCAGCACCCATGACACCTTTGACATGAAAGGGACAACCTTTCGTGTGGACTGAGAGATGCTAGCAGGCTTTCAATCAGTTGAGACATAGTTTGACGAGCACCCCGATCTTGAGATTACCAGAGGAGGGTGTTGAGTATGTAGTGTTCTGCGATGCATTAGGAACTGGGCTTGGTTGTGTCCTGATGTAGAGGCAAGCGGTGATTGCATATGGCTCACGTCAGTTGAGGCCACACGATCAAAACTACGCGACCCATGATCTTGAGTTGGCAGTGTTAGTCTTCACGTTGAGGATGTGGCGGCACTACCTGATAGGTGAGCAGTTTACCGTCTACTCTAATCACAAGAGTCTCAGATATGTCTTTTCATAGAAGGATATGAATTTGAGATAGAGGCGATGGCTTGAGTTCCTCCTGGATTACAAATTTGAGATCGTTTATACTCTTGGGAAGGGGAACATGGTGGTAGATGCTCTCAGCAGGGAATCCAGTTCAGAGTTGGTGGATGAGGCAATGAGGAAGTTGGCCTCATTACAGTTATCCTTCATGGATGGAGATGAGGGAGCTTACCTTCAGTCGATGGTTGTTACCCCTCCACTCTTGCAGGGAGTCAGGGAAGCACAACTCGGGGATACTAGCTGTGAGAATCTACGTGCTCAGGTATCCACAGGCATTGCTGCTGATGGATATTTAGAAGGTGTGGAGCATGTTGTTGTTTTCAGAGGGAGTACGGTAGTACCAGTGACGTTACAAGAGGAGGTTTTACGGGAGTTCCATACATCTACTTTGATAGTGCATCTAGACATGGAAAATATGTATCAGGACCTCCGACATCAGTTCTGATGGCTAGGAATAAAGAAGAGTGTGGCCGAGTTTGTTTCTCGGTGCCTTACTTGTCAGCAAGTAAAGGCTGAGCACCAGGTGCTAGCCTGTTTGAATCATCCCCTTGAGGTGCCATAGTGGAAGTGGGACAGGATATCCCTGGACATCGTGATGGGTTTACCACGTACGTCCAGGGGACACGATGCCATCTGGGTGATCGTCGATCGACTCACCAAGTCGGCCCACTACCTAGCCATACGGGAGCAATGTTCGGCAGAGACCTTGGGAAACCTCTACGTGAAGGAGATAGTTCGACTTAATGGAGTTCCATCCATGATCGTCTCAGATAGTGATGCACGTTTCACATCCTGGTTGTGGAAGGGATTGCAGGAAGCTTTTGGGACTCAGTTATGCTTGAGCACAGCGTTTCATCCTTAGACTGGTGGACAGACAGAGTAAACCATCCAGGTTCGGGAGGATATGCTTAGAGCTTGCATGCTTGACTTCGGTCATAGCTTGGAGGATAACCTACCACTGGTGGAATTTGCTTACAACAATAGTTATCATTCCACTATTGGTATGGCACCATTCAAGGCTCTGTATGGGCAAACTTGCAGGTCCCCACTTTGCTGGACTGACTTAGAAGAGTCAGCACTCATGGGCCCAGAGATGGTGAGAGATACTACAGAGAAGGTGCAGGTCATCCAGAAGTGGATGAAGACTGCACACAGTCGGCAGAATTCATATGCTGACAGGAGGAGGAGGCCATTGGAGTTTGAGGAGGGAGACCATGTGTTCTTTTGGGTCTCACCTCGAAGGGTATTGTAGAGATATGGACAAGGTGTCAAGCTATCTCCAAGTTTTGTTGGCCCTTTTCAGATTCTGAGTAGAGTTGGCGAGGTGGTGTATCGCTTGGCTCTACCTCCTCAGATGGACCGGGTACACAACGTCTTCCATGTGTCACAGCTACAGAGGTATGTGAATGATCTATCACACGTTATCGACTAGGGAGAGCTGGACATCGATGATTGAGCGACCTTTGTAGAGTACCAAGTGGAGATCGAGGATTGGCAGGAGAAGATCCTTTTTGGGCAAGCTATTCCATTGGTGCATGTCCGGTGGCAGCACGAGAATCTCCAGGAGATCACGTGGGAGCGGGAGGCTGAGATTCGCATGTAGTACCCACATATTTTTGAGTATCCCTTCTTTTGGATTTTTGGGGACGTAAATCCCTAAGGTAGGTGTGATGTAATGTCCCGGATTTTTCCATTTTTTATTTTAATTTTATAGGGGATTTATTTTCAAGACCAGGCTCTGAGACAGAGTGCGGTTCCGAGGCATGGTAAGCCCGAAACAAATGTTTGAATTTAATTTAATAATTCAATTACGGGCGCATGCCGTTTTCATGAAAAAGTGAAATAACTCCCGAACGGTTACTCGGATCAGAAATCTGAGGGCACCGTTGCATTAGGAACAACGTTTTTACCTTAGGTGAGGCCTAACTTTGGCCGGCGCAGGTCGGTGGTGAAATCTGGTTTTTGGACGTAACCGTAATAAAATATTTTATTAAAATATTTTATTTAAATCATTGTTGAAACAAAATCTTTTATTCTTTTAAACAGAGAATTCGTAGGGAGGGTCAGGGTTTCAATCCCCCTAACTCTGATTTTCTCTGGAGAGCTCTAGAGAATTCCTCCCGACGCGGTGGTGACGTTCTTGACGATTTTCACCGGCGACAATGACGTGGCAACCAGATCATCACCAACAAACACCGCAGATCCAGGTAGGATGTTTTTATTTTGATTTTCCTTTCCCCATTCTTAATTCCCATGATGAACGTGGACTAATCTGCAAAACGATTAGCCCGTGGATCGATCATTTTGCAGGTGGGCATGATTTGGGGTTTTATCGGGAAATCAATTACTTGAGGTTTTATAACCTGTTGTTTTTTGAGATTTTGATATAACAGCAACAAAACCGGATCTTCACGAACAATGATCGAGGTTCGTCCCTCTAAATTGATTCTTGTTTTTCTCCCTCACGTTCTTCATTTCATTCGATGCATTCTTAGATGAAATCAATCGTTGTGCATTCGTTTGTTGGCGCAATGATCTAAGATTGTAGATCCAACCCCGGAGCTATGTCACAGAGGTGCGATGACGGTTTCGGCATGCGATTCGGATCAGATTGGGAGATACGAGTTTTCAGAAGTTTTTCTTCAGAGGGATCGTTTGAGGTTTATGATCTGATTCAAGAGCCGAAAACACCGGTTATAGTGTTTGTATGTTGAAACGAACCAACCCTTGGACTATCAGGACAAACAGACTAGAGAAATGCGATCCGGAAGATCGGCCAAAGTGCGAGGAAGAAGACGGTGTTTCTGGGAATTTCCCGACTACACGTCGTGTAGTATGTGCTACACGACGTGTGTTCGTCGACAACCCACTTGGCGAGTACTCCGGGAGTACACGGACACGGGTTGGGTAAAAAGCCATGGACATGGCGTGTATACCCCTCCATGGCCAGACCTGGCCAGATGCACGGGATACCTCGTGTACTGGTACACGGGCAGGTGACACAGACACAAACAAAGGCCATGTACGGGCACATGGACAGCGTACACGGAGCGAGCCCCAGGTGCTCGGACACAGCGTGTGTTTCTTCTACACTCCGTGTAGTTACTTTCTGTCTGAAAAACGGAATGACACAGGCCATTTACATGGGAAGTACCCAGGGTCAAGGAACATGGCATGTAGTTTTTCTACAGGTGGTGTAGTTTGGTTTTACATGGCTTGAATTAATGACATGGGCTGTTTACACGGGTATTACCCTGGGTCAAGGAACACGGCATGTAACCATACTAAACGCCGTGTAACCTATATTAAATAACGTGAGCCACTTTTCTTCTGTGACTTTTACTATTTGTCTTAGGGTTTGTACCCTTGGTCTTTTCCCTGAAGGTTTTGGTATCATTTCCTTTACACATGAGTATCATCCCTTCAGCAGAACTTGCTAAATAGAGTTGTTGGAATACCCTCTGTGAGGCTTGGAGTCAGATCCTCTATTCATTACTGGATCCCTAGGTAGAGTTCTTGGTATCGATCTGACCAACATTACCCAGGTTCTGATCTTATACTTAGCGGATTAGCTCAGATTGAGTTGTCAGAATCACCCCATGACTTGGTTGTGATCCTCATCGAGCATCATGTTCTCAAGGTACATTTGGAGTGTGTTCTCCCAGAATGAGTACTTCGTATCTCTCTCTCCTCAGACCTAGGCGTGTGTTCTCTTTGTTACGTGCTTAGTGGAATCTTCGAGTTGGATCTTACTGGTGGTTTCGCGATAGTCGATCTTGTATGAGTATATCTGGATATTCTTGTTATATGTTCAGTAGACATATACTATATAGAGCTGGTTGTATGATCCTTTCTGGTATTTTTCCTTGTTTTATTTTCATTGTGGTTTTGGGGTTTCCTTCTTGGTATTGTTATACTCACCCCTACACAGGCTTTTTCCCGCACACGTAGTGTCTTGTGCCGACGAGCGAGCCTTTGACAGGATTCTAGGTGACCCAGGGCCGGACGACGCTCAATGATATCAGGCGGGCCGAGGTGTGTTCCTACGACTACAGATTTCAGTCCCAGTACATTTCCTTATAGTTTGGTTTTTAGTGTATTCATGCATCTTTTCCATTTAGTAGTTTTTACTTTTCAGCTTTATGGGCTTGGAGAAGTGTGTATATGTGTACAGGTTTATAGGAAATGCCTCCCATGTTAGTAGTATGCCTACTCGGTGCTAGTCTCCATCCCTTGGCCTATTAGAGGCAGGCTTGGGGAGTTGCGGCTGGGGTCCCACTAGGACGGGTGGTGAAAAAACCACATATATTTTTTCCACATGATCATAAAACATTCATCACACCGTTATATCATAACCATTAGAAAATAAAATGGTTTCATACACATGTGATAATCATAATCATAAACCATTTAGAGAAAGAATAAGTTTAGTATAATTGGATCATATCACTGGATAAAATATAATTAACATAAAATTATTTCAACATTCATGAAAATTCCATTAAAATATTCAATGGAATATTTCCTAATGGAAATACACTTTTCACTATGAAATCACTTATTTATAATCAATTTTTTCCCAAATATAAAGGAAAAAATTTTCAATGAAAATAATCCTAAAAAATTGGGAAATAATTTTCAAATAATTTATTTTTCATGATAGTGTAATGTTATGATAATGATTTATAAGTTAAAAGAAAACTTTATGTTCATACTTTTTTGAAAATTAATAAAGTACCACGTTAGGAAAACAATAATAAGATTCCTTTTAATTTTTATAAAAAATTAATTTTGGGTGAATACCAATTTACTAAATCATATTATAATATTAAAAACATTCTTGGAATTATTTTTATTAATCCTGGATATGAATGAAATAAGATATTAGACTGAAGAGATAAACAACCCAGGTTTTTATTAAAATCATTATTTCGATATATTGAGAATGTATTGGGAAAACAATATAAGGAAAAAATTTATTATTATGAAATAAATTGCATATAATAAAAATTAATAATATTTATTATATAATTATTTTATAATTTTCTCAAAATATATTTACGAATAAACAACCCTGATAAAAAATAGGGTCAAAACATAAAACCCATACCACAAGTTTTGAATTTCTCCATACACGTTCGAACCTCCTATTAAACAAATATATATTTTCTATGAATTTATTATAGAACCAAAATTTTATATATCATACCATTTATGATTTACTTATGACATCTTATCACCCGTTTATTAATTATTTCTTATTAAAATTAATGTTTTGAGTGAAAAATGATTCGTTTTTCATGCATGTTTTAGTTTGGAAGTCCCGATCCTTGAAATTTGTTATTGAAAACATAATAAATAAAATTTTAATCATGAAATAAATATAATTTATATTAATTATATATATATATATAGTCATCGATAAATAATAGAGATGTAAAAATGAATGACACTGTTCATAGAGATACGTATGCAAGAACAGTATTTCCATTTTTCAATAGAAGGAATGAAAGAAATTTAAATAATAATTAGACATCACAAAATAATTATTATTTCAAATATATATATATATATTAATTAAATATATCATTATTACTATTCATTTAAATTATATAAAAAAGTAACAAAATCGCTTCATGGAGGTTGTAGTGCACATGTTCACATGAATGACATTATCATTTTTCAAAAAATTAGAAGTTAGGAAGTTTATACTGTCATACTAGAAGAATAAAGAATTCAAAATATTATATATAAAATTTTTATCCATCATAACAATTATATCTAAAATATGGTGATGAATAAATTCATTGTATCGCAAAATGGAGATGGTAAGTCGTAAGTACACACAAGTGATACTATTAAATTCCATTTGATTGGAAAGGGAATGGATAATGTTGATTTAATAAGAATAATGTTTTTTTATCAATTTATACTACTTAATTAATTATTTTATGATAAATAACACAGTTTTAGAGTAGGTAAAAAAATTTAAAAAAACATAGTGATCTGTTAAGGAAATTACATCTTCTTTGAACGAACTCCTTTATATCACATCTTAAGGACCCTTGGGTTACTATTTTGAGAAGCACATAACATATCGAATGTTATAAATGATTATAGAATGATATTATTGTAGATATTGTTTAATCTAGAAGTCTTAATGTGGGGTAAATAAGATAAAGGTTGAGTTCCCTTTTATTAGTGAGGGAAAAGAAACACTTGAAATTTTTTAAATTATTAAAAAAAATCCTTTCTCAAGAAAAATTCTTCAAAATCACTATGAATTCATAGGAAATGATTCTAGGTTTTAGATAAAAAAATTTAATAAAATTTAGATAGGTATTTTATCATTTGGAACTTTATATATTTTAATAATCTCTTGGTTAATCATGTTTTGTCCGTAACTATATAAACATCTCTTTCAATATTTAAGAGTTAAGAATGTTAATAGAAATGAATAAATTACTCTTAAATGGACCACTTTTGATATATTAAACAATATGACATTTACGTGGATGAACATATGTTTTTATTGATTTTAAATTTGTTAATAAAGTATAATTTATTATAAAATGTCATTGATTTCAATTTTGAAACTA
The DNA here is from genome assembly GCA_963277665.1 of Viscum album. NCBI lineage: Eukaryota > Viridiplantae > Streptophyta > Magnoliopsida > Santalales > Viscaceae > Viscum > Viscum album. The sequence continues at coordinate 368,676,181 of OY728137.1, forward strand.
TTTATTTAATTTGACATTAATGAAAAAAAGAAAAATATTGAATTTGAATATAATAACTTCATAAATTTCAAATATTCCATATTTAATTAATTATTTTAACATAATAATCCACTCAACTTTTATTACTTTTAATATTTTGATAATTTTTTTAATTTTACAATGAATAGAATAAATACTTTGTCAGCAATGAAAAAGTGTTTTAGGTAAATATAAAATCACTAAAAATTATAAATAAATTAAAATAACTAAACAAATTAATTTATCATTGAGATAAACATTTTGAACCAAATTATCATCTTTTTATCCTTATGTATAATATTTAGAGATGTTAAAGATTTGAGAATGACATAATTTTTTTATTTATTTATTAAATTAATATAAATGCCATATTCAAAGAAATATGGAGAAAAGATTCCATATATTCAATAATTGGATAAAAATAGATGAAATTTACTCATCGAATAGGATAAATGAAAGAGTTAGATAAATTTGAAATCCCTATCCTAAATTTTTATCCTTATTTTATCTATTTTACCCTTACCAATGTGATTAAAATTTATTATGGTTACTATTCATATTGAATAAAGTCTCCTATTTACCAAATTTGATCATCTCAATTCCAAATATTGAATCTATTTTCCATGATAAAATTTTTATATGTTCTGGAATTTCATTTTAAAATATCTTCAAAAAGTGTGCGGAAACTCAATTTCTAGAGAACTATATATTTAAGCATAATAATAGATTAATTCTTATCCCATGAATTTAAAAGTTTTAGATGAGAATAATTTTTTTATTGAATATATAATCTATTAGTTTTATTAAAATATTTCAATAATAATATTGAATTTAATTTAATTTTATTAAAACACGTTGCGCACATAAAAATTGTATTTCCAGAAAAATAACTCTTTTATTTTAAAATGAATTTTATTTTCATTTATAATTAAGTGGTATCCAATGTTCGCATTTTACACATGTGTTATCATAATTTTTCATTAATTATTTATTTATTTTCATACCCTCTAATCAAATGTCAAGGGAATTACTATAACACTAAATAATAATATTTATCATTATATCATATTTCATTTGAACTTGATGTTGTATGCAAAACAAACTATCAATTTTTTATGTAAAACTATAAAATCATAGGGTGTTAGTTTATACACCATTAAAATTAATTTCATCCTTTAAATTACATTACTCCTATAAAAAAATTAATAATTTAATTTATTACATCTTGTTGATCCGAAGAAGATTCATTGAATTTATAATTCCTCCAAATAACTTTAACTAGGTGAGTAGTCTTATTCCATAAAATTTATCTATAATATTTAATATATATATTAGATGTTCTTCATAAAAAGATAATTATCTAGTAGTATGAAGTCTATGTTTTGTATATGAAATTGATTAGGTGTTTACTTCATAAGGATAGACAGAAGAACACATCATGAACTTGAGATAGATTTGGTGGATGTACCAAGCGATAGGCAATTTCCACAACTTGATCAAGAATCTCAAAGGAGCCAATATACATGGGGATTAAGTTTCCATTATATACAAATATCATATGATTTATCCATGGAGAATCTAACAAGAATACAATTTCTCAAATTTTAAACTGAAAATCCTGATGATGTTTGTCAACATAAATTTTCTTTCGACTCTAAGATGATCTTAAGAACCGTTGAATAGTTCTGCATTTCTATGCAATTTACTTAGCTTTATTTGGTCCCAATATATTTATTACAATAAATCAATCCTAAACTATATGTGTTTTTATCTTCCCACCATATATGGCCTCATTAATATCCATATAAACTCTCAATTTAAAGTGATTATTGTATGAAAAATCAACTAGAGGAAGGTGTCTGTAACACACTGAGTTTCAGAATGAGATAACTATGTTCGAAAGCGTATGTGATACAGAACAAAAAACAAAAATAAACAATGATTACTTAAATATGTATATTTTAACTTATACATTAAACTTATTTATATGAATATTATTAACTACATTATGAAGTATATATAGAAATTTCATACTCAACATACAAATATTGATAAATTCTTAATAAATAATCATTCATTTTTTGGTAATGTCTTTAAGATATGGTTTCTTCAAAAATTAATTTTATTTATTTCTTTGAAAAATATTATATTAATTCTCCATAAAATTTAGAAAATGTATTTTGTAAAATGAACTTCATTTTTTATATCAATATATAAAAATTTACTTATGGTAAAATATTGGGATTTTTTAGAAAATATTGTTTTTTGTGAATAGGGAAAAAACCCATTCCTTTGAAAAGATATCATTTATTTTTATAAATTAAGCAATTTCAAATTATTATTTTTATTTTAAGTTATATTTAATCCAATTGATTAATTTTATAATAAAATTCTTTTTAGGATTCAAAAAACATTTTATGAAAACTATTTTAAATAAATAATTTTTATCTATTGTATTTAATTAAAAATAACCCCAAATGGGGAATGATTTGAATTAAATTATATATATTATATAATTATAATTATTAATTTAAATTCCCATAATGAATATTACTAGTTATAGAGTTAAAGTAAAATAATCTTTTCCTTGAAAAACAAATTTTTCTGAAATCCAATTTTTGTTCTCTGTTTGTTTTTTATATTAAATTAAATTCTAAAAATATTTTGTATTGAATTTTAAAAAATTTATTCCATATTTAAAATCACTATTATTAGTATTAAATAATAATTATAACTTAATATTAAGAGAATATGAATAATAAACGTATAAAATATTTGTTACCACAGTAAAAGAAAAGTATGTTAATTAACGGTAAAATATAAATAATAATAATTTAACCAGGAATAAATAATGGGTAACCATAAATGTATTAATATTTTTATTTCCTTTTCAATAAAATAATGATTATATTTATTCATTATTGTATTTACATTATGAATTATTAAGTAATTAGTTTGATAAATATTTATTTTTAATGTGACAATACTAAAATTATATCTTTTTATAATATGAAATTTCAATCAAGAAATTAATTTTTATGCATTAAAGTATTTTAAAAATAAATATATTTTCAGAAAATAATATATTAAGTAATTTTTATAAATTACAATTTATATTATAATTTTTTTTGATGTCAAAGTAATTGTTTGAGGGGTTTGATAAATAGTATTTCCAAATACCATCATTTCTCAATAAATGTCAACTATTAATATGAAATCATAAATTAACAAATATTAATAATTATTTTATTAAAATATTTATTATTTTTTGCGGTCAACTAGGCCAAATTATGCAATGCTAAATGTTTAAAAATTTTCTAAGTCAGTATAATTTTAATGTTAATATTAAATATAATACAAATATACGGGGTTTATTATTACATCATAATAACCCAAAAGTGGAGAAATAAATTCTATAAATGGAATCCAAGAACAAATATATGTTTCCCTATTAAAATAATATTACTTTTAGGTTATGTGATTAATTTTATAATGACTTTATGACTCCTCTAAAACCTATATAATATTTTACTATTTTAAAATCATATCTTTAGAAACAAGATTGACTTTCCAATCATCAAGGGTGATATTTTAATGATTTAGGTTATTATAATTACAAAATAATTAGAAACACTCCCCTTTGGAAGAAAACATGGGAAAACCCATTATAAAATTTGGGGTTTTGACAACATTATTATATAGGTTCCAAAAACAATGTTTGGGAAACAATAATGTACTCCCCTAAATTTACATATTTAAACCCACACAATATCCCATTACTATTCAGTAAAAAACATTTTGTCACTACTTTACTCGTCCATACCATCTCTTGGGACCTCCCAAGGTCCCCTTAATCTCTTATTAAGCTCCTCCCAATCTTTTGGAATCCCCATATGAGGGTAAATGACCTCTCTCTATTCTTTTCAACTCACGTACCTTCATTGTATTTAGTTATTCAAATCTAAATTTGATAAGTTTTAATGAATTTAAAAATACCCAAATACTGTAAAATTTATGTCCAAGTATTGATAGATCATTCATACCCTATCATTATATAATTTACCTAAGCTATTACTATACCGAAATCTAGTAAGGGATCCTCTCATTTCCTCTTTATTGAAGCACCTTATTTATGTAATTCACTTTATCTTCCAATTAATATCCATGGTATATTAAATATTAAACCCATATTAATATAATCATTATTTCCGATTGATTATTTACCCCTTTCACTCTCATTAATCCCTCCCATGAGTCATTATGTACCCTCATTAAGCTGCGAAAATTTTGATGTGATTTTTCTATACCATGTTTTATTAAATAACCCTCATTGTTATTTGACACTTGATTCCATAATTATAATGATGTATTATATCATTAAATATCACTCATAAATTAGTTTTTTAATAATAATTTAATAGATACCCCTATCAATCTCATTAAACCATTATATGAATCTTAATGTACTTCCATTATGATGCAGAAATGTCACTGCGATCTACTGTGATGACAATTTACAAGGTGTATAACCATACCCATTTCCACTCATGATTATTAAACTATTTGTACCTATAAATAATTTAATTATGACCCTAATTTTGTTAAAATATATTAAATAATCTCTCGATTAAACCTGATGAAAAATGATTCTACGTTGAATGATCTATGTGTCATACTTCTGCATGTATATGATATGAAAGCAATAGGTGAGCCCAAAATTATATAGTTTCCAATGAATTGGGTAATGTTCTAGTATCATGAGACATAATTTATGGGATTTAGTAGTGATCGTAATCCATTATGGGACTTTTTACACCATGTTATGATGTATTGGCAGTTACCCTTTCCTAATGTTTATGATTCCATGTTTAAAGTTGTTTCAACGTTCCCATGTTTTCATTATGTTATCAAGCTATATCATTCCACTTTGTTCTTGTTTATTATTGAAAGCAATTAAATGTCTTATTTAAATTACTATTGTATAAAATATAATAATTTCTTCTTGTTATTCTTTATTACTCCCTTAATTAGATTTATAGATTAACCCATTCCGATGTATGTCCCCAGGTTATCCCATTCATTTTGAATAATGATGGAATATTATGAGAATTTTAATAAATTTTTCTATAATTACGATATAACATATATTATTAAGTTGTTAAGTATTGTATCTAATTCCCAAATACACAAGGTTTATTAATATTTTTGGTTTTATTATTTGTATTATTATGTAATAAATCATGAATTAATGTGAAATAAATAGAAGAGTTATCAGAGTTAGTATCAAAGGGAATTATAGTTACGTTTATGTTTAATATTATAAAAATCTAGTGAAAGCTTAATGAATAACACTATGTGTAGGAAAATCCATGTGTTTTGGATCTAGAACTGATGTACCAAGGGGTGACAAGATCAAAAACACTTTATTGAGATACAATCAATTGGGAAATGGTTCTTGAAAACAATACTTAGTGCACTCCCAGTTTGGCACTCCTTGGGGATATTCTTTGGTAAATTTACAAGGTCACTACAAACCATTATTAATGGAAAAAATTCACATAGATGACTATGTTAAGAAGATAAAGGATAAATTATATTGAAAACTAGAATTTCATATGTTCAGGAATATATTAATTATGAGTTATTAATTTAATGTTAATGGTTTCATATTTATGTGTCCAATAGTTTAAAAGTACACATCCGTAATTTTCCCTTTTATTCAAGTTAATAGTTTAAAATATGCGATACTAGAAGAACAATCAATACGAGGGAAAATATGCTAAATCCCCAAATAAGATGGATAACAATATGGGATTTTATGCAAGAGTCTCATGATAATGCCAAACCAGATATAAAACATCACAATTAATAACTGCTATATTTTTTAGTGTCCAATTACATCAAATAAGATGAGGATAGTGTCTCAGTGATGTTCATTTGAGAAATGGGATAATTGAAATAAGATTAAGTTCTATATTTTAAATAAACATGGAAAGTGGAACCAATAAAAACACAACAATGGAAATTGAAGGTGTTTCATGTGTGAAAAAATAGGGCATAAAGTATAAAGTCACCATAATCAAGGAAGAGTATGGAGGATGGGAAAAAATTACATCTTATAGAACCCTTTTTTGTATAATGTCATATATGTGGATAAAATGGGAATTATCTTGGTCAATTCTATAATCTAATGGTTAAATCATAGATTAAGGAAGGATATAATCTATGGAAATCATTGAAGTGTTTATGTATAATAATTTGAGAATTATGTTATAAAATTGGTATATAAATGATATTATTGATATAAGAATCAAAAATCACCTAAGAATTATTCCAAAATTGTTTTCAATTAAGGATTTGAAGTATTTTTTGAATGGTGCTGATAATCTATAGAAGTGATTTAGTCGTAATGTGATTTTTTGGAAAACACAAGATTTAGGGATTAATATCCTTTAATATTTGTTTGATGTTGGGATAAACCTGAATGGTTTTTGGATGATATCTGTAATTATAATATTATGTTTAAAATAATTGATACCATTTTTTGAGAATTATTTGATAGAAGTTAATCATGATTAGATATATTTTGGGAAACATATTATAGAGTTAATTTGTTTTTTGATTTTGACTTGATTAATGATATTTTGATAGATGTTTTACTAGGTTGAGGTATATAAACCCATTAAGTCTAATATATAGGATTATTTGATACGAATTATAATATTTTTATGGATATGTATGCTGAAGGTTATGATAGAACATTTGACCGGAAAACCTTCTTTAATGTTGAGATTATTGGTGTTTTTTGGGGTATATGGGTATTACTTTAGGAACGATATACATTAAACCTCTAGGATTTTTTTGTTGAAATTTTTTGGTTAATGAAATGGTGTTTATTCATTTTTAGTATTATATTAATTTATGCTAGCATTTTTGTATTTAGTAAAGGCAGGAGGGAAAAATTATTATTGTTTGGTGAATTGTGTGATCTATTAGAAGCTAATTATATGGCATCAAGCATAAAAAATTTATTTTTAGTACTCATCGTTTGGAAAAATAGTTTAGACTGTGGTGGAAATAGATTAATGGATGAAATTTTAGTTTTCAAGAAAATATATTTCTTTTTGTTCCTCTTGTAGATAGTAAATTAATTCCTTCACTCTTGGAAGAGAATTATGAAACAAAAATGTTTTCAAATTATTAATTCGTTGTATTTTCACCAACCATATATTTATAGTTTTTTCATCATTGATTTTCTCCTAACCAGGTTCTATATCACACCATTATTTTTTGGTGTTAGTTTTTTTCTTCATCCAAGTCTATATTTTCACTTCCAACTAATATTTTCCTACTGGGGAACCTAGTTATGTGATAACCATCAAACATCCCTTTTTCTATTTTTATGTTGTTTTTTTAAAAACCCTTTTTACAAAGTGGATTTTCCATAAATATACTTTCATGTATTAAAATATTTATTACCCAAATTAAGTTCAAATTTATAGGACAAAATATTTTAAATCTGGGAAGAATATAACTCCCAATGTTTTTAAAAGGGAAAACATTGTTGGATAGCTTATGCGATATACAACACCGAATAAAAAAACAATGATTATTTAAATATGACTATTTTAACTGAGGAATGAAATATTTTTGGATATGAATAGTATTAAATACATTGTGTAATATATATCTAAATTTATTATTCAGTATAAATAAATTGATAAATTCTTATTATATATAACCATTCAAATTCTGGTAATATGTTCAAAATATATCTTTTTTTCAAGATTAATTTTTATTTATTTTTTTGAAGAATATTATAATTAATTTATATAACATTTATAAATTTTATTTTATTAAATATATGTGTAAAAAACCCTCAAGGATTCCTCTTTGTATGTTTTAGGTGTCATTGTGTTTGTTGAAAAATCCAGATAATCACAAATGAGGATGATTGGTGTTTTCCAAATACATGTTTTTAAGGTGGCACAGTTTCATAGTGGTTTCCAAATTTTTGGGCCTAAAAATAGGGAGTTTAATGTTTGAAATGGAATGATTTATTCTTAGGAGTGAATGGTATGAAGAACGTTGAATAAATTTTTCAAAGGATGATAATCACATAACATTATTCATGGGACACGTAAAGTGTTCTGGAAAAAGTATAAGAATTGGAGGGAACGGTACACTAAAGTGGTTTATGAAACTAAAAATAGTTTGCGGCTGAGCGGTGGTGCGGTACACTGATGGATTGTCATTGGAAGAAGAGATCGACCACGTAAGAGCAAAGGCAGTACATGAAATGCGTATGAAAAATAGTTTTCGAATGGCTTGTGGTTCGCGGTGGCAGAAAGATTGGTGGCAGTGGAGGCCGAATTGAAGATTTGCTGAATCTTGATTTAGAGGATTAAGAGGGTATCTTTGCTTATATAAGAATTTATAATCCCACCGATTACTGGGGAGTTCGAATATCATTATAGAACATCTATTGATCCTGGAATTTTGCAATGTCCGAAGGTGGTTTGAGAGGTATATTCCATAGAAGGATAAGGAGGTTCACACTGAAGATGTTCTGATGAAGGATTTAAGTGGAAGGTTGTATCCGCATAGGTTTCTGGACGAAGAGGTGGAATCTATAGTACGTGAGAGGGATAATTCCACATGTGGTACACAGAGGGAGATCTCTGGTACGCAGAAGCGAAGAAAGTCTGCGAATAGAGAATAGTTCATGGATAGAGGGTATTTCATAGAGTAGGTTCACAGAGTCGATACACGGTAGCTGTATGCGATCGCGAAGGTAGAGGGAATCTACATATGAAGGGCTATTCGCAGCAGCGATAGTAGTACACGGAGGAGGTTTTCTTCATACCAAACCTGGTAATCAGTACACAGGAGAGGATGGTGGTTCGTGTTTTTCACAAGGAATTTTGCGAAATATTCAATTCAGTTTTTGAATGTATTTTTTGGTATCTAACAATATCCGGGATAGTGGATTTCATCTACTAGTGAAAATAGAACTTCAATAGAGCATCTACCTATAGTTGAGGATGTAGGAATTCATGAAAATTAAGGGACCTACATAACTATAAACTATTTATGACATATAATTCAATAAAATATGAGTGGATTCCCTTCCAAAGGACGTGAGCCAAGGAAGATGTAGAGGGTGATCCTTTCCACTGACAATGAGCTAGATAAAGAGGCACATGGATTGAACCTTGGGAATACAGTGAGTAGACCATAAACCTTGTAAAGGCAGAGATCATGGGTATATAAGATCTATCCTGAACATTGTACTCATTATTTTCATTGAGTCATAGTTAAATTTTTATATCATCACGTTGCCATTATATGCTCCTTGGACGTAGCCCAGTGAGGGCGAACTATGTTAAAATCGTTGTGTCTTGTGCATGATTTCATATCTCTTCATATATATCCACGAGAGGAAGAGAGAATTGAGTTCTTTCAAATAATGAAATAATATCCAAATTAGAGAATGATTAAACCTTTCATACCCTAATTCACCCCCTTTAAAATATAATCATTCATGTTCTGGTAAAGTTTTCAAAACACACTTTTTTTTCAAAATTGATTTTTATTTCATTTTTGGAAAAATATTATAATTATTTTATATAAATTTTATAAATTTTATTTTATTAAATTAACATAATTTTGTATTCCATCATATAAAAAATAACTTACAGTAAAATTATTGGATTTTTCAGGAAATATTGATTTTTTCATGAATTTTGAAAAATACCCATTTGTTTTGTAAAGGAGTCATTTAATTTAAAAAATTAAGTAATTTAAAATTATTTATTTAATTTTGGTTATATTTGATCCCATTAATTATATTTAAATCATATTTATCCATTATTTTAGAGTAAGTTTATTTTTATGCTTGAAAACACATTTTCTGGAAAAAAATAAGGTGAATAATGTTTCTCCATTTTAATTAATTAATAATAAACCCTAATGGGAAATGAATTAAATAAAATTTATATATTATATATATTATTATTAATTTAAATTAATATAATGAATATTACTTATTATATTGGTAAAGTGAAATCATTATTTACTTGGAAAAATGATTTCTTTCAAAAACCACTTGTTTCACACTTTTGTGATTTATTTTAAATTAAATTCAAAAAATTATTTGAAATTAAATTTCAAAAATTTATCCAATATTTAAAACCATCATTATTAATATTTTTAAATAAGTTCAGATTAATATTTGGAGAATATTAATAGTAAATATTATAAATATTTACTACAACAATAAATGTTAGATATGATAATTTAATGAAGAAAAAAAATGGATAACCATAAAATTACTGACACACAATTTTCATGAAGTGTGGAGAAAAGAATCCTAAGGGTTTAGTATGAGTGGTAACCATTACTTCATTCTCTAAAAAGCAATGTTTTATTCTATGTTTCACATATGTAGTTAAAAATAACATGATTGAAGGATTTAAAAAGACAATATATTTTTTTGAAGTTTGGTGAATTTATAATGAGTGGGAACTGATTGGATTCAGGTTTGGATTTCACTTTTTTGATGTAATTATAGTTTTTGAAAAAATGAATCTTTTGGTTTTAAGTCAAAATAATTAAATGAAATGAACGAAAATGGTTTGTTTGACTCACCTTTGATTTAGTTATATGTCAAAGTGTACAGATATTAATGGAATATTTTAATTACTCAAGAAATACCAAATCTATTATTGATTTTTGTTAAATAATTAAATTATTAAATCTGAATTTCTTCACATGTTTTAGAAATCACTAAACCTGTGCCTTTATTTTATATAAAAATTAACCAATTGGTGTAGAAAATAAATAAAATAAGTAAGATTAGAATAATTTTAAAAACAATGAAATTTAATATTTAAGAATAAAATAAAATGGAGTAGTATTTAATTTAATTTAAACAATAAAATAAATTGAAAACCATTAATTTAAAAGAAATGAATTCAATTGAATAAATATTCTAAAAACTCAAACATCACAAAATATGATCCCCATTCTCTTACCAAATCACTAAGGATTCTACCCCTCCATGCAAGAATGGGTCATAAAATTTGTAAAAAAGTAGACACGGAAGAAATGAAAATGAATTAAGAAAAAGGAGGAAGAAGGAAGTGTTTTTCTCTTCTTGGATGTTTCCATTAAATGGAATGGAATGGATTTGAATGATTTGGGAAGGAGGATTTCTCTTCCATTTATAGGTCATAATTTCCCTTTAAATGTTTCTACATGTTAGCCACATTAAATGGACAATTCATGCATAGAATTCTTCATAAAATTTGTGAATAAATGTCTTGCGCTTCTCCCCTACAAATAGAATCATATTGGTCTATTTTTAAATAGAGTTATTCCTATTTCACTATGAGTATTTAATCTATCCAAACCGAATATCAATATTCCATGTGTCTAGTTTCAAATGTAGTAATGGCCGTTCAAATAGACAATTCACATTTGGAATCCTCCTGAATGTTGTTAAAAAATTCCTTGCATGTTTCCACTCCAATTTTCAACACATTTGAGATTTTAAAACAAGAGAAATGGTCCCACTATAAAAAACATTGATATTTGGGAATAGTTTTGAAGTCCCAAATTGTGAGATAGTTTTGGGAATCAAAATTGTGGTTTTAGATTTGGGTAAAGAAGATTGAAATGAAGCCCATGAAGAATAAAATCCAAAAAAGAAATAAATTCATGATTTTGACATGTAATGTATATTTTATGGCCGAAATATAGAAATAATTTAATATAGTTAAAATTAAAAACAAGAATTTTTTTAATTAAGCTCAAAATACCAATAAAATCAAAAAATGGAATAACATTCCATAAAATAAATCTATTGTGGGATTAAAAAATTGAAATTAAAAAGAAAAATAACGGAAAATATTTTTTATTTCAATTCCCCCACACCTATTCCATGCTTATCCTCAAGCATAAAATCTAAAAATTGAAAATTAGAGGGCACTAATGTTATAATTATTCAAATTTCATTGCAATATAACGAAAATTATCAATATGAAAAGAAATTTTCTAATTAAACATAAAATATCAATTCAATTTCACATTTTCAAAGAAAAAAACAATTAATTTACTTTACTTTTCTCCTTTTAAATATGATGTAACTTCCCCTTTCATTCATTTATAATCCTAAATTTATTATTAATGAAATTTATAAATCATGATCTACCACAATTTTAAATATTTTCACTTTTTAGTCATGATACAATTCATGTAGAGTTATGATAATATCATGAAAATAATTCCCTTATCCATAATATTTTAAAATAACTGGATTCTTCAATTTGAAAAGAAACAAATCAAAAAAAATCTGAAGGCCTTTTAATCAAGGTTCAATTGTCTGTAGGGATTAAGTTTGGCAGAAGATCAAGGAATAGGTTTATCTCTAAAATAATAAATCATGATATTCAAATTAATATTTTAATGATATTCACCCTTTCAATTTATATCAACTCTCAAAATCCTGAAATGGCCAACATTGATATTATGATCAGTTTAAGCATAATTAATGATTTGTGTCCTCTCTGGAATATATATTTTTTATTTTTTATATATTTTCATCTTTTTCAAATAATCATTCATTTTTTTCTTTTTTCAAAATATTATTATTATAATAAACCACATATCCATTACCTAACCATGTATGATAAAAATCATAGGTTTAGTAATGGTGATTTTTGTTTGACCTAAATCACAACCCATTTTTCACAATTTTTTGTTAATTTTTATCATTTTTATTTTTTATATTCTATAGGGGAAAAAAATAGAGTACACAGAATAATTCCACAACCTTTTAAAATTATTAAAATAAGTAGCCCCTCATTTATTCATTAAAATGTAAATCATCCAATTTACCCTGATTCCCTTTACCCTAATAATTCAACTTTAAAATATCAAGAAATTACTAAGAGTATGGTACGAATAGATAAAAATGGAAGGAAACATGGCTCATTACCAAGAAGGTAATTCATGGTCTCTATGGTCCAAGGAAGGATTGATGTAAAGGAGGAATTATAATGAAATTTTGATTTAAAAAAGATGCCTTAATCATTTTAAATGTGGTTTTACACAGTCTTAGCTACGATAAGTTTCGAAATCAAGTTCAAGTAGGTGGCATGTCCCATGATCACTTAAGAAATATGATCAAGAATATAATATAAAGTAGTTGGTCTAGAAATAATCTTATGAATGAGACATAAGATTTTGAAAAATAAATAAAGTCATGATTAACAATAAAAAATCAGTTCAAATAAATTTTAGAAATTCAAAGAACGAATTTTTTTTGAGAAATATCATTTACATGAATCAATCAATTTATAGAAATCACAAGTCCTCATTTTAAAATTTATACTTTACATTAATAATTAAATTATACATTTTACTCATTAAATTTTATTAACATTAAAATCTAAAAAATTACATCACATGATTGTTAAGAAACTCATGTATCCTAGATTAGTCATCTAAATAATAATTCAAGTGTGGGCATGTAATGTTTTATTTAAAATTTAAAAAACATTTCAGAAAAAAATGAAGGGAAGTTGAAAGATAATCATAAAAAGTGAAATCCCTTTTGATATAAATATTTTGTTCCTATTCCTCTTATACATTGACATGTCTTGTGGTTTCCTTCAATGATAGTTTTTGGAAAAATCAAATCCACTCATACTAGTGTAAGAACCATTCCATTAAATCTAAAACCAATAGTGTAAGAGGTAAATGAGCCCTAAATCCTATGAAAAAATTTAAACATGGGTTACTCCCAGAAAACCCTTGGTTTATGTCATTGGATCGACCTCACCTCATAAGAAGAAATTACTAGATGGGTTGGTGAAGTATGAGCTTCTCTATCAGTTGTTAAAGTAAACGTCCATGGAACTTCTTCAGCATTTTCCCATTTACAGTAAATGGGTTTCGTCCATCCTTTTTTAATTAACTGAATAACACCAAAAGGATATACATTAATAACAAGAAAAGGTCCTTCTAACATGGAATGAATCATACTTGGATGTAACATCAGTATAGTATTATAGAGTTGGACAAGGTCTCTAGGTTTAATGGTCTTTTGGTGAATCAATTTTTCATGTCCCCCTATTGATTTCTTTGAAAATTCTCAAATATTCAAAATATTATACTTTAATTTCATCCAGATCCTATACATAATGATTTCTCCCCTTTTTATCACTCTCTAAAACCAAATTCACTTTTTTCACAGCTCAGTATGCTTCGTGCTCCAATTCCTCTAGTACGAGAAAACATTTTTCATAAGTCAACCAATACAAGTTCATAATAATGGGAGTATTATATGCATTCAGAATGACCATGATATGTATTTAAGCCTTTGGGTCTAATAATTTCTTCTATTTTTAAATGAATTATCCAAAATACCTTTAATCTCTCAGTTAGACACTTCAACTCAGATATTTTTTTGGGGAGGTTAAGGTGTAGAAGTTGTGTGGTTCAGCCCATAATTTTTTTAGCATGGCTTCCATTATTCTATTGAAAAAATGCATCCCTTGGTCACTGATGATGAATCCTAGCACTAAATACCAACAAAAATATTTTTCCTAATAAAATCACACAAAAAAATTCATCACCAGTCTTGGTGACATTGGCTTCAACCCATTCAGAGACATAATAAACCAAAAGTAAAATAAGATATTTCCCAAAATAAAAGGGAAAGGGTCCCACAATATCAACGCCTCAAACTTCAAAAATTCCATAAAAATGATGGGTTTTTGGGGAATATCTTTCCTTATTGAAATTTTTCCATAAAATCGACACTTTTCACAATTTTTAAAAAATTATAAGCATATTTAAAATAGAAAGAAAAATAACTCTAGATTACAAAACATTCCTAGCCATTATTTGAGGTCCAAAATAGCCTCAACAATAATGTGTATGAAAAAATTGATAAATAGATCACATTTCACATTCAGGAAAATGTATTCTTATGACATGGTTATTGAAAATATTTTACAGAAAGGGATCCTCATAGATATAAAATATAGATTCATATTTGATTTTATGTTTTTGATGGGGGTTAAAAGAATTAGGTACCTAAGATGTTTCTAAATAATTTTCTATGATTGTATACCTTGGTAATTCTTCATCTTTGATATATATATGTTCTCTAAGAAATTGATAATTGAGTGTGATAAACTCTAGAATATATGTTTAAATAGTGTTGGGTAGCCTATTGAGATGATATGCCCGATGGTTTTTAGCTCCCTTTTTGTCTTTAATCTCCAAATTGAACTCTAGAGAGAGTAGTATCTATCTCACCAGCCTTTGTTTGGCATCAGACTTGTTCATCAAATACATGAGTGCTATATGATAATAAAATACCACTACATTAGTTCACCATAAATATGGGATAAATTTATCTAAGAAAAAAAAAGGACATAAAATCATTTTTAGTTGTTTTGTAGTTTCCTTGAGTGGAATATAGAGTTCGTGAAGAATAGGTTTTTACTTGGGGTTTTATTTCAATTATTTGAAAAATAACTACTCAAATATCTTAATTTGATATGTTACAAAGTAACTTAAATGGATGTTCCCAACTTGGAGGCAGCATTATTAGTGTGGTGATCAAATTTTTCTTGATCTAATCAATTGATGTCCTGTAATTTTCATTCAAAAAATTAATCCTCTTTTATGAGATATCATTAGAGTGGAAGTAAAATATTAATGAAATATTGGATGAATATTATATAATATACCACATTCCAGAGAAATGATCTGATGTGTCTCACATAGGTGGGTTATGGAATATAATTGATCACATCAATTTTCGATTTATCCACCTCAATTACCTTTTGTGAAATGATATTTCCTAGTCCTATTCCTTTTTCAACCATGGTGTAAAACTTCTCAAGAAATAAAACAAAAAATTTCTCTATGCATGTTTTCATCTTTTTTCATGATTTGAAAGAAATTATCAAATTAATTCCCAAATAGAGTAAATTCAGCAACAAATTCTTCTAGAATTCCTTATATGTGATCAGATAAATTTCTTACCATATATCGCTAAAATATAGCTAGGGCATTGATAAATCTAATAGGCATCCTCTTTTAATAAAATGTTGTGAATTGGAAGGTGAAAGTTGAATTATCCAAGACTTCTAGATCAATCAGGACCTATAAATATCCATAAAATCTATCCCAAAAGTAGTAATGTGTTCTACCATATAGCCTTTCTAACATATGAACAATGAATGGGATTGGGACAATAATGTTTCAGGTGAATTTGTGTAGCCTTATATAATCATGAAATACCCTCCAACTATTCTGAACTCTCATGGGGATTAATTCATTATTCTCATTAGTCATAATGGTTAGGAATATTTTCTTTAGAACCACATGGTTGGGGCTAACCCATTGAGAATTAGAAATTGGGTAATGTTTTTCAGCCACCAACAATTGTTGAACTTTGTTTTCTTCAACATCCAAGATGGTGGTGTTCAATCACTTATGGATATTCCTAACAGGATGAGAGTCCTCTTCTAAAAATATTCTATGTGATGAGACCTTGGGTTTGATCCTAGTACATATCCTAGACTACATCCTATGGCTCGAGAATTTATTTTTAGAAGTTAAATAATTTTTTTCTCTTAGGTCCTTTGTATATTATTGTTAATGATAAAAGGAAACATTCCTCCTTCCTATATATATGCATATTTCAAATAACATTGGGTTTTCTAATTCAATACTAAATGGTAGTTCTATGGATGAAAATGAATTCGCTACTCCTATCTCAAAATCATTATCTCCCTTGACCAAGGGTCTCATGTCTATTTCTTCAAGCAATCCATCAAATAAGTTAGATGTGATTTCATAATTTTCAGATTTTTGAGCACTCTCTCCTCCAAGGTGTGATATTCTAATGCCATAATTCTTGAATCATACCTACATCTTTAATGGGATAACTACCTTCTCCGTAAAAAATTACATAGTTGGAATAATTCTTTGACGAGTTTCCTTTTGAGTATAGGACATTAAAGTTCACATTACTATCTCCCAACTACATAGTAAGCATCCTACATAAACATTGACGACTATTTTGGATAATTTTAGGAATTTTATTCCCAAAATAATCAGTGAATTCCTTGGTACATTGTCTTCCTCCATGGTGAGTACATAAAAATTGGCTGAAAAAATGAGTACTTCAACTCGCACTAGCACATCTTCCCCAACTCCTTGAGAAATAGAGGATCAGTTTTCTAGTTGTACAGACACTCTTGTGGGATTAAGTTAACCTATTTTCAAATATGAAAATACAAAATTATACATTACATTTATGGAAGCACCAAGGTCACACAATGGATCATAAAAATTTAAAAAACCCCTTGTGTAGGGAATAGAAAATGTCCCTAGGTCTTGACATTTTTTTTGGTTAAAGGTGGGGTTGATCATGGTTGATACACTCCTTCCTAATAAAATTCCTCTAAACCATTCATGATTATTTCTCCTTGTGTATTTTTCCATGATAAACTTATCATATTTAGGGATTTGGAAGATATACTCTAGCAAGGGAATATTGATTTCAACGTTTTAGAGGGTTTCAGAGATCTCTTTTTGTAGTTTTTCTACTTAATCCTAATATGATTGAGTCATCGAAGAAAGGAATGGTACCTTTTAGTATCTTTTATCTCTTTGTTTTCCTTTGAACATGTGTTTCTATCTTCATTTTGTGCTAGATGATGTTTTCATCACATTTCATAGAAACATAAAATTTACTTGGATCAGTTGGTGGAAACTATTTTCCACATCAAGTCATGATTTTATTGAAATAATCCATTTTGTTAGGGGAATATTATTTTGGTAAATTTCCTTTATTATTGGTTATAAGGTCTACAAAGCTATCAAATTTAATTTCCAAAATTTTCACTATATTGTTTTTCACATCTAACTCCATTTCTTGGTGGTTCATCTAAATTTTTTGTGGGATGTTCCAAATTATTTTATTGGAAATGCAGTTGTTGAAAACATTGTTATTTCTATAAGGGACTCTTGTAATGTTATTTTAATTGTGTCAGTTTCTGATATTTTTGTTAAAAATGTGGCCTAACTTGGTTATGCTCACCTCCGAATCAATGTTTGGCTTGCACATCTCTCCATTGTCGATTCTTTGAAAATTTCTATTGTTGAAATGTAGCTGAAAAAATTAATTTTCATAATCTCATCACATTGATCTGTGTAAATATTGGGTGATAAACATAATCCACCTACCTGATGATGATATGGTTTCTCACCTACTTTTTTAATAACCACTTGTCTCAAAAGGCATGTCAATTCTGGAATTTGGGGTTTAAGGAGATGTGTTGAGTCAGAAATCATTACCTCATGTACACCAATTGTACTAGTGACTCTTATTTCTAATTACTATAAATTTTGAGCTAACGTATCAATGAGGTTCTAGGATTCTATCGGTGATTATTCAATAAATTCTCCCCCACATGATACATCAAAGTTGTTTCTATCATTTTCCAGCAATCCATGGTTTAAGAAGGCTAGGAATTGGTGCACTTCTAATGGTTGATTCGACCATATTTCACTAATCTTATTGAATTTTTTCTACTACTCATAATGAGTATTAGCATTAGATTGACAAATTTCATATATATCCTTCCTAATTTCTATGATCTGAGAGGTTTGGAAGAGCCTTTTCATGAAACGTTTGTAGAGATCATATCAATCTAGGATTTCGTTAGATTCTATGGTATACAACCACTCTTTAGCTGCCCTCTAATGTGAAAAAGGGAATGCATTCCACTTGAATTTGTCCTCTTGTACTCCTCCTGGTTTGAAGCTTGAACAACCGTAACCTCATTCAATAATATGTCAACTGGGATCCTCACCTGCAAGTCCATGAAATTTAGTTAGGATAAGAATCATGTAAACTCATAACTTAAAATCATTTTGTTGTTTAGGCATGGTTAATTGATTTTTTTGGTTAGTAAATTGTGGAGAATATAGGTCCCTCAAGGTTTTTTTTCTGGGTCATATGCTATTATTTCTTATTCTGATTGCACATATGACTCTTCTAAATTCACATCTTCAAACTTTTTCTCCAGATTAAAATTATTAAGCCTTTCTAGTAATTTTCTCTTTATTTTAGGGTTAAAATTTAGTAGTCCATTGTTAGAGGACCTTGTCATGTAAATTTCTCTTTACACAATCTTCTAGGTAGTAGTGTCAATTTAGAAACACACTTATCGTGAGGTGTGAAAAAAATAGTAAAATCCCTTAAGGGTGTCTTATGTGTGGTAACAAAAAAGATGTTCTCCAATGAATAGTGTTGTAAACTATATGTCCCTTATACAGATAAAAATTCCATGATTGAAGTATTTAAGAAGATAAGATATTTTTTTTATGTTGGGTGAATTTATAATGAGAGATAAGTGATTGGATTCAGGATGGGGCTTCCTGTTTATGGTGTAATCATTTTTTTCTGAGAATAAATGAATCTTTTATTTTTAGATCAAAATATTTAAATGAATTTAATAATAATAATTTCTTTGATTCACCTTTGATTTAATTATATGTCAAGGTTTTGAAATCATAATGGTCTATTTTAAATTATCCACACAATACCAAATCTGGTATTTATTTTCCCTATATAATTAAATTAGTCTATCTTAATTTCATCATTTTTTTAGTAATATCTAAACCAATCCCTTACTTTATTTTCATTAAAAATTAACCAATTGGTGTAAAAATTAAATAAATCAACTAAGGGTATAATAATATTTCAATCAAATAAATTTAATATTGAATAAAAATTTAAAACACAATCATAATTAATTTAAATTTAATTATAAATTAAATTTATATCCTTTATTTAAAAGTAAATAATTCCTTTGAATAAGAACATAAGATACTCAAACATTACAAAATTGGATCTTCCTTCCCTTTACCCAATCACTAAAGATTTTACCCATCCATACAAGAAGGGGTCATCAAATTTGAATAAAAAATAATCATGGATAAAATAAATAAGAATGAAAAATAATGAGGTAGAAGAAAGTAGTGTTATCCTCTTGGATAATTTCCACTCGATGGAATGGGATAAATTGGAATGATTTAGGAATAAGGATATCACTTCCTTTTATATGCTAGAATTTATCTTTGAAATTTTTCACATGATAGCCCATTAAATGACCGATTCATGCATGGAATCCTTCATAAAAGTTGTGAATAAATTTATTTGTCATATCCCCTCAAAATTTCATCTTATTTGGCCATGTTTAGTGAGTGTTATGCTCGTTTCACACCATGAATTTAATATTCCCATACATACTCTCCATATTCCATGTCTCAAGTTTCCCATGAATTAATGGCCCTTCAAACGTCTGATTCACGTGTGAAATCCTCAATTAATGTGGTTAAGAAATATATTTTTCATATCCTCTCCAAATTTTAGTACATTGGAGCTGTCCAATCAAGAGATATGGGACCAGAAAAAAAAATTGTTAGATCTATGACCAGTTTTGAAGGCCCACCTATGAGATGGTTTTGGGATTCCAAATGGTGGATTTAGTTTTGGGTATATAACAATGAAATTAATACCATGATGTATAGAATCCTAAAAATAAATAAATTCACTATTTTGATAAATATAGAATATTCTATGGACAAAATAAAGAAATAATTTAAAATAGGAAATATTCAAAATAGTAAATTTCTTCGATTGAGATGAAAATACAAATAAAATAATAATATGCGATAATTTACATTAAAATAACACTTTTTAAGAGTAGAAACATTGAATTTCAATGTGAAATTATGGAAAATATTTTTTCTGTTAAAAATGAATAGGTAAATTTACTTTTTAATAAAATAAAGATTATATTTATTCCTTAATTTTTTAATTTATAAATTATTAAGTAATGAGTTTGATAAAAAATAGTATTTAATGTGACAAAACACAAATTATATCTTTGTGTAATATTTAAATTTAATTAATAAATTCCTTTTTAATAATTAATTATATGTATAAATAAAGATAATTTTAATAAAATAAATCTATTAAGTCATTTTTATTAATTAAAATTGAGAATAAAATTTTTAGGGAGTCAAGTGTAATTCTAATAATGGTTTGGAAATTTCTATTGTAAAAAACCATAATTTCTCAATAAATGTCTATTTTTTTATTTAATATTCAAAATTCAAAAATTCATATAATTATTGGTATTAAATAAATACTATTTTTTGAATTAACACATCGAAATTATTAAATGGGTAATTTTTTATAATTTTTTGATATAGTCAAAATTTTATGTAAAATATAAATACAGTATAAAAATACAGTGTATATTATGAAATAATAATGACACCAAAGTTATTTAATAATTCCAATAAAGGTTATACACAACCAAATATTTTTCCCCTTAAAATTATTTTGAATTTTATGTTATTGGATTAATTTTATAAAACCATTACGAATCTTCCAAAACATATATAATATTTTATGGTCTCAAAATAATTTCTTTATAATTATGGATCACTTCAACATCTCCAAGGATAATATTTTAATTAGTTTATTTCTAGGAATTATAAAATAATAAAAAGCAATCCTCTTTGGTATAATCCATAGGGAAAACTGTGGCAACCTTTTTGGTTTTGATAACGTTATTATGTGGAGTCCAAAACCATGGTTGGGGAAATAATAAAGAACTCCCACTGCTTTTCCAATATAAACCCAACCAATATCTCATTCCCCTTCACTTAATTAAATTTGATCAGGTAATTACTATAACCTCCCCTTTCTAGATTAATCCCAAGGTTTCCCCATGATCTTAAAAAGCTCCTCCCAATCTTCTGGAATCACCCTCTGAAGGTAAGGGACCTCTCTCTGTTATTTTAAATTCATGAAATTTTTTTTTTATTTTACATTTTGAATATAAATTGATCATATTTTCATGAATTTATAATGAAACCTATACTATCCAATTGATTTCCTATCAATGATATATCATTTATCCCCTCCTATTATAGAATTTACCTAAAATGCTAATATGTATGCACATTATTTATGTAATATTATTTTTATTCTAATTCATATCAATGGGATATTCTATTAAATATACTTATTACTTAACATATTATTTCAAAGTGATTATTAATCTCCTTCACTCTCATTAATCAATCATAATATTAATTAAGTACCCCCATTACACTGCCGAAATTATCCTTTGATTTTTTCATGCTCTGTTTTTGTTCAAGAACCCTTTTGGTCATATTCATATTAATTTAAAAAATTTCATATTGGATTATGTTATAACACAACCCTAATAATTTTATTTTTTTACTTCCATGATATTAGATACCCATTTCTCTCTCGTTGAAGCATTTTATGAATCTTCATGTACAACCATCATGCTGTCAAAATGTTATTGTGATTTTCCATGAAGAACATTTATGAGGGGTATAATCATAGCCATTTCTACTTAGGGGTATTCAAGTAGTTTTAAATATACTTAATTGACTGAGTAATTACATGTATGTAACCAGGATTTCATAATTTTGTGATAAAATGTTATGAAAAATGATTCTATGTTGAATGATCTAAGTGGCACACATATACATGTACATGATATGAAAGTGATGGGTTCACCTAGAATAATATATTAATCTAATTAAATTCATTATGTTTTACTCTCATGAGATGGCCCATATGAGATCAGTGATTGAAAGTAATCTATTATGGGAATTTGCTACCATTTTATGATGTCTTGGAAGTTTTTTTGACCTATGTTTATGATGTCATGTATTAAAGTTAAATCTAATTTCCCATTTTTTCATTACATTATCATTATATATCATTACTCTTTGTTCATGTTTTTGATTCTCTCAAATTTTATTCCCTATTAAAATTCTTGTTGTCTAATAGGTAATAATTTAGTATTGTAATGATTTTTTATTCCCTTACATGGATTTATAGATCACCTGTTACTTATATATGTCCCCAAGTTATCCCATTCAGTTTTAAGAACAATGGAATATTATGAGAATGTTAAGGAATTTTTCAATAATCATAATGTACCATCTATCTATAAATTTTTATGTAATGTACCTAATTCTAAAAGGCACTAGGATCCTCAATCATTTGGTTTTCATTTTGTATATTCTTAAATAATAAATCATGAAATAATTAATAATAATGAAAATGGTTATCACAGTGTTTATCCCAACCACCTTTGAATTATAATGAATTTGATCTCAATATATTATTTAGGTTTTGAATGGTTTTCTCAAACTAAACATCTATTTGGGTATGATAAGTAGTTCCAAATCATAACACTATATCAAGATCCCAATGATGACTTCACTAGAACTCTAAAGTAAAACTTTGATCTCAATCCAATATATTGGAATTTGGTAATCTATAAAATCATACAACTTTATTAATGTATAACCTATAAATATGATCATGAAATAAATGTTCACTGATGGAAATGAAGTGTTCTAACTTCATAAGGCGAATGACTACAACAGAAATAGATGTTTTCACTTTAGAAGTTTTTTTTGAATTTGATGATAAAATCAATGGTGATGTTTTCACATTTCCATTCATGTATGGGTGGTGGTAATAATATCCCTTTTGACTTATGGAATTCAACCATAGCTTTATGAAATACCAAACATCAAGATAAATATTCTAAAATATCCCCTTTCACATTGTCCCACAGGAAATACTCTTATATCTTTATACTTATTTTTACATCCATGATGCATAGATAATAATGAATTATAAAATTCATCCAACAACCCCTTCATAAAGACTAGTATGGATAGAAAACATACATGGTTCTTGAACCTTATAATTCTATCATAATGTAGGTTGAAATTAGGAATAATTATGACATTCTTTTATTGAACCACATCTTAATTTTTTCTCCACTTTAATCCTCACATTGATATACTGTTGAACATTCATTATAGAAAGATAGGATCTATCCATTTTTCCTTCACGATTTCATGTTTCATCATATTAAAATCCACAAGTATTTGATCTCTTTAAATAATCTTCATAGAAAAACATGTATCTTCTTTTCTACTCAAATAATCAACCACCTTGTTCACTTTCCAAGGGTGGTAATGTATTGAGTAGTCATAATCTTTAATTAAATCTTCCCATTTTCACTGGCTCAACTCTTTATGATTGAGTATATACTTCAAAAACTCATGATCTATATATATGCCATAAATTTAACCATAAATATAATTCCAAAATATAATTAATGAAAAAATTACAAAAACTAACTCCATATCTTGATTCAAGTAAATTTTTAATGTATTTTTAGTTGGCAAGAGGCGTATGTTCTCTCCATATCATTATTCATGAATAAACATCCAAGTAAATTCATTGAGGGATCACTATAGACCACAAACCCATATTCACTAAAAGGTTGTTTTATCATAGGTTCACTAATGATCTTTCTCTTGAGTTCCTTGAAATTATCGTCACATTCTTCTCTCCATAAAAATGTGACCCCCTTCCGAGTAAACATGGGGATTGGACTAGATTGTTGGGGTGAATATCTCCCAATCTGTCAATAATATCCCACTGACCCAATAAATATATTAATCTCAGTGACCATGGTGGGTATGGACCCTTTCTCAATTACTTCAATATTTCTAGGATATATCACTATACCCTCACATGAAATTATATGACCTAAGAATGAATATTTTAGAATCCAAAATCCACACTTGGTAAATTTTTCATACATCTTACCCTTCATTAGGGTATTAAACACAATTCTCAAATGATCCATATACTCTTCCATACTCATTGAATATATAATAATATCACCCATAATGACTATAACAAAATTGTCAAGGTAATCTCCAATGATTCTATTCAAAAAAATATATCAATATAGGAGGGGAATTATTATATACAAATTGAATCAATATAAATTCATAATTCCAAGAACTCATATACAAGCCTTTCTTAGGTATATCATCTTTATTAACCCTAAATTGATGATATAGCCTCCATTGATAAGAATCTAGTCCCACAATATAAGTGTAATTTCCATTAGAATTCAGTATTCATCCTTTTAGCAATAAAAGATTATAGAGTCAATTGGAACATGATATTGGACTTTCATTACTCATAAATTGATGTGTAATATATATAAGTAAATCCTATCTATTCCTATAATCACCTCAAATTCAACTAATGGGAGAATCATAATATTTTTAGGAAGAACCTTCCCACAAACATTAACTAATAAGAAATGATAGACTTTTGATGTGACTACAGTATAATTAGGATTTTAGTCACCAACTCAACATATAATAATTGATTAGATGATTAAATACCCATTTTAAAATCATTAGATAAAAAATAGTGGGTAGTTCCAATATAAAATAATTAATTTTCTATTCTAGAGTGGAGGATAAGTTTACCATTGAAAAAATCATTCTCTCAACCAACTTCATCTATTATGATTTCTTGATATTTCTATTTTCCGATAGGATTAAAAGGATCTTGATATTGATCATCATAAAAACCCTTCGTGTTTGTGAATTGGTCAGAATTATACCCACACTCCTTGACTTTTAAGCATTGGATCATGGGTGTTGCATTACCTAGTGTATTAAATTCCTCCATTTCATTAACAATCCTATTCATTGCCTTTTCAAATTCATTAATTTCATATCACACATTTTCACATTTAAAACACCTCCCAGTTCTATTTTTTATATTCCTTTGATGTTTCTTCTGACATTTATGACATTTATTTGGCATTAATTTCTTTTTTACATGTTATTTATTTGAGTTTTCATGAGACAAGATCTTCCATTTCTTAGAAATACTTCAGGAGTGGTGAGAATATCTAATTTCCATTTCTACTTGAGTGAACATTAAAAAACATATTTTCATCAACTAAATATTAATATAGAAAATACCTTTTAGAGACTTCATTTGACAATACCAAAAAAGCAATAAATTTTTCATTTAGGGTTAATGATTAAACTAGAAGCATACCTTTCTTGTGTTGTAAAATATTCCTTATAAGTAACAATGGATTAATCATTATTTTAATGAAGCTATAGAAATTATCTCTATATAATTGTATGTATAATATAAGGTAGGTACATACTTAGAAATTATCCTTAAACTCATCCCATTCCATAGAGACAATTTCATCTAATTGCCTTGTGCTCTTTCTAAGTGTCCATCGTTGATCTGCTTCACCTTCTTGAAAATAAATTTCTAGGATAAGTTTCTCATATTTAAATAGTAGAATAATATAAAATATTTTTCAAATGTTGTAGATCCATCACTAAACCACTAGTGGATCATAATAACCACTAAAAGAAGTTTAATTTTTCCTCATGAAATTCCCAATAGTACATTGTTCTTACCATTGATCGTTGGGCAGCACATCATGATTCCTGGAGTGAGAAAGTTGTGTGAGAATAAAAACATGATTCATCCTTCTTTCTTACCAAATATATTGTTTCTCAAGAGGAAAATATTTTTATTTTCCATACCATTCATCTTTAACGTGGTTATTTTATGTTCTAACCATCTACTAAAACCAAAAATAATAGTGTGACAAACAAAAACCATAGTGGTAAACAACGTTATCATGAAATATTATTTATTTGATGTCTAAATCATGACACATTTTTTTTATCCTATGACACCATAGTATTAACCAATGTATTTCATGGTCATCATCAATTTAAATCATTTTTAGTGGTTCATAAATAAAATATGAATTAAATTAATCAGATCCCTTGAGAGTGTCAAAACTGGTGTGTGGTAAAGTCACACTCACTCTGCAGCAAAAAGATGGACAATATATACTCTACTAACATTATTTGGGGATTTTAAGCCCAGATTCATATGTTCCAAAACTATATCAACTTTCAGTATCCATATAGGGATGTATTTATAAGAAAATAGAATAGTAACTTCATTACCAAAACTCTATGTTGTTATCATATACAAAAAATTTTCCCTAGGGTTGTCACCAATGTTTTCTAATCCAAATATCCCTCGGCTGACAAAACCCATTTTAGGATACCACCTATAGTGACCCAATATTTTCATATATAAATATTAAATCTTTTTAGATGAATATTAAATACATTTCAAAATATGAAAGCCTAAATACCATCAAGGTTTAGGGCATTTGGATACTAAATACACAATATTCTTATTTCATGAATGCTTTTCATCAACTCCCATAAAGATATTCCCACATAGTACAGTTCATAGACATACCCTACTTTAACCTTTGTACATAACCTGTGAAAAACAAATATTAGAAAGGGTGGGATCAGATTCTTAGTAAGGGAAAACATGGGAGATATCAATCTATGATCATATGAAATAATAATATATGAATAATGATATGTGATCATGAAAATAACATGCAATGTTCATAAAAAATATATCACGGATCATAAACATGGGTCATTGAATAAAAATTTACCATTTCAAAAACAAGAATCATAAGAGTGATAAATCGTCATAGAAAAATCATGAACCCCATGTTCATGAAATAAAATTATTTCACCATAGTAAGTATATAAACCATTTCATATGTTAAGGTTAACTATTGAGACCATCAAATAATAATTTATTAGGAATACAAACCCATTTACCATATCTTAATAGATCATACATCATCAAATTTTTTCTATAGTGGATCAAGAAAATCAACTTGCTTCCTATAGTAATCCAATAAGATATAAAACATTAGATAATTAATTGTATGGATATATAATCCTTGTCCCAGACACCACATAATGAAAAAAAATATGTGTTCCACAATATTATAAACATTCACCATACCATAATAGCATAAACCATGGAAAAGAAAGGGTTTTCATAAACACCTAATTATCATAATCATAAACCACATAGTGAAATAATAAGGATGATATCATTGTATCGAGAAACCAAATAAATATAATTATACTTAATGTATGTTATTATAAATAAAAATTCCTTTAAAATATTCCATGTGATATTTCCAAAGGAAAATACCATTTTCACTTTGAAATAAATTTTTTAATATATAATAATTTACATATAATATGGAAAACATATTCTTTGAAAATAACATTGATATTTTTTAAATTAATATTCCAATAATTTATTTGTCACAATAGAAGGAAATCCCATTCATGAAATGTAATTTAAAATAAAACATTCTTTCATACTTTTGTAAATATTCAAAAAGAAAATAATTCAGAAAAGGAAAATAGGATTCCTTTTATTTTTTTCATAAAAAGTAAATAACATGTAAAAAGGAATTTAAAAAATAATTTTATAATATTGAAAAAATTATTGAAAACATTTTTATAAAACATGGATATGGATGAAAAATGAGTTTCGACCAAAGAGATAAATACAATAGGTATTACATTAAAAAATCATTGGATCTATCGAGTACATAAAATGAATAAAATGAAAGTAAAACATAAATTATTCAGAAATTAATACAGGATAAGAAAAATTAAATGTATTTATTAGATAATTATCATTTAATTTCCTCAATGTAAATTAAATCATAAACAATCACAATTAAAAATATGATAAAAAAAATCCCTAACCTCAAGTATTGAATTTCTTCATATTTGTTTGAATATCTTGTGTTATAAACACAGATTAAATATACATGTATTAAAAATAAAAAAATATATGTATCATACCATGTTTTATTTAATCATGACATATTATCACCCATTTACTAAAAATTTGTTATTAATGTCACTGTTCAGGGTTATAACTGCTTCATTTCTCACACATGTTTCAGTTCAGAAATCCTAATCCTTATATGTTGTTCATGGATAAATCATCTTTTTAATGATAATAATGATATAAATATCACATATATTCAATATATATATATATTAATTCATAATATTTTTAGATAGAAAAATTAATTACACTATTCCTGGAGATTGTAGGCTATATGTATTCATGAACTTTATTTCCATTTTTTGACGAATGACACAAAAAAAAGGTAAATAATAATTCTTACTTAAAAATAAATATTATATCATATATATAATATATATTAATTAAATATATCCTTTTTTACAATCCATATAAATAGGATATGAAAAAATCAAACACATTGCTTCATTGAGGTGGTAGTCCACATGTACAAACGAGCGACATTATCTTTTTCCAATAGTATGAAAGGTAGAAAGGTAGAAATGATATTATCATTATAAAATAATAATTATTTAATAAATAAAAAATATAAAAATTAATCTCATCACAATAATGATATAAAAAATATGGTGATGAAAAATTAATTGCATTGCTAAGTGGATACAGTAAGATGTACAAACACACAAGTGATACATTCATTTTCCATTTGATGGGAAAGAGGGAGGATAATGCTGGTTTCATAATAATAATAAAATTTCAGTTTATTTAGGATAAATAATTTATTATTTAATAATAAATAACCCATATTTATAGGATTTCAAAGAAAAATTAAAAATAAAGTGATTAGTTATAGAGATTACCTCTTCTTTGAAAAAACACATTTGGATCTTTTATTAAGAACCCTAGGGATGAACATTTTAATTGGAAAAAACCTATAATTTTTTTATGGAATATATGACTATCTTATAGTAGGGAGTTTCTGGGAAAGAAGGCTTGAAGTTTTTTTAAAGAAGATAAAATATGGTTTTCCTTTTATAAGAGTGGGAGAGGACACACATGGAATTTCTTGAAATATTAAAATATAATAAAGTATTTACAAGAAAAAATATTCCAAATGTAAATTAATAAAAATAAAAATTGGATAGGGTGTAAGTAATTCAATACAATGATATTATAAAGGCTATTGTTTCATTTTTAACGTTATATTTTTTAACCCTTTTACTAATTATTTTTTACATTATCTGTGGTAAGAACTATTTCAATATGAAAATGTTAACAATGTAAGAATAAATGAAAAAATGACTCATAAATGGACCAAAAATAATATTTTAAACCATATTCTATTCAATTTTAATATTATAAATTTTTTATGGATTTAAAATCATTTAATAAAATAATTTTTCTTAAAAAATGTTATTAATGTCAATTTTATTACTATTCATTTAATTTGACCTTGAAGACATGAAGACAAAGACGAAATTTAAAGATAATATTTTAGAAATCCCCAATGTATCACATTTATCTATAAAGAAAATGTAACACAATAATTAACATAAATTTTTTTACTTTTAAAATTTTAAAAATAATTTATTTAATTATTCTATTAATTGAATAAATATTATGTCGGTGTTGCATAATTTTTTAAGGTAGTTATTCAAAAACTAAAAATTAGAAAAAAATTAATATGATAAAAATGAAAAATTTAATTTTAAATAAACATTTTTAACAATCATTATCCTCTTTTAATCCTTATGTAAAAAAAAGATATATTAATGTGAACAAAGAGACATTTAGTATTTATTCTTCTCATAAATTGGTAATACGGTTGTATTCAAGGAAATATTAAACCAAGTGGAAATATATTCATGAATTATATGTAAATGGAAAAAAACTAATTAAATTAGATAAATTAAATATTTTTATAAATTTTAGAGCCTTATCCTAATGTTTTCACCCTATTTTACCTATTTAACCCTTATTGAGGGGACAAATATTTACTATGGTTACTATCTATATTGAGTAAAAATAAAATCAGAATATTTCCCAAATTTTACCCTCATGATTTCAAATTGAGAATACATTTTTCAATATAAAATTTTATAATGTTTAGAAATTCATTTTAAAACAAGTACACAAAATGTGATGAAACCCACGTTTTAGAAAAATACATTTTTATGCATAATTTTTGATTATTTCTTATCCCATGACTAGAAAAGGAATTAGAAGAATGTTAAAACATTTTATTGAATATATAATATATAAAATTACTTAATATAAATCACCAATAGTGATAAATTTAATTTTTATAGAAAAAAATATATTCATAAAAATAGTTTTTTTAGAAAAACAACTCGTTTATTATTATTTTTTATTTTAATTTATTATTAATTGGTTACCAATGAATTAATTATATTCATATATAACTATACCTTTTCATAATTTATTTATTCTAATTTAAACTCATCAATCCATTGGCTTGGCGATAACTGTGACATTATATAATAATATTTTAATAGTATATTGTGGTTTTTTTAAACTATGTGTTGCATGCAAAGAATGCTATCAATTTTTTATAGGGAAATATAAAATCTCTTAGTGTTACACATACACCACTTATTAGTATATTAATACCTAGTGAAACCCTTCTATAAATAATGATTGTAATATTATTATTTACATGACATGCACTAGACTGTGATAAAATATATATCATTTAAAAAAATTATTTTTTAAATGATATTTAATAAATCATTTCAATCAGACCCGATAATGTGGTCAAAACTTCATCTTTGACATGTAACAAAAAAACGAATAAAAATATTATTTATTTTATAACTAATTAAATATTTATAATATTCCTGATCTTGTAAATAAATATATATTTTCACTTTAAAAACAAATTTTAATATTCTTATTGAATATTTAAGATCTAAAAATACTGATTAAATATTATTTCATGGATTGGAAAATAATATTTATTCTTATAATTATGTTTAGAGAGAATTTAATTGTGATAAATAGAAACACCATGAGTATAAAACTTTAAGATTCATCTTTGGTGGGATTAGTTGGCTTCACCCGTTGTCTGATATCAGTGTCTAGGGACACGTAAAGACACCCATGATGAATAAGTTAATCTTTCAACATTGACAAAAAAACATGAATTATCTATGTGTAATATAATACCATTCACATGATATTAAATCAAGCAAGTTGAATAATCATTTCATCAACCTGTTTCTTTGATACATGTTTCTTTGAGATACATAAATGAACCCGTACATACACCATGGCCATAAAATGTATTTTTATATTTTTCATTTCAATCATTAGGCTATGATATCAAATTCCATAAATATGGAAGACATAAATACTTCATCAATCTAATTATTAGTAACATCTCATTAATGAAATACCCAAGTTACCTAACATCACAATGAATATATTTAATCATAGTTTAGGAAAATACATCTATGTGCATGAGTAATACTACACATTAATAATAATAATAATGTCTAAGGATTATTACACACATTCCTGTATAGGAATATACATTAACACATAAACATGTGGATTTCCTACTGGTGTTGTAATCCTCATAACTTTTAGTCTTGAATGCTATAAATTTAAACTTTATGAGATCACATCTAATCCTCATATGAGTATCTATGACCAGATAGTTTGAATAATGTTTCCCTATTAGATTATTTCATAAGACTGTAGAACATATATTTTAATAACATCATCATAAAATTTAAAGGCTTTCATCATAGTGGGGAACTACGATGACCTTATCAATGTTATACATACTCAAGGACATTATAAATTTAAAGTCAAAGAGAATAATATGCAATATATAATAAAGTATTTATTAAAATTCAAGTATATGAATATACAGGTAATCTAAAGTAAGAAGAATTTAGATATAGGGAACTGACTCAAAAAACCCATCCATAAACACTGTGAAGATGATGTATGAAAAAAGGATCACATATCCATGATCTGCATGGGATAATGCTCATAATGGACTATCCCTTATTGGGTAATTCAATCACTATAGAAAAAATATTAAAAACACCATATAAAACAAAGTATATGACGTGTACTTTAATATACTTGATTTCAGATCCTTTTTAAGTATCTAAGAAGGTATTTACATTGTTTTTTCTTATTAATTCAACATATATGGTGTGTACATAGTGTTTCATGATGTTTAGGAATCGCGAGCTTGCTGGTTGTGTACACTAATATGATGAGTTGTGTGGTATATTAGACAAAATACATCCTCTATTTGACATCACATGTGGGAATCGAGGGTTAGTCGATGTGTAATATCAAAAACCATGTCATCTCAACTACTATAGATAAAATGTTACAACTAATTTCCATTGTGTTTTTAACTGGGGGATTAGTAGGGTGTCTAATCTAGTTGACCCCAAGTTTTTTATTTAAGGATGAAACATGGTCGGTCATCTATATATAAATGGTGTGTGATACTGGTGGGGTGGTTTAAATTTACAACCAAAACCCTTATTTATGTGGGTATATAAAAATGACATGATTACTAATCTAGATTACATTTGTAAATTGAAGGATTTCTTATGTGTGCACCATAACACATGTTATTTCATGTATTTTAGCATGAATGTTCTCCCATATTCATGACATATTTATGAAATGGGGTGGTTGGGTGTGCACCCTGCCACACCCTAGGTCTTTTACCATATGGAGAAACATGAAATTTTTTAGTTAACTACACATCATGTGATATTTATCATCACTATTAGAAGCATAATTACAAATATAATAATATACAAAGTGTATTTTTCAAAGACTACATAGATTATGGGTCTAGGAATTCCAAAAGTAGAAGACCCTCAAATAAGAAAAATCCATCGAATACCACATGTTTCATACTAGCATTGGTGGTTAATCTTCCATGAGCCACCAAAAAACACCAAAAATGAGGATCACAAGTGGTATAAAATGGGTAACAATGAAATACGAATAAGAAATATCTTTTTTATGATGGTTCACAACAAATTCAAGGTTTTCTCTACAACAATCCATCATCTATCATACATTCATTATGAATTTTGTATAGAATTCCTTCCATTGATGATATCTCTCATCTCTTCATACCTTTGGTATATTACTTCCCTGGAATCTTACCATTGGTTTAGGTTTTATGGGAATAGTTTATATCACCAAGCATAAAAAAATAAATAAACCCCAAATTTCCTTGTTTGGGTCCTGATCCCATACAATAAAAAAAACTCCACTGAGAAAAAAATACCAATTCCAATCCCAACCATATATTCATAATTTTCATATAGGTATCAAGTTATGAGAAATTGATGTTCTAACATAATATAAAATATATAATTAATGTAATGAAAATTAAATATCAATTTAAATATCTAATATCCTATAATAATTATGGAACATTACTAATGGATAAACAACAATCCCTGAGATTAAAAAAACCATAAGAAAATATTTTTAAGGTTATTTTAATGTAAATTTACCTTAATATCCATTTTATGGGTTGTATGCATTAAAACTAATGAATGATGTAATTCATGATCAAGAAAAAATCAACACCACAAATGGGTAGACATGTACTTGACCCAAAGTCTTTGTTTGTTGAATAATATTACCAAATTAATTGTAATTAAATTTTTTTTCCCATAAGATGATAATTATAAAAACATTTTCTCTTGTTTTGGGTCCCCAAATTATTGTTAAAATTACCCTAAGCTATGTTTTAATGAAACTCATAACCATGATGAACATTATGTTTTCATTTTTATAGGTCAAATTTGTAACACCATGAGTTTTTAAATGAGAGAACTATTTTTGATAGTGTATGAAATATGCCACATTGAACCTATAAAAGTGATTATTTAAATATGATTATTTAAGAATATCCATTAAATTTATGGATATATATATGATTAAATGAATTATAATATATATATATATATATATATTTCCAACTCAAAATAAACATGTTTTTAAATTATTTGTAAATAATCACACATTTTATTGTAATGAAAATTTATTCTTCAAAAATATTCTTACTTAAGAAAATTATTTTAATTTTATTTTGGGAAAAAATATTATAATTAATTTATAGAACACTTAAAAAATTTATTGGATAAAATTAACACCTTTTTTGATATCATCGTAAAAAAATTAAAATATGGGGATTCGTTTTGTATTTTTCAGAAAATATTTATTCTTTAGTGAATAGTGAAAATATATTTTTTTGTAAAACAATCATTTATTTTGATAAATTAAGCATTTTAAAGGTAAAATTATTATTTAAATTTTATATTAATTAAACATAAGTGTAATTTTGTTTTACATAATCAAATTAATTACATTTAAATAATCTTTCTAACAAAATTTAGAAAAAGTTTAATTTTCTGCATGAAACCATATTTTATGAATTTTTTTAATGCATGATGTTTTCCCATTTTATATTCATAAAAATAACCCTTAATTAGTATAAATATAAATTAAATATATGTATAATATATTAATCATTATTATTTGAAATTTATACAGTGAATATAACTAGTTATAGAGCTAATGTAAGATCATATTTTCCTTCAAAAATACAATTTTCGTAAAAATTGATTTCAATTTCACTTGCATGTTTTATTTTAAATTAAATTATTCCACCTCAGTGAGTTGAATTTAATAAAAAAGATTCCATATTTCTAATAGTAATAATTAATATTTGGTAATAGTTTCAACTTAATTTTTGGAAAATATAAATATTAACTAGAGTAAATATTTATTACCGTGGTAAAAGGAAAATAGATTAATTAAGGATAAAAATAATTTAAAAAGTATTTGATTCAAAGTATACCTAATAGTATGATTATTTATATTTTAATTTAAATATAATAATTATTATATACTATATTTTCTTTTTAAATATTGATGATTTTATTTTGATAAAAATTAGGATTTGAGACGATAAAACACAAATTATATTTTTATGTAATAAGAAATTTCAATTAAGAAATTACATTTTTAATATATTTTAAATTTTAAAAAAAATCAGGAAAATAATATTATTAAAAAAATTCAAAAATTTAAATGATAATGAAATTTTCATATGTTCAAATGTAATAGTTATATGTGTTCAAAAATTGTTATTGACAAAAAACCATCATTTCTCAATAAATATCGATTCATTTCCTAAAAAGTAAAATTCCGGTATTTATAAAATAAATTTTATAAAATAAATATTATTTTGGGGATCATCAGGTTAGAATTATCCAACAACAAATTGTTTATAATTTTCTGAGGCAATCGATTTTTTTGGTAAAACTAAATGTGATGTAAATATATGGTATTTATTATACAAACATAATGACATAGAAGTGATAAAATAAATTATATAAATTATATAAATAAAAAAAATATATGTTTCCCATTTTAAATAACATGTATTTTATGTTATTTTGATTATTTTTTAGATCCCTTATGAATCATCCAATACATATAATATATTTTAAGGTTTGAAAATAAAATCGTTATAAACACGACTCACATCCACATCACCAAAGGCAATATTCTAATAAGGTCAACCCTCAAACTTATAAAATAAATAAAACCACTCTTATTTGATTGAAACCATGGGAAAATTGATTGCAAGGATTGTGGTTTTGATTATTTTATTGTATAGATTCCAAACCTACATTTGGGATATAATAAAGAACTCCCCCTCACTCTTCCTATATATAACCAACCAACGTCCCCTTAATATTCATTAAAAACCCATGGAGAATGTCTATAATCTACACTAACCTCACTAGATTTCTCTAAAGGTTTCCTCAATCTCTCGATAATCTCCTCCCCAAAATTTGGATTCACCATCTCAAGGTAAGGGACCTCTCTATGTTCTTTTCCATTAAAGAACATTATTTGTATTTAACATTCTAAATCTAAATTTGTTATGATTTCAGGAATTTATTAAAATCTTTATAATGAAAAAAATTAATTTTCTAATATATAGATACCTGTTTTTAAATATCATTATATCAGTTACCTAAGACATTAATATGTTGAAATTTAGAAAGAGATTTCTCTCTCTTCTATTACATTGAAGCACCTTCTTCATAATTATGTTTTTAAATCACAATTGGTTATTTTTAAATTTCTTTATAATTATCCTTCTACTATATAATTTATGTAGAAATAATTAAATACAATTTATTACCTCTCATTATAGCAATTAGGTATGATTTTACTATGCCAAAATTTAGTAAGAGATCCTCTCTTTCTCTTGTTTTCTCAAGAACCTTAATTATGTAATACTCTCTTTCTTCCAATTAATATTGATGGAATATTCTACTAGAAAATCAAAATTAATGTACTTATTATTTCAATGTGATATTTCACCCATGAAACTCTCATTAATCCCTCCCATGATTCATTATGTACCATTGTTCCTATGATTTTTATAGGACATGTTTTTATAAATGTACCTTTCTTGCCCAATGTCTATTAATTAAAATAATTTCATGTTGAATTGTGTTATTATATACCTATAATGATATATATTTGACTTAAAAGTGATCATAAACACCTTTATCTCAAAGAAAAACCATTTTATAAACCATCATGTGCAGTCTTTACACTATTGGAATGTCACTGTGATTTTCCATGCAGAACATTTGTGAGGTTACCAATTTCCACTCAAGGGTAATCATATAGTTATACTTATACATAATTTATGGGGAAAATACAAGAATGTAACAAAAAAATACATAATCAAGTAATTAAATATGATGAAAAATGATTATATGTTTAATAATCTATATGGCACACTTTTTCAAGTATATGATATGAAAGTGATGGTGCACTCAAAATTATATAGAACTCTAAAGAATATTGAAATGTTTTAGTCTATTTTTATGTCATTTGTAGGATAGAAAATGAACCTAATCCATTCTGGTACATTTTACCAAATTTTATGATGTCTCAGATGTTAGACGTGACTTTTTTTATGATGTCATGTTTAAAGTTGTTGCTATATTTCTCAAGTTCCATTTATGTTACCATGATATATAATGCATAATAATTAATTTTTATGATTGTCACCCCTTTTATGTTAAATTGATATTCATATTGTATAAAATTTAATACTTTTATCATATAATTATTTTATTATTCACTTATTGGTCTTTATAGCTCACCACTTTCTTATGTATGTCCCCAGGATATCCTATTATGTTTTAAAAGCTATGGAATTTCAGAATCTTGTTAATAATTTTTTCAATAATTTTTTCATATCCATGTATAAATATTTTTGTGATATGTATAAAATTACCAAATTAAACATTGTTTATTTATCTTATGTGCGGTATTAAGTGTATCCATATGTAATAATTCAGAAATTAAAGTGTAAGAAAGATAAGGGTCATCATATTTGGTATTAGTAGAACATCTTGTTATTTTTTGTATTAGTCTTATAAAACTAAATCGAAAGACATATGGATAACACTATGTCTAGTAAAACCTACATATATTTTTTAATGTAAAAAGTAAGTGGTTTATAATAAAATAAATCCATGTCTAGATACTATAGGTGCATTTGGCCCCATATTGAGCTAGACTTGATTGGGAACTCGTGCGTGACAAAAGGACTTGATGCACATGTGGTTTGATACTATTATGGGATATGATTTGTTAAATTCACAACCTCATTACTAACCATTTTTCAGGCATCAAAAATTTCCATAAGTGTACATGTTAGAAAATTTATAATATATAACATTTATTGAATCCTTGAAATTATAAAATTAATGAGATTAATGTTATTTAAATGTTATCCCTTTAATATTATTGGTTTTCCATTTGTGTGTTTAATATTTTAAAACTAATCATCCATAAATTTTTATTTACTCTAGTTAACTGTTGGAAATTGGAGAAACCAAGTCAACAACCATGGTGATAGGTAATGTGATGAATTCCTAAATGAGACACATAGTATAGTTTGGATCATGTAAGACATATTTTTAATATGATAAACCAACTATAAAAAATAAAAATTGACAATTGGAACATAGTTGAATGTCTAACGATATCAAATAAGAGGTGGATGGAATCTCAAGGGAGTTAATATGATAAATAGGATAAAGAAACTAATATTTAATTCCTTATATGTAAAAAATGTTGAATGTGGAACCAAGGGAAATGCCACAAAGAAACTCAAAGGTGTTTTAAGTGTGAAAAATGTTCCTAAAGTATCTATTTTATTAAAAAGTGAGTAACATGTAAGAGAATAAATTATAACTTATGACACTCATTATTGCTCAATGTCCTATGTGTGATTAATATGGGAATTATCTAAGTCAATGCTCTAATAAAAGGGTTAATTCATAAACTACAAAAGGACCTATGTTATGGAAATCAATGATGTGTAAGGATAGAAGGGTTTATGTTTTCGAATTTGTGAATTATTTTGTAGTAGTATTATATTATTGAAATTATAGAACTAAGAATAATAAAACATAAATGTATTCTCCTTTGTATATTTTATTTATTGATTTGAATCATATGTTCAATGGTACTAATAACCTACAATAGTTATTTAGTGATAAGGTGATATTTTCATAAACACATTGAGGGATTGATATGCTTTATATGTGTTTGATTTTGGGATAAATAAATGAGTATTGTAATAATAGGTCTAAGTATAAATTATTGTTTAAAATCATTGATACCACTTTTGGATATTTATGTGATCGATGTAAAGAATGAATAAATATTTTTGGAAAAACATTATAGGACCAAATATTTTATTTTATTTTGAGGTTATTAATGATGTTTTGGTAGATATTTTATTTGTTAGAGCTATATAATATCATTAGGTTTAATATAAATGTTCATTTTAGAAGAAAAATATTATATTTGTTGATGTGAAGGATGAAAGTAACGATACAACCTTTGAGGTTAAACCATTCTTTAATGTTTATGTTATCGGTGTTATTTGGGATATAGTGGAATTTATTTATTTAATGATCTATCTTAATCCTTTTGGGATATTTGTTGAATTTTCGAGATTAATGTATTACGGTTTGTTAGTTTTTAGTATTATATTACTTTATGATAACCATCTTGGACTTAGTAAAGATATGAGGAATAGATTTTTATTCTTTATTGTATTTTTTCATATGTTAGAATCATATTCTATTTCTTTAGTGATACAAAATTCAACTTTATTACTCATAATTTTTGGAGGAAGACAATATTGTGGTGGAAATTTATTAAAAGAAGAAATTATAATTTTAAAAAAATTTATATTTCATTATGTTCCTAGTCTATATATTAAATTAATTAATTAACATGAGGAAAATATTCATGAAACAAAAATATTTTTATATTACAATCATTTATATTGAATTGATGG
The DNA here is from genome assembly GCA_963277665.1 of Viscum album. Lineage (NCBI taxonomy): Eukaryota > Viridiplantae > Streptophyta > Magnoliopsida > Santalales > Viscaceae > Viscum > Viscum album. Next base: position 368,716,335 of record OY728137.1, read on the forward strand.
TATTTTTACCCATATCATATTTTTGGTTTTGTGGTCATTCAATTTATTCTAACCATATTATATATCACTAACTATTAATTTTTAGTAATTTTTAATTTTTCTTCTATTTATATATATTTTCACTTCCCACAAATGTTTTCCTACTTGGAAACCTAGTTATGTCAAGACCTTTGTACTTCTATTTCAATATTTTTAAGTTGTTGTTTCATTATCCCTTTTTACAATATGGGTTTTAAATAAATATATTTTTAACTGTCAAAATCATTTTTTACCAAGGTAGAGTTCAATTTAGAGGAAACAATTTATTAATGTTTGGAAAAATGTAATGACTTGAGTTTTTAAAAGAGAATGATTTGTTTGATAGCATAGGTGATACGTAACACCTAACCCAAATGAGAATTGATTATTTAAATATGAATATTTTAACCTAGACATTAAATTTAAGGATATGAGTATGAATAAAAAAATTAGGAAATATATATGTATAAATTTCCACCTCAATATAAATATATTTATATATTATAATAAAATAATCCCTCAATATTTAATCGTGGCATTTTATTCTTCAAAAATATGATTTCTTCGAAAATGTTTTTACTTTTTTCAATGACAAATATTATAATTAATTTCTAGATAATTTATATTTTTTTGATAACTATAACATAATTTTTTAAATCTTCATTTAAAAAATAACTTTGTTTTATTTATTTTTTAAAATTTTAGGAAAATATTTATTTTCTATTGAGTAGGAAAAAATATAATTTTTTTTGTAAAACTATAATTTCTCATGATAAATTAAGTCATTTGAAAGTAAAATTAATATTTTAATTTCATTTTAATGTATCGTATATATTATGTAATTTATTTAGTCCAATTAATTATATTTTAACAACATGTGTACCATATTTTAGTATAAGTTTAATTTTAGGGTTGAAAACACATTTCTTTTATAAATATTTTAAATGCATAATTTTTAGCCTTTTGAATTTACATAAAAGATAAAACTAATTGTAAATTATTTAAAATATATATATTTAAAAGATAAATATCATTTTGAATTTTCATTTATATAGTAAATATTAATAGTTATAATGTCAAATTAAGTTCATAATTTTTAAGAAAATTTAATTTTTCAAAAAAAAAACGCTTTCCATCACGCTTACTAGTTTTTTTAAATTAAATTCATAGACATATGTGAATTGAGTATGATAAAATTGATTCCATTTTTAGAATAGTAATTTTTAATATTAGGTAATAATTTAAACTTTTTTTTGGGAATATGAATAGTAATTATAGTAAATAGTTATTACCATTCTAAATGGAAAATAGGTGTATTAAATTTAAAAATAATTTAACAAGGACTAGAAAAAAAATTACCAATAAAACAATGAATGGTTATATTTTAATTTCAATATAATTATTAATGTATTTTTTCTATTTCTTTTTAAATTATTGAGAAATAATTCTACTAGTAAATAGATTTTGATATTATAAAACAACAATTGAATTTTTATGTAATAAAAAAAATTGAATTATGATATTATATTTTGGAGAAATCCAGAATTTATAAAATAAATTGTATTTTAATAAAATAAAACTATTAAATCTTTTCATTCAATTTGAAGGATAATATAATTTTTTATGAAGTCATAGGTAATTATTATGAGTTTTTGAAATCTGCTATTGATAAAAAAAACTAGTATTTCTCAATAAATATAAATTATTATTTTAAAATATAAAATTAACATATGTATGAAAACATTTTTATAAAATAAATTATATTTTTTGAATCATATGTCGAATGTATACAGAAGAGAATTTTTCATAATTTTCTATGATAATCGATTTTCATGGTAAATATTAAATAGGACATAATTATACTGTGTATATTATGTATTCTAAATTACCGAAATTTTATTTAATTAATTATATGAAGGTTATACATGACCAAATATATGATTCCATTTTAAAATAATGTGTTTTTGATGTTATTTGATTAATTTTATAAATCCTTTAGGAATAATTCAAAACCTATATTATATTTTAAGTTTTTAAAACAAATTATTTATAAACATGACTCACTTCCACATCACTAAGGGTAATATTTTAATGCATTAGACCCTTTTTAAATATAAAATAAGGATATATAATTCATTTTTTCAGAAAAAATGGGGGAATACCATGGTATGGAATGATGTTTTGATAATTGTATTTTATTAAGTCAAAAAACAATACTTGGGAATTAATAAAGTACTCCCCTCTATTTTCATTTATAACCCCAACAATGATACCATTAATCACAACATAAAAACCCTGTATAACATCCTAATTTAACACTACCTTATCTAGAGTCCTCCTAAGGTTCCTCCAAATCTAACGACCCAAAGTTTCATTAATGGAAATCCTTCTTGATCTAATTAAATGTCTCTTTATGTTTATATAAAATGTCAACTTCTTTTGTATTATGTTAAGAATATTGACCATTGCTAATATAGCCATTGAACAGTGATCACATGATTAGTATAAATATAGTAATTTAACAAATCCAATTTACTCATACAGAAGAAGCGATGGCCTCATCTAGTAGAATTGCACCATATGAAGCCCATTTTTCAGAGCTCAGAAAAGAGGTGGCGTCCTTGGGATTCTCTCTTGTCCAAGCCCAAGATGAGATTCATCATGTTAAGCTCGAAAGGGGACGTCTACGGGAAAATGGAAGTTGATAGAGATTACCACTCGAGCAATGTTATCCAAGCCACTCCAAGAGTCTTTCACCATCGCACACCTCACCCCTAGGACTTATGTGGCTGTTTTAAGGGGTTGTGTAACAAATCACAAGTACTGTGTTCATGTATATTATTTTTTTTGTATATAATAATGAATATACCTTCTTTTCATTGTTGATACATTGTAAATCATTTTTAAAGTACAAATAGTGTTTTTAGTTAATTAGGAATTCAATTTTTTTTCAATTAAGGGATTTTTTAATTAAATAATTTATTAATAAAATATTATTATTACTATTAAATTAATTTTTATTAAATATAAATGGTCTTATAATTTAATTAATGCAATTATAATTTTTATTATGGTTTGAAAGCCAGTTCTGTCAAAACCCGTGAATTTTCGATAAATGTCGGTTTTTATTTTAAAATTGAAAATTAACATATTTAGAAAATTATTTAGATAAAATAAATGTTATTTCTGTAAATAGGACGTCGAATTTATCCAATGGTGAATTTTTCATAATTTTCTGAGACAGTCAAATTTTTGGGTAAAAATTAAATACTGTTTAAATATATAATGTGTTTTATGACATCATAATGACCCAATAGTGTTTTAATAAAATACTATAAGCTTTATGTTCGGAAAATATATGTTTTACCATTAAATTAATGTGATTTTGGGTTTGTTTGACATAATTTACAAAGCATTAAGGGACCCCTCACGACTAATTAAACATCTTGTCTTTTTAAATTATTTTCTATGGGAGTCTGACTCAACTCCACATAATCAAACCTATTATTTTAAGAAGTTTAGACATTGGACTTATAAAATATTTTCTTCCTATCCCCTTTTCCAAAAAACATGGGCATAAACCATGGGATGGTTTGGGGTTTGGATTAATTTAATATAAGGGTTCCCAAACCTAAATTATAAAGAATTCCCTGACCTTTCCTATATAAACCCACCCATGCTCCCACTTCCTCCTCACTCAATGCATTTTTAGTTCGTCCAAACTCTAACCTACTCCCTCTAGAATCCTCCCAAGGTGCCCCAAGATCCCAAGAAGTCTCTCAAAAATCCTCTCTCTAGCCTTTGGAAGCACACTTCCAAGTAAGGGTTTTTTCTTCCTTTCTCATTTTTGACCAATTTTCTTTAAGTTGTTTTGTCCTTTTAATTTCAATTATTAATGTTGGGGAATGGTTTTGCACCTCCCTAATACTGTAATCTTTATGTTTGAATTATGGGAGACCCTTTATCTCTCATTAAATCCCTCCCATGTACACCCGTTAATATGCCGAAATTCCAAAAGAAACTTCTCTCTCCTCGTTTACATTAAAGCAATACTTTTGTATCAAGAATCTAAATTCCATTACAATTGTTGGGACATGTATCTATATGACCTCATTACTATACATTATATTTAAATATTATGAGGAACCCCTTTCTCTCTCGTCAAACTTTTTTTATGAATTCTTATGTCACGCTGTTACACTGCCGAAATCTCACTGATTTTCTAAGCCAATTCCATTTTGTAGTGAATATCATAACCATTTCTCCATCAAGGGTATCCAACTTTATGCACATTCACTTATTGATTGTCAAGTTTCATGTATAAATTCCACATTCCTTTACTGTGTAATAAATGATTATGTTTTATGAATCAATGTTTTATGATCCATGTGGCACACTTATGTATGAAATGAAATGTTTAAGAAGGGTGCGCCCTTATAGTTCTCTAATGCATTGGGTAAAGTATAGTATCATGACACTTCATGTGAAATGAGTGTTGAATCATGATAATTCATTTGCAACTAGGGTTTACTCGTGCTTCATGTGCATTGAGGGTCTACTCATGCTCCATGTGCAATTAGCCTTGGCTCATGCTAATTCCATGTTAAGTGTTGTTTCCACATTTCAATGTTATGATTATCATGCTTTATCATGCCTTTATTTTCATGTTTCTCTTATGATCTATTGATATTCTGAATGTCTAAAATGTATTGTACTCCTCATTTTATTCCATGCGTATTCCCTTACTTGGCTTTATAGCTCACCGTTTTCTTATGCATGCCATCAGGTTATCCCATGCAATGCTAAGTACGAAGGAATGTAGTGGTCATGTAAAGGATGTTTTCAATAAAGATGTTGTATTTCATGTTTTAAGTTTTTATGTAATGATCCTAAGCCCCAAAGACACTAAACCTATCGATCTTCTTTATTGTATCAAGTGAAATTTTATGTAATAAATCATGTTTATGTTGTAATAAAAAGCAGGGTTGTCATAGTTTGTATCAGAGGATAGGTTTTGTTATTTTTGGGATTATGATTAGAAAACCCTAGTAAAGCCTTAGAGACAAGACTAAGTATAATAAAAACATCCCTAAGTCTTGGTGAGTATTGAATAAGTGGGTTATCAATCAAATACATCCATGTATGGATACGAGAAGGTAGAGGCGGCTCTGGCAGAAATGTATCGTAGGGGTAAAACCTGAAAACACCGCTTTGAGCTAGACTCGAATGGAAACTGGTGCATTAAAACGGGCGTTGCTTCCCTATTGGTTATGACAGTCCCGGGGGGATATGTTTTGATAAACTCACAAGCTTAGTATGAACCCTTATTAAGGGAATTAAAAAAAATGCCCCTCAGAATAAATGTTAGAAAGTAGATCATGAAAAGCCTAGATTGAAGCCTATAGATTTATGAGTTAAGGAAATAAAAGTTTATTTATAAGTCATCAACTTTTTTATTTGGATTACACTTTATGTGTTACACCTATCTTTCCTTTTATTCCAGCCAATGGGTGGTAATAGGAGGACTCGGGATAACAACCGTTGTGAAGATCAATGTGATGACTGTAATAATGAGATGCCCAATCCAATGGGAGCGGGAATCGCGGACTTTGTTTCTCTTATATCTTATCTAACTCATGTTTTGAATTGAAACACAGGTCAAGAGAAACGTTCAACCCCCTAATAAAGAACAAGTTGCTATCGAGAGCTTCATTTGACAAAGGCCTCCTACTTTTAGTGGATCACCAGATCCCACGATCGCTGAACAATGGATCAACTCCATTGAAAATATATTCTCCATCCTTCAATGTTCAGAACAAGAGAAGGTTCTCCTAGAGGCTTATCGTAAGGAGGGTGAAACTGATCAGTGGTGGACGTTGATCAAATATATGAAGCCTGAGGACGAGATCGAGGCATTGGAATGGAAGGATTTCCGGAAGATATTTTTCGATAAATATTTTCCACGCACCCACCGGCTTAAGATGGAAAGGGACTTACATTCCCTCAAGAAAAAAGATGAAGAATCTGTTGGAGGGTACGAGGAAAACTTCACAAGGCTTGCACGATACGCTTCCGGCTTTGTCGTTACCCTTGAATGCAATGTTGGCTGCTTCTTTGGTGGGATGAAGCCTAGCCTGCGGAAAGCATTGGCAATCCGTGACTTCGACAGCTATGAGAAAATTGTCTGATGTGCCCTCAAGGTCTAAATGGAGATCCTGGAATCACAGGGGTATCATGGGAACAAGAACCGTAAGGTGGACTTCAATGCTAGTGCTCCGATGGATAAATCCAATGGTGCTAGGAAGATCCACCACCCCACTGGCCAAAAGTGTGGAAAGACGCACCCTGAAAATTTTCTTAAGGGGGCAAGGAAATGCTTCAGGTGTGGTAGAGAAGGGCACCTAGCCGTTAACTGACAAAAAGAAAGACCCATGGCTGTGACAGAGTAGAGGAATGCTCCATTCTAACCTCAACGTGTTTTTCAATGCTACAAATTCAACGAACCGAGTCATTTTGAAAATCAGTGCCCCAATCCAAGGTTTTTCGGAGGCAACCAACAACATCCAAGGTAGAAAGGAAGAGCTTTTTCCATCACTTCTGCTGAAGTGAACCCCGACAATGAAGTGGTGAAAAGTATGCTATTTATTCATCAGGAATATAGAATGTACTTTTTGATTTAGGTTCTATGCATTCTTTTATATCTCGAAAGTTTAGTAGAACAATCCCTGCACCACCACAAATCATGGAATTGAAGATGTCAGTGAATACAGAAAATGTGGAAATCATTGCATCCCATGAATATAAGTCTTCCCCTGTTATAATATGTGGATTAAATTCCCCAACGAACCTCGTCATACTCCCTCTGGTGGAATTTGATGCAATTCGTGACATGCATTGACTTTCCATATATAGAGGCAACATAAATTGTCGGGAGAGGGAAATCACACTCTATATTGAGAATCGACCCCCGATTCATTACAAGTGTAAAGAGGAAGATGAATCTCTTTTAGCTCCATCATCTCAAGAATATATATTACTGCCCTATGAGCATGTGTATCTGGCTCAGATGATTGAGTCCCAGGAAGAAACCATCCTTGAAGAAATTCCTATTGTGAGGGAATTTGCTGAAGTGTTTCCTGAGGTACTGCCTGGTCAACCTCCTAGAAGTGATGTTGAATTCTCAATTGAACTTATACCAGGGGAATTACTAATATCCACGACTCTATATAGAATGGTTGTTGTAGAGCTTGAAGAGATGAAGATACAACTACAGGAGAATCTAGATAAAGGGTTTATACACCCAAGTTCTTCACCATGGGGTGCACCAGTCCTCTTCGTCAAGAAAAAGGATGGGTCAATGCGGCTTTGCATCGATTATCGTGAACTTAAAAAAATCGGGATAAAGAACAAGTATCCTCTCCCATGAATTGATGACTTGTTCGATTATCTGCGTGGAGAACAATACTTCTCCAAGGTGGACTTGCGGTCGGGATATTATCAAGTTAGGGTGAAGAAGGAAGATATCACGAAGACTGCTTTTCGTACAAGATACGGGAACTATGAATTCATAGTAATGCCTTTCAGTCTCACTAATGCTCCATAAATCTTCATGGACCTGATGAATATAGTATTTATAGATTACCTAGACAAATTTTTGGTAGTCTTTATAGATGATATTCTAATATACTCCAAAACCAAGGAGGATCATGGGGAGAATTTTAGAACTGTACTAGAGACTTTGTGCAAGGATAATATCTATGAAAAGTACAACAAGTGTGAGTTCTTGTTGAAGTATGTCTCGTTATTGGGCCATATCATCACAAGCAATGGGATATCTGTGAATCCCTCCGAAACAGATGCAATTGAGGGATGGATGAGGCCAACATCGGTAACAGATATCCGTAGCTTCTTGGGGTTAGCTGGATATTATCGACGATTTGTGAGAAATTTATCACGATTGTCCAACCCTCTTACCAAGGAAACTCGAATGGGAGTAAAGTTTTCATGGAGTGATGAATGCGAAGAAAGCTTAAAGGAGTTGAAATGGAAGCTTATCACTGCGCCCGTGATGACTTTACCCACAAGTGGAGAAATTTTAGGGGTATTTAGTGATGCTTCGAAAAAGGGCTTAGGTTGTGTGATGATGCAGAATCATAAAGTGATATCTTATGCTTCAAGGTAGTTGAAAATACATTAGTGAAACTATCCAAAGCATGATCTGGAGTTGGCGGCAGTGATATTTTCCTTGAAAATATGGCGACATTATCTCTATGGGGAGAAATGTTAGATATACACTGACCACAAGAGTCTTAAATATATATTCACATAGAAAGAGCTTAATATGCACCAGAGAAGATGGATAGTGCTCATCAAGGATTATGACTATTCAATACATTACCACCCTAGGAAAGCGAACAAGGTGGAAGATGCCCTAAGTAGAAAGGATCCAGCGATTCTATCAATGATGAGAATTGGGAAGGATCCAATCTTCTTATACTGGATGAAGATGGACATGGGAATCCTAAAGAATGGAACATCATCAATCCTTTCAAAAATGATTGCTCAACCATCTCTTGTGGAAATGTTAAAGGATGCTCAAAAGGATGATGTTGGAATTTGGGAAAAGGTGGAAGCTATCGAAAAAGGGAAATCATCAGAGTTTAATGTTAATGAAGAAGGAATTGTGCGGTTTGGGATAAGACTATGTGTTCCATCATGTCCGGAGCTGAAGAAGGAACTTTTGGATGACACACATAGTTCAAATTTTTCTATTCATCCTGGGAGCACAATGATGTATCGAGATCTCTGAGAAAACCTTTGGTGGGATAATTTGAAGAAGGAGATCGCAGAATATACATCAAAGTGCCTGGTGTACCAGCAAGTTAAGGCACAGAGGCAGAAGTCTAAGGGGATGATGAAACCTTTTCCCATACCAGAATGGAAATGGGAGAACATCACCATAGACTTTGTCACCGAACATCCAAGGAAATCCAAAGGCACCAATGAAATCTGGGTTGTTATGGATCGTCTTACAAAGACAACACACTTCATTGCTATTCGGGAGGATTTCTCTTTAGATCAACTGGGACAGATATATATCAGGAATGTGGTAAGGTTTCATGGAGTACCACTATCTATTGTGTCTGACCGAGATCCAAGATTCACCTCTATGTTTTGGAAGAGTCTTCAACATGCTCTGAATACTGAATTGAACTTAAGTATGACCTATCATCCTCAAACCGATGGCCAATCCGATCGGAATATCCAAACACTTGAGGACATGTTGATAGAATGCTAAATGGATGTTAAAGGAGGATGGGATCAACATCTTCCTCTGGTTGAGTTCTCTTATAATCATAGTTTCCACTCGATCATCTAAATGGCACCATATGAATCCATTTATGGGAAAAGGTACAGAACACCGGCGTGTTGGGATGAGGTCGGTGAACGTAAGCTGCTTGGACCGGAAATGGTCGAGGAAATGGTGGAGAAGGTGAAAACCATTCAGCAGCATATCATGGCAGCCTAGAGTCGACAGAAGAGTTATGCAGATAATTGTCGATGAGACCTTGATTTTAAAGTTGGTGACATGGTTTTTCTAGGAATATCTCCGTTGAAGATGGTCATGAGATTTGGAAATAAAGGGATGTTAAGTCCAAGGTACATCAGCCCCTTCAATATTCTTGATCGTGTCAGGGCTTTGGCCTATCGACTAGAACTTCCACCTACCATTTCCAAAGTACATGATGTCTATCATGTATCCCTCTTAAGTAAGTACATTCTGGACCCTTCATATGTACTCTCTTCTAAGGTGGTAAAATTGGACGATGATCTTTCTTAGGAGGAGCAACCAGTGAAGATCTTAGATCGTAGAGAAAAATTTCTAAGAAATAAGACAATTCCCCTCGTCATGGTGTTGTGGTGAAACCACAAGTTTGAAGAAGCGACTTGGGAATCAGAGGAAATTATGAGGCTGAGTCACCCACATCTGTTTTAGTGTGGGAAAAGGAAAATTTCGAGGGCGAAATTTCTTAAGGGGGGAATATTGTAATGACCCAAAGTGTCATTAATGGAAATCCCTCTTGATCTAATTAAATGTCTCATTGTGTTTATATAAAATGTCAACTTCCTTGGTTTTATGTTAAGGATTTTTACCACTGCTAATATAGTCGTTGAATAGTTATCACATGATTAGTATAAATATAGGACTTTATGAAATCCAATTTACCCAGACAAAAGAAGCGATGACCTCATCTAGTAGAATTGCTCCATACGAAGCCCATTTGTCGGAGCACGGAAAATAGGTGGCGTCCTTGGGCTTCTCTCCTGACCAAGACCAAGATGAGCTTCATCATTTCAAGCTCGAACAGAACCGTTTACGGGAAAAGTGGAAGTTGATAGAGATTACCACTCGACCAATGTTATCCAAGCCACCCCAAGAGTCTGTCACCATCGCAAAGCTCACCCTTAGGTCTTATGCGGCTGTTTTAAGGGGTTATGTAACAAATCTCTAATACTATGTTCATGTATATTATTTTTTTGTACATAATAATGAATATATCTTCTTGTCATTATTGATAAATTGTAAATAGTTTTTAAAGTACAAATAGTGTTTTTAGTTAATTAAGAATTCTATTTTTTTAAATTAAGTGATTTTCGAATTAAATAATATTTTAATAAAATATTATTATTATTATTAAATTAATTTTTATTAAATATAAATGATCTTATAATTTTATGAATGCATTTATAATTTTTATTAATGTTTGAAAGCGATTTCTGTCAAAACCCGTGAATGTTTGATAAATGTCAGTTTTTATTTTAAAAGTAAAAATCAAAATATTTAGAAAATTGTTTAGATAATTGAAATGTTATTTCTGGAATCAGGACGTCGAAATTATCCAACAATGAATTTTTAATAATTTTCTGAGATAGTCAAATGTTTTTGTAAAAATTAAAAACCGTTTAAATATATAATGTGTTTTATGACATCATAATGACCAAATAGTGATGTAATAAAATACTATAAGCTTTGTGTTAGGCCAATATATGTTCTAACATCAATGTAATGTGATTTTGGGTTTGTTTGGATTACTTTTCAAAGAATTAATGGACCACTCAGGACTTATTAAACATCTTTTATTTTTAAATTAATTTCCATGGTAGTGTGACTCACCTCCACATAAGCAACCCTATTATTTTAAGAAGTTCGGAATTTGGAATTCCAAAATAATGTTTTCATCTTCCCTTTTCCAAAAACCATGGTCAAAAACAATGGGACAATTTGTGGTTTGGATTAATTTAATATATGGGGTCCCAAACCTAAATAATAAAGAATTCCTTCACCTTTCCTATATAAACCCACCCATTCTCCCACTTCCTCCTCACTCAAAGCCTTTGGAGTTCATCCAACCTCTGACCTACTCTCTCTAAAATCCTCCCAAGGTGCCCCAGTCTCCCAAGAAGCCTCACACAAGCCTCTTTATAGGCTTTGGAAGCACACTTCCAAGTAAGGGTTTTTTCTTCCTTTCTCATTTTTGTCCAATTGCATTTATGTTTTTTCCCTTTTAATTTCAATTATGAATGTTGTAGAATGGTTTCTCACCTCCCTTATACTGACCTCTTTATGTTTTAATGATGGGATTCCCTTTCACTCTTATTAAATTCCTCCCATGTACACCTGTTACTATGCCTAAATTTTGAAAGGAACTTCTCTCTCCTCATTTACATTCAAGTAATGCAATTGTATCATGAATCTAAATTCCATTAAAATGGATGGGACATGTATCTATATGACCTCAATAATTTACATTATATTTAAATATGATGAGGAACCCCTTTCTCTCTCATCAACCATTTTTATGAATTCTAATGTCACGCCATTACGCTGCTGAAATCGCACCGATTTTCTAGGCAAATGCCATTTTGTAGTGAATACCATGCCCATTTCTCCATCAAGAGTATTCACCTTTATAAACATTAAATTATTGATTATAATGTTTCATGTATGAATTCCACCTTCTTTTACCCTGGAATAAATTATTATGTTTTATGAATCAATGTTTTATGATCCATGTGGCACACTAATGCATGAAATGAAATGTTTAAGATGGGTGCGCCCTTATAGAGCTCCAATGTATTGGGTAAAGTATAGTATCATGATACTTCATGTGCATTGAGTGTTGAATCATGCTAATTCATGTGAAACGAGGGTTTACTCATGCTTCATGTTCAATGAGGGTTTACTCATGCTCTATGTGCAATGCGCCTTGGCTCATGCTAATTCCATGTTAAGTGTTGTTGCTACATTTCCATGTTATGATTACCATGATTTATCATGCCTTTATGTTCATGTTTCTCTTATGCTATATTGATATTCCTAATGTCTAACAGGTATTTTACTCCTCATTTTATTCCATTTGTATTCCCTTACTGGGCTTTATAGCTCACCCTTTTCTTATGCATGTCCTCAGGTTATCCCATGCAATGCTAAGTACGAAGTAATGTAGTGGTCATGTAAAGGAAGTTTTCAATAAAGATGTTGTATTTCATGTTTTATGTTTTTATGTAATGATCCTAATCCCAAGACACTAAACCTCTCGATCTTCTTTGTTGTATCAAGTGAAGTTTTACGTAATAAATCATCTTTAAGTTGTAATAAAAAGTAGGGTTGTCATACCAAAATCATAAGAAGATCCTCCAAAGCATTCAGAATCACTGTTTTAAGTTAAGGGAGCACTCTCTCTTCTTTCCATTCAATCACCATATTTTTATTTAACATTTTGATTCTCAATTGTTTATTTTTTCATGAAATTATGAAGGTAATTTTATTTTCTAAGTAATATAACAATATTGAGATAATATTTATGACCTCTCATTATATCATTTACCCAAGCTATTACTATACTGAAATATTGTAAGGGTTTTCCATCTCTTCATTACAAATCAATCACCTTATTTTCGATTAGTATTTTTAATCTCAATTTTTTATGTTTTAATGAAATTATGAAGATCCATATATTTTCTAATTTATTTCTTAAAATGATAAATCATTTATCCCCTTTCATTATATAATTTACCTAATCTGTTACTAAGCCAAAATTTTTAAAGGGATTCTCTCTTTGTCCTCTATATTAATGAACTTTTTTATGTAATGAAATTTTTCTTCTATTACTATTGATTGGATATGATATTACACATCCTTATTACTACTATTATGATTCATAATATATTAGGTTATTTATTATCAATTAGTAATTTGATTCTCTCTTTTTCCTTTATAATACTCTTTTTTACTTCAATGTTATGAGAGAGCCCTTTTTTCTCATTGAACAATTTTCTAAAACTTTATGTACTACTATTATATTGATAAATTGTCACTATAATTTTCTATGTTGGATCGTTTTGAGGTGTATACCTGTAATAATTTCCAATAAGGGGTTTTTAATTAGTTTTACTTATACTCAATGTATTCTTAAAATCCATGTATGTAACCCACAATCACTAATAGAGTGATTAAATGTGAAGAAAAATGATTATATGTTGAATGGTCTATGAGGAACACTTATGTAAGTACATGATATATAAGATATTGGTGTACCTAGAATTATATAGTGCTCAAATGAATTTAGTAATATTTTACTCCCATGAGATGTCACTTATGGTATTAGAGAGTGATCCTAATCCATTATTTGACTTTTTATACCATGTTATGATGTCTTGGTGGTTGTACTTGACATATGTTTAGGGTTTCATGATTAAATTTTCTACCACATTTCTAATGTTTTCATTATGTTTCCATTAAATACCATTCAATATTATTCTTTTTTATGATTATCCAACCTTTTATGTTCTATTTAAATTCCTATTTTCTAACTTATAATACATTTTTTTGTTATTATTTAATTATTACCATACTTGTATTTATATATCACCACCTTCTTATGTATATACCTATGTTATCCCATGTAGTTTTAAAAGCTATGGAATTTTATAAACATATTAAGGATGTTTTCAATGATGTTTTTCTATCTATGTACCATGTTGTTGTGTTATGTACTTAATAACTCAAATATATTAGGCTTCTAGATCCTCTATATTGTTCAAAGTGTATTATTAAGGAATAAATCATGAATTAAAGTGTAATAAAGACTACGTTCATCATACTGATTCTCTTCAAAGATTTAATTTTTTCTTAAAAATAAAACTGGATATAAATATATTATGGGTTATGATAATGATCTTAATGAATTAAGAGGTTGAAGGTTTCTGATATATTTACAATTTATTATTGATTATATGAATTACTTCTAGCTATTTTATATTAGAGATCCATTCATGATTGTAATAAATATTTATAAAGTGATGAACCTTATTCTTGGAGTTTTGATATAAAAAATTTCATGGTAGAAAATATTTGTATTTTTAATGATTTTAGATATTTACTTTTAGGAAATTAATTATATGTGGTAATGAATAGTGAATTCTCTATCAATTATATAATTTGGATGTTTTTATGAAGCTATGTATTTAAAATATTAGAGAATAGGTGAGTGAAGATAACAAATATGGCTAGATTAAAAGTGAGTAATAGTCTATATGTTTTTAGAATGATGAAATTTTCCTCAGGAAGAACGAATACTTGGATAAAGATAAAAATTATGTTTCGAATTGATAAGGTTGGTGTTATATTTATTGGTAGTTAATTTAGTCAAAATTCGTGAGAATAATTATAGAAAATAAATGAGATATTATTTGATGTAATAGAGCATTATAAATATACTCTAGTTGAGTTCTGAAATGTTTCAAATGCTCTCGGATTATATTTAAAAGCATTGGATATATTTTTATGAATATTACAAATTTATTAATTTTTTTTGAAATAATTTAATGTGGTGGAGATTGATTAGAGTTGAGTTTAAAATAAAGGATATATGTTTTATAAATTTTAATATTGTATATTTTTATGAATTTTAGAAAACTAATATGTACGAAATATTAAAGTTGAAATCATTCTATGTATTGTAGATTAACTTATTTTTTTATAAGGATGTGTAACCTATTTTAGTTGACACATAATATGAATATCATCACATGTAATATTCACCAATGGGTATATAAGAAGAACTCTGATGTTCCATATAATACATTAGATTAATCAGAGTTTTTTCAGAGTAGATGTAAGATGATTTTTAAGATGCGTAGGACATGAATTCACAAGGGATATTGAATATTAATTATATAAAACATAAGGATCTTTGTTTTTTACAAATTTTATCTTAAATTATGTTTGACATGTATATGAATAATTTAAAATATTCCAAGATAACATCAAATTAATTTTAATTTGAGAAGATTAAAATGGATTTATGTAGGATTAAATGGGAATGTTCCATAACATATATATGATAATCCAAAATGTCCGGGATGTTGTTCTATAATAATGTGAATCCATGAAACAATTATTTAGAATTATTAATTGATATATTTAATAGGATTTTGAGGCTGATATTTTATACAGATACATTAATAATTTGTAAAAAAGTACTAGTGATAAAATGTGATGATACCAAGCTATTTGTAAAAGAATTAAATATCAGGATATTGATGCTAATTTAGTCAAGAATCAAGTTGATATCTTTTTAATACAAATGATGTGTAGTGAGAAGAAACATAATAATACAGGGGTTTACTTCATGCCTTTATACAATCTTGGTTTTGAAAGAAGAAAATTTTATGGGGGAAATTTCATAGTAATTTTATGATAATTACCTGGAGATGATTTATGATATTTACATTTTACAAATAATGGAAAATATATTCATATTATTTATGTGTGGATATAAAATTAAGAAAAAATCTATATATTTAGAATAATTGAGAGACATGAATGCATTGACCATGAAATTTTTTATTATCATCAATAAATAAAACGAAGGCAGAAGAAGAAGAATAGTGAGAGATGAATAAATGTTATTCTATTAATAGTAAATATAATATATATCAAGACTCTTTAATAATGAGTAGTAGATAATAATTTAATATTATTATAATTCTCAATGAACATTGTAGAGGAAGATGAAAATTTATGTTTACATGTCCACATGCACACATTGGTCATTCTGAAGTTGAGAGAATAAGGCTTATGTGAATTTCACTAAACCACTTTATCCATTTCAAGTCAAAGGCATTAGATTGAGGAAGAAGATCTTATATGGTGATGTTGCGACATTGTGTAGTTCAACTAAATATCTTATTCAAATTATTGGTGGATCTCTATTGTAAACTAGTTTTAGTCTATATAATTAAGGAATAAGACTCAAAAATAGTAGGAGATAGTTTTGTATTCACTTTGTAATAATATTAACGGACCTACATGTCGAACTCAACCCAAAAAATAATGGAGTAGATACCCATATGTGGATAAAATTTTTTCAAAATACTATTTACTATGGTTCCTTCACATTCTATCTTGGATCAATTGTTATTTTATTGAGTTAAACATACAAGATCCATACATCCTTACAAATTCAGTAGTTTAAAAACATTTTTGTAAGAATAATTTCTTAAATTGAGTTCATATGGATTCACCGAACATCTCATTGTAACTACATGTATCACCAAGTACTTAAATGTTATTTATATCATAATTCTTTGAAATAAATTTATAATGTAATTCCTTTTATGGATTAAACATTTTAGATGTAATATTTTTTTGAACATTCTCTCAATATAATGGGCTCTAATATGGTATTACCAACAATTATTTCCCACTACCCCTTTAGACCATTTTCTATTTCAATTTATTATTCCCAAAGTATATTGGTTGCATTTATCATCAATAAGTAAATATTTGTTTGAAGGAGATTCTTTTTAAATAATTTATGGGGAAAGTATTTACTTTGAATAAACTATCATTATTTTGTCTTATGATGAATTTCTGATCATCAATGTAACAAACATAATGATAACTTAAGTATATTCATGATTTTATCAATGTTTTCTCAAAGGAAGTATTTTATAATATTTATAGTTGAAATTCGAGTTTTTGGAAGTAGTTGAAAAATGAATTCATGGAAGAAGGTGAAATATGATTTACTATAAATAATTTCGATGCATAGAAATATGGATGGAGTTATGAAGAACGTTTTTGATTTCAATGGATAGAAATATTCAAAGATATTTTATAATCTCATAAGAAATAAAAATCCATATAGATGAAATATGTATAGATTTATAGTTGAAGAAATTTTAATTTATAGAATAATAAACAACCACATATAAAATACATCAGATATGGAAGGATTATTCAATCAATGGATGTGAACATGATTTTATTAGAATAAAGTTATGTGATACAACATGAATTTTTTTTAGTATGCTAGTGATAATAAGGAATATAATTGATTAGATAAAAGGGTTAGTTTCCAAAAATAGATCCCTGAAGATGTTTAATGAGATAAAACCATTTTTAGAGTAGTGTAAAGATGAATTCCTCTAGAATAATGAGATAAGAAACCGAAAACACTGGGTTTTTCAGAAGAAAATAGTTCAATTATGGTACACTATTTATTATTTAATATAACTTCACTTTAGTGGAAGTCTAAACAGTGATCTAAGATGAGCATAATTTACAAAATGTATCTCACTGGATGTTGAGGATACATGTAAATAATCCTTGAGTTTTAATATTACCTAACGATAGAGCATTGAAGGAATAAAAAATCAATCACTAGAATAATTAAGAGGTACATGGGAAGAGTTTTATGCAATCGAATATTTGAAAATGAAATCCTGAATTTGAGTGGGAACAAAGGGAAAAGCACTAAAATTCAAGAAAGTCAATTATTTTGATAAAATAAATTTATGTAAATAAAAATTATCATAGGTAATGAATGTAAAAGGGAATTCTATTTAGTAAAGAGATAATTCACTTATATAGATGAAAAATTTCTAAAAGATGCAATAAGTGTCATGACCCAAAGTTTTCAATAGAATCCCTTCTTATAATTTTGTTATATAATAACATGGAGTCACAAAACAATGAACTACTAAATACTATGTGAGCTTTAAACATTATTTTGTCACTTGTGTGTTTTAAATTTCAAAAAATAGTCATCTACAATTGTGATCAGTAAGTGATTTAGAGTCTGATAAGACAAACATAATATTTGATGAATAGTAACATACCCTTATGAAAAGTAGAAAAACATTATGAATAGTAATTAATTGAAATGAATATAAAATCAGCATAAATATAGAAACTTTACCTATGAATGTACAAATATAAGTTAGACATCTTAAAAGTGAAAACGTTCATAATATAAGAATTGGTATTTTTTTATGTCAAAAATATCATATTTAAAATATTATGTTTATTTTAATAATTTAAAATGAAAATTTATTTTCCTAAAATGTAATCATAAATTTTTTCTTTATTGGTTTATGGTCATAAGATAATTTTATGGGAACTTGATTAATTTTTCAAGGTGTTATAAAACAAGTTATAGTTTTAATGTTAATTTTGTTGAATAAATTATGATTTTATGTAAAAATTAAATTAAAAATATATAGAAAATTATTTACCAAAAATGGACTTCTTTTTTTAATTCTACAAGTTGAATAATGGTTACGGTGAATTTATGGGATTTTTCTAAAATACCGGAATTTTCTATGAATAGTAAAAATACAGTTTTGAGTTTTCATTATGTTTGATGACATCATAATGATATAATAATTATTAAAAAGTACTTCTATAATTTTTTACTGTAAAATACAATATGAGGTGTCCCATGTGGCTAATAACATGGGAAAATACCATGGGTATGCCCATGGTTTTGCGAAAACCACTAAGGAGGTGTCCTTTAAAATTAATAAAAAACTCTCTCTCTTTTACTATAAATACCCACTATTACCTTCGTTTTCTGTCATTACAAATCCCTTATCCTCTATTATATAGTGGTTTTACCTCCATAGTGTCCCTACCATGGTTTCCTCAAGCCCCCAATGTCCAAATCTTCATGTTTTAGTATTTACTGTACAAGGTAAGGGAACCTTTCACCCTTCTCTTTTGGTCAATTTTTTTATGTTATCTATTTTATTTTCCATTCTCAAATGTTGTAATTTGATATTATGTATCTCTATAACTATAAATTTGATTTCCATATGACTAGATCCCCTTTTTCTCTCATCAATTCGTTTTATGAAATTTTAAGCGACGTTGTTAGGCTGCCGAATTTTCAAAAGGGATCTCTCATCTTTTCTTTTATTTTCAAGATCATTTCATTTCTTCTTTTAATGACCTCATTTCATCCAAATGTTTTGTTGAATCTAATAAATTACATGTACTGGATATTTTTCATGATAAAGTAATAATTCTTCAGCATCTTTCTGTTCCCTTTCTTTTATACTAAAAATGAAAACACCTCCTGAGAAGTGCTAATTTACCACATTCAAGGATGATTGGGTTATAAATTTCTATTACCATCTTCAATTATTGACTTGAAACCATTTTCATGGATGAAATATACCATAATATATATATTATGTCACATATTTTGTTCTGTAATCTTTTTTTACACAAGGTTTTGATTTCTAAAACAAAAAATATTCCTTGTGGTCAAAGACTGCCAATTAAACCAAATAATTATCATTAAATAATTTATATAATGACTCATCTTCAGTCCAAATAACCAAATGGAATTTACAATCATGTAACCTACGGGATTTTTAATAATAACATAAAACTCTAATTTTTTAAAACATTCCCATTTTACATGATTCTTCAAACATGAATATAAGTGACCCGATCATTAGAACCAAGGAAACAAACAGACCTAGACAATTAAATTGAACCTCCTAACCAATCAGAAGTTTATGAATGAACTCAAAAAGGATTTAATAAATCATTTTAATATATAATAGGTTATTTAATTATTAATTAATGAACCTAATTTTAGTATTCATGTTATTAATATCAAGCGGAGGGAACCATGGGACTTAAGGTAAGGGATTCTACTCGAACCACATTTATTCCTACGGGTTGCTCTGTCTTTCTTTTTACCTAAAATAAGCTGCCAATTATTTTTCTAAAAACATGTAAATTATTTTTATATTCTCCAATATCATATTTCAATATCCATCCCCAATTATCTTTTGGGGATATACATGTTTTTAAGTGATTCCCTCCTTAATTCTTCGAGATAAGAAAACCTATTTTAAGGGAACATCTTGAATTCTTACCTGATTTCAAGTGATATATATCATCTATTTTAAGCCACAATTTTATTTATAAGATCAGTAAATTTATTGTGAAATCATCTATGGTTCAATTCGGGTTTTTTTAAATGATTGTTCCCTTTTTTATTTTAAAGGCTCAGTAGTATTTTCCTTTATATTTGCTCAAAAATGTATTACAGCTAAAGTTTCATAAATAAATGTATTACATGTTTTCACTTTTACATGAAATCACTCACCATGATATGTTCCTAATTTAAATTATTAATTTCCACATATATTTTATTTCCTTTCTTCCATGGACACTTTTATGAGACACCCATTTATTATGTTTTATGACATGAATCTAATACCCACTTCTTTCTGTGGGTACCCATATGTTTAGGTGTGGCTGATTATGTAGGATTATTTATACAGAAAGCATATTAATGAAAATGTTAAGATGGGTGTTCCATGATATAGATCCAATTAATTGGGTAATGTTAAGTCTCATAAGATGTAATATTCAACGATCTTGGAGGTTAGCCTCGGCTTGTGCTACTATGTGAAACGATCTTTGCGGTTAGACTTGACACATACTAAAGTCACGTTTTATTTTTATGCCACATTTATATGATTCCATGTTTATATGATCCCATGTTTATATTTTATTATTCCATATGTTCCATGCTTTTGATATCATTATGTCATGCCTCCTAAATCATGTGCTTAAGATTTATTCTTAAGTTCATTCTCTTACTGGGTTTTTATCTCATCCCTTTGTTCAAGTGTTTCCCAAGGATAGCCTATGTAGATGTATGAGAACAATGGAAGTTATGATCTCATTATGGAGACGAAATAAAGAATTGTTTTTTTATCCCCATACTTTATTTTTTATGTAACTATTTTTCAAAGACATTAAACTTTACTATCCTTGGATTGTACGCTGGTGTATGTTTATTCTTAAAATCATGTAATGTAACATATAAAAGGCTAGGTTTTCTATACAGGGTATTAGAGGATGTTCTAGTTATTTTTTTGCAGATTAGGAATAGAGCACTTTAGTAGGAACCTTAAGGATGAGACAAAGTATAAGAAAACATCCCTCAATTTTGGTAAGTATAGAGTAAGTGGTGTATAGATAAAATACATCACTGCCTGGATACATATAGGTAGAGGTGACTCTAGAAGAGATGTACCTAGGAGTAAAAACTCTGACAATGTGTTTTGGGATTTAGCCGGGGTATCCTAGTACATGACAACGTGCCTTTCTGCACTCTTGGTATTGACACTCTCGGGGGATACACCTTGGTAATTCATGAGCTTTGTAAAAACCATGATTAAGGGGAAAAAACATAAGAATATAAGATAAGAAATAGATCTAGTATAACATATATTGAAACATAGGGAATCACAAGTTAGGATATACTTCTTATTTAAAAGTTTATCCCCTTATACTCAAAGTTTCTTTTTTAGGGTCAATAACTAAGTATTAAAGCCATCAAATTATACATTATTTTTCGTAGAAAATGGAGGGAAATATAAGAACATGTTACAATAATCAATGTAAAATGGAATGTGAATAATGCCCAAATGATATGCCTTATATGATGAGAATAGAAACTTAAAAAAACATAACAAATACTTTCTTAGCTGTCTCAAGTTATTAATTATAACATGAATCATGTGGAACACCCTCCTCCTCCATGGAAGGAGAATGTTAATGTATAATCCTTCATGTGGAAAAGGCCTCCCATGTTTAGCAGATCTTATGATCCCCTCCTTGCGGAACAATGAATTAACTGCATTGAAAAGATATTTTTCATCCTTCAGTGCTCGGATGAAGAGAAAGATGTAATGGGAGACTATCATTTGGATGGGGAAACAGATCAATGGTGGACAATGATCAATAATAAAAATTCCAAGGGGAAATTGATTCCATGGATTGGGAGGAATTCAAGAGGACATTTTTCAATAAATATTTTCCTCAAACCCTCTATCTCATGATGGAAAGAAATTTCCTTTGACTCATGTATAAGGAACATGAGTCCCTTGGGGAGTATGAAGAAAACATTACAAGGCATGGAAGGTATGCATCTAGCAGTGCCATGAACACCGAAATAAAGGTTCATCACTTCTTTAGCGGTCTAAAGTCATGTCTACGGAAGGTTTTGGTGATCCGAGAATTAGAAATTTATGATAAGATTGTATGTTATGCTATCACGGTTGAAATAGAGTTTGGAGACTCTCAGTGGTCTCATGGGCCTGGTGATAAGAAGAAAAAAATAGAGAACGAACAAAAAAAATCACCTAATGGAATGAATCCTGAATATACCAATTGTAAAAGTTGTGGGAAAAATCATCTTATGAACTATCAAAAGGGAACTAATAATTGCTTCAAATGTGGAGAGTTTGGAAATCTATCTAAAACATAACGAAGGGATATGAAAAATCCCACTATCATGGAAGAAGAAATGAAGGTTTATATCATCTCCCAACTAGTGGTTCAATTTTACAACTTCAAGGAGCATGGGAATTATGAAAACAATTTCCCTAAGACAAGGGTTGTTAGAGGAAATCAAAAACTACCTCTAAGGAAACATTAAAGGGCTTATGCTATCACTACTGCTGAGGAGGATCTGGAAAATGATGTTATGACAAGTAAGCTAGTTATTCATTCATGAATAGAAAATGTACTATTTGATTCTGGTTCTATGCATTCCTTCATATATTTCAAGTTTAGTATAACTATTCCACCACCTCCTCAAATTTTGGAGGAAAATTTATCTTTTAGAACAACGAATGGGGAAATTATTTCATCCATGGTTTATAACTCATCCCTGGTTAACGTTTGTGGAATGAAACTCCCTGAAAATATTGTCATACTTCCTTTAGTGGAGTTTGATGAAATATTGGGAATGTTTTGGCTATATTTATACAAGGACAACATCAACTGTAAGGAAAGGGATATCACTCTTCACATCCCATAGCATCCTTTTATTATTTTTATGTGTACGGAGGAAGATGAATATCCTTTAGGATCATCGTATCTAGTGTGGATATTGTTTCCTTATGAGGAAGAATATATAGCTCAAATTATTAAGACAAAATAGAGAATCACGATTTAATGCATGCCCATGGAGAGGGATTACAATGATTTATTCACTAAAGAGTTTCTTGGTTCTCTACCCGACCGATAGGTTGAGTTCTCAATTGAACATATCCCTGGTTCTCTGCCTATTTCAAAGAGACATTATTGAATGGCCACCGTAGAGCATTAAGAGATGATGAAGAAGTTACCAGAGAATCTGAAGAATGGTTTTATACTCCCTAGTGCTTCACCATGGGGTACTCTATTCCTCTTCTTCAAGAAAAATGATGGATCAAAGTGACTCTGCATTGATTATAATGATCTCAATAAAACCATGATAATGAACAATTATCCCCTTCCATGGATAGATGAATTATTCAATTAGCTTTGTGGGCCTATTGTTTCTATAAAGTGGACCTTTGATTGGGATATCACCAATTAATGGTGAGAAAGGAAGATATTCCCAAGACTATTTTTTGAATAAGGTATAGACACTATGAGTTCATAGTGATTCCCTTAGGACTCACTAATGCTCCAAAATGTTTTTTGGATATAATCAATAGGGTCCTTAGAAATTACCTAGAATTTTTTTTAGTCTTAATTGATGATATTATGATATACTCCAAGAGAATGGAGGAACATGAGGAGCATTTGAATTTTGTGTTAAAGACTTTGAAAATGGATAAGTTGTATTCAAAGTACATTAAATGTGAGTTCTAGATGGAGGAGGTATCATTATTTGGGCATGTTATCACCAATAAAGTGATATCTATTGACCCTTCCAAGACAAAGGTAATTGAAGAGAGGCTTAGTCCAAATTCTGTAGTGGAGATCCGAATCTTTGTTGGACTAGCTAGCTAATATCAATGATTTGTGAAGAAAAATTCACGATTTTCAAAACCAATGACCAAAATGACATAGAAGGGACTAATGTTTTTCTAAAATCAGGAATGTAAAGACTGTTTCAATGAGTTGAAAATAAGGCTTATCACTATACTAGTACTCACACTCCCAACAAGTGGATAACACTTTATACTATACATAGATGCTTCAAAGAAGGGATTAGGATGTGTGATGATTAAAAATGATAAATTGATAGCTTACGCCTCATGGAAGCTGAAAATATAAGAGAAAAACTATCCCACAAATGATCTAGAGTTAGCGGCTATGATCTTTTCATTTAAAATCTACGACATTATTTCTATGGGGAAAGGTGTGAGATATATAATGGCCAAAAGATTCTCAAATACATATTCACACAAAAAGAGCTTAATATGCGCCTGTGAAGATGGATTGATTTCAACATGGATTATGAATTCTCAATCCACTACCATCTCGGTAAGGAAAATAAGGTGGTAGATTATTTATGTAGAAAGGACCATGCATCTTTATCAATGATAATAATCACAAAGGATCTGAACATCATATATTTGTAAAGCATGGACATGGGAATCATTAAGGGAGGAAAGTCATCAATCCTTTGTCGAATAATTTCCCAACCATCCCTCATGGAGAAAATAAAGGATGCTAAAAGAAAATATGTGGAACTTATGAAAAGGGTGGAAGCAATAAAAAGTGGAAAATAATCTAAGTTCATTATTGATGATGAAGGAATTGTAAGATTTGGGACACATTTATGTGTAACATCCATTATAGAGACAAAGAATGATCTTATCAATGACGCACATATCTGAACCTTCTCTATCCACCTAGGGAGCACAAAGATGTATCAAAATATTTTAGAGAACTTTTATTGGGAAAATATGAAAAGGGAGATTGCTGAATATACATCAAAGTGCCTCGTATGTCAATAAGAGAAGTCTGAAAGAGAGAGGTCTAAGATGATTATGCAACCACTACCCATAACGATATGGAAGTTGGAGAACAACACCATGGACATTGTCAATGGACTTCCAATGAAATCTAGAGGACACAATGCTCTATGGGTCGTTGTGGATCATCTTATGAGGGAATATTATTTTATCGTGATTCAAGAGGAATTCTCATTGGATTAATATGAACGGATATATATCAAATAAGCGGTAAGGCTATATGGAGTACCACTATCTATTGTATCTGATCATGATCTGATATTCACCTTGATGTTCTGGAAAAGTCTTCAACATGCTCTAGGCACATAACTGAACTCTAGTACGACCTATCATCCTCAAACTGATGGTCAATCTCATAGAACAATTCATACATTGGATGATATACTGAGGGAATGTTCTATGGAATTCATAGGAGGATGGGACCAACATCTTCCACTGGTTGAATTCTGATAAAACAATAATTTCCACTCGAGCATCCAAATGGCACCTTACGAAGCCCTTTATAGAAAAATGTGTAGAACACCGGCGTGTTGGGATGAAGTCGATGAGAGTAAGCTTCTAGGAACTGAAATGGTTGATAAAATGGTGGAGAATGTGAAAACCATTCCACAACATATCAAGGCATCCAAAAGTCGACAGAAGAGTTAGGCAGACAATTGTCCACAAGACCTTGAGATCAAAGTTTGAGACCTGGTATTTCTACAAATATCTCTTTGGAAGAAGCTCACGAGGTTTGGAAAGAAAGAGAAGCTAAGTACTAGGTACGTCAGCCCCATCTCAGTCCTTGATCAAGTCGAAGTTATGTCCTATCAACTAGAACTTCCACCTACCATGTCCAAAGTACACGACGTCTTTTATTTATCCCTCTTAAGGAAGTACATACCAGACTCTTCACATGTAATATCTTTAGAGGTGGTATAGTTGGAAAATTATCTTTCTTACGAGGATTATCCATTGAAGATCTTGGATCATAGAGATAATGTTATACTTAACAAGAGTACTGACCTGGTCAAGGTACTATGGAAAAACTATAAGTATGAAGAGGCAACATGGAAACTAAAGGATTCCATGAAGGAAAAGTACCAGCACATGTTTTTGTCTTAGAATGAAAACTAAAATTTCGAGGGTGACATTTATAAAGGGGGACGAATGTGATGACCCAAAGTTTTCAATGGAATCAATTCTTATAATTATGTCATATAATAACATCGAGTCACAACAAAGTGAACTACTAAGTATTTTATGACCTTTAAACATAATTTTGTCACTTGGGTGTTTTAATTTTGAAAAACGGTCATCTACAATTGTGATCAGAAAGATATTTTGAGTCTGATAAGAAAAAAAAAGTTTTTATGAATAGTAACATACCCTTATTAATAGTAGAATACCTATATGAATATTAATGAATAGTAATTAATAGAATATCAGCCATAAAAATAAAAACATTTCCCATGAATGTACAAATATAATTTAGACATCTTAGAATTGAAAACATGATCATTGTATAAGAATTTGTATTTTTGTATGTCAAAAATATTTAATTTATAATTTTATATTTAATTTAATAATTTATAACAGGCATGTATTTTCATAAAATTTAATCATAAATTTTTACGTTATTCTCTTATGGTTATAAATTATTTTATAGGGCCTTGATTAATTTTTCAATGTGTTATAAAATGAGTTTAGTTTTAATGATGATTTTGATGAATAAATTATGATTTTAATTAAAAATTAAATTATATTTTTTAGAAAATTATTTTTAAAAAATGGAGTCCATTTTTTAATTATACATGATTAAAAAAATTTAGGATGAATTTTGTTGATTTTTCTAAAATACTTGAGTTTCTTGTGAATAGTAAAAATACAGTTTTCAGTTTTCGGTATGTTTAATGACATCTTAATGATGTAATAGTTATAAAAAAATTTTGGTCGACTTGTGTACAGTAAAATAAGATATGAGGTGTTACAATTGTCTAATACCTTGGTAAAATATCATGAGAAAGCCCATGGTTTTTCAAAATCCACTAATGAGGTGTCCATTGAAATTAATAAAAATACTATCTCTTTTACTATAAATACCCACTCTCCCCTTTGTTTTGTTTCATTAAAAACCCATCATCCACGAAGATATGGTGGTTTTACCTCCCTAGTATCCCTCCCAACGTTTCCTACAGCCTCCAACTTCACAAACATCATGTTTTAGGAGTTACGCCACTAGGTAAGGGAACCTTTCACCCTCCTCTTTTAGTCAACACTTCTTTTATGTTATATCTTTGAATTTACATATCATATGTCTGGGTTTGATATTATGTATCCCTATTACAATCCTTTTTATGTCCTTGTGATGAGATACCCTTTTTCTCTCATCAATTCATTTTATGAAATTTTCAGTGATGCTGTTAGGATGCCGAATTTTCGTAAGGGATCTCTCAACTTTGTTTTTATTTTCAAGATCATTTCTTTTCTTCTTTTACTCACATCATTTCTTCCAAGTGCTATGATTAATCCAGTAAATTATATGTAATGGAATGTTTTCATGATAATGTAATAAATCTTCATCATATCTCCTTTAGCTTCTTTTATACTAAAAATGAAAACACCACTTGAGATGTACTAATTTACCACATTCAAGGACGATGTGTTTTCAATTTTCATTTCCATCTTTAATTCAGGTAATCAAACCATTTTCATGGTTGATAAAAACTGTAATATATGTATTATGTCTCATCTATGGTTTTGTAATCTTTTTGTACACATGGTTTTAATTTATAAAATAAAACATGTTCCTTGTGGTCAAATACCGCCAATTAACCCGAAAAATTATCATTAAATAATTTATATAATGATTCATCTTAATTAAAAGTAACCAAATGGAATTTACAATCATGTAACCTCCTGGATTTTCACTAATAACATATAACTCAAATTCTGGACAACCATCCCCATTTTACTTGATTCTTAAAACATGAATATAAGAGAACAAATCATGGGAACCAAAGAATCAAACAGACCCGAACAATGAAATTAAACCTCCTAACCAATCAAAAGGTTATGAATTGACTCAAAAGGTTTTAATAAATGATTTTAATATAGATTAAATTATGTAATTATTAATTAATAAACCTAATTCGATTCTTCATTTCATTAATATCAAGTGGTGAACACCATCAGACTTATGGTAAGGGATTCTACCTGAACCGCCTTTATTCCTTCGGGTTGCTCTCTCTATCTTTTTTCCCAGAAAAAGTTTTCTTTTTCTTTTTATGAACAACATATACATTCGGTGTATATACTAAAAACTCACATTTTACGATCCATCACTCATTCTCTTTTTGGGATATAAATATTTTTAGGTGATTCCCTCCTTAATTCATCCCGATATGAAAGCCTATTTTAAGAGAAGATCTCGAATTCTTATCTTATTTCAAGGGAAATATATCTTATATTTTAATACACCATTGTATTAATAATATCATTACATTTACTGTGAAAAAATTCATGGTTCACTTCTGGTTTTGTATAAATGACTGCTCCATTTGTCTATTTTAAAGGCTCAATAGTATTTTCCTTTAAAACTGCTCAAAAATGTATTAATGCTAAATTTTCATAAATAAATTTCGTAAATATTGAAACTTTTACTTGAAATTACTCACCATGATACATACCTACTTTAACTTATTAATTTACACATATATTTTAGTTCCTCTATTTCATGGATACATTTATTACACACCTATTTAATATGTTTTTTGAAATGATTGTGATAACCACTTCTTTCCATGGGAACCCTTATGTTTATGTGGGGTTGATTATGTATGATGATGTCTGTGGAGTTAATATTAATGAAAATTTTAAGATAGGTGCGCCCAGATAGCACTCCAATGCATTGGGTAAAGTTGAGTCACATTAGATGTTATGTGCAACGGTCTGGGCGGTTAGCCTTGGCTTCTGCTACTATGTGAAACAATCTTGGCAATTAGCCTTGAATCGTACTAAATTCGTGATTTATGTTTCTACCTTATTTATAAGATTCCATGTTTATCTGATCCCATGGTAATATGTTATGATTCTATATGTTCCATGATTTTGATATCATTATGCCATGCCTCCTAACTCATGTGCTTAAGCTTTATTCTTATGTTCACTACCTTACTATGATTTTTAGCTCATCCCATTGTTCATGTGTTTCCCCAAGATATCCTATACAGAAGTATGAGAACAATGGATGTTAGGAGCTCATTATGTAGATTAAATAATGAAGGGTTTTTTTTCCCCATGTTTTACGTTTTATGTACCTATTTGTCAAAGACACTAGACTTTATAATCAATGGCTTTTACTCTGATGAGTATTTATTCTTAATATCTTGTATTTTTATATGTAAAAAGATATGGACACTTTAATATGGACATTTATTTATTATAAATTCCAACATTTAAATAACTTTATGATGGTCGTTCAAAGTAAAATATTCAAGAATGAAAATTTCTGGATTTGAGATGATATTTTTGTGATCATTAAATAGTGTTTACACCAGATCCATGGAAGATATAAAAAATATAATTTAATATAATTGAATCATAGTATTTGAAGGAATTCAAATTAATAATTAATCAATTTGAGATTAAAATTTAATGTTCTCATTTTTCAGTTTATATCAAAAGAAATATGAGTTTGCAATGGGGGATAGGTTCACTTTGAAAGGTGGGAAAATTATGGATGAACTATAGAGAGTTGATGAGAATAAGAGTTGAGGAAGGGGGATTCAGGCCTACATTCATTAGAAGTATATTTGGGTCGAAGGAGGTGTGAAGATCTGGAACGAAAAAGTTCTATAAAATGGACCATAAGGAAAACATTACAAAAGAAGAGGTACCAAAATAATAATTTTCATTTACTAAGTTACAGAAAGATGATTATTGAGTATATCCAGATTACAGAGGATATAAAGAAAGTTTCAAGACTCAAAAACTTTTCTTTTAATCTAGTAATGATATCATATAATCATTAAAAAAAATATATAGGCCGAACATTATTATGGAGGAAAAAATATGAAGAAGAACATTATTCAATGATATATCAAATCTAAAAATAAGCATATGGCTTGAGTGCATAATAACATATTGGAGGCTTACCGTTGTGATTTATAACCAATAACTACATGAGTTTTAAATTGGGGTGTATAACCAATTATTGAATATGGTATGGTGTGGATAACCTAATTAAGAAATATTATAGGAGGGGTGCATAACTAATTACTATTAAAGTTAGTAGAGAATCCATTTTGGGGTGTATAAACAACATATAATAGGGTAGGATTTTAGAAAGAACATTTTAGATCCTCATGTTTTTGTTTTGTGATTTTATTTTTATATACATTATTTAAGTATAATATTTTTAAAATATATAGGATTGATGAATTAACTTTCTATAGAGGTTGAAGTTTTTTAAATGGAGAAACTTTGTAAAAATAAAAGAGACCACTAATTCACCCTCCCCCTCTTGAAAATCCCACCAGATCTATGTATTTAATTTAGTATCAAAGGAAGGTTCCCTCTATTAGATCCAAATATTATTTAACATGGATAATTTCATCATAGTAAATAGTGTATACATTCCTCCCTTAAATGGAAAAAAATTACCGTGGATGGGGGAAAATATTGATACATTATCTTTTATATCTTGGTTTGGAAGTGATCAGTGATACTACTATAGAGTTTCCACACATAGATAATGATGATTCTAGTTCATTTACTAATAAATTAAATCTTGAGGTTGATGGAAAATATAGGAGTGATAATCTAATGTTATTGACTGGTAATTTTTTTTGAAGGTAATGGGTCTCCAAACAGTGAAGGAAACATTTGAAAAACTTGAATGCATCTTCGATAGGAATGTAAAATTAATGAAAAAATATATTTTAATATAGAGAAATAGGTTCTAGGATTCCAAGAAAGAGGTAGGAGAAACTATTTAAGATTAATTCGACCAAGAGAGTGAAATTTTTATCAACATGATATGATTCAAAGATGACATAGAATAATCATCTGTTGTTAAAAAATCAATGAGAAAATTTCTAGATAGGATTGATCATAAGGTATCTATTTTAGTATATAGAGTTAATTTATATCTTGATGAACTATATAAAATGATTATTATGTATTAAATATGTAAAAATATTATTTTCACGAAGTAGAAAAAATTGAGATAGCATTTAAAGAAATGGGAAAATGAAAATGTAAAGAAGAATAGGTTTTTTTATTTAAGGGATTCAAAATATGGAGAAGGTGAAGAAACATTAAAAAGTATGTTTTTACACTTTTATAAA
This sequence comes from Viscum album, assembly GCA_963277665.1. Taxonomy (NCBI): domain Eukaryota; kingdom Viridiplantae; phylum Streptophyta; class Magnoliopsida; order Santalales; family Viscaceae; genus Viscum; species Viscum album. The sequence goes on from OY728137.1 coordinate 368,747,819, forward strand.
AATGGTTCTGAAAATAAAAATGGAATAGAATGGATAAAATCCTCAATGTTTTTCAATTATGATTATATTTTAAGATTTTCTAATGACTGTCCAATGTAGAAAATAGATGAATCTGAAGATAGTTGGGAATTTTAAATGTTAATAAAATATAAAATAGATAAGAATAAAATGAAATAGTCTAGTAGAATGAAATGAAATTTAATAAGAAATCATGAGAAATCTGATTCACCAACAAGAACCTCTTTAGATAATGAATTTATATTAGATGGGGTAATGGAAAATTGTCCATTGGGGGGTGAATAGACCACATTAAATATTTTAATCAAATTAATATATTGTTTAAATTAATTATATTGTTACTAATTAATGTTAGTTATAATCCAAAATAGAATAAATAAAACCAATATTTTCATACCAGTTCAGTCCATATTAGACGTAGTCCATTCTCATACCTCTATACTTGATGAGAGATACGTGTGAACTAAACTGATTTTTATTGGGGAATCATAACTCGATAACAAGACCCCTTTCTAGTGGGGGGATAACAATAACACATTGACTTTGTATGGGGAATCAAAAAACAATTACAACACCTGTCTTTAAACTATAATAGTCACAACCTGACTGTTCAAGAAATTATAATCTTGTAGTCACAACCCATGTAAGAGAAGGAGAAATGATTTTGTATGTTAAAGTATAAATAAAAAAACAAATTTTGTGTGGAAGGAAGGAAGTAGTGTTATAGTCTCATGAAACCAGATGAATTGGATATAATAATAATAAAAATATAGGTACTAGTTTTTTATAATAGGATCATCATGTTTCATCATGGTAATATAAGTCAAATAAGATGTAATATTGCACTTGAGAGATCATCCAGATGATGAAAAATGGTATATCACAAGGCTTTATAGATAGTAACACACACTGAAATTTTACATCATTTTTTCTAAATTAAAAACAATGTGTTGAAAATGTTATCTCATTTTGTGTCCGTTAAGTGGGTACTAGAACCATTAAATATGATTTGTAAAAATAACTAACAAAATGAATCTCCTAGTAAGGAATTTCAAATTCAAACACATAAATTATATAAGGGAGAGAAAAATAATGTCCATAATAACCTTATTAATAATAATTTGAATTAAAAATATAAATATCAATTCAAACCAATTTGAATAATCCATTAAATAATTAAAAAATTTTCATGATAATAGGTCAAACAAAATTGAAACTAAACCATTCAATATAATCCAAATAATTCCATGAATATTGCAATCAGATTGAAATAAAACAATCTATATAAATAAAAATAATGTAAATACACACATTTCATGAATTTAATACATTAATGTTTTTTGAAAATATTTAACAATATTAATATATTTTTCATAAATAATTAAAATAATGAATTTTTTAATTTTTTACAGAAATGTTGTAACATTTGACAGACAATGAAGTATAATTTAAAACATACATTATAACTAATGAAAATATTTTATATTTATTTCTCCTTAATTTCATAAAATATATATCAATTTTAAAATTTAATAAAACACCTAATATTTTTATAATAACTATGTGGTAATGAAAAATATTAAATTTTTTGAAAAATAGTTCTTGGAAATTTTTTCCAAAATATCAAAATTAACTATAGGGATCTTAAATATTTTATGGTTGGTAGGATAATATTTTTACCAGGTGGTTGTAATAATTTTCTACCAGTTCCATCGATGAATAGGTAATCATTGGTGATATTTGGAGATCAACCATTTCACCTATCTATCCTCTACCATTGCATATGTATATCATTTCTAGGGAGAAATTTTGTTTCATTGTAAGTGGATGTTGAGAACCAAATGCACTGAAGAAGCACCACTATTATTATTGTTGTTCCATTCTAGTAAACATTCTTATAGTGGTGGTGTAGGTTGTGATGGGAAATTGGTATGACCTACTGTTACATTTAAATGAGAATGAAACAACCATTATCAATATGGAAGAAATTGTAGACTGTAGCTATGGAGGAAACTGGCTGGAGATAGGAGATTATGAACATTAGTTCATCATTTCATATAAAGCATGACAAACAATATCAAGTGTTTTCTTAAAACATTTAAACCATAAAACCGTATATTAGTCCCAAATATATAAAAAATATAATTTCAATATATTTTGAACTAATCAAAAATCACTTTAATCTAACAAGTATATTTATAGATGCGACTGAAAATATTGAAATGCATGATTTGGAAACTACAACTAACATTTAAGTACTCCACCCTACTTATTTGTGATATGTGAGCAACAATTTAATAATTTAATGTTATGTAAATATTTTTTGAAAAAAATACTATATTTATAACCCAATAAACATTAATATATTTCTATATTAATAGAAACAAATATCAATAAAATAAAAAATATTTTCAATTCTTGAAATTCTAGAATTCCAGAAATATTTTATGAACATGGAAAATCGTTCAATACTGAAAAAACAAATTTAGACCTATATTTATTTTAATGAATGTATATAAATATATTTTTTATCTATTAGAATAATTTTTGTAAGAATAAAATCCATATAAATCATTTTTATAAAATAACAAGGAAAGAAAACTATAAATCATTTTAAACTAAATATAATTCTTGAAACCAAAAGCATGATGTATGTTTGGACCAAAAGATGAACATGATAGGGAAATAATTAGACTTTCTCATAGATTAATATAATGAACATATATGACTTATAATTTATACAAAATAGGAATTATAAAATTATATTCAATACAACTCATGTTATAGTTAGAATATAGAGAGAATGTAAAAAATTGGCCTTCACATAAAGTAATATGAGGGTTTTGGATTGTTCAATAAAATAAACAAAAATGTAATAATAAATAATGTATGAACACAAAAAAACAATATCTCAATTTTTATAACTATAAAACCTGTATAGTTATAATCAATTTTCTCCAAATTTTTTTATTTAAAAAAAGTAAAAAATAATAACATCCCCTATACATATGAAATTATAAAATAATTAATATTCTAATATCCTAAGATGAAATTTAATTTTTTTAAATTATATCTTAGTATAAAGTAATAGAAAAATTTATATAAGATTATTTTTAGCAGGGAAATCTTTTAAAACAATATCACTCTTATTTACATGATCTCTAATATAATGAAATCTAAGAGTGATAAATACCTAAATTAAATAATTTTTTCATAGTATATATTCATTCAGCCTAACTTCTAGTAGTAGAGATATAATCAACTTCCACAGTAGATAGAGAAACATATAGTTTTTTAATAGACTCTTAAATCAATCATTTTCTAGGAAAATAAAACATACCTGATGTGATTTTCTATCAATTCTGAAGCCTCCAAAATTAGATTTAGAATAAGATATTAAATAAAATAGTTATATTTAGGAAAAAATATACCATAATTAGAAGTTCCTTTTTTATATCTTACTATTATTTTACAACTTTATTATGGGTCTCTTTAGGATTTCCCTAAAATTGGAACACATAAATAAACACTAATCATGATATCATGTGTAGATATAGTTAAACATATCATGCTACCTCTCATACCTCTATAGACTTTAATATTAATAGATTTACCAAATGAATCAACATCTAATCTACAACTACTACCCATATTACTTTTTATAGACTTGAGGAATTGATATAAAACCTTTGAACAAAATATTTAGCATACCTAGATTTAATAATAAATATCCCATCTTTCCTTTAAGAAATTTTAATTCCCTAAAATAAATTTAAATCACCCATTAAACTCATATAAAAAATAGATGACATCAAATTAAAAATATCAATAAAAATCATTTAACTATAATAACCAAAAAATACATCATTAACATGTATTTTCACAATTAAAATATGATTTGAAATAATATTAATAAAAAGTATAGGATCAACTTTAACTTTATTAAAACCATTATTTAATAGAAATAACGAAATCCTTTCATACCAAGCATGATATTCTTGTTTGAATATATACAAATATTTATGTAATTTAAAAACATGCATAAGAAAATATTCATTTTAAATATCTTGGGGATGAGAAACATCAACATATTTAGTTATAAAACCATTAATGAAAACACTTTTTACATCCCTTTGATTTAATATAAAACCTTGAATACAAGAAAAATAAAGTAGGATTCTAGTATCCTATAACCAATATACATGTAAAAAGGTATCTCCAAAGTATATTCATTCTTATAGATAGTATCCTTGAGTATCAAGTTTGGTTTTGTTTTTGACAATTTTAGAAGATTCATTCAGTTTGATTAAGAAATTCCATTTAGTTTTGGTTATCAGCTTATCCTTATAAAATTATTCTAAAGACCATATTTTTTTTGTAAAAAACTATTTAAGATTATATTTCATAGGAACAATCAAGTTAGAATCATTTAAAGCATCATTAACATTGTTATGAATTAAATCATAAATTAATGTAGAATGTGCACAAAAATCTGAAACAAAATTTCTTGTTTTAATTCCAAAAACTAAATTACTAATAGTGTTATCAACATGATGATCTATTTTAATCTTCCATTATCTTTTATTAGTTTAAGACGGATTATTCTACCCCTCAATTGATACAAACATATCATGAGGCTTTTCTTCACTAAAATTAAAATATCTAAACTCATCATAAATAAATTAAAATTATCATTTAATTTATCATTATTTTCATCCAACATAACATCATAAAATTTTTTATTGAATATAGATATTTTAATAATAAATGTATTATATTTAATAATATTAAAATAATTAAAAACAATTCCTTCATCACTTTTGAATTAAAATTTATCTAAATAAACTTTTTAATTCAAAATAAAAACATTACAACCAAAGATTCCAAAATAACCAACATAGTATTTATAGTTATAAATAATTCATATGGAGTTTTATTTAACAATGGTCTAACTAGAATTATATTTTAAATAAAACTAGTAGTAAAAATGGTCTTATCCTAAAAATATCGAGGAATATTTGTATTCACTTAACATAGTTCTGGTCATTTCAATAAGAGTTATATATTTTTTGTTCTAAAACACCATTTTTATATTGGAGTTCAAGGAAAATAACCATTTATTTCACTAATTTTTTCAAAATATAAATGAAAAAATTCATCACCATTATCTCTATAAAAAGAAAAAAACATATAGGCCTTTTCATTTTGAATTAAATTATAGAAAACAATAATTCTAGACAAAGTATTATTTTTATGAGCAAGAAAGTATACCCATGTAAATCTGTTATAACTACAACAATAAATAATATATAATTATTACCACCAAGGTTTGAAATATTATTATGAATAAATAGAGTAGGATGTACTAACTACAAAGGTCTATTAGTAATTAATTGATTTATAGGTTTAAAATAAATTTTTCAGTGTTTCTATTTCATGAAGCTGTTAGAAAGATGAAGCTTCTCTTTCTTCAAAAAATATAATTGTAAAAGATTCTCGTATTTTGAGAGCTTTTGTAACATTCTGAAATTAAAATGAACTAATATTACATTAAATGTATGTTATCACTTTGTATATAATTCAAAAAATTAATATGCTTAAAAGTTAGATCAGTAAAAATCAATCTTATAAATATTTTCCTTTCGATTAGCATAAAATAAAAAATATTCAACTTTAAAAACCTAACATTTATCAATTTTAAATTTATATTCCATTATATAATTACATATTAATATTTACTAATAAATTATCTTTTTAATCCTATAACAAATAAAACATTATAAATAAAGTTATAATTAGAACTAAAAACATTAAAAAACATTTTAATTTTCATTTAGATTTATCACCAAATGTAATGGTTCCTCCATCACATGTGTTGTAAGTGGTAAAATTTGATGGGTCACTATTTATATTCTAAGATAATCCACTATCTATATACCATATGTCTTCTTTGAAATGTCTAAGTATTTTTCCTATAAAAACCAATTACCTGTCAATTTTGGTACCCAAGATACTTTGGGTCAAATATGACAAGTAATAAAATTTTTAGTTTCCCACACAAATTTTAAACAAGTATTTTATAGATAACAATGATTTCCAAATATGATTATTTTTAAATCCCAATGACTATTTAAATATAATATAACAATAAGTCTCATAGTGAAATTTCATGCTACATTTTATATAGGCAACAATCAAAGTATAACCATTTAAAGTTATTAACAAAATAAATTTTTAAATTTGAGGTAATATACTATCATATCAAAAAAATCTTTATTTTTATTTAGTTTTTTCAAATAAACAACTTATGAAATTTTTCACAACCTTGAATAAAAAAAAATTGATTAATACTCTTAATACAAATTTTCAAATTTTCATTAAAATCCCAAGATGAATTAAAATTTTAAAATACTATAGTATTTTTTATTTTCTTACTTTCAGTTAAAATTTATTTATTTTATAAAAAAGATTATTATTATTTTATTTGAAATTATAACATAAATCTGTATATATGAAAAAAATATTTTCTTAATATTTTAGTTTCTTCATTTATTCAAGAAATATATAGATTTTTATAATCACACTCAGAATTAGAACATCCTTATTAAAATCTAGTTTATCTAACCATATCTAATGAGGCTATAAAGCAACAATTATTATATTCTTTCATATTTACATAATTTTCATTATAATTTTATTATTTCGTACAAATAGAACTATTTATCAAAGCCTTTGTGTCTTTATATTTTTATCTATCCTTATAATTTTTTTTTACAAATTTAGTATTGATGTGACCTTTATTTTTTCACTCAAAACTTGTAACATGAAAATAATAGTAATTAGAACTTCCTTTATTTTCTGCCTTTCATTTTACTTTTGAGGGTTACTTCAAAATGGGTTGTAGATCCTTTCTTTTCATTATTTTGTAAACCCAAGTTACAATATAAGCCATAACCTCTTTTCCACTATCCTTTAGATCCGAATTAAACGAGTTAGTAGAAACAACATTCATAGATATAAAAGCTACACCTTTTTTTGGTCTCTTCATTAGCTATGTTATTAATTTCGAATTCAGACAGAAGTAGTGTTCTAATCAATTCAAAAATATTTTACTCATTAATGTCATTGTTTTCTTCAATGGGGACCTTCTTTGTATTCAATTTCCTTATAAGTTCTTGTAGGACACATTAAATAAGTAATGGGTTTTCCAAATCTTTTACACGTGAATTCATTCCATTATAATGATTGGTAATTAGTGGAACATTTGATTTAATCATTCATGTTCACCCATATTAGATTCATAGTACCTAACTCAAAGAATTCAAATCTTGTATTGAATCAATTTTTTCTAAACTAAGGTGTTTGAATTGAAGTGTCTTCCAAATATTTTGAGAAATCTTACCAGAAATGACTAAACACACTTTTATTAGCCACGGAATATAAAATATTACCACAATTTTAATATAAAACATATATAATAGCATCATTTTGGGTAAGTGTATCCTAGTCATCTTTTAGTAGTGTGTAATATTTTTCCATGACGAACCAGTGTTCTATGATTTATTTCATTAGGTATAACTCTATTCAGGATCTCTTGTAGCCATAATATTTTCCACTAAAGTGAAGTGGTTTTTGAGGAATCCATGCATTATCTTAATTTAGTTATTACATATTAAATACCATTTCCTTATACCACAAGGTTTAAGAATAAGTTAGAATAATTAAATATAAACAATAGAATCAATAAAAGGATTGGATAATTGAGAAAGGAATAACCATTGATACCAATTTATAGGTTGGATAGGGTAATGAATGATAGTATATAGGGGGGTGAATATACCAGATTAAATATGATAATAAATAAATTGATTATTTAAATTAATTATTAATGTTAATTTTTATTGTGAGTTAGAAGTGGAATATGAATAAATAACACATGTTTTTTATACTAGTTTAGTCTTAACTAGACTAAATCTAGTTGTATAACTCTATATTGGGTGAGAGATATGTTGTCATGAATTTCATTTTTGAGGAGAAATCATAAAGCAATTAGAATACCCTTTCCTAGTAGATGTATTACTCGTACAAATTAACTTTTATATGGGGTGTCAGAACCAAATTGAAATACATGACTTTGAACTATGATAGTCGCAAACTGAATTGTCCTGAAATTATAATTAAGGAGTACAACATAATAATGATAAAGAGAAAAGATTTCTTGTGTAAAAGAATAAATAGAAAACTAGAGTGTGAATGAAAGGAAGTAAGTAGAGTTAAAAACTCTATTAACTATTAGAAGTAGATTATGAAGAATAAAAAATAGGTATTGGTTCTCATGAATTAGATCAAATTCCCTTATCAATATAGAAGAAGTTGAAGAATATTAAATCTATCACTTAGAAGAATATCAAGATTATGAAACATTGTATCACATAAGACATTATAGATTGTATAACATATTAAAATGTCATATTGTTTTCTTGAAGAATAATGGTGTTTCATAGTTTTTATCTACTTTCTTGTCAATTAAGTGTGTACTATAACATTTAAATTGGTCCTCTAAAACAAAACTAAAAATACTAATCAATTGGTAAATAAATTCAAATTAAAACTAGAAACTTATGTGTGAGAGAAAAAAAATAATGTCCATAATAATCATAACGACAATCTTCTGAATTGAAAAGACAGTGGCCAATTAAAACCAATTTTAAAAGGCTATTAAATAAACCAGAAGTCCCATTAATAATATGTGAAACACAATTTCAAATAAGTCATTAAAAATATGTTAAACAATTCCTCGAATATTGAAATCAGATTAACTATTAATAAAAATATTAGAAAACAATTTTTAAGAACACAAAACATTTAAAGACATATTTTTCATGAATTTAGTAAATTATTTTTTTAATTTTTTTTTTAAAATATCAATATTTTATTTAGAAAAATTTAAAACATTGAATATAGAAAATAATAAAATAATTTACACAAAATTTTATACTTTCTATAGAAAATGGAGTATAATTTAAATCATACAGTATCAATGACTAAAATATTTTATATTTACTTCTCATAAAACTCATATAATATATATTAATTTTAGAAATTAATAGAATACAGAATATAATTATAATAAATATGTAGTAACTGAAAATATTATGAATGATTAAAAACATACCATGGAAAAAATTTTCGTAATAATAAAACTAAATGGGGGAAGCATAATGTTTTAACTGGTTGTATGATAAATTTTTTACATGATGTAGTATCAATTTTAAATAACTTCCATTGAAGAAAGATGCATCGTTGGTGATGTTTTTATATATAACCTTTTAGATGTATATCACCAATAATTACAACTTTATATCATTTCCTAGGGAAAATTAATTTCATTAGAAGATGATGTTGAGAACAAGATGCCCAGAAAAATAGACACTGCTATTGCTACTGTGCAATACTAATTAGAATTATTTTAGTGGTGGTTTAGCTTGTTTTGGAAAATGGAATGACTAACTGTTAAGTTAAAATGAGAAATATACTACTATTGGTAATATAGAAAAATCTGAAGAGTGCATCTATAGAGGAAATTGATTGGAGGTAGGAAATGATGAAAAATAGTTCATCATTTCATGTAAAACATGACCAAGAATATTTAGTGATTTTTAATCCCTCTAAATGATCTAATAAAATTATGGTTCATAAGACATAAATAAAAAAACCCCAATAGATTTAAAAATAATAAAAAATTACTTCATTATAACCAATATATTAAGAGATATTATCATTTTTTTTAAATATATGATTTGAAAACTACCGAAAACATTTAAATACATTGATTTATTTTTAAGGTATGTAAAAATAATTTTAATTATTTCATGTAGTTTAGTTAATTGTATAATAACTTATTATAATTCAAACAAAGAGTTCAATGAATGATTATTATTTTAATTTTACTATATATCAATAAAAAATATTCTAAATTATTTAAATTCTAAAAATCTAGAATAGTTTCATCAAATTTTGAAATTTTTTTCAGAACATAAAAAAAATCAGAATTTAATTTATCTAAATGAAAAATATATAAATCTATTGGATATATTATGTAACAATATTTATAAGAATCAGATATTCATAACAATTTTTATAATTGAATAGCCAAATAATACTATAAAGCATCTAAACTGAAAGTAAATTTTCCAACCAAAAGCATTCAAAAAGTTCAGATCAAAATGATAACATGTTATAGATATAATTATACTTCCTAATAGTTGAATAAAATAAATTTTTATTTATTATTTTTTATATTAAATAGGAATTATAAAATTTTTATTTCTACAACCCATGTTATAACAAAAATATATTGAGAGTGTAAAAAACTGGTATTCAAATAAAATAAAATGTGGGTTTTGTATTATTCAAAAATATTAACTAACATCTAATAAAAAACAAAACACATCCATGCACATGAACAAAACAATGAGTCAAATATTCCTACTAAGGGAATAAATTTTTTTTATACACAATTAAGTGATTATGATAGATAAGTTAATATTAAAATGGAATATAAAATAAATCCTGAGTTGGAAGCATGTATTGAGGGGGTTACATGAATTAGTAAATTAAAGGGAAAAATTTTTAAAGTAGAAAATTAGGGATATTAACAAAAATTAAAAGCTAAGAAAGAAATAAATAGTTTATATTGATGATATTAAGTATCAGAAACTGAATATTACTAATATTAAAAATATGGAAAGTGATCTCGAGGAAAAGATAGTTGGAAAAGAAGAAGAGTTGATTTAGACACAAATTTTTTTTTCCGGAGTTTAACATGAGTTAAACCAGATTACATAAGACGATAATTAATTAGAAGATGATATTATATATTCTTATGAAGCTGGTGAGATGAAGGGATTTAATATTCAATTTAAATATTCAGCCTTTGAAAATAGATCGATTATCTATAACAATGCATGTGTGGCTAAAGTTGTTCAATCTAAGGAAAATGAATGTAATTATATCATACCTAAGAGTTGAAGATATGATCCCATGAAATCATTACCATCATGAAAAAATATGTTGTATTTCTTTGCATAAAATCATCACAAAAATTATACATAGATTGACATTCATGATAAGATATCACAACATAGGGGATTTTTTCTATTGCAGTGGAAGGTATGACTATAAATACTTTTTCTTTGTTTAAACATGTAATTACTAGGTAATAAGAAAAACCCATTGGGGATTTGATGTGAGAAATTAATAACTAATTTCATGAGAAAATAAACTATGAATAGATGATCATCTAATATACCCATGAAAAATAAATTTAATATTTTGAAGGATATTTGTGATATTCTTTGATTAATAGGTTGCAATGTAGAAGATTACATGACTAATATTCAAAGTGATTTTTTATAATGTAAAAGGTATGAAAATTAATGTGAAACTATTGGATTATTAATATGATTGTAGTTATAACAAGATACATTGTGGGAATAACAAGGAAACAGTGAAACTAAAGAAAGAGTGCATGCTCATTTCGCTTGACCAACTGTCCAGGGATAAAAATATTATAAACCATGATAAAAAAGAGAACGTCTAGGGAAACATATTTGTGTTATATGATAATGTTGATATTATATAAGAGTTGTCGCAAAGTGGTGATATTAAAATTTCCTCGACTTATGTGGTGAAATATACTTTACCAAATCAATAAGTACATGAAAAGAATATGTGAATGAAATAAGTATAAATTCTTGTTAGGAGGAAAGAATAGACTAGGTTGAGAATAAGTTCTCATTTTTAATGTTTATTCTAAATTATAATGTGGTTATTTATTATTACATATTATTTTATGTGATTTGAACTAACATATATGTAACTGAAGAAGATATTTAAGGATGTCAATGGAAATACATCAATAAAAATGAACTCTCTTGGAGTTTTCCAAACAACCATACAGAATTGAAATTGAGAGTATCCCCTTAGGGTAATTATAATGAACTAATGACTAAAAATACGTATTATCTCATGGTAACATTACATATCTATTTAATATGAGGTATACCAATCATTTTATCATCCCTTTTTCATGAATGTATTAATTAAGGCGAATTGTTTACCTGATGAAAAAATGAGATAAATTGGGAGTTTTAAAATTTTGAATGAATTTTTAGATATTTTAATTGAAGAGTGAGCATTATTTTTCATTTAATTGATAAATATAGTTATTATATGCAACCCCCAAAACAGAATTGAGTGTTTTGGAGCACGATATCACATGTTATTACATTTATAAAAAATATAAACAGTCATGGTTATATATATCTGGTTTTCAATGATATGATTTCCAATATAGATATATATAAGATTAACTAAAGGTTCATTACTAATAACTATTTTATATCATCCATATCATTAAATTTAGATGAAATATAAGGATAATTTGTTTTGTTATGAAATTGGGAAGACCCTTCTGTTTCCCTTTACATTTTATTTTTAATAAGTAGAAGATAGAAGGACCATATATATTTACATTGAGGATATGTAGAGATATTAGAAATAGGAATAAATGTAGAGATTTTAATTCCAATTTTTTTTGATTATTTTTTTTATAAATATGTGTTTCTGGAAAATTTTCATAAATAAGTTAAGGTAAAATTTGTTTCGTTTAATAATTAACCATTATTTGGTCAAACAATGCTTAACTAATATTCAAAGTATGAAACATCATGATCAATCCAATATATTAATGATTATATATTAATTAGTTCAAAGGAAAATTTTTATAATATTTGAGGGTTAAATACGAATTTTATAAAGAAGGTGGAAATAAAATTCCTATAAGAAGGTGAAATCTAGGTTAATGTAATAGGGTTCAATGAATGAAAATTTAAAAGGAGTTCCTGAAGAAAAATTTCGAATTCAATGGATGGGAAGTTAGAAAGAGAATTTAAGATCTTATCAAAAATAAAAAACATGATAGAGGAAACATGTGAATAGTTACTATCGATGAAATTGAAGTTTCAGGATGACCAAATAGCCACATTATATAAAACTTATAAAGGGGAAGACTGAGTTGATTAAAGGATCCAAATATGAGTTTATTCAGTGAAATATATAAGATAAAACAAAAACAATTAAGTCTTACAGATACCAATAGGAGAACAAGAGATGAGTTTAAGAAATAAAATTTTAGAAGTAGTGTATATAAGGAGTCAAAGAGGTAAACATAGAGGTATGAGTAGTGTAAAACGGAAATAATCTAGAATCATCATCAAAGAAACCTGAATCAAAGAGTGTTTCAGAATAATGATATATATTTTCTTCATTCATCATATGAAAATATATTTTATGGAAGACCAAACAATGATCCAAGTTGAGTTAAATTTACAAATTCCATTTTACTAATGGTTTAGGATGCATGTAGAGAATCCTAGAGTTTTGTATTTGTTATAAGATATAAGGGAAGAATAAATATATCACCAAAACATTTATTATGTTCCACATAAGATTAAAATTCTATCTATATTATGAATATGAAATAATAGTATTGAGTGAGATTTAAGGGAAACACCATATGTCAAGACATACAATTATGCTGATAAAATTCTGTTGAGGTAAATCTTGTGGGATTGAATTGATAGGGAATGATGGGGGGGTTAATGAACTTATTAATGTTTTTTTATAAATTACAACTTTTAATATATTAGTTAAAATAATTAAATATATAAACTCAAATTGGTGGAGTTAATGAAAAAAATATGAATTAAAAAGACAAGGCTCGAGATTTTGAAAAAGGAGTATAATGATAATCCAAAAAGGGACCCCTATGTATCCTTCCCTGAAGATCCTTTTGAGGATTTTATTTAAACCCTAGAATTTAATGGTAACCATGTAACTCATTTTAAGATGTATTATCCTTTTTTTATTGGGTATAGTAAGAAACACAATTAATTTTATAGAATTTTATTGGATGTGGATAGATACCAAAATCCCATTAATTTTAAAGTTGTAAGTAAATATCCCCATAACAGTCAATGGTAGAAATCACCCAGGAAAATAAAAAAAGATAATTGATATATAATATAACAATTAAGCACACTCAAAATCATATTAAAAGAGTTATAACTTTAGAGTGTTGGTTGAAGTAGGTCAATAGTATACCAGAGCTAGAGAATGAAGAAATGTAAAAAAATTGAGATCTAATATGATCATCGAACTAACTAACTCATAAAAGGATAGATTTGGGGGAATTTATATCCTTAAATGGATTTAGGAATTTTATAGATCCTATGAGGGTTAGAGAGAGTCTTTAAGAGTTGAATTAAGGTATATGGGCCCCTCCACCAATGTCTTGTTTTGACTCTGTCAGGGTGCCTCCAGATAGCCGGTATGATGACCAACTAGCCAGTTACACCGAGATATAATGAGTGTCTAATTTATTTTTCATCATCCATCAGGTTTTTGTAATAACATGAAGTTGAAGTACTGTAAAATTGTCTTCCATACTCCTCTGGAGTCTTCTGTTTGTTTTGATAACCCTACATTAAAATTTATAAAATATAAAAACTCAAATACATAAAAAAAAATTTAGAAACACATTTGTGTGTTTTGATCATTAAAACCATCTAAGAGAGTGATGCACAAAATTATTCTTCATTATTAATATCAAAAACACATAAGGAATTAATAAATATAAATATAGACATGATTAACTTCACATTATTGTATCGAAAACAAATTTAAATATTTTATAATGAAATTTGACCATTTATTTATAAAACTTTTAAAAAAATTATGAAGATAATTCAAGATTTATTTCATCCTGAATTCAAATTCAAAACATTTCATAATTTTGGATTATCAAAAAGTAAAATTCATTAAACATTAACAATTTAATTATAATTCAATTTAAAAACTATTTAGTTTTCAAAATAATTAAAACATAACATCATTAATTCTAAGCAAATAAATTTTCCCCCACAAAACCAAAAAGTTATTATCATGTCAAAAAATATCTGCCCCTATGATGATATAAAACAAAAAATATGAAAATTATTTAAATTAATGTAGTTTGAAAAATATTTGAAACCATTTGAAAATATATAATCGTACCTTGGTATCATAATATTCTTCTTAAAATAAATTTATGTAATGTACTTGGGAAACCATACCTTTAATATTACCACCTTCCCTTACATTGTAATTCTCACAATGATCATTAAAAATAGATAAAGAAATAAAAAAACTTATTTAGAATAGGATTATTTCAAAACATAAGAGAGATGAAATGGAAATGAAAATTTCCTAACTCATAATATTCAATCAAGAAGAATCAATACTAAAATTAATTTTATGAATTGAAAATTTTCAATCATCTTGTAAAACATTGAAAAAACGAGGATACAAATTGAGAGAAAATAAACAAATTGGAAAGTTTTAAAAATAAGGATAACATTGAAATTTTAACAAGATGAAGAATTGTTCAAAAAGGAGGGTCTCTCTAGGTATTGATCTAGAGATAAAAAGAGAATTTTCTCCCCATTAATTAGAGAATTAAAACCACACAAGACCATAATAATTTTTAACTAAATACCAATAGAAAAAATTATTTTAGAATAATAGGATGAAAGATTACCATAAATCCAGATTTTAAAAAAATATTTCAAATAGTTAAAAGATCCCAAAATTCAAAATAGAATTTATGTACCAAAATTTGAACAATAACAGGCTTTGAAATTATATTTTTAATACTAATAGAGTATAAAAAGAATTTATAATTCTAGAGTATATAATGAAATAGTGTTTTATCTTTACATAAAAAATTAATTAAAAATATCAGTCTTCCCATAAATTAATGCATTCCTTGAAAGTAAATGGGGCCCCCAAAGGCATGTAAATAAAGAGTTAAATTAACAAAAACACTAACATAAGAGAGATAATCAAATAAATTAACCAATTAAAGATTCAAATTGAAGTGATAAATTGATCAATGATATCTAGATCTAAATATAAGAAATTAATTAATAAATTAAAGTGATAGAGAAATTCTATCAAAAAAATTTTTACATCAAAGAAATGAAAAAAATTTAAAAAAACTAATGGTGTTAAATTTTCAAATTAATGAAAATCTATTACAAATTTATTTTATTCAATAAAATCATTAAAATTTGTAAATATTAAACAAATGATTAAAGATATAATCATAAATATGATTGAATTTTTTTTTGAAAATATTAAATTTATGATTTTTTAAAATATTTATGTAAATATATAAAAGAATTAAAGTGTTTGAAAGAAATATACCATGATTTTATTTATATAAAAAATGCATAATCAAATTCTAGATAAAATATGATGAAGGAATATATAAAATAAAAAATCATTCATAAATATCCAACACCATGTTTTGGAAATAAAAATTGACATGTCACATAATGTTAATGAAATCACACATCATGAACAATAAAAAATATTCTATATTATATTGGTAGGAAAAGAGCATCCAACATGTCCGGAAGTGTCACATTAGAGGGATTGAATTGGTGCCTGGGAAACTATGGCCATCTATTCCATTAATTCATGGTGTGGGGAGTCATTATTCTCCATATTAGTTAGACATTTATCCACATTCATCTCAATATATGTTAGTTGATGTTCAAATATCCCATGAATGTGTCTCATCTCCTTTGTGAAATATTTCCAACCTGGTGGATGCCCCCCTCTGTATTAGCTTTTACATGAGGATATAAGATCCCAACATTTCAAGTGATGTATGGGTCCTTTAAATTTTAGTTTAAACCATTCTTATTATACTATTGAAGTTCCCAATAGGGAAAAGAACATTTCAGGTGTGACTAAGACTTAATCAGACCCAAAGCCTCAAATTTTGGGGAAAACATATGGGTTGTTTGGTTTTTCTAAACTACGCAACAAAGGATGCATGGTTTGGGAAAATTGTGTGAGGTGATATTGAGGGTCAATCGAGGGATGCATGGGCTGCACATATGTTTTTCAAAACAATGTGTCTTACCATCAATATTTCTCCACATAGGCATTGATTGTTGTAAGATCCTAAACTTTTCTAGAGACAAATCAAGAATGGTTTTCAAGTACTTTATGTTTTTTAAGTACCATTACTCTAGAGTAGTGGATTGAGGTGTGTTTGGATTATGTTTTAAGAAAAATATATGGATAGAGGGTTGTGCATAATTTCTACATGGTTTGAAAAACCATTCACCTAATCCCAGGCAACTGTGCAAACCGTGCGAACTTGGATAGTGCGGTCCTCACGATTTACACACAGTTTCCTTAACTATGCACCCCTACCTGGTGAAACCCCATCCACAGATCTGCTTTGTATGAAAATTTGTTTTAAAACAAAATGAACTGCCGAAACTCCTCCTTGTCAACATTGTCTTAGGATTTGATGTTTTTAGGTGGTCCTAGAGCTTTTTGGATGGATCGAGATTGAAAGACTAGATTGAAGATCTATCTGTTCCTAGTTAGTGGATTTTATTCCGATTCCCCTTACATTATTTCCCCTATCTTTTGTTTTTCTTTACTTAGAATATCTACACTTTTCCACGGGTCTAAACATATGTGTTGAGATCTAGATCTAGGATTGTGTATCTAGATCTAGATTTTAAATAACATGATTGTTTTGATCATAATTTTGGGTTTAGGGATTTTCATCTAGATATTGATCAACATCATTATGAAACATTGATTTTGGGAATTTCCCATTAGGAAAACTTCCATAAAAACAGAGGTAGGCAGTCTATATTGATCTCCCAGAGTCATGTATTTGATATGTGCATGTGAGATTAATTATTTTCTATAATCACATAAAAATTGTTAACTTAAATTTGGAAAATTAGAAATTTAAAATTGTCTTGTTGATGTTTTGGAGATATCGATGAATAATTTATGATTTAATCACGAAAATAAGGGGAATCCCAAATTAATAATTGATTTTAGAAAATAGTTCTTGATTTTAGATATTGTATTTGATATATTGAAATTGTTTTTTTAGATAATAAACTGGGGAATTAATTTGGAGTTATTTATTTTTCTATGTTTGGATAATTAATGGTGGATTTATTATGTGCTTTGATGTTTAATTTTGATAATTAATTATGATATTAATTATAAAAATTGATATTTTAATTTGATAATTAATTGTGGGGAATTAATGATGGAATATGATTTTTGTGTAATGATTAATTAACTGATGAATTAATTAACGGATTTTATGGGCTTAGTTATTTGTTGATTTAACTAACTTATTTTATTTGGTTAATTAATTTTTGAAGTAGTAATGGGTTGATGATGAATTAATAATGTGTGATGTGTGAATGGTAACATAGTCATTCGGTATAAATTAATGTGTGGTAACATGGTCATCCAGATGTGTGATGTGTGAATGGAAATAGAGTCATTAAGAATTAGTTAAAGGGTGGTAACATGGTCATCCAAACATGTGATGTGTGAATGGTAACATGGTCTTTTAGAATGAATTTAATTGATGGTAACTTGGTCATCCCAATTGTGAAATAAGAATGGTAATATGAGTACTCGGAGTAATGGTTGCACATGAGAATATTTAAAACTCTGGGATGAGTTGAATCCTGTATTGAGATACCATAAAACACTAAATACTTTGAGCTCCAGCACATGTCAAAGTAGGTATTAATTTATGGTATTAATGGGGGAACACTTCAGGCTCCGGCACGAGCCAAAGTTAGTATTTAGGTACAAGTCTCCTTGGGAACCCTGGAGGTTGACTTGGTTACATAAAGAATAAATAATAATATGTTAAATGTTTATTTACTCATCGCACTTATTGATTTATAGAACTGAATACACTATCTTTTGACTGGACTTTTTGAGACACTATTGGTAGTATCCTAATGATTATTACTCACACCCTATTCGGGCCGCCTGATCAGAACCTGAGTAGACTTTGTTTTTACAGGACATGATAAGGGAAAGGCCTTGGGGTAGATTTTTGTTTTGCTGATGGAGCATAGTTGAGGGAACCAGATGTGGTTTGGGACCCTATTAAGAGTTGTTGTTTCTTTTATTTCAGTTTCATTGTAGACTCTTGGAATTTTCATTGTTATATAATGCTTTACCTTTCAATTGATTAATGTATTTCCTATTTGTTTAGATTTTGACTTTGGGTTTGTTCAAGTTATTTATATTCTTCCACACTTGGTTATTTTTGTTTTATTCCACTGATTTTTACTCTAATAAAGAGGGAATAGTCTCTCTATGACTGACTTACCATACCCTCACTTATAGTCAACATCATCTAGGATATGGGGAGGTGCGCTTGAGTGTATGTGACTGATCGGCTTGTGGAACTCTTGTGTGGCACCTTGGTCGGGATGTTACCAAGTGGTGTTAGAGGATTGTTATTTCTTCATTTTTCTTTTGTATTACTATTTTGGGAATGGTAGATCAGAGACTAGGAATATTCAGGTCTTGGTAACGAGCTCGTGCATGGGATTTGAAAACCCATGTATGGGGGGAAATGTAACACCCCAAGATTTTATAGTGTGTTATTTCTTCAAAATAATTCAATAACATTCACTACACGCAACACCAAGTTCAATCACACCATGACGTACAAAAAAAAAGCCATTAAAAGAGGTCATGAATAGTATTAACTAAATTTTAAACTTTATAATTTTAGAATCCATATTATGAGTTTCTTAGTCATAATGCAAGAATAGATTCATTTTCAGTATTGAACATTTATCAACTTTTGATAGTGAAACCTTTTTAAATACAATATTTTAAACTTTTTGACTAAATGGAGACATCAAAAAATTTAAAATGAAACTTCCCAAGCTTCCACGGTACGCTTTCCTTTGAATAAAACAGTAGCGTGTGTTGTACGCAACTTCGAGTTTTAACACACACCACAACCAATCAAACTGGCCGTTATGAATAGTAATACCTAAAATTTGAAATAATATATATTTTATATTTTGAAATGGACTTCATTTTTGGATTCGAAATATCGAATTTAGCCTAAGGTGAAATTTTGGTACTTTTCGGATAACTTTCATATTTTGATGAATAGTGAAAATTACTAAATTTTAATTAAAAAACAACTTTTTTAATCAAAATAATTAATAGTGATAAATTATTAATTTGAGTGGTTTTAAAGTATATTTAGAATATATTTTTTACCATTTAATATAATGTTGGTCATTGGACATAATTTTACAATTAAACCGAACATAAACAAGTGTCAATCTTTTGATAGTTATTACCTCTTAAAAACACGCTTTTTGTTTTGACAGCGGGAATTAATTTTAAATTAATTTCTGCCACTTATGTGTTTTGAATTTAGGAAAATGGATTCCATATTTGGAATCAGGATGTTCAAATTGTGTAAATAGGTAACTTTTATTTTTACACATTTTGAATAATTACTGTGGTAAATATTTTATTTACCATGGTTAAGGGTAAATCCGGTAAATAAGGGTTAAAAAATAATATTATAATAATACAAAATTACCCTAAAACGTGTCCTAACCTTATTGGTGGACACATACCCGACCATGAGCATCCTTGGGTCAATTTGGGGACCCCTTGGATCCACTTGTATGTGGTAGGGACACATTATATTAATAAAGTTAAAATAAAAATAAAAATGGCATAAGCTTACATCTTTTAGAAGAACAATTTTTACATAGGGTTATACATGTTGAATTTTCGATTATAAATATTCATTAGAAATCTAAAACGATTTCCTACATAATGATATTTTATTTATAATTTTTAGACATCAAATAATTTAAATTATTAATGACACAATAATGATGCAATGTTTACCTCATTAATAAATCATTTAAATAAATAAGATTATAATGATTAAAATATTATCTAAAACCTGTCCAATTCTTATTGGTTGATGTTATTTAGAATATGAGTCATATTATCTTCGACCTCAATGATTTTTGGACCATTATAAACTGAATATAATTATATTATAAAGTAATACTTTCACTCTTTCCTAAAGAGCCCCTCCTCCCCCTTATAAAAGGATACCACTTCTACTCATTCCTCACACCTCTCAAGCCACTTGGCTCGTCCAAACTCTGCCCAACTAAGCTCCACACATCCCTCTCCTCCTCCTTGAAGCTTCCCCTTAGGCAGAAAGCATTTCAACAAGTCCTTTGGTTCCAACCAAAGTGAGTTACCTAAATTAAAGGTAACGATTTCTCTTAAATTATTTTCATTTATTTTGCTTCTTCAACCCCCAAAATCTTTTTATTTCCTTTCTTTTGTAACAACACCAGTATCCTCAATATACTAGGATGTTGTTATAAGAAGGATTCAAACTACACACACACACAACTCCATCTAATGGATGATGAACATAATGTTTCTGTGGATGGCAAACTAACGCCTCACGAAACGATGATTGTTCAAATACATCTTACCGCCTCTCATGGTGGCCATTATGATGGCACTGTAATTAAATATGATGTTAATGATATATATTTTATATATAAGCTTCTGTAATTCCATTTTATTTCATACCATTATTCGTTTCATGTTGTATATACATACGATAATTTCATTTGAGGAAGTGCGGACTACCGCCCCCTTAAAATGATATGACTCGTTCATACCACACATGGAACGTATAAAGGATGGTGTTAATGAACTTAAGTAACATATATAAAATATTATATTATACTGGAATAGTAATATACCTATGTATCATTTGTATTCGATTCTTTTAAAAATTAAATGGAAGTAGCGTTCGTGCGTACGTACGGACTACCGTCTCCACGAACGCGATGAGATTCATTTTCCATCGTATCCATTCAAGTATAATTATCATTTGATGATTTAAAAATGATGTTTAAGGACATGATACCATTCTGGATTTGAATAATATACATCTTATCCTTTACAAACATGTCTTACGTAACAAAACATACAAAAGAAAACAAGTAAGTTCACACCCGAAACAGCGATAATACTAAGATATTATTATCAAATCAATATTAAAAGATCATATATGATATCATATTAATGTATATGATTCTTGTATAATTTAGTAACAATTATTTCACTATTATACAGGAGGTTAACCTACCCCAACCAAGGAAAATTACAAGGTAAGGGTTATTTCACAATCTCTTCATTATCCGAGGTTGTATTATACGTAATAATCTACTGGGATCTCTTTATCATCCACATCCATGTTTCTTCGAAATGTATTTCAAAACATTTTTACTATTTACAAGAATATGGGTTAAAGTCATTTATACCCTTGTTTGACTTTTTATAAGAGGTTTATAAAGGAATCTTTCCGTCGTTTTCAAAACAAGGTCCTTTTTAACCTTTTCGACAGAATTGAGGTAAGAATGTTTTTTTTAACTTATACGGCGGGTGCGGTTATTTTCTGCCGTTATAAAATCTTCAAAGCTTCCCTTACAATCTTATAAGATTATTTTCAATGTAAAGGTTTTATTTTATAAATATATGACTTTTAAATGATTTCAAAAAAAGAGATATTTCTCTCACATATATGAAAATCCAGTGCAAATGTATACGTATTTAACGCAAGCTTAAAAATGTTTTTAGAAAATCTGACTCTCGCGTATGGTAGATAGGAAGGGATTGGGAGTGGACCCATCATGGCCTGTAATTAGTCGAGCAGTCTCAGAATTAGTTATTTTGTTTTCAGAAGCTTGCATAATGTTTTCAGAAAAACACTGGAGTATATTTGAGCAATTTTAAACGTAAGTATCTTCTAAAAAAATTGCATCGGTAGGTCTCATGAGACAAACTAGTGTCTTGGCACAAGGCCTTGACAAAATCTTATTTGTAGTCTTGGCACGAGGCCTTGGCTATGTGGTTATGATAGTCTGGCATTATGCATTCCAACATTATGAAAGTGGTTATTGATTTTTGCATGTGATTATTCGATTATTAGAATATCCATGTGAATAATTAAATGGCATTATTTCATTTTATTTATGCCATACCATGTTGAAAGTTCATATTTAAAAGGCTTTTGTTTTAGTTATACATTGCCTTAAATGTTTATTCTTTCCGCTATATTGTTATCCTTACTGGGCATTTGAGCTCACCCCTTTTTTTTATGTTTTATTTTTCCCAGGATGTGAAGAAGTAAGTTATGAATGACCTGCAGGGATTTTATGAGGGGATAATAGTGTGGTCTATTGAGACATTATGTTGTTGTAGTAGTTTTTCATTTTATAATGTAATGTAAAACTTATGAATATATCTGGAATTTTCCAAGGCTACTAAACCAATCGGTCTTTCGAGATTTGATCTTTCTTTTGATCATGCCAATGTTATGTAATAATGCACCGACTCTGGGTAACTGGGGTCGGGGCGTTACAGTTGGTATCAGAGGAAGTTTAGTACAAACCATGGAAGCTAGATTTAGATAAACTCTGATTAGAGCACGTAGACCTAAGATGAACTTTGAGGATTAGTATAGAAGAACTTCTTAGAATTTTGGTATTGTAGAGATTTTGTGAGTTTTCCGAGCAATACATCCCTGTCTGGATACGAGCAGGTAGAGGCGGCTCTGGCACAGATGTACCTAGGGGTAAAACCCGAAAACACCGCTTTGAGCTAGACTCGAACGGGAAATGGTACACGACAACGGGCCTTGCTGCACTCTTGGTTACGACACTCCCGGGGGATATGCTTGGGATAACTCTCATTTTCTTTACAAATCATTTTGAAGGGTTTATGAGTATATACTTCCTTAAAGAAAACATTCTTATGATTATGGATTATATCCATAAATAGTTCAATTTATGTTAAGTGTTTTATAAGTATGGGATTATGTATTTTGATTCATAAACTGATCTAGTTTATGCCATTGTTTAGAAATGGCGCCCAGTAGAAGGAATGAGAACTCCGGAAATGCACATGATCCAAAGAGAAGGAAGGATCATATCTTTCATGGTCTTAAGCTAGAATTTATAAGAGAAATAGTCTCCCATGTATTATCATCATATGAAGAAATAATATCATGTATTGATAAGATAAGTAAAGAGATTACTGAGTCCTATGGCTTTGAAGGGAAGCAAGAGAAGAAAAGGATAGAAGAGAGAAAGATGGATAAAGGGAAGAGGGAAAAGAAGAATTTTCCCATATGTGGTAACTGTGGAAAGAAACACCCTGGAACTTGCCTGAAAGAAATGGGAGTTTGTTATAAGTGTGGAGGAAAAGGGCACAAAGTATGTGACTGCAAGAGTAAGAAAATGGTTTCAAATGTACAATGCTTCATTTGCAAGGAGTTTGGACACTATGCGAACCTATGTCCCAGTCATCAGACTATGCCACAAATGATGTTATTGGATAACAATCAAGTTATGATACTACCACAGATGAAGAGGAATGATTAGAGTTCTTATGTTGATTATGTCAATTGAGTGTTGTATCAACAATGTACTTGTTATAATAATTATGGAGTATATAAGGATTGTACTGCAGTACTATTTCATTAAGGACTTGAGATTGTGTGGAACAAAGAAAAGTGACTCAATAGCAGGATAAATTTTTGGAAAATATATGGTTGAGAGAATGATAAACCATAATATAGTTCTGATACCGAGGTAGTGATTTTGGAATAATACATGATTGCTTTGGATAAATTATATTGGATATTCATGACTACCTTGGAACTGATTAATGATTTGTATATTCCATCATTGTTGGGGTTTAAAACATTTTTGGATTGATGAAGTATATCCAGCATTCTATATGGAATAAGGGAGCATAAATGTAATCAATAAGGAATATGGTAATTTAGGATGTTTCAGTGTATTAAAAGAATACATGATGAAGGTATTCATATGCTATTATGGGGTAAAAAGGATCTATATTATGTTTACCTTCCTTATAAATGTTAGACTGTGAGTTTGGACAGAAGTATTTTGGATAGTTCTAGTTTGGATTATTTTGTATTGCCATAAAAGGACAACCCGGAGGTCGGGCGGCAACCCGTCGCGTCCGGCAAGGCTGCGAGACTTGAACCCGCAACCGAAGGGCGACAAGGGTGTATCACCTACCACTGGACCATGAGATGTCCTGGATTAAATAATGTAGTTTTTATTAAAAGATCATGTAGATGAATTATAAATTCGTTTATTTTGGAACCCTATACGAATAGTGTAAATAGAATTTTTTTACATTCTATTATCTTTTAGAGTGAAAGATGAGTTTGTGGTAGAAATTTATTAATGGATAAAACTCTAATTATAAAGTAAGTATATATCCTTATGATCTTAGCCAATCTCATAAATAAATTCCTCAATATTAAGAAAAGCAACTTTGAACAAAAATGTTTTCCTAGATGGTACCTTAAATCATCAATAATTTATGGCTTTGGGATTGTTGGCCTTTTCATAGCCATGTTCTCTACCACTCTCCATCAGATAATTGATGGTTAGATTTTTCTTCCATATCCATATTTTCCTACATGGAACCCTAGTATGTGTTATTTTCAGTAATCTTCATACGTTCGACTCTTTATTTTAAATAGAGGCCTCATTAATTCATTTTTCGATGTGGGATTTCGACTAAGATATTTTGAAACGTCAAAAATGTGTTATCCTAATACCCTATGTTTTGTTGAACCGATGGTATTTCAAATCATCATAGATTGATGAATTTAAGGACCTCAATTTTATACTTGTTTGTGATTGATGACCTCAATCACTACCTATAAATATTTACGTTTTTCCTCCAATTATATGTCTCTAATTTCCACCAATGTTCTCCTAATCGAGATCATAATTTGGTGGTGACCCTTTCATTTCTCTTTTCCTCATATTAAGACTAAATTTTAGTAACCCAATTTCCGATGTGGGTTTTCCCACAAATATATTTTATATTTTCAACCTTTTATTTTCGAAGAACAATTTCAAATTACGAGGACGCAATTTATTGAAGGAGGGGAGAATGTAACACCCCAAGATTTTATAGTGTGTTATTTCTTCAAAATAATTCAATAACTTTCACTACACGCAAAACCAAGTTCAATCACACCATGACGTACAAAAAAAAATCCATTAAAAGAGGTCATGAATAGTATTAACTAAATTTTAAACTTTATAATTTTAGAATCCATATTATGAGTTTCATAGTCATAATGCAAGAATAGATTCATTTTCAGTATTGAACTTTTATCAACTATTGATAGTGAAACCTTTTTAAATACAATATTTTAAACTTTTTGACTAAATGGAGACATCAAAAAATTTAAACTGAAACTTCCCAAGCTTCCACGGTATGCTTTCCTTTGAATAAAACAGTAGCGTGTGTTGTACGCAACTTCGAGTTTTAACACACACCACAACCAATCAAACTGGCCGTTATGAATAGTAATACCTAAAATTTGAAATAATATATATTTTATATTTTTAAATGGACTTCATTTTTGGATTCGAAATATCGAATTTAGCCTAAGGTGAAATTTTGGTACTTTTCGGATAACTTTCATATTTTGATGAATAGTGAAAATTACTAAATTTTAATTAAAAAACAACTTTTTTAATCAAAATAATTAATAGTGATAAATTATTAATTTGAGTGGTTTTAAAGTATATTTAGAATATAGTTTTTACCATTTAATATAATGTTGGTCATTGGACATAATTTTACAATTAAACCGAACATAAACAACTGTCAATCTTTTGATAGTTATTACCTCTTAAAAACACGCTTTTTGTTTTGACAGCGGGAATTAATTTTAAATTAATTTCTGCCACTTCTGTGTTTTGAATTTAGGAAAATGGATTCCATATTTGGAATCAGGATGTTCAAATTGTGTAAATAGGTAACTTTTATTTTTACACATTTTGAATAATTACTGTGGTAAATATTTTATTTACCATGGTTAAGGGTAAATCCGGTAAATAAGGGTTAAAAAATAATATTATAATAATACAAAATTACCCTAAAACGTGTTCTAACCTTATTGGTGGACACATACCCGACCATGAGCATCCTTGGGTCAATTTGGGGACCCCTTGGATCCACTTGTATGTGGTAGGGACACATTATATTAATAAAGTTAAAATAAAAATAAAAATGGCATAAGCTTACATCTTTTAGAAGAACAATTTTTACATAGGGTTATACATGTTTAATTTTCGATTATAAATATTCATTAGAAAGCTAAAAAGATTTCCTACATAATGATATTTTATTTATAATTTTTAGACATCAAATAATTTAAATTATTAATGACACAATAATGATGCAATGTTTACCTCATTAATAAATCATTTAAATAAATAAGATTATAATGATTAAAATATTATCTAAAACCTGTCCAATTATTATTGGTTGATGTTATTTAGAATATGAGTCATCTTATCATCGACCTCAATGATTTTTGGACCATTATAAACCGAATATAATTATATTATAAAGTAATACTTTCACTCTTTCCTAAAGAGCCCCTCCTCCCCCTTATAAAAGGAGACCACTTCTACTCATTCGTCACACCTCTCAAGCCACTTGGCTCGTCCAAACTCTGCCCAACTAAGCTCCCCACATCCCTATACTCCTCCTTGAAGCTTCCCCTTAGGCATAAAGCATTTCAACAAGTCCTTTGGTTCCAACCAAAGTGAGTTACCTAAATTAAAGGTAACGATTTCTCTTAAATTATTTTCAATTATTTTGCTTCTTCAACCCCCAAACTCTTTTTATTTCCTTTCTTTTGTAACAACACCAGTATCCTCAATATACTAGGATGTTGTTATAAGAAGGATTCAAACTACACATACACACAACTCCATCTAATGGATGATGAACATAATGTTTCTGTGGATGGAAAACTAACGCCTCACGAAACGATGATTGTTCAAATACATCTTACCGCCTCTCATGGTGGCCATTATGATGGCACTGTAATTAAATATGATGTTAATGATATATATTTTATATATAAGCTTCTGTAATTCCATTTTAT
Organism: Viscum album; assembly: GCA_963277665.1. Classification (NCBI taxonomy): domain Eukaryota; kingdom Viridiplantae; phylum Streptophyta; class Magnoliopsida; order Santalales; family Viscaceae; genus Viscum; species Viscum album. The sequence continues at coordinate 368,775,837 of OY728137.1, forward strand.
TTCATACCATTATTCGTTTCATGTTGTATATACATACGATAATTTCATTTGAGGAAGTGCGGACTACCGCCCCCTTAAAATGATATGACTCGTTCATACCACACATGGAACGTATAAAGGATGGTGTTAATGAACTTAAGTAACATATATAAAATATTATATTATACTGGAATAGTAATATACCTATGTATCATTTGTATTCGATTCTTTTAAAAATTAAATGGAAGTAGCGTTCGTGCGTACGTACGGACTACCGTCTCCACGAACGCGATGAGATTCATTTTCCATCGTATCCATTCAAGTATAATTATCATTTGATGATTTAAAAATGATGTTTAAGGACTTGATACCATTCTGGATTTGAATAATATACAACTTATCCTTTACAAACATGTCTTACGTAACAAAACATACAAAAGCAAACAAGTAAGTTCACACCCGAAACAGCGATAATACTAAGATATTATTATCAAATCAATATTAAAAGATCATATATGATATCATATTAATGTATATGATTCTTGTATAATTTAGTAACAATTATTTCACTATTATACAGGAGGTTAACCTACCCCAACCAAGGAAAAGTACAAGGTAAGGGTTATTTCACAATCTCTTCATTATCCGAGGTTGTATTATACGTAATAATCTACTGGGATCTCTTTATCATCCACATCCATGTTTCTTCGAAATGTATTTCAAAACATTTTTACTATTTACAAGAATATGGGTTAAAGTCATTTATACCCTTGTTTGACTTTTTATAAGAGGTTTATAAAGGAATCTTTCCGTCGTTTTCAAAACAAGGTCCTTTTTAACCTTTTCGACAGAATTGAGGTAAGAATGTTTTTTTTAACTTATACGGCGGGTGCGGTTATTTTCTGCCGTTATAAAATCTTAAAAGCTTCCCTTACAATCTTATAAGATTATTTTCAATGTAAAGGTTTTATTTTATAAATATATGACTTTTAAATGATTTCAAAAAAAGAGATATTTCTCTCACATATATGAAAATCCAGTGCAAATGTATACGTATTTAACGCAAGCTTAAAAATGTTTTTAGAAAATCTGACTCTCGAGTATGGTAGATAGGAAGGGATTGGGAGTGGACCCATCATGGCCTGTAATTAGTCGAGCAGTCTCAGAATTAGTTATTTTGTTTTCAGAAGCTTGCATAATGTTTTCAGAAAAACACTGGAGTATATTTGAGCAATTTTAAACGTAAGTATCTTCTAAAAAAATTGCATCGGTAGGTCTCATGAGACAAACTAGTGTCTTGGCACAAGGCCTTGACAAAATCTTATTTGTAGTCTTGGCACGAGGCCTTGGCTATGTGGTTATGATAGTCTGGCATTATGCATTCCAACATTATGAAAGTGGTTATTGATTTTTGCATGTGATTATTCGATTAGTAGAATATCCATGTGAATAATTAAATGGAATTATTTCATTTTATTTATGCCATACCATGTTGAAAGTTCATATTTAAAAGGCTTTTGTTTTAGTTATACATTGCCTTAAATGTTTATTCTTTCCGCTATATTGTTATCCTTACTGGGCATTTGAGCTCACCCCTTTTTTTTATGTTTTATTTTTCCCAGGATGTGAAGAAGTAAGTTATGAATGACTTGCAGGGATTTTATGAGGGGATAATAGTGTGGTCTATTGAGACATTATGTTGTTGTAGTAGTTTTTCATTTTATAATGTAATGTAAAACTTATGAATATATCTGGAATTTTCCAAGGCTACTAAACCAATCGGTCTTTCGAGATTTGATCTTTCTTATGATCATGCCAATGTTATGTAATAATGCACCGACTCTGGGTAACTGGGGTCGGGGCGTTACAGGAAATCAGGGTACTTGGCGTGGGATTGTTGTGATTACTGTTTGTTGTTACATTTGGATATTGTCACGAACAAAATCTAGTTTATCTCAAAACCGACACCTAACCTAGCCTGTGATAAGACCTGAAGGGAATTCCCAATCCCTATGGGCAGGCCCAAGTGTACGGGTATCATAAAATGAAATTTGGGAATTATTTACCCGAGTTAATAAACATAAAACAATAAACAAATCCAACATATAAAAATCCGTATTTTTCGAACCAATACATCTCTTACAAAAAATCATAATTGAGTTATGCAATTTAGAATAATAATCAAAGGCTAATAGAAGGTAACAAAAAAAGGAAATCCCAAGAGCATCCTCATGGAAAGAGGCACCTCCCTCAAGCAATCTTCATAACACAACATCATGAAGGACCACTAGAAACCCAAACAATTTTCACTAAAAGCTTTATCCAAACCTGTGACAAAATAAGCAAGTCTACTTACACCCAATGTTTTAATTAGGGTGTAAGATAAATATTTGTATGATTCCACAACTAAAATATTCCATGTGATAAACATCCAAAGATGAAAATCTGGCATGTTTTGATAACATGAAATGATAGTAACAATTTCTAAAAGATGAAACTTTATATAAAAACACTCTTCAAGTGGGATACATTAAAGAATAAACACATTTAAATAGAATTAAAAAGATACTGAATTTTCTATCCAAACATACTGTATTCCGATGGTTGGCATAATGTATCTAATCAGCACAATCAACAAGAAATAACCCCTAGGCACTAGCTCATTGTGGGTCCCAGGTACCTTGTATCTCAGTGAAAGTAACCATCATGATATCAGTTCCTGTGCACACGAGCCACTAGTAGGGATCATATTAACAACCTTGTGGCTACCCATCATCATCATCATCATAATCATCATCATCATCTAGTTATTTTTTTAAGTGTCAAAATTGATATGTTAAACAAAGGCCAAACCCCACAGGATCACTAGCATACTAGTACACGTCCACCCACAAAGATACCCGTGTGTTCCCTCTTTTTCACAAAGAAGTTCCACAAGCCATGAAATACAATTTTCACATGAAAATATCACTTCCAAGTCACACACACACCAAATAGACCACAAAAATGTCACATAAACTCTTTTTTCATTCAAATTCATTTTGAAACAATACTCACACAAAACAGCCCACAAACGTGTTTAACTCCTTTCTTATAATTTGATAAATCATTTCATTAATTTATAATAAATTATAAAAATGTTTGAAATAATAAATCACCAAATTACCTTTCAAAACCCTATATTAAGTGAACACACTCACCAAATAGTACAATTTCATCCTTTTCCCATTTTGTTTAACCCAATAAATCATTTACAATTTTTATAAATCAACCCCATGGGGTACAACCATGATTTGTACACAAAACCCAACTCAAAACCCTCTTTCCAGGCCAAAATAAGCCCAATACCAATCTAAAATAGATTTTTCAGACCTAGAAACATATATTAAACCACTTTTAAATGTTATCAAATTACCTCAAATGATACAACAAAAGATACACATGGAAAACACAGAATTTAAAACAAATATAAAACTTTGAAACAAAAGCATAATCAATACAACCAAAAATGGTTCCCCGCACCAAAAATAATTTAAGGGGAACATGATAAAAATATAAATGAAGCAATTTTAATCCTCTTCTGTTTCTTACACAAGTAACCATGTACCATTTGTGCCAAAAACACCAAATGTGGGCGAAAAACCTAAACTGTACCACCACAACACCACAAGGAAGAGAAATCAAGACCAAATACACAACATTTCACCAAAATGACTCATGGATAAACACTATGTAAGAATCCCAACTTCTATACATTTTAGAAACTCATGAAAAGGTGGAAGAAACCATAAGGAGAAGGAAGAAATAAAAAGGAGTATTACTTGCATGAACTTGAATTTCCCCAATCAAATAACTAATAAATGTTGAGTTCCAAGGGAGGGTGAGAGAGCTTGGAGGATGTTAATAGAGGTAGGACAGGAAATGGGGATGAAATGGGCAGATTTGGTTGAATTATGGAAGGGAGAAAAGTTCAAAACACGTAATATTTTTAATGTGCTGGACACCTTTCATGGTTTGGTTGAACGGTTTAGTAAACCATGCAGCCTATTATGGACACCCAAAACCATGACATTATATTCCAATTTTAGGGGGGGCCAAGGGGGAAACCTTGGGGGAAATATAAGATAAAGAAATGTGTTGGTCGGAGTGGATACACAAGAGGGGTGGTGAATTGAGTTCCAATTAAAATTTCTGTTAAAATATTTTCTATTTAAAATCCCCCAATTTATAAAAACAAATTAAACTGTTGTGAATTTATACAGATTGTAAATGTTCACTTAGCTTCTAAAAGATTGATTAGGTCTCAGCTAATTTAACCACAGGATCAAACTAACATTTGAAACTAACCTACTGATTTACAATAACTGTAAACACTTGCTAATTTAACTATCAAAGTAGCTTTAAAAATAATTTTGCATTTCATAGTAATAGCAGTATAAAATAAAAGTTATATATAGTATACTTTAAACTTAAACTAAAGATGCACAATATATATAACAAGAGGTTCAGTCTCAAGCCAAGACATAGTCATCTCCAATTTATATAAATTTGATCCACACCCTGGATCGGGGTTAACAATAGTTTACAAAACTGTCCAGGACACGTAGGGACCTCTACCACTATTCTTAATGGGAAACAAAACAACAGACCAGGCCACACAAGGACCTCTTCCACAGTTGACATGGGCAAACAAGAGTTAAGAGTTTTGGAGTGAGGATTTTGATATCCTCCAGTTCAGTGCAGGAGACAGTGTGTGTATAAGATATACAGAGTACACCACATTGCTCAAAAGTAAATAAATAAATCCCTTAGAGAGAATAGATAAGAGTTTAGAAAGCTATAGTGATTAGCAATGCAGCTCTGGACTCGTTGGATTCAGCAGGAATGCTTCTGAGTCCTTCTCTGGTTTTTTTGTTGTAAAACAGTGTGTCGTAGTTCAGCTTGTCTTCTACAGGAGTGAGAAAGATCTCTTGATTCGTCGTGTGTTATTCAGTAGTGTTGTATTGCACTCATGAGGGTTCTTTGAAAGTCTTGAAATTACTTTCTTGCTCGGGATTGTTCTTCTTCTGTAGCACAGTGCTCTCAGGTGTATGTAAGTTCTTCTTATTGTATCGTCACACCTGCACATCGCCACTCTACTTGCACATGTACTGCATCTCAATCTTCCTTATATTCCTCGAGTTTTGGAAGTAGGAATGTGTCCCTTTTCATAGGTATGAGATATGGTTTCCTGACATGCCAACAACTATCATTAAATAACATTAATTGCATTAAAAACATCAAATATGATTGTTAGCATTATTTAAATAATATTGACAAAAAGATACGAAACGGTGTCATAGTGATTATGTAAACGATGTCTTCTTCTCGATATAGTCTTCATGGTATATGGTCATGGTATGAGCTTCACGCTATGAGCTTCACGGTATGAGCTTCACGGTATGTGCTTCACGGTATGTCCATGTCACGGTGTGTAGCTCACAGTGTCTGGGTCACGGTGTGTCCTTCACGGTGTCTGGGTCACGGTGTGTCCTTCAGGGTGTCTGGGTCACGGTGAGTCCTTCATGGTGTATGGGTCACGGTGAGTCCTTCACAGTGTCTGGGTCACGGTGAGTCCTTCAGGGTGTGTCCAGAATTCGACAAATATCTGTATTTGGACTTAGACAGTAATATGCAAAATATGGATTAAGTTTAACCAGTAGAGAATAAAATAGCTTGAATCATAAATATATAGGCTTGATAATATATATGAGATTTGTGATCATGCATAAGACTTGTAAATAATAAATAGAGTAACTAACATCCATAAAATTTGTTATCATTAGAACATGATGTGTGGTTATTATTGAGATTGAAGAGCATTAGCAAGATGTGAAATGAATATTGAGATTAATTAATAGGAATATGATTTGTGATCATTAAAACATCATTAATACATGAGGATTCCAACAATATCCCCCTTTTTAATGATCACAAATCATATATAGTCAAAATATAAATGAAATGTAACATTAAAGAAACTAGTATTGTAGAATACCAAAAATTAGAGAAAAATAGATTCGATAATAACATATCTCATTATAGTACTAACACTTGTATTTTATCTCCCACTTTTATACTTGTAAATTTTCTCCCCCTTTTGGGATTATCAAAAACTATAGAAAATGAAATGAAACACGACATTTTTCATTAAAAAAGGTTTAGAATAGAACCTAAAAGAGAAGTACAAACAGTAAACAAGAAATGACATCCCATCAAAAAGAAAACAGTCCCTGGACTCTTGAGGGATCCACCTTTTCCTTCCCATTATTAGCAGCCGGAGCTCGTACTGAAGTAGAAGAAGCCATAGATGTGGTAGACAATGAGGATAAGGGTAGAACTTCAAAAACAGATGGAGCCAAAGTGGGACCAGAAGAAGATCTTGGCTGTGGTTGGTCAAGAATGACTGGCCGGATCTGAGAAAGAGCTTGGCTGACTATAATGGCAGTTGAAGCTAAGGTAGGTAGACCAGGTCTAAAGGGTGCATCAGCTAGAGGAACTATAGTAGTACTCTACACATGAAGATACAGCTTCAAAAGATTGATGAAATTGGTAATGATTTCACCACCATATTGCATATCATTTTCAAAATTGTCGTTATTCTCTATAAATCTGTCCAACAATCTGGTGAACTCTGTAAGCTTCTGAACTTGGGCTTTGAAAGCTTGAGTCACCGGAGTGATTTTCAGGTTTTCCACAAGATATCTAAAGTGATATATCATATCACTTTTAGAGAAAATCCAGGTGAGATAAAAATCTATTTTCATAGTGATCTCTAGTTGTGCATCATTGGATATCTTAGAATGAATCCTAACCAATCACAATGCTCGATCACTGTTCTTAACCACTTCTGACAAAGAAGACAGATCCAAACCACTGAGGGAATTCTGATGTTCTTCCTTGATTAAGGATCTCAGTAGAGAATCATCCAATGAAAGTGTGGAGGTATGAATAGAATCAGGTGAAGCCTTGACAGCTTTGGTTAGAACTTTGAGCAGTTTCAGAACTTTTTGCAGGAATCCAGTGTATTCATCTATGAGATTATTCATATTTTCCACAAGTTCCGTCATGCGTTACATCATTTTTGTTTCACTTTTTCCAATATTCCTATCAAAAGATAGTAGATATGGATGCACATGAGACACAATCTCCCTATAAAGGATGGAATCAGAAGGCCCATGAAAAGTAGAGATTGGTGAAGGGGAAGAAACAAGAGTTGGCTCTGATCTCAATGACAACTCATTCTGCAAGTTTGCTACTATATTTTTCAGATTTGAAACATCAGAACTCAGTAGCTTATTTTCCACTCTGACTTCTTGAATTTCTCGGATCATCCTTGGTTGAATATGAAATGTAATATTTTCCAAGATAATTGATTTATCTTCTTTACATAACTGAGTCACTGGACGAGGTTGAGTGGATACAATTCTCTCAACTCCAGCTAATAGAGTCTCTCCAAAAAAATTCAGATCATATTTAGTTACAAAGGTGTGATGCTCGGGTAATGGTGCAGGTAAAGGTAGAGGAGCAGGTTCTGGTTGCGGTTTAGAGTCATCTTCAGACTCAAGTTTTGATTCAAATTGAGTTTGGGGCTCTGGTTCTGATTGAGGTTCTGGATGAGCTACAGACTTCAGTTGAAACAGGGAGGAAAGATCCATTCGAGTTGTAGTCACTTGAGCTGACTCATTTAGATCATAAAATCTTGGGAATTCATATCGATTGTACATAGAATATGTGACAGTAGGTTGAGAAGATTCAGCAGATCCATCTTCTATAATCTCAAGGTTTTGAGTTTCCTCCCCCTCAAACTGTGATTCCATTTCAGAGACTATAGGCTCAACAACATGGTCAAGATCCACAGGATTATCTCTAATCTCTTCAGTAAAATCATTCCTTGCCAGCTGAAAGGAAATTTCCATCCTCTTTTTTAGCAGAGGGAATTATCTCAGGAACCGATTATTCCAATGGTTGAGCTTCTAGACTTGTTTCTTTCTCAACAGGGAGATCCTCTTCAACATGATCTGTCTCTATGGTTGCTTGCTGTTCTGAATAAGGAAAAACCAGTTTTCTTGCAGCATTAGGATGAGTTTCTGGATTGACACCCTCTTCTCTCAAACCAAAAGAAACTTCCTCTCCTTGAGTTATTTCAGTAGGAATGATAGCAGGGACAATAGTCCTTTCTTTTTCAACAGGAGTTGTTTCCTTTGGAGGTATTCCTGCCTCTTCTATAGGTGAAACTTCAGCTGCCACTTCATCATCATCATCTTCTTCTTCTTATGAATACTCAACCACTTTATCTTGTTCCATACCAGGATCGGCTATATTCTTAGGCCTTCTTGGATAGTCAACATGATTAAACTTTTTATAGAGTTGATCATTATCCTCAACCCACTGCTTCTTCCATGGGTTCCAGCTAATCTTCATCCTTCTGATGATAGGCATGGATAAGTAGAAATCAAAGTCCTCTAACTTTTATTCATTCGGTCCATCCATCCCTTTTTCAACTAGCATGGCAGAAATCATCCTTGAGTAAAACAAGGAGGTGGATTTGGAAGTGACTTTGATCAGCTCACAGATGTGGTTAATAACATACTTGAAAAGATTGATCTTGTGGACATTCTTCAACTGGTGAATTAGGAACACATCATGATACTTCATTTTATTAAAATCACCTTTTCATGGACTGATCAAATTCTGAACAAATTTGAAATGAATTCTAGTCTCCCCATCTAATTCAGCAGCAATAACCCTTCGCTTGGTACCATTACCAGTTTGAATTTCCAAGGAATTTTCCAGATTGAAGATATCCGAAGATGGAGGAGGGTCTCTCTGGTAGTCTTCACAAACTCCTTCTTGTGGAATCCCTAGGAATGAAGCTCACAACCTCGAAGAGAAAGAACACTTTTGTCCATTTATCCATCTTGTCACTATAAATCATTCTCCAAACTCAAAGAAAAACTTCACATACGGACCGACCTCGGGTAAATCAGTCTATTTTGTCCAGAGAACCATTCAATCCATCCTTGTTCTCTTAAAACATTCAAAACTAAAGACTTGCTAGAAATCATCCATTCAGCGAAAATATCCTTTTCTGGTACAACCGTACGACTTACCAGGTTTGGGTTTAGAGGTCCTTCGGGATCTATCCTTGGTATCTTCTTCTGTTTCTTAGAGCGGTGCTTCTCAGACGAGGGTGAAGATGGACGCTTCATCCTTGGCATCCACTGATGGTTTGGGAGAGAGGGAAGAGAAGTTTTAGGAGAGTGTTTGGGTAAGTAATCAAATGAAATCCTTATGTTTTATCATTTGGGAATGTCAAATGTCATAAAAACAAAAACCCGGGAAATCAAATAGCAGTGAAATAAAAAATTACCGTGATACGGGTTAAAATAAGAATATAAATAATCTTCAAGGTGAGACCATGAGTAAGCATTATGGTGTAATAAAAAACATTCATTACAGTGAGACAGTTGGTGGTCGTCACGGTGAGACAGTGACCATTCTGTATAGTCACGGTGAGACAGTGAGTTGACAGACCGTGAGCACAGGGTCTTAACGGTGAGACCGTGAGCATTAAATAGTAACTATAAAATAGTATGTATGAAACCCTAAAGTAAAATACAGTAAAGTATTAAACATTAATATCAGTAAGATATCTATTTATGATTAATAATACCAAGATCATGTATGATGTAGTCTAATTTTTCATAATTTAATGGTTTAGTGAATATGTCAGCAAGATGATATTCAGTACCAAAGAATTCCAAAGTGATATCACCTTTTTGATAATGATCCCTCAAAAAGTGATGTCTTGCATCAATATGTTTTTTCCTAGAATGAGAAAAAAGATTCATAGAAATGTTAATAGCACTTGTGTTGTCACAATTTATTGGGACTTGTATGAATTGATATCCATAGTCTAGTAATGTGTGTTCCATCCACAAAATTTGTGCACAACAACTTCCAGAAGCTATTCATTCAGCTTCTGTAGTAGATAATGCAACGGAATTTGGATTCTTACTACACCATGATACTAGTGAATTGCCTAAAATGTGACATGTTCCAGAGGTTCTTTTTCTATCTATCTAACATCCATCAAAATAAGAATCAGAATAACTAACTAAATCAAATGATTGTCCTTTGGGATAGAAAAGTCCTAAATTGGGAGTATACTGGAGATATTTAAAAATCCTTTTTACAGCATTTAAATGTGACTCTTTAGGGTTTTCTTGAAAATGAGCACACATACACACACTAAAAATAATATCAGGATGACTAGAAGTCAGGTAGAGTAGACTTCCAATCATTCCTCTATAAGTGCTTTGATCTAAAGATTTACCATCTTCATCAAGATCCAACATACAGGTGGTACTCATGCGAGTGTCACTACTCATTGTGCTATCCAATCCAAAACGTTTTAAAATATATATAGTATATTTAATTTGAGTTAAAATAATTCCACCATCATTTTGGAAGATTTGAAATCCCAGAAAGAATTTGAGTTCACCCATTAAACTCATTTCAAAATCATCTTGCATCATTTTAGAAAAACCAGTACATAGGGAATTTATTGAAGATCCAAAAATAATATCATCTACATAAATTTGTACAACTAAAACATCTTTATAAATAAGTTTTATAAAAATAGTAGGATCAGCTATAACTTTTGTAAAACCTTTGGAAATTATAAAAGTACTTAATCTATCATACCAATCTCTTGGAGCTTGCTTTAAACCATATAATGCTTTTGATAATTTGAAAATATGATATGAAAAATGAGGGTTTGAAAATACAGGGGTTGTTCAACAAACACATCCTCAGCAATATATCCATTTAGTAATGCACTTTTGACATCCATTTGATATAGTTTGAAATTTAGATGTGCAGCATAAGCAAGTAAAATCCTAGTAGCTTCTAATCTGGCTATAGGATAAAAAGTCTCCCCATAGTCATTTTATTTTTCTTGATTGTAGCCTTTTGCAACTAGCCTAGCTTTATTTCTAACTATATTTCCAGATTCATCTACATTATTTCTAAACATCCATTTAGTGCCTATTCTAAAAGTGTCCTTAGGTCTTTCAACAAGAATACAAACGTTATTTATTTCAAATTTATTGAGTTCTTCTTGCATTTCAATTACCCAAAATTCAACATTAATAGAATCATCAATGTTTTTAGGTTCAAGAAGTGACAAGAAGGCTTTCTGTTCAACCTGATTTCTAAGAGAAGCTCTAGTCTATGTCCCTCTATCTAGATTTCCTACAACAACATCTAAAAGATGATTCTTTTGAATTCTAGTTGATCTAGTAATGGTAGGACTAGAAATTTCAGGTTCTTATAATGGTTTGGGTTCATTAGAAGCAGATTCTGGAATAATTTCAGAACTGGTTGTCTTTATAGAAGGTTTATTGATTTTATCATTAAGGTCCAGAACAGATAAATCTTATTCAAGATTTTCAAGAGAGTTTTTAGGCTCATGTGGTTCAGCTTCATCGAACATGATGTGAATAGATTCTTCCACACATTTGGTTCTTTTATTGAAATCTCTATAAGTTTTGCTGGTTAAAGAATATCCTAAAAATATTTCTTCATCACTCTTAGAAGCAAACTTATCAAGATTATCTTTTGTATTAAGAATAAAAACATTGAATCCAAAGACTCTAAAGTAACTGAATTTAGGTTTTCTATTATTCCAAAACTCATATGGGGTCTTCTTAAGAAAAGTTCTAATAAAGACTCTATTAATGATATAACAAGATGTATTCACAGCTTCAGCCAAAAAGTAAATAGGCAGGTCATATTCATTAAGCATAGTTCTAGCTATTTATTGCAGGGTTCTATTTCTTCTTTCAACTACACCATTCTAATGAGGTGTCCTAGGAGTGGAAAAGTTATGACTTTAGCCATTGTGTGAGCAATAGGATTCAAATTCATGATTTTCAAACTCACGACCATGATCACTTCTTAGAGTTTTAATGTTAATTCCACTAATATTTTCTACAGAGTTGGAGTATTAAACAAAGTAATAATAGGCTTCACTTTTGTGAGCTAAGAAGTATACCCAAGTATATCTAGAAAAGTCATATACTAGGACATAGACATAGTGATTCCCATTTGAACTATAAACTCTATATGGTCCAAACAAATCCATGTGAACCAACTCTAGAGGTTGAGAAGTTGAGACTTCTTTCATTGATTTAAAAGAAACATTATGTTGCTTTCCCTTTTGACAGGGATTACAGACTTTGTCATTTGGAAACTCAATATTAGGTAGGTCTCTGACCAAGTTCTTCATAGTTAGTTTCCTAAGTGAGTGTATATTGCAGTGTCCTAATCTTCTATGCCATAACCAAGACTCTTTATGAAAAGCATTTAAACAGGTAACATTTTGCTTAGTTAAGGAATTTAAATCAACAACATAAATATTTTAATTTCTTAAAGCATAAAATACTAAAACATTTTTAGTGTTAAAAACATTACAGGAATCATTTTGAAATTTGACATTAAAACCATCATCACACAATTGAGAAATAATTAACAAATTATATTTCATTCCATCAACAAATAAGACTTTGGAAATTAAAACTGAATCAGTGTTACCAATTTGTCCTAGGCCGATGATCTTTCCTTTAGAATTATCACCAAAGGTGACATGACCTCCATCAACCTTTATTAAACTCTTGAAAAATGAGTAATCCCCAGACATATGTATTGAAGACCCACTGTCCAAATACCATGTCTTCTTGTGAGAACTCTTCAAGCAGGTTTCTTACAAAACTTTTTTAGATAGAGTATGATTTTGGTACCCAAATCTTCTTGGGTCCAGACAGGTTAGAAATCAATGATTTTGGTACCCAAATTTGTCTTATGGGTCTCATATAATTCACAGAATCAAAATATTTTGAGAGATAAACTCTATTTGATTGATAACTATGTGAATAACTAGTTGAAGAATAGGGATTTCCAGAACTAGAACTAACAGTATTCTGTCCAGATTTAGGAATAAATCTTATCTTAGTAATCTGTCTCTGTCCAGGTTTGTAGCCTATTCCAGTAGTGTATTTTGGTTCTACTTGCTTTCCTAGAATTTGGGATAGTATATACATTCCATTTGGGAACTTCTCTAAGTATTTTCTAAGTTTTTCATTTGACATTTTCAGTTCAGTGTTCTCTTTTAACAGTTGAGCATTCTCCTCTTTTTCAATAGTTAGTTCAGTTTTAACAGTTGTAGTGAGAGCATTGTAACACCCTGAAATTTTATGAAAAATATTCTTTTTAATTTCACTATTGTCTTGTGTTGTACGCTACACCGAATGGAGATTTCACAACACGCATCCTTGACTTGCCTTGTATTACACGCAATCACGACCTTCCTCGATAGCGTGTTTAGTACGCAATACCGAGTTTCACTAAACAACGATATGCTATTAACATATTATTAAAACTAGCCGTTATGAATAGTAATAACGACCTTTTAAAATTTTAGAAATTTTATCTCTCAAAATGGACTTCATTTTTGGATTTAGAGTATCGAATTTAGCCTAAGGTGAAATTTTGGTGCTTTTCGGATAACTTTCATATTCTGATGAATAGTGAAAATTACTAAATTTTAATTAAAAACAACTTTTTTAATCGAAATAATTAATAGTGATAAATTATTAATTTGAGTGGTTTTAAAGTATATTTAGAATATATTTTTACAATTCAATACAATGTTGGTCATTGGATTTAATTTCACATTTACACCAGACATAAACAAGTGTTAATCTTTTGATAGTTATTATCTCTTAAAAACACGCTATTTGTTGTGACAGCGGAAATTAATTATAAAATTAATTAATGCAACTTATATGTTGGGAATTTTGTAAAATAGAAATCATTTTTGTATCAGAATATCAATTATAGCTTAGGATGAAATTTTGGAATTAGTCTGATAAACTTCAATTTTTGATGAATAGTGAAACTACTAAGTGGTAGTTTAAAAAATTATTTTTTTTCATAAATCTTAATTTTACCACTTCTGTGAATGGAATTTCAAAAATCCAAGAGACACGGTCAATGTCAGTAAGTAAAATGTGGTTCAATGAGAAGAAAATAATTTTTGGTGAATAGTAACTTTTTACTTTTAATTACCACGGTTAAAAGTAAATAGGGTAATTAAGGGTAAAAATGATATTAATATTACCCTAACACATGTCCTAATCCTATTGGACAAGTGTATCTCGACCAAAAACAACCTTAAGTGTAAAATATTATCATTTAGGCCCACTTGGATTAGATTAGGATATTTATTATTATTTAATTCAAAGAAGAGTTAAAAGAGTTAAAATCAAAGTTTATTTAGTAAAACATTTTTAATATAAGGTTATACATAATATAATTTCGACTATAAATATTAATTAGAAAGCTAAAAAGATTTCGTACATAATGGTATTTTATTTGTAATTTTTATACTTTAAATAATTTAATTTATTTATGACACAACGATGATGCAGTAATTACCTTTTTAAGCAAATATTAACATAATTGATGTTATAAATTCCCAAATAAATGTAATTTGAGACTTTTTACGACTTAAACTAATTTTCTAGGTTCATATGACATTTTATTGTTGATATAAGTTACTTGGTTCGAAATTATCATTCAGTTAGAAATTTCATAAAAATCATGTACTAAATAGTGTCAAAATTGACATAAATTAGTTTTTAAAACAAATACTATATTATTAATTTTTATTTAATCCCTAAAAATATAAGGTTAGGCCAAATGACTTATATAAGGATATATATATTAATAATAAACAACTTGGGGTTCTTTTGGCTTCATATAGTATGTTTATTAACCATATAGAGTAAGAAAACTAAAAGACACGGTAAAGGTTAAATTATTTAACTTAGAGTTAAATCTAATTGATAAGGTTAACATAACAACGTAAACTTGTCTAAATCCTATTGGATGAGAGTATTTAGACCCATCCCCACTTTAGCTTCGAAATAAGACCATTTTGAACCATTATAAACCGAATTTGACCTTAATATAAAATAATATTTTGAGATTTTCCTAAGATGCCCCTCTCATCCCTTATAAAAGGGCACCTCCTCCCTCTCCTCCTCACACAAATTTGAGAATTCATGCTCGGATAAACCCTGCCAAAATATCTTCTCCACTTTCCTAGTATCATCCTAGAGTTCCTGGTCTTCTTCAAAGACCATCCTTAGTTATTTAAGTGGAGGTTAAGTGAAGGCGTGTCAAAAAGAGGTAATATCCATTTCCGATCTTTTTCAATTTCTTTCTTCTTCAACTTCTTCTTCTTTAGTTGTTTCATGATAAAGTAATAACATCAGTATTTCGTATATACTGATATGTTATTATAAATATGAAAAAACTCTAATTAACTTTCCATCCATCCTACGGAAAAAGGAAATCACCGCGCGTGCGTACGTACGGAATACCGTCTCCACGCCGTGGTGTAATCTATTTTCCGCCACCACCTTAATTGGATGGGTATAATTGTGTAATGAGTAACTATATATTATTATTATAAAGTGATATTGATACTGAAATAGTATACATACACTTCAAAACAATTCCACGACCATGGGAACGATATCATCGCTTGTGCGTACGTACGGACTACCGTCTCCACGACGCAATGAGATTCATTCTCTATGATTAACCATTCATGAATGATTATAAAGTATATATAATAAGTACTAATGAAATATATGTCATAATAATGATACTGGATTTATGTATATATGTATGTCATCTACTTAATTCCATTCAATTCAATAAGGAAACGAAAACAGCGTTCATGCGTACGTACGGACTACCGTCTCCATGAACGCTGTATTTCATTCCATTTATCGATATTATATATATATATATATATATTATGAATATATATTATATATAAATCATGTTTTACATTCTGGATATAAGTAATCATGATCCAAGTAATCATATTAATAATTACAAGTTAAAAACACCGACGACAAATGAGACGATTTTACCCAAAACACTACTTTAACATGAATTTACAAAAGAACGGGTAATATAAAGTCATAAGTGGACCATATATGATATAATAACAATGAATATGATTCTGGAATAAGTCAATAACATGATTTAAATCATTATACAGGAGGTTTGGACACTTACGAAGAAAATCGGACCTAAGGTAAGGGAAATATCCCAATCTCATTTTTATCCGAGATTTTTTATACATTGGTATTTAATGGGGTGTATTTTATCATCCCAATCCATGTTCCCTCAATATTTAATATTTTTTACATCCACCTACAGTTTTTTAAATCCAATTTTACCCTTCGGTGAGTTTTTAGTAAAAGATATGAAAGGAAACTTTTGTCGTTTTTCGTACGAGGTACTTTTTGACTTTTCCGACAAAAGTACGAAGAATGTTTTGTTTAAACATATATGGCATGAATGGATTTTTAAAACATTATTTCCAAGAAGCTTCCTTTAAAAGTTTTGAAGTTTATTTTTAATCAACTTCTTTTAGTTTAAAATTGTATGACATTTTAATAAAGGAAAAATGTTTTTGAAGTAGAAAGGATATTTTCTTCAAGAATGGAGTTCAAGAGTTTTATAAAAATTATTTTCCATCTAAGATAATAAAGGGTTCTGTTTCTATCCATATTATTAAATGGATTTGATTATGTTGTGATGGAAATATTTTTATGAATTCCTTTCTCTTATATGAATTGTTTTATGAAGTCACGATGTTTAAGAATCCCATTTTTATTACATGGGTTATGAAATGATGTATGGTTTATGATTTTGTGGCACACATAAGAATGGTATCATTATTAGATGGGTGGTACCTATATCTCCCTCCAATTCATTGGGTAAAGATTTTATATCTCATGAGATAGACATGGATGGAATGGTAGGTTATACCGGTTCAGTGAAACAGGACTGAAATGAGGGTGACTCGGTTCAGAAAGGGACTTTGTCCACTAAGATAGTCTTGGCAGTGAGTCTTGACTAACAAGAAATGATTCTCTATGATTATGTGTGTATGCCACAAAGATTCATGTTTTATGTTATGATTATTGTGATTACATTTCACTACCATGATTTATCCAATGTTATGAAATTATGATCTCTTTTGCAGGTTAAGATTTCCAAAAGTTGTGTTCTTATGAATATGATGTGATTGATTTTTCTTTTGTTTACCCTTACTGAGCATTTGAGCTCACCCTTTTATGTTTTCTTTTCCCTAGTATATAAAGAAAGGTTTTAGGTAAAAAAAAAGTGTAAGATCTTTATGGGAGATATTGAAGATCTTTCACCACGATTAAAGATTACGTTCCGAGTTTCCAAAGACACTAAACTATTACGATCCTTGTGTGTGTGTTTTTTTTGTTATGTACTAATTATTCTGCAAATGTAATTTAATGTCTATGTACGCCAGGCTTCGGGTCTCTACAGTTGGTATCAGAGGAAAGTTTTAGTCAACCATTGGAAACTAGGATGTGATAACGTTAGTGAGATCCCTAGAGATATTTCTAAGGTATGTCTAGGGATGTCCCTAAGGATAAGTATACGTATAGGATATAGTCCTAGAACTATGGTAACGATCTTAGAATTTAACCTAAGATGTTAGATATTAAGGGTACTCCCCATTTACTATGTTGTTTTCCCTAGAATTATTTTTGCCTCTCACACTATTCTTTTTGGGTTTTAGACGATGTCTGGAACCCGAAGGAACCGTGTTGATCACTGTAATGGACAATGCAATGATTTTCCTCCTGAACAAACAAGTGTTATGGGAGATGGAGTACAAAATCTTATTGCTATACTTACACAAGCTATGAATCATTCTGGACTTCCAAATGAGTAGAGAAGGGAACAATATTCTATTGAATCCTTCATGAGGAAACATCCACCTACTTTCAGTGGGTCTTCTGATCCACTTGTTGCTGAACAATGGATCGGTACCACTGAAAAGATATTTTCAGTTCTACAATGTTTAGAACATGATAAAGCCATCTTAGAAGTATATCGTTTGTAAGGTGAAGATGATCAATGGTGGAATCTTATCAAGAATACAAGGCCAAGAGATGAAATTGAGTCCATGGAATGGGACAAGTTCAAGAACTTGTTTTTCAGTAAGTAATTCCCTCGTATTCTTCGAACAAAGATGGAAAAAGAGTTTCTTGAGCTGAAGCAGAAGGATGATGAATCTGTTGGTATATACGAAGCGAATTTTACAAGACTTGCAAGGTATGCATCTGGCATTATCATCCAACCTGAAATTAAATTTGATCGATTCTTCAGTGGCATAAAACCAAATCTTCGAAGGGAATTAGCTATAAGAGACTTCAGTAGCTATGAAGAAATTGGGTGTTGTGCTATCAAGGTAGAAATGGAAGTTGGTGTTACATATCCATCTCATGGTTTTGACAAGAAACGAAAGATGGAGTTCAAGGAGAAATCTTAGAATAATGGTGAAAAGAAGATGAATGTTTCTTTATGCTGAAAGTATGGAAAGAAGCATGGGGGAGATTGTCTTAAAGGGACAAGTAAATGTTTCAAATGTGGAAAGGAAGGTCATCGGGCATTTGAATGCCGCAATGATGGGAAGAAGATGTCTAATGATGCAAACAAAGGAAGTGATACACAGAATGAACCTACTACACTTCAATGTTTCAAGTGAAAGGAGATGGGACATTATGCCAATAAATGCCCTAATCCATGGGTTAGTGATGATCAACATGAGCAACCGCTTAAGGCAAAGGACAAAGGGAAGTCACATGCGATCACTATTGGCGATGTTGAATATGACAACGATGTGGTGGAATGATTAAGTGTTTATGTAATGGGATTCCAAAATAATGTTGTATCATGGAGTATTGGAATATTTATGTATTGGTCTAATGTGGTATTCAAAGTGATTGAGATATTTTTGGAAATAAGATGATATGCGCATAATGAAGGGAAATGAGAAAATGAAATATTTGACAGTATTCATGAGCTCATGATTGATATAAGGACTAAGTGATATCATGGTTTGAGTATATAGAATTTTGAAGATTTTGGTATGTGGAAGGTGTTAAATTTTAACTGCATTCATGTTTTCACTAAGGTTCAATGGGTATTCAAGAGAATACATGATTAAGGACTTTGAATGTTTGGAATGTGACCAACAAAACATATCTTATGATATATGGGGATCAACGATGGTATTAAATCTCTGGTAATCATTTTCACTATGTTATGAGAGTGGACTGCAGTATTATGGATAAGCCTAAATATTGGAATGGATTATGTTGGACATAAGTTAGTATTATTTAAGGATTGATGTTTTTTTCGATATTATTGATGGGATGTTATAGTAATATAGTTTTAGAAAAAGGACAACCTGCAGGACGGGCGACAACCCATCGCATCGGACAAGGCTGTGGGAATCGAACCCACAATCGAAGTGCGACTGGCCTTTATCTCCTACCACTGGCCTACAGGAAGTCCCTGTTTAGTAGAAACTAGTTTTATTATATTAAGCAGTATGATATATAAAGTATAAGTCCATTTTAGGAACCATATATGATTAATCTCACTATAGATCGACTTATGTATATAATTTTTGCTAACCTTTTGTTTGAGACAGATGGAATGACCTGTCATTCTATCACATGATCTGCTAACACTTCACAAATAACAAATTAAACTTCATTTATTTAAGAGATGAAGTGGAAATTGTTCATGGCACGAACAACAGTGAGATTGTACCAAAATAAAGTAAGTATTTATTCTAATTCAAATTTTCAACTTTAGGGAAATGATCTTGAAAACAAAAAATGTTTTCCTAGTGATCTTATACCTGATGAATTAGATGGTACCTTATATCATCACAAATCTATGGATTTGTGATTACTGGATTTTCCATAGCCATGTTCTCTACCACTCTCCATCAGAACATGATGGTTAGATTTCTCTTCCATATCCATATTTTCACCTATGTGGAAACCTAGTGATTAGTTTATTTGGGTAACCGTTACGTTTCATACCTTTGTTTTTAAATATTGGTTTTGGTATTCCTTTTTACGATGTGGGTTTCTATTAAAAAAACTTTTGAATAGTAAACCATTTATAACCCCGACAAATTTCGAGGGCGAAATTCATTTTAAGGGGGGTAGAATGTAACACCCCGAAATTTTATGAAAAATATTATTTTTAATTTCACTATTGTCTTGTGTTGTACGCTACACCGAAAGGAGCATTCACAACACACATCCTTGACTTGCCTTGTATTACACGCAATCGCGACCTTCCTCGATAGCGTGTGTAGTACGCAGTACTGAGTTTCACTAAACAACGATATGCTATTAACATATTATTAAAACTAGCCGTTATGAATAGTAATAACGACCTTTTAAAATTTTAGAAATTTTATCTCTCAAAATGGACTTCATTTTTGGATTTAGAGTATCTAATTTAGCCTATGGTGAAATTTTGGTGCTTTTCGGATAACTTTCATATTCTGGTGAATAGTGAAAATTACTAAATTTTAATTAAAAACAAATTTTTTAATCGAAATAATTAATAGTGATAAATTATTAATTTGAGTGGTTTTAAATTATATTTAGAATATATTTTTACAATTCAATACAATGTTGGTCATTGGATGTAATTTCACATTTACACCAGACATAAACAAGTGTTAATCTTTTGATAGTTATTATCTCTTAAAAACACGCTATTTGTTGTGACAGCGGAAATTAATTATAAAATTAATTAATTCAACTTATATGTTGGTAATTTTGTAAAATAGAAAATCATTTTTGTATTCGGAATATCAATTATAGCTTAGGATGAAATTTTGGAATTTTTCTGAAAAACATCAATTTTTGATTAATAGTGAAACTACTAAGTGGTAGTTTAAATTTTTTTTTTCATAAATCTAAATTTTACCGCTTCTGTGAATGGAATTTCAAAAATCCGAGAGACACGGTTAATTTCAGTAAGTAAAATGTGGTTCAATGAGAAGAAAATAATTTTTGGTGAATAGTAACTTTTTACTTTTATTTAGCACGGTTAAAAGTAAATAGGGTAATTAAGGGTAAAAATGATATTAATATTACCCTAACACATGTCCTAATCCTATTGGACAAGTGTATCTCTACCAAAAACAACCTTAAGTGTAAAATATTATCATTTAGGCCCACTTGGATTAGATTAGGACATTTATTATTATTTAATTCAAAGAAGAGTTAAAAGAGTTAAAATCAAAGTTTATTTACTAAAACATTTTTAATATAAGGTAATACATAATATAATTTCGACTATAAATATTCATTAGAAATATAAAAAGATTTCGTACATAATGGTATTTTATTTGTAATTTTTATACTTTAAATAATTTAATTTATTTATGACACAACGATGATGCAGTAATTACCTTTTTAAGCAAATATTAACATAATTGATGTTATAAATGCCCAAATAAATGTAATTTGAGACTTTTTACGACTTAAACAAATTTTCTAGGTTCATATGACATTTTATTGTTGATATAAGTAACTTTTTTCGAAATTATCATTCAGTTAGAAATTTCATAAAAATCATGTACTAAATAGTGTCAAAATTGACATAAATTAGTTTTTAAAACAAATACTATATTATTAATTGTTATTTAATTCCTAAAAATATATGGTTCGGCCAAATGACTTAGATAAGGATATATATATTAATAATAAACAACATGGGGTTCGTTTGGCTTCATATAGTATGTTTATTAACCATATAGAGTATGAAAACAAAAAGACACGGTAAAGGTTAAATTATTTAACTTAGAGTTAAATCTAATTGATATGGTTAACATAATAACATAAACTTGTCTAAATCCTATTTTATGAGAGGCTTTTGACCCATCCCCACTTTAGCTTCGAAATAAGACCATTTAAAACCATTATAAACCGAATTTGACCTTAATATAAAATAATATTTTGAGATTTTCCTAAGATGCCCCTCTCCTCCCTTATAAAAGGGCACCTCCTCCCTCTCCTCCTCACACCAATTTGAGAATTCATGCTCGGCTAAACCCTGCCAAAATCTCTTCTCCACTTCCCTAGTATCATCCTAGAGTTTCTGGTCTTCTTCAAAGACCATCCTTAGTTCTTTATGTGGAGGTTAAGTGAAGGCGCGTCAAAAAGAGGTAATATCCATTACCGATCTTTTTCAATTTCTTTCTTCTTCAACTTCTTATTCTTTAGTTGTTTCATGATAAAGTAATAACATCAGTATTTCTTATATACTGATATGTTATTATAAATATGAAACAACTCTAATTAACCTTCTATCCATCCTACGGAAAAAGGAAATCACCGCGCGTGCGTACGTACGGAATACCGTCTCCACGCCGTGGTGTAATCTATTTTCCGCCACCACCTTAATTGGATGGGTATAATGGTTTAATGAGTAACTATATATTATTATTATAAAGTGATATTGATACTGAAATAGTATACATACACTTCAAAACAATTCCACAACCATGGGAACGATATCATCGCTTGTGCGTACGTACGGACTACCGTCTCCACGACGCAATGAGATTCATTCTCTATGATTAACCATTCATGAATGATTATAATGTATATATAATAAGTAATAATGAAATATATGTCATAATAATGATACTGGATTTATGTATATATGTATGTCATCTACTTAATTCCATTCAATTCAATAAGGAAACGAAAACAGCGTTCATGCGTACGTACGGACTACCGTCTCCATGAACGCTGTATTTCATTCCATTTATCGATATTATATATATATATATATATATATTCTGAATATATATTATATATAAATCATGTTTTAGATTCTGGATATAAGTAATCATGATCCAAGTAATCATATTAATAATTACAAGTTAAAAACACGAACGACAAATGAGACGATTTTACCCAAAACGCTACTTTAACATGAATTTACAAACGAACGGGTAATATAAAGTCATAAGTGGACCATATATGATATAATAACAATGAATATGATTCTGGAATAAGTCAATAACATGATTTAAATCATTATACAGGAGGTTTGGACACTTACGAAGAAAATCGGACCTAAGGTAAGGGAAATATCACAATCTCATTTTTATCTGAGATTGTTTATACATTGGTATTTACTGGGGTGTATTTTATCATCCACATCCATGTTCCATAAATATGTAATATTTTTTACATCCACCTACAATTTTTTAAATCCAATTTTACCCTTTGGTGAGTTTTTAGTAAAAGATATGAAAGGAATCTTTTGTCGTTTTTCGTACGAGGTACTTTTTGACTTTTCCGACAAAAGTACGAAGAATGTTTTGTTTAAACTTATATGGCATGAATGGATTTTTAAAACATTATTTCCAAGAAGCTTCCTTTAAAAGTTTTCAAGTTTATTTTTAATCAACTTCTTTTAGTTTAAAATTGTATGACATTTTAATAAAGGAAAAATGTTTTTGAAGTAGAAAGGATATTTTCCTCAAGAATGGAGTTCAAGAGTTTTATCAAAATTATTTTCCATCTAAGATAATAAAGGGTTCTGTTTCTATCCCTATTATTACATGGATTTGATTATGTTGTGATGGAAATATTTTTCTGAATTCCTTTCTCTTATATGAATTGTTTTATGATGTCACGATGTTTAAGAATCCCATTTTTATTACATGGGTTATGCAATGATGTATGGTTTATGATTTTGTGGCACACATAAGAATGGTATCATTATGAGATGGGTGGTACCTATATCTACCTACAATGCATTGGGTAAAGATTTTATATCTCATGAGATAGACATGGCTGGAATGGTAGGTTATACCGGTTCAGTGAAACAGGACTGAAACGAGGGTGACTCGGTTCAGAAAGGGGCTTTGTCCACTAAGATAGTCTTGGTAATGAGTCTTGACTAACAAGAAATGATTCTCTATGATTATGTGTGTATTCCACAAAGTTTCATGTTTTAAGTTATGATTATTGTGATTACATTTCACTGCCATGATTTATCCCATGTTATGAAATTATGATCTCTTTTGTAGGTTAAGATTTCCAAAAGTTATGTTCTTATGAATATGATGTGATTGATTTTCTTTTTTTTACCCTTACTAAGCATTTGAGCTCACCCTTTTATGTTTTCTTTTCCCCAAGATATAAAGAAAGGTTTTAGGTAAAAAAAGGGGAAGATCTTTATGGGAGATATTGAAGATCTTTCACTACGATTAGAAGATTACGTTCCGAGTTTCTAAAGACACTAAACTATTACGATCCTTGTGTGTGTGTTTTTTTTGTTATGTACTAAGTATTCCGAAAATGTAATGTAATGTCTATGTACGCCAGGCTTCGGGTCTCTACAAGCATGTTGTTTTCTTAATGATTTTTATTTATCCTTAAGTTCATTGCATGTCTCTTCCAGCATATTATATTATTCAAATAATTCCTCACTAGTCATGTTTTCAAAATCCGAATCAGATTCTGCATCATCTCTAGAATAATAAGTATTTAAAATAGGAGTATCTAAGGTTACATCAGATGTGTTAGTCATAAAACACATGTTGGCACGATTCTTTTCAAAACTTGACATTTCAGATTCACGTGTGCTATCTTCTGAAGCACTCTAGGTATCCTTCATATATTTATTATACTTATTGTCCTTGTAATCATATTTATTTTTTAATTTTAGCTTTGGGTAGTCTACTTTAATGTGTCCTTTCCTTTTTAACTCGTAGAAAACAACTTCATCACTTTTATCGGGCTTTTTTCAGTCCTTCTTCTAATGTCCCTTATTGTCATATTTTCCCTTGTAATTTGATTTTCTTAAAAATTTATTCTTCCTATAAAATTTCTAAAACCTTATGGATATCTGAGCCAATTCATTATCACTATCAGAGTCTGAGCTTTCACTTTTTGAACTGTCAGTTTGTATTTGAGCTTTTTCTTTGTCCTTATTCTTTGAAGCAGTAGTCTTTAAAGCCACTGATTCTATTTTTGGTTCATCCTCTTCCTCTTTATTCACCTTTAGTTCTTCCTCATACATCTTAATCTTACCATAGAGTTATTTGAAAGGTAGAGTAGCAATGTCAGATGACTATCTGATTGAAACAGATGGGCCTCTCCATCGGTCTGGTAGACACCTCAATATCCTTATAATTTGTTCCTTTTATGGAACAACTTTTCTGACTGAATTCATTGTATTGACTATCTCATTAAACCTGAGATTCAAATCAGAAATATGTACATTAGTTTTCATTTCAAAATTTTCATATTTAATAGTATAAGTATTCAATCTCATTTCATTAACAATGGTTGTTCCCTCATGAGAAACACCCAAAGTATCCCATATTTCAGAAGTAGTTTTACAAGTAGAAATTCTGTTAAACTCCTGATATCCTAGAGAACAGTACAGGGCATTCGCAGCTTTAAAATTATTATTGTAACCAGTCTTTTTAGGTTAATCCCAAGTTCTTCTTTCAGTTTCTAGAATTTTATATTGTGACTCTATAGCAGTCCAAAATATCAAAACCCATGATTTCTAAATGAATTTTCATTTTAAGCTTCCACTGAGAATAGTTTGTACCATTAAAGAAAGGTGGCATGTTAGTAGGAGCATCCTCTAGTCTATTATCCATAACTAGATTTTAGAAAATAGTTTTAAAGTTATAAAATGTATAACTAATAGAAATTTAATATCTTTAAAGATGCAACTAAAATCACAGTTGGAAAACAGAGTATTTCAAAAATACTTAAGCAAAAACAAAGCCTTTGATACCAAATGTTGGTCGGAGTGGATACTCAAGAGGGGGGTAAATTGAGTTCCAATTAAAATTTCTATTAAAATATTGTCTATTTAAAATCTCCCAATTTATAAAACAAGTTAAACTGTAGTGAATTTATACAGATGGTAAATGTTCACTTACCTTCTCAAATATTGATTAGGTCTCAGTTAATTTAACCACAGGATCAAACTAACTTTTGAAACTATCCAACTGATTTACAATAAGTGTAAACACTTTCTAATTTAACTATCAAAGTAGATTTAAAAATGGTTTGGTATTTCAAAGTAATTGAAGCAGAAAATAAAAGTTATATATAGTATACTTTAAACTTAAACTAAAGATGAAAAACAGATAAAATAAGAGGTTCAGTCTCAAGCCGAGACTTATTCCTCCCAAATTTATATAAATTTGATCCACACCCTAGATTGGTGTTAAAAACAGTTTACAAAACTATCCAGGCCATGCAGGGACCTCTACCACTGTTCTTCGTGGGAAACAAAACAAAGGACTAGGCCACACAAGGACCTATTCCACAGTTGACATGGGTAAACAAGAGTTAAGAGTTTTGGAGTGAGGATTTTGATATCCTCTAGTTCAGTGCAAGATAAAGTGTGTGTATAATATATACATAGTACACCACACTGCTCGAAAGTAAATAAATAAATCACATAGGGAGAACAAATAAGAGTTTAGAAAGATCTAGTGATTAGCAATGTAGCTCTGGACTCGTTGGATTCATCAGGAATGCTTCTGAGTCCTTCTCTGGTTTTTCTGTTGTAAAACAGAGTGTCGTAGTTCATCTTGTCTTCTACAAGAGTGAGAAATATATCTTGATTTGTCGTGTGTTCTCCAGTAGTGTTGGATTTCACTCATGAGAGTTCTTTGAATGTCTTGAAATCTCTTTCTTGCTCAAGATTGTTCTTCTTGTGTAGCACAGTTCTCTCAGGTGTATTTAAGTTCTTCTTGTTGTATCGTCACACTTTCACATCGCCACTCTACTTGCATGTGTACTGCATCTCAATATTCCTTATATTCCTTGAGTTTTGGCAGTATGAATGATTCCATTTTCATAGGTACGAGATACGGTTTCCAGACATGCCAACAACTATCATTAAAGAACATTAATTACATTAAAAACATCAAATATGACTGTTAGAATTATTTAAATAATATTGAAAAAAAGATAAGAAACGGTGTCATAGTGATTATGTAAACAATGTCTTCTTCATCGTATAGTCTTCACGGTATGTGGTCACGGTATGAGCTTCACGGTATGAGCTTCACGGTATGAGCTTCATGGTATGTGCTTCACGGTATTTCCATGTCATAGTGTGTATCTCACAGTGTCTAGGTCACGGTGTGTCATTCATGGTGTCTGGGTCACTGTGTTTCCTTCACGGTGTCTGGGTCACAATGAGTCCTTCACGGTTTCTGGGTCATGGTGAGTTCTTCATGGTGTCTGGGTCATGGTGATTCCTTCACATTGTGTCCATACATAGACAAATATCTATATTTGGACTTAGGCAGTAATATGCAGAATATGGATTAAGTTTAACCAACAGAGAGTAAAAGAGCTTGAATCATAAATATAAAGGTTGAAAATATATGTGAGATTTGGGATCATGCATAAGACTTGTAAATAATAAAGAGAGTAACTAACATCCATAAGATTTTTTATCATTAAAACATGATGTGGAGTTATTATTGAGATTGAAGATCATTAACAAGATGTGCAGTGACGATTGAGATTAATTAACCGGAATAGGATTTTTGATCATTAAAACATGATTAATAAATGAGGAGTCCAACAATATGGGAGAACAATTCCCTAAAAATCACTCTTTTCACCCCAAAACTCATCCAACTCAGGGGTATAAACCACCTCAACAATATACCCCACAAGTGGTTCCACTAGGAGTATCACAAATCCCACTATAAAACACTGAAACCACTTACCATCCCTTTGAAAAAAGAGGAGGAAAATTACCATAAAATAACACCAAGACATAGTTCATAGATCAAGAACACATGAGAAATCAAAAATCCAAACATAGAACACCCTAAAAACAAGATAAAGCTTAGAACCAAAAGTGGTTTTGAAACAAAGCAAGGAATTGATAATCTGGGAGTGATAGATATTATTTCCCCTTCAGTGACACACTTGTGTTGTGATATGAAAATTGTTTTTGAGAATTATTGAGAATTTATTAGTGGCTTAAATAGGCTTGAGAGTTGGATCTACAAGCATCATTCTTGGTACTCAGGGTTGTTGTTACATGAATCATTTGGTAGTCTTGGGAAAATAGGATGTGGGTATTTTTCGGAACTTGAAATTATTTCCTTATTGTGTGATTGAAATGAAAATGGTTCCTAAAATGAAATTATAAATATCAAAAAAGTGAATAAAATTGGTAGTTAGTTGGATTCTAAATGAGAAACATGTTAATGATAGTGTGTTCACCGTTGTTAACCAAGACCTAGAGGATGGATGGTTAAGGGTAGTGATAACACCTCAGTGTTGACTGTGTGGTGAGAAATGAGAGAAGGAAATTTTGAGATATTTTGTGTTTCTTTTTCCACTTACATAATGGTATAAATTTATGTTTTGAGATCTAAGATGTGTGGTTGGAATTATAGAGTTTATACCTCCAAGATTCTTGCTGAGGGGAGAACTTCAGTGTAAGGTGTAGAATGAAATTCCACAGATGGAGCATGAGGCACCGTTAGTGAAAGATGAATAGGAAGTGGAGTGGTTCCGATGGAATATTTCTTGTTTCATGAACTTCATTAAGATAGAACCAGGGCGGAAT
The DNA here is from genome assembly GCA_963277665.1 of Viscum album. NCBI lineage: Eukaryota > Viridiplantae > Streptophyta > Magnoliopsida > Santalales > Viscaceae > Viscum > Viscum album. Next base: position 368,804,460 of record OY728137.1, read on the forward strand.
CTGAAGAGCATGTATGTGTGGAAAAGGGCATTTAAGATGTATATCTCTCTAAATTTTACTGGAGAGGTGGGCTTGAGGGGGATAAATTTTGGGTGGAGTCCTTAGAGTTGATACATGACCATTTGGAGAATCTGACTGAGAGGAGGGTCATGTTGTATGGTTATATTCTACGTATATCAATGAAGAATTGGTTGAATATTTTGTTATGAACTATGTAGACTAATGATATGTTATGGAATGAGCTTTTGGATAGGTTATTGAGTCAATTATATCACAAGACATTGAGACAAGATAAGGATTCAGAGTTTATGAATCTGAATTAGGGGAGCATATACAAGTTGAATTATGTTGGATGCTTAATAGATCTACAACACATTTCCCCATAGTTAGAAGGAGATGAGGGAGCTATGACAAAATGATTTCAATATAGACTTAAGTGTGAGATTAAGTACTAGATAAATCTTTTTCGATTAAATAAATTTGATGATGTGGTGGATCAAGCTCTCATAGATGAAGGGAACCTGAGGAAGGCTCCAAGGATTGAAAAGGTAGTTATTACAGGGAAATCAGGATGCGTGACATCTGAGAGAAAGAAGCACCATTATGAAACCTTTACCCAGGGTAGGGATAAATTGTTGCGGTGATAGATTATATTGATAGTTTTTGTGTCATGAAAACATGGATGTGTTTAAGAGGAAACATGGGATGGGAATCATATATGTCAGCTCAAAGGCCCAATATTTTTGTCCCAGAATCTTAGTGTTGTTCATAAGTGTGGATCGAGGAAAAGCTGTTATAACGTATGGAGATTTCAGGATCTTGACCTTTTATGGAGTCATCTTGGGCACATTTTTAAGGTAGGTATTGTTATTTTAATTACCTTTTCTCTAGAGTTGTGGTTTGAGGTGCATTAGAGTGAAGTTTTAATAAAAATCTATGGATAAAGGGGTGTGCACGGTTTTCACATGGTTAGAAAAAACGTGTGCCAAAACCCAGGTAATTGTGCGAACCCAGATAGTGAAGTACACAAAGTTTTAACTTGGTTTTGTTAATATGTGACCCTACCAGGTGAAATTGTGTGCGCAAAACTACATTGTATGAAAATTTTAATTAAAAACACCCAAAGCCCCAAAACTCTTCCTTTTAGACATTGAATTTGGATTTGATGATTTTAGGTTATCCTATAACATTTCAAAGGGATTACAAGGTGATTAGAACACTTTTCTTTGAGATTGAAATCCCAGATTGAAGATCTTCTCTCTTCTTGGTAAATGGATTTCATTTTAATGCTTCTTCTGTTCTTTACTCTGTATTTATTTGATCTTCCCATGGAATACCTCTAGTATTTCCCTGAATCTAAACCTATGAGTTGAGATATTGATCTATGTTTTTTGATCTAGATATTTATTTTCTTGATCTTGATGCTTTTGATATTAATTTTATGTTTAGGTATTTAGATCGGGATTTTGATCAATGTCGTTTTGCCCCGCAGATTCTGGGGATTTTCCATTGGAAAACATTTCATCAACAAACTGAGTTAGGGGGTGTAAATCAAACACCCATGGACGTGTATTTGATAAGTGTATGTGATATTAATGGTTTTATTGCATCAATTAGTAATTATATTTCTAAATTGGGATAATTAGGAATGTGCAATTGACTTATTGATGTTTTGGAGATATAAATGATTAATTGTTGTTTTAATCATGGGACTAAGGGTATGCCAAATAGATAATTAATTTAAGAAAATTATTTAGGATTTGAGATACTATATTTGAGATATTGAATTGGTTGTGTTTGAGATAATTAATTGGGCAATTAACTTATAAGTTAATGATATGGCTTTATTGAGATAACTAATGGTGGATATATTATGTTCTTTTATGTTTGATTAAGATAATTATTTTTTAGATTAATTATCAAAATTTTATATTTGAATTGGATAATTAATTATTGAAAATTAATAATGGAATAAAATATATGTTGAATGATTAATTAATTAATGAATTAGTTAATGGATTTTGTGTTTTTAGTTAACTGTTGAGTTAACTAACAAATTTTATGTGTTTAACTATTTTTGGAATTGGTAATTGTATAATGATGAATTATTAATATTTGAATAAATAATGTGTAATGTGAAAATGGTGACATGGTCATTGGACATTAATTAATGGGTTGTAACATGGTCATCAAAATGTGTGATCTTTTAATAGTAACATGGTCATTAAGAATGAATTTAATGGATGGTATCATGGTCGTCCAAATTGTGAAATAATAATGGTAATATGAGTACTCTGAATAATGTCCCCTCGTGAGAATATATCAAAATCCATCTTGAGTTGAATCAGGTATTGAGATACCATTCACCCATGAATACTTTGAGATCCAATAGGAGTTGAAGTGGGTATTAAGTTCTAGTATTACCTAGGGAACACTTCAGGCTCTGACACAAGTCAAATTTCCTATAGAGGTATGGGTATCCTTGGGGACCCTAGAGGATGATGTGGTTAAATTAAGAATAAATGATAATGTGTTAACTATTAATTTATTTGTTTTAATTATTGCTTTATAGAACTACATACACTATATTTTTACTGGACTTCTTCAGACACTGTTGTTGGTAGCCTATTGAGTTGTCCTCACACTCTATTTGGGCCGCCTGATTGGCACCCGAGAAGACTTTTTTATTGCAGGACATGATATGGGAAAGGCCCTAGGATAGCTTTCTATTTTGGGGGATGGGGAATGGTTAAGGGAATCATACATGTTTCAAGACCCATGTGGGCATCGCTGTGTCTTTTTTTTCAATTTCATTGTAGACACTCATTACATGAATTTTCATAACATGATTTACCTTTCCATTGAGTATTGTATTTCCTATATGGTTTGATTGTGAATTTTGTTTTTTTTTGTAGTTATTTATATGATTACACAAATTTTTATTGTTGTTTTATTATGATGGTGTTTTACTCTAATAAAGAGGGTATAGTCTCCCCGAGACTGACTTACTAGACCCTCACTGATACTCAGCACCCTCTTGCAAATGGGGAGGCAAGCCTAAGGGCATGTGACCAAATGGATCGGGGCACCATTGTGTGGCACTTATGTTCTTTTGATACACTTTCTCATGGGTGACACATATTTTAGAAAAACTATGGGACGAAACCCTATACCATTTAAAAATGGGTTAATTTTCTATTTACCCTCCTTCTGGTAACATAACCCTACTTTATTCTTCAATTTTAATGCACAAAATACTACTTTTTTTGGGATATCATTCCACTATCAATGCTATGTTATTATCTAGGTTTTTTATCTGGACTCTGAATCGCTCACAATTAGTTTTAATTGGATGGATAATGATAAGTTACACAATCCCCTTCATTTAATTTCTCATTTTTATCACCCTCATGAATTCTATTTCTATGTGATATAATATTCCCTGTTTTAGGGTATTCACCTATTTATTTGATATCTACCATTACATCCCATGAAAAAGGACTACAATATATGAGGATACTACGGCCCATTTATGTTAGGTGCTCTATTTCTTTTTTCCCCTTAATTCTCAATGTTTATATATAATTATACTATGTTGTTCACTAAATTTTCCATGAGACACCTTCTAAAAGTAAAACTATATATATAAAATGGTAAATCCTTAGTTAGGTGATACTTATCATCCTAATCCTATCATTGGAAGATATCCACCTTGATATAATCCACCCCCTAGGGTGTGTTTATTTTAAAGGCCACACAACTTATTCCTTGTAGTTAAATTGAATAAAAAATTGATGTGTGTTGATTTGGCCCCTATAAATGAAATGAAATTTGAATAGAATCAAGGGAGAATGGTAGGAAATGTTCTTAGGAACTATTTTTTATTGTTTATAGCTAGATTATTCTTTATGAAATGAGTTGGACAAATTGGATTAAGTGAATTTTTTAATAGTATCAGCTATATACAACCCATGACCACCCATTATGTCATGTTGAGGGTGGTGCAGGGGTTATGACTTAGAACACATTGGAAGGGCATACCATGAATTGTAATGAAATGTTTATAATTTAATTAAAACACGTTGGGGAAAATAAATGGATTATTTTATAGAATACGTCAGAAGGGATAACTAGGTTGATGCATTTATGTTACCTCATGAGTGATACCTGGTTCAATAATGGATTACCATGAATGGGATTAGAGGTAAATTCTTCTATACCATTATCCAATTGATACATAGTTCCTTATGTGGTGTATGATGTATGGGATCAGAGGGCTATACCTTTGTACCATGACATGAGTGATACTTGGGTTCTTATATTGAATGCCTTGGATGGACTCCTATGTTGATGGGTTCTCATAGTGCACCTCAGGTGACACAATCCAGCCATCCAATGTAATATTTTTACTATAATACGAGCAAGGACAAATACAAAAAAGTCATGGAGGTATAAAATAATGGAGCCCATGAGTATGTACTTGAAAAAAAACTTCCTCATTCCGAAGGAAGATACCCCATGCTAGAAATTATAAAGCACATGTTCATGTTAGCCACCAGAAAAGTGAGGCAGTCTGCCACTTCATTTCCCCCATTCCATGTTTGATAAATGATCACCCAAGACTTAAGGATACTTCTATATTTGTGAATGAGATGTGTAATGGAGCCTAAAATTTTTTGTGTCCCATGAAGGGATACTAGAATTACCATTAAGTCAGTCTCCACAGACACTAGTGAAAATTTGTGAAAGAGACATATTTTAATTACCTTGAGTAGTGAAGTTGCCTCCACAAAAATAGATTCCCCCTTTCCAAAGCCTTCACTAAATGAAAGAACCACTGATTCATATTAGTCCTGACCCCACTCCCCTAAATGATTCTCTGAGGTACAAGATTCATGCATTTTGAGTTTATAACAACTATTCAGGGTTCTAAATCTCACCCATAATCCCCATTGGGTCATATTTTCTGGAGTAAATGAAAACTATCTTCCAACCATGATCCTTATAAGAAATGAATAACCATCCCACAAATTTTATATAGGGTTCAATTCTACCAAATGGATATTTAATATCACCACCATTCACAATCAAGATATTTCGATAAATTCATAAAAACATAATTTTTTATCATTTCATATGCTCCATCAACCTACCAATAGGAGAAACACTCTTGTGTTTTGTTTATGAACACTATTTCCCACCTCCCCAAACAATGCATGAATTAAATACTCATAATTGGTTCCTCAAACATTAATGTTGATCGAGTCACCCAGGGAACAGTAGAAAGCCTCCACCCAATCACTCTCAATGAAGATGTGGACAGATGATTCCTCCATGTGATTTTAATGAAAAAACATGCAGAAGCCAATGTGAAGACTTTTCTGTCGACATGTTATTCCATTGAAACTATATTTTTATTCTTAAACCATTATAAGAAGTGGGACTTAGTGGGAATTTCATTACATCAATTGATCTTATTCCATTACTCCTAAATGTTAATCATTTTAGTCACCAAACAATATCCATTTACTAAGATGCTTCCCAATGTTGATATCAATAAAATAAATTTATCTGGTTCAGAGAATAAATATTTGTTTTTGAAAAACTATAGTTGATTTTTGATTTATAAATTTATGGAAATATGGCTCAAACCTACTTGATTTGGTGAATGTGATGTATGTGGTCAGGAAAACTAGAAAACTGAGCATCTCACCAACCTAGTGGGCCTTCCAGAAAACAATCTATCTTCATCCAACTCTCTATTTTGAATGTATCATTAGATAAAGGATATGTAAAACGATCTGTAAACCATTGGTGGTGTCAAACTGAGTTTATCTCACAGCATTTTCAAGCCGCCTATCATTAACCAAACTTGCTTCATGGATTCTGGTTTGGAAAAAGCAAAGTGTACAAATTTATATGTCTGATTTATATAGTATAATGGATTATATGAGTAGGGGACTAAGGTTATTCTTTTGATTCTACTAGAGAACGTTTTTTTACTTTTTTTCATTTTTATCATGTTGTATATGTCTTCTTATTTGTTTTCTATAATTAAAATTTTTCAAAGCATACATATAAGACATCATATTTTATATAATATTGATTTTGGTTCTTCTTTTATATTTTATTAAGATGTATTATGATCTAACTTTTCATTTATTATACTATTTATCATTCTTTCTATTATTGTATTCTACTATTGTACTCTCTAAGCATGATGGTATAGTTTCTTCACCATTTCATTATAGACACTCAATACTAGTCAGAAAACTCTAGAGTATAGGGAGGCATTCTTGAGGCCATGTGGCTAGGTTTAGTTACTTCTGAGTGAACCAGGTCCAGGATGTCACACGGTGGTATCAGAGTATTACATTCCTGTTTTATTACTATTTTAGTCATTAGAAAAGAGACTAGGAATGTATTATAATTTGTAAATGATCTTGTTCCTGGGAGTATCTATCCCACATATAGGGAAAATATAACTTACCTTGGACGTGATATTTTCATTCTAGTTTTTGCGTGTTATAGTTGAATTAATTCCATTATTGGGAGACACATATTATTTTAGGTTACATTATTTCCATTATTGTTATGGATTTAGTTTTTCATATTCCTAGTAAGACAAGGGGTATTGATCATATGACATAGTAGGAACCCAAGGATTCAAATGTGATATGTATGATGTGATATATTTATATTATTGTGTGTATTTTATGATACATATTATAGTTAACTTGAATATTTTATTTGGATATGTGCTCAAATTTCATGTAGGGATAGAATAATTAGACTAATAGTTATTTCTATACCAACCTAAATGGGGTTTTACCATATTGTCTAATGGTGGAACCTTAATTAACCAAAAATTCCATGTTTGAGTAATGGAACATTTTTCATATGGGATGAAATGTTAGATTATTTCAATTACATGAATGTAAATTACAATATAAAAATCATGTAATTATATAATTTTGGAATGGTAATTCATATAATCAAATCATTTTATATGGGATTTTTCATCCTTATACCAGATAGAATGGTTAAGTCACAATTACATGACATGCCAATTGTAACTTATCAAGATTATGATTTCATAACTTGGGAATAGTGATTCATCTAACTAGACCATGATAGAAATATACATATAATGAGTATGAACATAAATGAATATAAATTCTTGTTGAAAATGGTTTCCAATAAATACGGATTCCAATTGAAACATAAAGGGTGTTTTACTTTATATGTCAAAAATGAAACTCCATATACTGGGAAATCTACTAGGTGATACGGTAACCCGAACATGACCCAACCTTAGTAGAGAGATGTAGGAAGTGTCACTTGTGATCCTTAGGATCTTTTATGTCACCTAGAACTAGATTTAGGAATTGGACTATGGATATACTCTTATATATTAATGCTCTGTACCTCAAATTTTATTATATCTTGAGATCTTTAATGATACCGAATTATTTATGAGGATGTTGTTTGGAATTATAAAGATATTCCACCACGATGTCATCAGGTTATATACTAGAAAGCTGGTGATTATCATGTGTCAGAGGTGGTGGGCCTTGACCCACATGTATTAACTATTATAATGAATTATAAGATGCCTCTTAATATTCCTAATTTAGGCATTAAATCTCAATTCCATGAGGGATTCATGAAACTATTATAGTCTATACACGGATACCCATGACCTTTCCCTACTATAGTATATATTAAATGAGTCCTCCAGTAGCAACATCCTCCAAATATTTTATTAAAAGGTAGTCCCCTAGATATTGACTCATGGACATAATCCATGTAATCCATCATCAACATTTGTTAAAATATTCAGATAAGAGAGTAAATGTTGTTACTTTTATGCCTCATCATTATAGAAAGCAATGGTAGAACGTGATTACCTAGGTGTATCATCATCAGGGTATTATCAAGGAAGAACTTTAGAGGGTGTTCTATGGTTACTTATTTTCATAGAGACTGAGATCAAACCAAACTATGGAATTTATACACCCTTAGTAGGGTTCTATGTATCTATGAGAGTATTAATCTCATTTAATTGAGCTTAAAATATTCAGAATGATAGTTTCCGGTAATGATTTGATGAAAGATAGATAGTTTGAGGATGTTCTGCTGTATTCCATCAGATCCCAGGTAAAAGTTTTGTAGTTGAATGTTTTTTAAAAATAGAAAAAAGGACCTCATAAATGAGAAAAACCGAAGGGAATATAATTGTATAGTCAAGCATGGTTAAATATTGATACATTGAAGATATTTTTATAGCTATATAAAACATTAATTTGAGTTTACTTATGGGTGTTATGGTAGTCAGATGACACAAAATGATAGTTATGTTGTCTGTCACCATTATGGTAAGTCAGGCCACATGAATAATTAGTATACCAAGGACCCAATTGAGTTATGATATTTAGTAATATGGGTATTAATTAGTGTTTTTCTATAAAATTACCTCTATTTACTAGTGATAAAGAATCTACACTGACTCTTTATTCAGGTGTAGGAGCAACGACTCCATGTTAGGCTGAGAGACAGATTTATACAAAGTGATTAGGTTGAGGAGGTGTACATGGCCCTATAAGCTAGTTGTGTGAGATAAAATACTAGTAGAGATGGTCTGCACAGGGTAAGAATGTTGTACCTCAGGGCTATGGATTTCGCCTGCTACATGTAGTATAAACTATAGAATAGTATTAGAGTGTTTTATCTTCTACAGTTTCAGGTACTATTCTAGTATCCTCTTCATTTGTATTTGACTTATTTGATAGAGTCTCATCACATTATTTCATATTAGTGGATGTTATAGAAATAATTGTCCTAGATATAATGAAATTATATGGTGTGATGAATCTCAATATACCATTGGGGATCTGATCTAAGAGCATACACCGATACAAGGAATTCCCCCTTAAGATAGGTGTGTATCATTTTTTTATGAAACCAATTTTCCCTTGAGATGTAGGGAATCAACATCATACTCCAGATGGAATGTTTAGTTTCTTTTCATGATTGTGTTTAGTTCAATCAATGGAGGGTAAATTTCACATCATATAAGGGTGGTACTTGTATTCACAAGGGTGAATGGGAATCCATGCGAGTTGAGATGGACCTGAGTACTGTGGGATGGAAGAGTGACATCCTAGATTTCTAGTCTCTTTTTAGCGATAATGGAATGTGAAGTACAAATTTCCCTCCTATACTAGATCATTTCAGGGATTTGTTTCCTAATGAATTTTCTAGACTTCTGTTTGAGAGATTGGTAGATTTTATGATTGAGATAGTGCTATGATAAACACCATTTTCCATTCCACCTTACAGGATGAGACCTAAAAAGATTTAGGAACTCATGAACTAGCTAGAGGACTTAGAAAAATTGTTTTATATAACCCATTACTTCACCATAGGGTCACCTTTATTTATCATTATGAATAAATAAAAATACCTTATACATTTCATAGATTACTAACAATTTATCCAGTTTATTGTAAATAATTTGTATCCACTACCATGTATAGAAAATCTCTTTAACCATCTATAAGGAGTGAGTATTTTCCCCAAGATGTATTTTGGTTCAGGTTACCACTATGTTTATATGATACCATTAGAAAGACTAAATAAAACCTTCCATAGTAGGTATGTCTTGTATGAGTGTTTTTTAATATCAATAGGTCTTAAGAATGTTCCAACTATATGGATCAATTTTATGAATAGGGTTTTCCACCCATACCTATATTAATTTGTGTTATTCTTCATGGAAGACTTCATAGAATATTCTCATACCTAGAACAACCTTGAAAAAATCTTTAGATCATGTTAAATATGAAAATATAGAACAATATATATGACAAAATCACCACTTTTGGATCGATAGAGTTCAGTTCCTAGGTTCCATCATCCTAGAGGTAGAAGTATCCATTGACCCAGAGAAAGTTAAAGCTATTGTTTGTTAGGATCATCCCAAGAACTTATTTGATCTATATAGTTTCTTGGAGATGAATATCTATTAAAGAGTTTTTAATTAAAAAATTTCATTCCTATATGTTCCTCTTATAGGCTTGAATAAAAAGGGTGTTATGATTTTATCGTCTAAATCATGTGAAACATCCTTTCGAGAGTTGAAGGGAAAATTGGATTTTGCACCGATACTGATTATTCCAGAGCTCAGAAGAAGTTATAAAATTTATATTAATGCAAATAGAATTAGTCTAGGAGGCTTTCACGTATAGGGAGAGTGAATCATGATGTACGGTTTTATTAAACTATTTCCTCAGGAGTATAGTCACTCAATACATGATCTTGAGCTAGTAATTGTAGTTTACTCCTTGCATTGTTGGAGGAATAGATTTCTGATATAGTGGTTTGTGGTGTACAAATACAACAACAGCATCAAATACCTCTTTATATAGTGTAACATAAATATCATACAATAAAGGTGGGTCGAATACCTACACTCCTTCAATTTTGAGCTTGCTTATGCACTTGGGATGGTCAATGTCATTATAGATGGACTAATATGGAACAATCAAACACATGAAATCTAGGAGGCCATTAACGAGTGGTAGTTGATGGACCTCCTGTATGAGATTCACATAGAGTTACTAAAGCATCACCAAATGTCTATTCTTGAAGCTTTAGCATTGAACTATTCACATCTTCATAGAGTGAAGATAAGAAAACAATAATACAGTAGGGATTGGTTATATGGGAAGCTATTTTTGTAAAGGACCTATTTTCTAGATTGATTTTTGGTATGGATAATATCTTTCACATTCATGGTTGTGTCTGGATACCTCAATATATATGAGTGGAATTGTTCAAAGAGTATAATTAATTTGATTGGTAAGTACATCCATTCTCATGAAGAAGTACCCTGACATACTCCATCTGTATTGGTGATTGGGGATTAAAAGATAGATAGTTGTTTTCGTTACTTGGTGCTCCACTTGTTAGAACAGGAATGCAGATTACAGATACTTTCATGGATTCTATAGTAATCTCCCACTCCTATGTTTAAATGGGATGAAACCATGATGGATTTTTTACTGGATTACTAAGATCCCCTTAAGGAAGTGATGAGGTATAAGGGATCATCAATAGTTTGGAAAATGTTTCTCACTTTCTACCTATTAGAGTAGAATTTTGAGTTGATGATATTGGGAGGAATCATGTTTGAGGGGTTATATGCCATCCTAGACTTCCAAATTCAATTTTACTAGATAATGATGATTATTTCATGTGAAGATTCTACAAGGGGTTATAGAAGTCTCTCGATGTAGCACCCCAAACACTTCATGGTATGTTTCTCTTAAATACGTTCTAGTTATAGACTATATTTCATGAATCACAGAGCCTATGTGGACCAATACATGGTTACATATAGGATAAATAAATAACCTAGACATTAATCATCAATTTTGTAGAGACCCGAAGCTTGATGTACATGAACATTACATTAATTTTGCGGAATACTTAGTACATAACAAAAACAGACACACAAGGATCGTAATAGTATAGTGTATTTGGAAACTCGGAATATAATCTTCTAATCGTGGTGAAAGATCTTCAACATCTCCCATAATGATATTCCCCTTTTTTACCTAAAACCTTTCTATATATCCTGGGGAAAAGAAAACATAAAAGGGTGAGCTCAAATGCTCAGTAAGGGTAAAACAAATATCAATCACATCATATTTATAAGAACATAACATTTTAGAAATCTTATCCTGCAAAAGAGAGCATAATTTCATAAAATGGGATAAATCATAGTAGTGAATTGAAATCACAATAATCATAACTTAAAACATGACAGTTTTTGGCATACACACATAATCATAGAGAATCATTTCTTATTAGTCAAGACTCATTGCCAAGACTATCTTAGTGGACAAAGTCCATTTCTGAACCGAGTTCACTCCTAGTTTTAGTCCTGTTTCACTGAACCGGTATAACCTACCGTTCCAGCCATGTCTATCTCATGAGATATAAAATATTTACCCAATGAATTGTAGGGATATATAGGTCCCACCCATCTCATAATGATACCATTATTATGTGTGCCACAAAATCATAAATCATACATCATTGCATAACACATGTAATAAAATTGGGATTCTTAAACAACATGACATCATAAAAAATTCATATAAGATAAAGGAATTCATAAAAATAATTCCATCACAACATAATAAAATCAATTTAAGAATAGGGATAGAAACAGAACCCTATATTATCTTAGATGGAAAATAATTTTGATAAAACACTTAAACTCCATTCTTGAGGAAAATATCCTTTCTACTTCAAAAACATTTTTTTTCGTAACATTTCATACAATTTTAAACTAAAAGAAGTTTATTAAAAATAAACTTGAAAACTTGTAAAGTAAGCTTCTTGGAAATAATGTTTTAAAAATACATTCATGCCACATAAGTTAAAAAAACATTCTTCTCGTACTTTTGTCGGAAATGTCAAAAAGTACCTCATACGAAAAACGACAAAAGATTCCTTTCATATCTTTTACTAAAGACTCACCAAAGGGTAAAATTGGATATAAACTATTGTAGAAGGATATAAATATTACATGTTGAGGAAACAAGGATGTGGATTATAAAATACACCCCAGTAAATACCAAAGTATAAACAATCTCGAATAAAAATGAGATTGTGATATTTCCCTTACCTTAGGTCCGATTTGCTTCGTAAGTGTCCAAACCTCTTGTATAATGATTTAAATAATGTCATTTATTTATTACAGAATCATATTCATTGTTATGATATCATATATGGTTCACTTATGACTTTATATTACCTGTTATTTTGTAAATTCCATGTTAAAGAGCGTTTTGGGTAAAATTGTTCCATTTGTCGTCCGTGTTTTGACTCGTAATTATTCATATGATTACTTAGATCATGATTACTCAATTCCAGAATATAAAACATGATTTATATATAATATATATTCATAATATACATATATATATAATAAATCAGTAAATGGAAAGAAATACACCGTTCATGGAGACGGTAGGCCATACGTACGCATGAACGCTGTTTTCGTTTCCTTATTGAGTTGAATGGAATTAAGTAGATTACATACATATATACACACATAAATAAAGTATCATTATTATGTAATATATTTCATTATTACTTATTATATATACTTTATAATAATTCATGAATGGTTAAAGTGTAGAATGAATCTCATCGCGTCGTGGAGACGTTAGTCCGTACGTACGCACGAGAGATGATATCATTCTCATGATCGTGGGACTATATTGGAGTGTATGTATACTATTTCAGAATCAATATCAATTTAAAATAATCATATATAGATATTATTTACACCATTATACCCATCCAAGTAAGGTGGTGGCGGAAAATATATTTCACCACGGCGTGGAGACGGTATTCCGTACGTACGCACGCGCGGTGATTTTGTTTTCTGTAGGATGGATTGATGGTGAAATAGGGTTGTTTCATACTTATAATAACATATAATTATTAGAGTGATACTGATGTTATTACTTTATAATGAAACAACCTAAGAAGAAGAATTGGAAGAAGAAATAAAGGTGAAAGAATCGGTAACAGAAATTACCTCTTCTTTGAAGCGCCTCTTTGAGACCTCCTTTTAGGGCACTAAAATTGGTCTTTGAGGAAGACCAGATCCTCTAGGATGTTTCTAGGGAAATGTATAAAGGAATTTGGCAGGGTTTGGCCGAGCATGAAGGCTCAATGTTGTGTGAGGAAGAGAGGGAGGAGGTGCCGTTTTATACGGGAGGAGAGGGGCTCCTTTGCAAAACTAAAAATATTATTTTATTCTAAAGTCATATTCGGTTTTAAATAGCTCCAAATTGATTTATTTATAATCTAGGGTAGGGATAGGTCGAAATCCTCTCATCAAATAGAATTTAGACCAGTGTAGGTTCCTATTTTAACCTTATCATTTAGATTTAACATTAAGTTAGATAATTTTACTTTTACAGTGTCTTTTTGTGTTCTTACACTATAAGGTTAATAAACTTACTATAAGAAGCCAAACGAACCCCAAATTGTTTATTATTAATATATATAACCTTATCTAAGTAATTTGGCCGAACCATAGATTTTTAGGAATAAAATAACAATTAATAATATAATATTTGTTTTAAAAACTATTTTATGTCAATTTTGACACTATTTAGTAATTGATTTTTGTGAAAATTATAACAGAATTATTAGTTCGAACAAAGTTAATTAAATCAATAATAACATGTCATATTAACCTATAAAATTATTGTAATTCATAAAAAGTCTCAAATTATATTTATTTGGGTTTTTATAATATCAATTATTATAATTTTTCTCTATTATGGTAATTACTGCATCACCATTGTGTCATAAATAAATTAAAATATTTAATGTCTAAAAATTAAAAATAAAATACCATTATGTATGAAATCTTTTCAGAATTCTAATTAATATTTACAATCGAATTTATCTTATGTATAAACCAATATTAAAAATGTTTTAGAAAATGAACTTTGATTTTAACTCTTTTAACTCTTCTTTGAATTAAATAATAATAAATGTCCTAATCTAATTCAAGTGGGCCTAAATGGTCATATTTTATTCCTAAGTTTGTTTTTGGTTGAATTACACTTATCCAATAGAATTAGGACATGTTTTAGGGTAATAATAATATCATTTTTACCCTTAATTACCCTATTACTTTTAACTGTGGGGAAAAAAAGTAAAAAGTTACTATTCACCAAAAATTATTTTCATCTCATTGAACCACATTTTACTTACTGACATCAACCGTGTCTCTCATATTTTTGAAATTCTACTCACAGAAGCGGTAAAATTATGTTTTATGAAAAATTTATTTTTTTTAACTACCACTTAGTGGTTTCACTATTCATCAAAAAATGAAAGTTTCCAGAAAAATACCAAAAATTACGCCTAAGATATATTTGATATTATGAACTGAAAAATGATGTCTATATAACCAACTTCAAAACATATCAGTTCCATTACTTAATTTAAAAATTAATTCATGTCATCAAAACAAATAGCGTGTTCTTAAGAGATAATAACTATCAAAAGATTGACACTTGTGTATGTCTGGTTTAAATGTAAAATTACATCCAATGACCAACATTGTACTAAATTGTAAAAATATATTCTAAATATACTTTAAAACCACTAAAATTAATAATTTATCACTATTAATTATTTTGATTAAAAAGGTTGTTTTTAATTAAAATTTAGTAATTTTCAATATTCATCAGAAAATGAAAGTTATCCGAAAAGTACCAAAATTTCTCCCTAAGCTAATTTAGATATTCCGAATCCAAAAATGAAGTCCAATTTGAGAGATAAAATTTCTAAAATTTTAAAAGGTGGTTATTACTATCCATAACTGCTAGTTTTAATAATATGTTAATAGCATATCGTTGTTTAGTGAAACTCAGTATTGTGCACTACACACGCTATCGAGGAAGGTCGTGATTGCATGTAATGCAAGGCAAGTCAAGGATGCATGTTGAGCAAGCTTCTTTTGGTGTAGAGTACAACATAAGACATTAATGAAATTAAAAAGAATATTTTTCATAAAATCTCGGGGTGTTACAAATTTTCCAACTCTGCGATTTGAATTTTAAAAATATGAGATACACCGTTGTGTTCAATATGATATGTAGAGTCTAATAGAATTAACATAATTTTCATTGAATAGTAACCTACCATTATGAATAGTAACCTGCCCTTATGAATAGTAACTTAACCTTATGAATAGTAATATGACTTTTATGAATGGTATCCATACCCTTGAGTGTATAAGTGAATTTAGGCACCTTAAAAATAAAGATGAATATTTTAAGTGTTTATATTTATTGATTAAATAATGATTTTAATTAAATATATAATTAATCATATTTAGGAAATTATTTTTGAAAAATGGAATTCATTTTTTGATTCTACACATCCAAAAATTCTTAGGGTGAATTTTTGGTATTTTCTGAAATACTTGAATTTTTGATGAATAGTAAAATCTGATAATTCATAATAAATGCTAAATAATGGATTAATTGAGTTGTTGATGATGATCTACTGATGTAAGCTCAATTAATTCGGATTCACATGATATAATTACTATTCTGGATCATGGAATACTCTTTATTCCTTTTCTTATGGAGAAATATAATTTAATGAATTTTATATTAAGAAAACACCTCTGTCCTCCACGATAAAACCCCCCTTCACTCCATCTTCTCTACACTCCTCTCAAGCCTTGTAATTTCCCAATATTATGCCCAAATATCTCCCAATATCCTCCCCTACGTCCAAAAGCTCCTAGCCTCTTGAAAATACCAAAACCTCTACCCATAAGAGGTTCTCAAAAGAGGAAGTCTCAAGAGGTAAACTCCTCTTTCCAATTCCTTCATTTCTTTTAAGTTCTTTTCATTTTGTTCATTTCCTCTCCTCCCTTCACCCAAATAGTATGATAACTCCAGTAACATACATTTACTGGAATGTTTTTATGCTAATGGGATTTTTCATTATCCTATTTCCTTTCCACACCCTATATTTGAATGAAATTAAAGCATAGTTTGAGATGTGCTAATTTAGCACATTCAAGGACATGATTTTATCAATTTCTATTACAATCTTTAATTCTGGTAATGAAAAAATTTATCTTATGGTTGAACCAGATTATTATATATTTAATATATCCTATTTTTAGTTCTCTAATCCTTTTGTACAAATGGTGTTAAGTTATAAAGAAAAACATGTCTATTGTAATCAAACCCACTGATTAACCAAAATGGTTGTCACTAAGGTTATATATATAATAATTCGACTTCACTAAAAGTAACCAAATTAAATTTGAAACCATGTAATCTCCTTTATTTTCATTAATATAACATAACTTCATTTCTGGACAACCACTTCCATTTTCATATTTATCCGAACATGAATATAAGTGAACCTGTCATTTAAAACCAAGTAAACAAACGAGCCCCAACAATGAAATTGAACATTATAACTAATCAAAAAGGCCTTGAATGAACTAAAAATGGTTATAATAAATAATTTAAATATAGAAGAGATCATTTAATTATGAATTAATAATCCTAATTTTTTTATTCAGGTCTCAAATAACATGTCGAGCACACCTTCAATCATAAAGTAAGGGATTGCTTAACTCAATTTTCATTACATGAGTTAAACATCTATTTAATCTATTTCATTGTTCCCAGAATATGTGTGAAATACCTATGAATGTTTTATAATATATATCCACTTAATTTTTTTGGGTTTATATTTATCACAGATAAATATTTCATTGATTTATCGTCACTCTAATGACACAATCTTGGTAAGGGATCCACCCTCTCACTTTTGGTCAAGAATATCCCAAATGTTGTGCTCTTTTATTTTAAATACAAAATGATGGGGTATATTTCTACACCTCCCCCATAATTCCCTTCTGATATATAAATAATTGGATTCCCATTTACCTCTCATTAATCCCTCGCAAGAACACTCGTTACAATGCTGGAATGTTTGTAAGGGGTTTTCTCATCTCACTTTCATTTCTGTGAGATTTTCATTATTCTCCACTTATTTATTCTATGTGATATATGTGTACTATAATTTGATATATAATAACATGATTCTATTTATATTCATTTTATTAAATGATTCACTTGAGGTATATTATGTTCTGGCCATGTGACTCAACCGACTACATTGTGGTAAGAGACTTTGTCTCAACTACTATTATGTTGTGACTAACATTGTACTATGCACCTAATATTCCTTATGTGGTCTACCTATTTCCCATTTGAGATCACTTTTAATTTGAAATTATATTCATAACAAATATCCATATTCTCATATCATGGATATGTTTTTTTTTCTAAATCGTAAACAATTTTACATACTGTGTTTATTTGGAAACTAATTTTAACTATATAAATATTGATGAATCTGTATACTCTACTCTATATGGATATTGAAAATTCATTTTTCTCTTGTATTGAATCAATTTATAAGTAATGATTTGGACATAAAGTGGTGTGTGGGGCCCACTATAGCCCCTCGATGCATCGATAGGTCTCATGAGACAAATCAATTTGGCGACAAACCCTTCGAGTTTGTTTCCAAAAATCAGATGGGTTTCTAACCATAGAACTAAACCATTTTTATGGTATTATGGTTCATGATCCAGATACATGACATCCAATTAATAATCATTCTATTTATACATTATCTGTTATTACTATCCATTAGGTTTTCACAATGAAAAAATCTATGGATGCAGTTTCATTCTTTGTTTATTAATGGCGCGATTTTTTCATTTATTCACCATGTCATATTGATTATGTCGGATTGATTAAGATTAACTTATTATTGTATTCATTCTTCACTATTGTACCCCTTACTGAGTGTTTGATCTCACCCCTTTCATTGTTAACTTTCAACATATTACAAAGAGGAGATCATTTATTGAGTTCTTGTGGATGCAGTTTATAGTTTTCATTATGTATTATATTTTTTAAACATTTACAATGTAATTTGAGTAACATATATGTATCTAGTTTCTTCAATACTACTAAAATGATCATTCATTAAGTATTTTCATTCCTTCGAACCATTCCAATATAACAAGTAATTTATCGGCTCTACTCTAGAGGGGTCGGGGTGTTATACTTGATACACAAGTACATCAGAGAATAGCCTTTTACCCATAGAATAATGGGATATCTGAGTACACACTTCAGATATTAGAGGATATACGTCGAGAATGTGTCCTACATTTTGGTGGATCTTTGGAGAAACATAAACCATATGAAAATGTTTCTTGTAATAACACATTTCAGATGATTATATAGATGGATCCTTATGAGGCCATAAACTGTAGGTCATTCCATTCTCCTCTGTTCTAGTTAGTGGTAGAAGAGGTAACACTATTGGGAGCTCATCTCATTTTGGCGGTATGAGAGTAGGTCAAAAATATTAGAAACCATTTGTATAGAACATAGTCTTGGAATGCGTCTTTTATCGATGTTTATCACCAAATTATGGAGTTTGAGGTGGGACATTGGGTCTTCTTTCATGTTTCACCAATACTAGGGCATCAATAGATTTAGAGATCGACAAAGCTATCACCTCATTATGTATACCCTTTCAAGATCTGAGAGAGATTTGGGATGGAAGCCTATGGGATGGATCTTTCTCTGAGGTACTGGGCCATGTAGGAAATCATCCATGTATCTCAACTTCACTATTACCCTTTAGAACCGTCTCATACTTTTGATCTGGATGATGTTTAATTAGAAGATGATGGTTCCTTTGAGAAGTTCCCTATTCATATAATTGATTGGGGAATGAAGTATCTCTGAGGTAAATTAGTTTCTATTTTACATTTTCTATAGAAGAACAATAAAGTATAGAATGATACATGGGAGTGAGATGCTAATGTACATGCTTGGTGGATGAATCTATTCCCAGATGATGCTTTACCACCCCGAGAATGACAACATGTGGACATGTTGTTTTGGGGGAGGATATTGTAACATCCTAAATTATCTTCTGAGGTATAATTCCTTTAAAATTTAGTTTAAACCATTATTTATAACCTTATAAGAATTCACAAGGGATTGAGGAACATCTCAAAAGTGTTTATGTCTTATTTAAAGCCGGGAGCCCCATATTTTAAGAAAGCATGTTGGTAGTAGGGTTTATTTAAACCATGCATCTGAGGTGAAATAGTTTGGGTAAATCGTGCGGTGGGACATAGAGTTTATATAGGTTGTTTAATGGGTTATGCAAATTTTTTCCAAATCATGTACCTTTCCTGTATACATAGTGCCACTTAGGTAGTGGGTGTGCACAATTGGTGCACGATTTGGAAGATATGTGTAGTCAAATCGTCCACCCATTAAAAATGGGTAAATTTCCCATTTCACACTCATTTAATTTAACATGACTCTTCCATCATTCTCCCATTTTCCCATATAGTAGTCTCCTTCTTCTTTGGTAGCTCATTGATCCATTAATTTCAGGCCTTGATCTAGGTTCCTCATCTAAACTCAGAATCACTAACCATTAGTTGTAATTCGTAGATAAAAGTAAGTTCCTTAATCATCTTACTTCCCCATTCATTTATCCCACCATCATGTATTAAATTTATTGGTGAGAAAATATTCATTTTTTCTAGGTATTCTTCAATTTATTTTATTTCTCTATTTTTAACTGATTTAAAGACAAAAAATGGATATCGAGAGTTCTACCATTCTAATGTATGTGATCTTGTTCTTTTTCCCTCATGTAACGATGTCACTATTATTCAATGTTACGGCACACACCAGATTTTCCATTTGAAACCTCCTAAATTTCATATTAATTAAAATACACAGTAAACCCTTTCTTAGGGCATCCTTAACAATGTAATTCTATTGTCTAAGGGTGTCCCCTCGACCCAAGAAACCCATTAGGGTGTGATTTTTTTAAAGGCCATCAAACTTATTCCATGGAATTAAATCCCACCACCAATTGAGGTGTGTTGAGCTGGTCATTGTAAATTAAATTAAATTTAAATTGAAAAAAGGGATAATGGTAGGAAGTATAATTTGGCCCTTGATTTTCTTGTTTATAGATTGCGTTATCCTTGTAAAATGTGTTTTCCAAATTACATGAAGTGAATAGTTTAATTTTACGCATTGAAATCTATCCATAACCACCCATTCTATAATTATAGGGGTGAAACATGTATTCTATTTTATAATACCTTAGACGTGATAATTAGGAAGATTCCATTATGCTACCACATGACTAGTACCTGGTTCTCTATTGAATTACGTTAGATGAGATTAGAGGGAAATGCTATTAGTTTCTACCATGAGAGATACATGGTTCCCTATGTGGTATACTATGGATGGTATTAGTGGGTTATATCATTATACCATGAAATGAGTGATACCTAGGTTATTATATGAATTTCTATGGATGGACTTGTATGGTGATGGGTTTTCATAGTTCACCTGGAGAAAAACCTGGGTCCCTTTTTATAGGACACCTTACTTGATCATAGTACGCCAATTAATACAATCAATTTCCTCATCTACCTAGTTAAAACACATATGGAGTCAACATATGGTCTATGTACTTGATGACCTAATTAAATTTCCTTTTTATTAACTTATTCCAATAGAATTATGTGATCACTTATGATTATGCATGGATTAATTGGGCATACACCTCAGGTCCTAGCTATTATTTTGTATCTTTATATCTGTACATTTATGTTCATACATATACGAGGTGTATATATACATATCTTAGTATATTTATATATATAAATACACTATGAAATTTGTTCATAGATAATATGGATTGGGAAAAAGTAGGTAATATTGGCTTCATGTCAAGTTAGGAAACCAGAATGATGTGGTTTTTATTATTTATTGTTATGAATTGTTTGTTATATAAAAACTTCAAATTTTATATATCATTTTAGTGATTTCAAGACAGCATTGGTGGTGACCTACTAATTTTATCTCACACCATGTTCCGACCACCTATTGGTACCTGAAAAGACATCAAGGACATAGGTAGGGACCAAGGGAAGCATCCAAAATTGGATGATTTATATTATATACAAGGATAGAGTATGGAGTACATGACCAAGACTATGCTCGTGATTCTACTGGAGAGATATTTTATCCTTTTTGTTATTATTTAGAATGGTGTATATGCATGGTTCTCTGATACCATGTATTACTTCTTTTATACTATACAGGAATGCCATCATTTTTTGTTTGATATTTATTCTTAATCATAATTTTTATTATAATTGGATGAATTATGATCATATATTTCATTTATTATACTATTTATGCGGATTAAAATTACTGTATTCCACTCATCTACAATGTGATCATGAGATTATAGTCTCCCCTCTGTATCATCATAGACCTGCTCTACTAGTCAACATCCTTAATCATAGGTGATGGTGTGCTTGGGGTCATGTTTCCAAATATGTTCAGTTAATTATGAGTGAATCTATTTTGGGGTATCATCGAGGAGGCTCGACCCCAACCCCAACATCAAAATCACCTGGCTTTAACTTCAGCTACTACTTCTCCATATTTATCAACATTTTCTTCTTCTTCTTCTACCTCGTCGTCCTCTTATTTTCCTTAATCCATATCAAAAATATATCCCTTGGTTATTTTAGGTTCATATAAATGTCAAGGAAATTAATATCGTTTTAAGTAGAATAATTTTTTAGAAGCTCGGGATAGTCATAAACATAATCTCCTCACCAAGGATGCCAATAGATGTTCATGTGTTAAAACATTGTGTGGTTCACAATTATATCCTTGTATGGATTCATAAAATATATTTCATTAAGCCCAATTCCCAAATAGGAGAAAATATTAGTGAGGAAACGACCAAAAGTTTGAGCCTCAGACCATCATGGGGTGAAAAGGATATAAAAGATGGCTCCAAATATGAATTAGATGAAATTGAAAAATAAATCCCATGTAATGAAACGGAGGGAAAAATTTCAATTTACCCAAAATAGAGGAAATGGTGTTTTGGATGAAACTCTAAATGATTTGGTTTTGGAGACAGAGATCCAAAATTTTGAAAAAAGAAAATGTTTTTTGGATGGATAAAAATTGAATGGAATATTGAAAATTACAATTTTTATCACCTAAAAATTATCATTGGGTAAATAAGTAAATACCTACCTATGGAATTCCCCAAAAATATATTATTTCAAGAGAAGTAACCTTTAGATAAGTTCTATTTACATTATGTATGATTGTATAATATTCATATTCATGGTAAAAAACAAGATGCAAATAGAATTCTTTGATATAGGATGGATAAAGAACATCTCTAGATGGTGTTTGAAAGAAGCATTTAGGCCCTTCGAAATTAGTGATCACTTTTAAATTAAGATGATAATTTATGATGCAATTATGATTGATGTTCCTACCCAGAATATTAATTTTGTTATTCCAAATAAGATTGAGATTATTAAATAGTGGAGGGTTAAATGATTCTATTTACTTTCCCTTCATTTCGAATAAGAATCTTGGGTTCTTCAAGTGGTCACTATTCAAATGAACAATAAAATTGATATAGTATTTTGGGAGTGAATATTAAGCTAAATATTAAGAGAAAAAAGGGACAGATTGATAGAAAAGATTTTTAAAAGAGAAGAACATTACCAAGGCGTGACTATATGGAGGAGAGGAGGAGCAAGGTATTGGGGGAAGTGGATATGGATGGTGAGGAGCAGAATTTTAGTGGAACTCAAATAGAATGATTGGAGGGGTTATTATAGAATAAACCCCTCAACCTGATTAAATGGGCATAGCCGGACACCAACTATTAGCTCATGGGTGCCACCGGCTAACCAGCGGGAGAATTAAAGATCCCAGGTTCTATAATGAACCACAAACTACCTAGTGAGGTTCAATTGAATATTCAATGTGGTCCTGGTTATTCTAATCTATATAATTTAAATAAAGAATAATGATGAAAAAACCAATGAAAACACACACTTAAAATAGATAAAATGATGTTATTTGAATCTAAAAGATATGTATAATATCATTTATTGAAATATTCTTGTTAAATATCACATAAGACATAAAATTCAATGATATTAGATATATAAATGAAAATATTTTGTATTTTTAAACATCGAAATAAATAATTAACGAAAATTAATCTATCTTAGGTTCAATGAAATAACTATATGTTAGAAATACCAATAAAAATGTTCTATTGTATAAGTTTCCCAAGTATTCTTCATCATTATACAATTATTTTCATCAGGAATTTTTATTGAAACATATTTCCTACAAAATAATTAAGAGGCTATAAATTTTGGTACAAAAAACATAGGTCTACAAATTTTAGCGAGAAATGCTTTTGAAACTCATTATTTATCTGATAACATTTTATAGAAAAAACTTATGTAAAAATGAGTGGATTTGGGCCTCCCATATTGAGAATTTTTTAATTTAATTCATAAATCATGTTCATGGCCTTTCTAAAATAATCTTAATTTTAATATTGAGATAAACATTTAATAAAATCGATATTATTAGAAATTTTAGATGTTTTTTCATGATTACAGTAACCAAGAGCATAAGTACCTCTCCCATACTATTAGGAACCCAAAGTAAAATTTAAATTTTTCTAACCATGGGTGAATTCAGAAAGATAATTTTTTTCTCATTGAATGTTTTTCAAAATTTCCCAATGTTTGGCTGATCTTAAGAAAACCCCTTTTTTCATTAATTTTATCAAAATTATTTCTGTGAATTTCATTTGGTTTAAAAAAAATTAATGTTTCATCTTGATTTTCATCATTTTGATAGAAAATATTTGACTTTTCATTTTCTTACTTTATTTTCCAATTTTATTTAAAAATATGACCCTTCTCATTAACATTATGATTGTATTCCTATTTAAGAGGTTTGATACTTTGGTTAACCTCATAAGAGATTTCTTGTAATTGAACTCTTGTATATCCTAGATAATCGTAATTTAAATGGATAAATGAGAAATAAGAATATTAATAGCTAACCTCATGATTTATGATAATGTCATCCATTAGACACATGTGGCTTTTAACACTTGATTTCAATGAGTAGAGGGAGTCTTCACTTGCACTCCATGTTGATACTTTGAAAGAATAATTTATTTCATTATTTTAAACTGTCTTCTTTTTAAGATTGGGATAATATTGTTTTATGTGACCCAATTTTTGAACTCATTGCATCTTACCTATAGTTTATTTTGATAATTATACATATTGCCACAGTATTATTCCTTCTTCTTCCTGAATATTTTTTTTTCATTTTCATGGTAACATGTGAAATATCCACTACTCATATAGAATATTTTTCCCATGAAGGAAATGACCATAATCTATTTTTCCTATTTTTATTCCTTCTAATATTAAATCTTAATTATAATCTCATAGGTCATGAGAGACCTAATGAGCTCTTCATCTAGTATATTTTTGATATCCCTTTCTTCTTGTATTGTTTTCCAATTAGGGGATACGAACATGGAAATACCCAAAAATGTTTCTTCAGAAGAGTTTCCATGGTATGTTAATCCCATAAAGACGACCTTGAATTATAAATATCAATGAAAATGGTGAACAATTGTGATTTAAACTAATTAGTATACATACCTATGTTTGCAAACTCCAACATATACATATCAATCGTAGAATTTTTTATCTTATTGGAAACGTCATTAATTAATTAAAATAATTTACAAATATCATAAGAGGTTTTAAACATAGATATTCAAGGAAATTATTTCATATCTAACTCACAATGTAGAAAATTCATAGATTTTATATCAAGATCAAAAGAAGCAATATCATTGAGGGTCCAATTTTCTTCTTTTTCTTTAGTGAGGGTATATCAACATATAAGGATTATCTAAACTCCATACACTATGCTTTTATGAAAAGTAGACATAAGTGTCTTCTATTAACCATGGTTCGATCTATCAGAGTATGGAGATCGACACATAGAGTTTGCTTCAGGTTAACCTCATATATTTGAGGTAGAATTAATCCATAAATGAACATTCCATTAAACTAGTTATGTTTTTGGAATAAAGGCTTACTTTGGTGCCAATTTCTGGTTGGATTTGAGATAGAATATTGGGGGTGAATTTACTTTTTAATTGTTTTTAAAAATTAAAACATAGAGTAGATGAATTAAAACAATTTAAGCTATAAACTAAAATCCAATGAGTTAGGTACAAAAAAGTTATAAATTAAATTACAAGGAATAAGAGTTTGATAATTGAGTTTAGAAATAATACAAAAAGGGACCCTACATATCCAAACCTCAAGATCATTTAGTGGTTTTGGTTTAATCCATTAGCCTTGGTTATATCCAAGAAACTTGTTACAATAAGTAAGACCCTTTATTTTAAGAAGATGTCGAATGAAACCCAATTAAATTGATATCTTTGAGTGATTGTGGATAATATCCCAAATCAACTTACTTTTAAGATAGAATAAATTTATCCCCCAAACAATCAATGGATGAAATCACCTAAAAAAAGAAAAATAAGGGAGTTTCTATATGAAATCCCTTTGAAGTACACCAACAATCATCCAATAAAAATTATAACAATAGATAGTGGGATGAAGTGAGATAATAGTAGATGAGAGAAGTTTAATGAAGTAACATTGAACAATGGAGGTCTAAAATGATCTTCAGGTTATCCAATACCATCCAATAACCCTCCAATGTTTTAGGAATGTATTAGTGCCTAAGAGGGAAATATATAACTATTAAAGGTCAAATAACGCCATGAAAGGTCCACCACCAATGACCTATTTGTTGGTATACTTGGGGCCATCAGATATATTATAGGTGTTACAAGCCCCCCAATGGAACCTAGATAGAACCAATGTTTTTTCTAGATTCTACTAGATCACTGGTGTGGCCAACCATCTTTCTGATGTGACAAACATGCTAGCCAATGGCCCATATATAGATCTAGTTTTTTTGTCTATGTTTCATCCATTATATAGTGTGGTCTATTTGGTATAGGCTAGTACCTAAAGGTGTATGAATACAAAAATATCCTCCATGAACCTATTGTGACCTATGTTTGGTTAAATAACTATTTAGAAAATTGTATAATATTTAAACACTAAAATTTATCAAAATTAAAATGCTAGAAACCCATTTGGGTGTTTGTGATAATTAAAACCACCCTAGAAAGTGTGGTACAAAAAATATGAAGTATCAAAGGTAATGTATGTGTAAGTGAATCTTCTAAATTATGTATCTTACTAGCTTCTATGGAATATGTTTTTCAAGAATATAGAAGAATGAATTTATATTGATATAATTTAAAACATTCAAATGATGTTCATATCAATGATCAAAGTAAAATATTTATGAAAGCGATGCTTGTAATTATAGATGATATTTTAGTGAGCATTAATGATTTTTTACAATGAGATTTGAGGAAGATATAATGAAGTTGATTGTATCATATTCATTTAGTGTGTTCTAAGGTGTTTAAAATAATAATGATTTGAGTGATAAACTCATAATTTATAACAAAATTTTCATTTTATATCAAAGGGAATATGAGTATATAAATGGTAAGTCTCATTTTGAATTGTGAGAAAATTTTGGATAAAATTTTGATAGATTAAGAAAATAATTATTTAATAAGATGATTTTATAACCAAATATAATAAAAAGTACATTTGGTTCTGATGAGGTATGAATAACCAGAGCCAACATGATTTAGAAAAATAACCAGAAGGACAATGTTATAGATAAATAATTTTCTTATTCCAAAAACTAAATAGTTAAATATTGAGTTCATTCATATCATACAAGATTGGGAGGATGTTTCAGGATTGATAAACCTTTTTTATATTATATTATGTTCATTGAATAAGGTTTACATAATATAAGGTAATACATATTTATTATAGAGAAATATCATCTGAAGAAGATGATATTTCTATGAAGATTAAATCTAAATAGGAGGTAGTGGATAGAGTGTATAACTAGATATTGGAGGCTTGTTTTTGGTGTGTATAACCAATCTTTTAATGAGTCTGAAATTGGGGTGTTTAACTAATTTACATGGAAGGTATATTTTATATCACAAGTTTATGTAAGAATATAGTTGGTGTGTATCATCAATAACTATTTAAGTTAGTAAAGAATCTATTCTGGAGTGTATAAACTATAAGGAAAAGAGTATGTTTCTCTACTTAACCATTTACTTATCATAATCTAGTTTTGTTCTTCAATTTTAATATACCAAAGGAAAGGACAAAATAATGAAAACATGATCAAGGCTTTAACCACCCAAAAGGATGATGTTCTTAAAAAGGAAAAAAATCATAAAAATAAAAGAAATAATTGATTCACCCATCCCTTTATTATTAATACTACCTAACCTTAATATTTTACAAAAAATTATCTACATTTTACTAGAATTATTGTAAAATAAATTTTATCGTTTGAATTCCATAATTCTTAATGATTATTTAAGATTTAATTCTATTGCATTTTTACATCTGTCAATTTTACTTTCTGGATCAATTAAAAATATTTATTAAAATTAATGTTAACCTCATATTTCATAATGGATTAGTTATAGTTTTTGTTTTAGCACATGTAATTGACACTCCTTATAAATATTTACCATTAAAAGTAAATATTTCTCAAGGAATAACTTTTTAAAATCACCCATTACATTAATACCACTTCCACATATTCTTTTATGTTACTTAACTTACACAATTGATTTACTTTGTCCTCCAAGTAAAATATTTATTTATCTAAATTTTTATGTTATAATAACTATATCATGATTAAGGTATTCTATGAAAATTATATCAAACTATTAACTATGAGTGGGTAATTCCACTAAAAGAATGATGGATTCCACAACATCATGCATTTATTGATTATTAAAATTTCATAAAAAGGTGAAAAATTTATATAGTTATGAATATTTTCTATAACCTATGTTAAATGAGTTAGTATTTACATGACTATTTCTACCCTTTTACCACTTGGACTTGTGAATCTCCTGACACCAGAATATATACCCCATCGGCCCACCAAACTTGTGAAATTCCCCAAATTGGGTGTCTAATTGGGCATGGTATCCAAGAATATTCCATAAGAAGATGGGGATTTATTTTGCCTCCCTAGATAATCGAACCCAGGGCTTTATCTAATTTATACAATTGAAAAGAACCTCTTGTACCTCTATGAAATATATTATAGAGGTACTTAAGAATCTCTCGAGTTAGTTAAATTCCAGTCATCTTGGGGTTCTATTCACTAGTGAGGAGAAATAATTCCCCAACAGGATAGGGGAGATATCCATATACTCGGCCTAGTTAGTGGCCCTGTTAAGCACAACCCATAGGTTTGGTGGGTCGTTTGGGTTATATTGTTCATGGCCAAGAGCATCACGAGTCCAAAAGGATCCTATTTAATAGACTTACACAACAACAGGTTCGTAGTCTGACCACTTTATAGCCCACCAACTTGTGGACATGTCTCAACTGGGGTTAGCCCATTTGGCATGAATTTTCCACAGACCTGAGTGGGATTCACTAGACTTCTCCAATGATTCAAACATGGGACCTGGGCTTAACATCCACTAGGGAGGTTCACAAGTACCACGACGTGTAGTGGTACTCATGAGGCTCCATGGTTGCTGTTAATCCATAGGTCCCTGGTTAGAATCATAGGGGAGGGGTCTTAACTCCATACCAAGACTGGGGAAAATACCTTCCATGTGGGATCCCCCCCATTTTACCCTAGTCCACAAGTCGGTGGGCTGAGGCATTTCAAGACTACGACCCAATTAGTGGTGCAGGTTGATTCAAAAGGAGCCTTTTGTTAGACTCATGATGCCCTTGAAATAGACCAGACACCCAATAGACCACTAACTCATGAGTTTTACTCCACTAGGCCACTAAACTGGGATGAGTATATAGATATATCTTATATATATGTGGGAATTTATTTCTTATCCCCAATGAATCAAGCATGGGGCTAACTAGAATTTAAGCAACTGGGGTGTTTCCCTTGTACCACTACACTTATAGAGTAGTGGTACCAAAGAATCTCCCTGGTTGGGTAAATTCTAGTCAGCCCTTGGTTCAATTCTCCAAGGAGGAAAAATAAATTCCTAGCTGGCTATGGGTGGTTTCCAAGATACTCAGCCCATTGGGTGGCCCAGTGGGGTGAATCCCACAAGTTAGTGGGTTGTGGGGTATATGGTATGTTTCAGGAGAAACACAGGCCCAAAAATACCCATTATGTTTGGTTAGATATGTGGAATACAATTTCATTTATTGTTGTCTAAATATTTTCATGATGATTTCAACCAAATAACATATGATTCTTGCTGAGACTTTATGCGAATCATTGCATTTTCCATTATCTATACAGTATTTTTTATTCCTATTTCCACATTATATTCCTATTAACATATTCAATATTCAAAAAATTATTAATTAAGGTGGCATCATTTAATTTAATAATATTATAATTTTTATAACAATTCATAATTATATTTGAATTTAAATTATTATAATATATATTTATAATATTACACACTTGAACTAATTATAAATAAAGAAATATTTTCTATTTATATTTTCCATCATAATTCCTAAGAATAACTGAATTTATCTCTTATAATAATTCAATAACCCAAAATTCAGACTCCTATATACATTTCTTTTGTAATATAAATATAGTTATAAAAAAATTATAACGTCCTGGATCCGGGTGCCACACAACAGGTGCCTCGAACCCGTTTGGTCACATGAAATCAAGTGGATTTCCCCGAACGCCAGAGGATTCTGACTAGAAGTGAGGGCCTAGATCTGATAGTTTTGAAACTATGCCCTCATTTTTCAAAGTTTAGCGCATCAGAAAAGATAAATTACATACAACATCGGAAGTAGTAGACAAAATTCAACTGAAATGGACAACTGAAATAAAATAGAATCAGCAGTCATATATATAAATATGAAGCTTGTCACTAATTATATGAAAGTATCTAGAACATGACACACTGAAATACAATACAATACAACTCAAAGTACAAGGTAAAACCAAACAAAACAGAGCAGAGTAAAGAGAACACAACAATATCGCAAGTTGAAGCTCAGTCCCATGCTCTCCCACTCCTCTTCTACAATCAAGTACATGTATAGGGACCCTTTCCATTATCTACACCTACAAAAATGTAATCTGTTTGGGCTGAAGATATGACCCAAATATGGTGTGAGAAATAAATCTCAGTAGGTAACCACCAAAGGCCGGTGCCCAACTATCAGTGAGAATGTGCAACAATAGTGTGATAAAGTAAATGCAGTAAAATAGAAGTACTCAAAAGTAACTATCACAACCATTTTCATTGCCATTTTAATTATTACTTATCAATTATATATAATTGAATTATGTGTTCTAGAGACTCAGCCTCAGCCGACAATCTTATATATAATGGCACAACAAAAATCCCAACAATGAATATTCAAAATTACATTACCCTCAGGCTAAACAGTACCATGCCCTCATTCTAATTGGACCCTTGCCCTCAGGAGAAACTGAAATGAAACCCTCAGGTATCTACCCTCAAGCATAACCAGTATTGCCCTCAGGTTTACACATATTACCCTCAGGCATCAGAACATTGCCCTCGGGCTAAACAACCACTTGTCCTCAGGCGTTGCCCTCAGGCGAATAGAACAGAAGCAAGTAATCGGGCCGAGCCCAACACATATCCAGCAATTATATACAATTCCTCTCAAGGCAATTCAAATAATTCTAATAATAACGGTATACCCTCGGGAAACCTGGCCAAATGACTAAATAAGGGAACGCACCCATGGGGTGTCCCTGGATCCAAGCAACGATCCCACACTGTCGTTACTCTTATTTATTAAACTACCTATAAAATTCTAGGTATTTAATTAAGCAAGGCCTCATCCATACGACAACCCAAACATTGGCGCATTGAACAATGGTACACAAAACACACAATAGTTGGAATATTAACACCATACCACCTACTTCGATCGCCCCTGTTCGATATATGTGAACGACGCTTCAAGAAACGCCCAAGTACGACTTAAATCTGGGATAAAAAATTTCCTATTCAAACATAAATAACATCCCTTATAGGAAGATTTTATAATAACATCACAAGGAGAAGGAAGAGTTTACCCGTGCGGTTCGAAGGAGATAGACGACGTAGGAATCGAGTTCATGGTGTGTGGTGGGGAGATCCTCCAAGCTCCGGTCATCTCCCTCGCTCCCCTATAGTGTTCTATGCCTCCTCTATGAACAGAGGAGGTTATTTCCTATTTTAAGTGGAACAAACAATCTACACTGCATGTACTTTCAAGTACATGACGTCTACTTCTTCATTTTTTTAACTGTTCCTCTAGTGGCTTTTTTCCACCGCGGCAGGGTTCACCCATTGACATGAGTACATGATGTGTATTCCTGATTACATGGCGTAAACTGTCACTCTACTGGAGGATACTTCCACTGCCATAATGTCTACCTTCCGACTTAATACATGGCATGTAAATACCCTTTACCCGGTGTGTAGTCAGTTTTTACACCCTTTATTTCTGACAGGACTACACTCCTTGTGCACTCATCCCACACAGCCAAAGTACATGGTTTGTGGAAAAGTACATGGCGTGTACCCACAAAATTTGGTATTTTTCACCATTTTCCTTATTTTCTCCAAAACAGTTAAGGAAAAAGGAAAATAACAAACCCGTATCTCACGAATAAGAACCGGGTTCTTACAAACTTCCCCCCTTAAAGAAATTCTTCCCTGGATTTCCCTTCCAAGGGTGGTGAAGATAAAGCTCAGAACAACTCTAGACACTGAGCACGTACGTCGGTCTCCCGCTTCCAGGTTTCGTCCTTCACTCAGCCATGCTTCCATAGCACATGTACGAGAGGAACTAACCGGCCTCATAGGACCTTCATGCTCCTATCAATAATATGAATCAGATGCTCCTCAAAGGACACATAGATTAGAAGCTCCCCCTCCTCGGGCTGAAAGACGTGATATGGGTCTGAATGATAACGGTGCACCTGAGATACATGGAAGACGTCGTGCATGGCCAAATACCTCTGTGGTAACTACTACCAATAGGCAACCATCCCAACTCTCTCCAGAATTTCAAACGTACCCACATACCTCGATGAATGTTTACCCTATATCCTGATCCGCCTGTGTCCCAACCTTGGTGAAACATGCATGAAAACCTGATCCCTGACCACAAACACCAAGGGTCATCTATGGTGATCAACATAAGATTTTGGATGAGACTGTGCAGTAGTTATCCACTTCTGAATCAACTTAACCTACTTTTAAGTATCCTACACGATATGTGGCCCCATCAAAGCTGGCTCACCTTCTTCCAACCAGCAAAAGGATGATCGGCATGGCCTACCATATAAAGACTCGTAAGGTTCCATATGAATATATTCCTGAAAACTATTATTGTAGAAAAACTCAACCAGGGGTATATTCTTCTCTCAAGATCCCCCAAAGTCTAGGACGCATACACGCAACATGTCCTCAAGCACTTTTATCATACGCTCTGACTGGCCATCTGTCTGAGGGTGGTAAGCTATTGTTAGAAGAACCTGTGTACCCAGTTCCCTCTGAAAACTCTTCCATAAAAAAGATGTAATATGAGTGTCTCTATCTGAAACAATTGAATGAGGTACCCCATGAAGGCGTACTCCCTCTCGGATAAACCACTTCCCGAGCTTGTTAACACCGAAGGTCTCCATGATCGACAAAAAGTGGGTTGCCTTCGTAAGTCTGTCCACAACGACCCACACGACATCAATGCCTCGAGGTGACCTCGACAACCCGGTCATGAAGTCCATCGCGAAATCATACCATTTCCTATCCAGAATGGGTAACTGCTATAACAGCCCGGCTGGACTCTGATGCTCCGCCATCACCTACTGACAGGTGGAACATCTTATACCAAAACCAACTACCTCTCTCTTCAATCCTGGCCACCAATAATGACGTCTCAAGTCACGACACATCTTGGTGACTCCAGGATTGACTGTAAAAGCTGAAGCATGAAAATCCAACATCAACTCCTCGCGTATGTACCCTAGAACCCACACTGATCCATGGAAACAATGTGCATCATCATCGCCTATCATCCATCCAGGAGGAGGGTCCTCACTTTCCACCGACTCCCGTAGAACTAGGCATTATGAATCCGATAGTTCTCTCATACTCACTCTATCTAGGAGGGTAGAGGTCACAGATAAAAAATAAATATAGGTTTTCCCCTGACTCTTGTGCAACTCCAAATGCATCTCATCGAACAAAGCCACAAGCTGCCACTCACCACTGGCCTCTTACACTGCCTGTGTATGAGTCTTCCAAATCAGGGCATCAACAACTGCATTTCCCTTACCAGGTGTATAGGAAAACTACAAGTTGACTTAATTAAGTTATTTGACCCACATTTGCTATCTCATATTCAGGTCACGCTGAGTAAAGATTTACTTGAGACTTTTGTGGTCGGTGAAAACCACAAAATGCTCTCCCAAGAGATAATGTCTCCAACATCGCAACACATGAACAACTGCAGCCAACTCGATATCATGCGTCGGGTAATTCCTATCATGTGGCTTTAACTGCCGAGACCCGTACACAACTACTTGATCACCATACATCATCACTTCTCCCAGGCCAATACTTGATGCATCACAGTAGAATTTATAGATCTTCCCTTGTTCCGGAAGTATCAGGACTGGTGCTAATGTCAACCTTTACTTCTGCTCCTGAAAGGCTTTCTCACAAGCTTCTGACCAAACGAACTTCACACCCTTCTTAGTCAAACCTGTTAATGGCACTGCTAAGTGGGAGAAGTCCTGTATAAAACTTCAGTATTAACCAGCCAGCCCCACGAAACTCTGTATCTCAAACACATTCTGTGGTTGCTCCCAGAAAACTACTGATCTCACTTTATTTGGGACTACTTCAACTCATGCCTCTGAGATGATATGACCCATGAAGTGTATCTGGTCCTTCCAAATTGGCACTTCGAGAGTTTAGCATATAGCTGATGCTCTATCAGTGTACACAGTACGATCTCAAGATGGGTAGCGTGGTCGTGTCGAGTGTGAGAGTAAACTAAGATATAATCCATTAAAACTACCACAAAATAATCCAGATAAGGGTGGAACACAAGATTCATCAAAGCCATGAAAACTTATGGCGCGTTCATGAGTCCAAATGGCATGAACAATTAATTTTATGACCATATCTGCTTCGAAAAGCTATAAGTGGTATATCTGATGGTCTAACGTGTAACTGATGATATCCGGATCTCAATTCAATCTTCTAGAACACTCGTGCTCCAAGAATTTGATCAAAAAGATCCTCAATCCTTGGTAAGGGATATTGGTTCTTAACCGTCAACTGGTTCAGCTTTTGATAATCCACACAAAGTCTGAGGGTACCATTCGCCTTCTTCACAAAAAGGATAGGCGAACCCCACGGAGAATTACTGGGTCGGATGAAACCCTTTGCTTGTAACTCATCTAACATTCTCTTGATCTCTTGCAACATAGGTGTATCCATCTTATAAGGATGAATGGACACCGGTGCCGCTCCTGACACAAGATCAACAAGTAAATCCACCTCTCGCTCCAGAGTAAGACCTGAAAAGTCATCCGGGAAGACATCCCTGAAGCGATCAACAACTGTAGGGAAATTCGTCTGACATGTTCCCTGGTCATCTATATATAAACTCACCATCTGGGCTATCACACAACCTCTCCCACGATGCTCAGGTCCATCTTAGCTCGCCTGGACATCCCATTCACCATTGAATAGAAACTATCTACCCTCTGGTGACGTGAAACTCACCCTATGATGATAGAAATGTACAACGTCTAAAAAGGGTACCAACCAGTCAATCCTGAGAATGACATCATAGCTCATATTTTCTAAGACATAGAGGTCCCATGGAAAGTGACACCCACCAACCTCTAGGGGGAACTCCTTGAATTGATGCACACTAGTCGTTCTAGTCTCTAACGGATTTTCTAGCGTCATAATATCTGAATAAAATGAAACACATAGCCCACGTTTCGCCACAACGGGCACAAATATAAAGCTATGTGTAGCACCTGTTTCAAGAAGTATCGAAGACAAAACAGAAGCAACTAGAACAGTACCTCTGACAGTGTAAGGTCCGATATCTTTCTTCTATTGGGTTTGTTGTACTACATATGCCTGACCAATGTCGCGGGACAGAGACACAGCTTGGCTACACTGAGCGGACTCGCCCTGCTCTCTCTGTGATCCTGGTGTCTGGCTACCACAGCCACAACCACCTCCTCTTCATGTACATGCTAATTTATCCCAATTCCATGACTAGTAAGAAGATGCTAGCCCTGGTCCTGTATACGGAGTCTGCACAGAATCCCTCTCACTAGACACTGGTGGAAATGCCTTGCAAAAGCGCTGCATATGTTCCATCTTGCTACAAGATCGACACTCCACTAGGTCATGTGGACACTGAGGTCTATTTCTCCCCTCTCTACCATACTGGTAGCACATCACTGGGCCACCTGAAGAATTCCTTTGGCTAGTACTTACATTGTTAGTGAAATCTATTTGTCTCTTCTCCTTACTAGTAGGAATAGTACCAGAAACTGGTGCTGAACCGCCCTGGCATGAACCACTAGCTTTCTGAAAGTTTCTCTCATTAATCAGTGCCTGGTTCACAATAGCATGTACTGTAGGCGACATGAAAATGTTCACCCTCACTCAGATTTCATACCAAAGACCATCCTCAATGTGTTGAGCCCTCAGCGTCTCATCTCCTAGCAGAATAGGTGCAAAACGTTGAATCACAGTGAAGCAGCCAGAAGTGTCCCTCACCGACATGGCGCCCTACTACAGATTCATGAACTCTCGAGATCGATCGTCTCGTAGTGTCTCGGGAAAGAAATATTTGTAGAAGACTGCCTGAATATCTTCCCACTCCATGTATCTATGATGCTCTGACTGGGTGGTAACATCCCACCATATCTTGGAGGAATCACACAACATGTAAGTAGAGAGCTTGACCCTCAGCCCTTGAGGCATCTCTAGATGCTCAAAAATAGTCTTCATAGTATCCAGCAAAGACTCCGCAGCCTGTGGTCCGCCATCTCCTGAAAATGCAGGTGGATTCTACTGCTGGAAGATACGCGCCAGCTCTGCCATAGATGTGGTAGCCTGCAGTGCTCCCCGGAAGGTCTGCATGAACCGCATGAAGCCTTCATGTAACTGCGCAGCTGCGCCTATGTCCGGTATAACGGCTGGCACCGACTATGGCTCCACAGGGGGATCCATTGGTATCCCATGGACTACCATATCTGGAGTATACTCATTGCCGCTCTGATGGAGAACAACTCTAGATCGTCTCGGTGGCATGAATCTACAAGGTCAAACAAACACCTTAGATCAAGATATATTATGTACTGAAAAAATGACTGTAAGAAGGGAACAAGGAGAAGAAAACATTCATGTTTTACAAAACAAGACAACACGATGTGTATAATTACTACACGATGTGTTTCCTTAAGTCTTTCACATGGGCGTGTACTCTGCAAAAACTAGTCGTGTAACACCCCAAACACACGACGTGTCATCCATACACACGGTGTGTACTTAAATTTTCCTCCCTGCCCGAGTCCCTCTACACGGCGTAGCCACCTAGATCTCCTCTAAACGACACTACATAGTGTGTATAAGTTCTACACGGCGTGTACAGAACGAGCTTAACCGACCTGTGTTGTCCATCACACGGCCGGGTGCCCAGCTCAGACTACACGATGTGTTCTAGAGAGACACAGTGTGTATGAATTAAATTCCAACTGCCTGTGTTGTTAGTGACACGACCAGTTACTCGGATGACACTACATGGCGTGTTACACCTGCACACTGCGTGTACACCACTCAGTCTTCCCAGCCACACGGCCAGGTCCACATGGTCTTTCCCCGATCAAGACTACATGACGTGTCCCACAGGTACACGACGTGTTCAATAAGAGGTAACACCGACCAGTGTTTGTTAGCTACACGGTCAGGTCCCTAGGTTACACTACACGACATGTTCATCATTGACACGTCATGTACAAGAAATGATTTCCTCCATCCATGGTGTTAGTTACATGGGTAGACACAGGGTCCACCCAGCACGGCGTGTGAAATAACTACACGACATGTGTCCCATAGAACTTCCCCATCCCGTGTCTCTGCCCACACGGTCTATGACACAGGTAGAAACTACATGGTGTGTACATAGGGTACATGGAGTGTACTCAACAAGTTTTCTCTTCTTCCCAAACAGAAGAATACATGGTGTGTGGTCAAAACTACACGACATGTATTCTGGGTTTTTCCGGAAAACAAGCCTTAGAACTACTATGGATCCCCAGAAACACTGGAGACAACACCTAAGTGATAAATTAGGATCTGTGAGGGCCCATACTCCCCGTGAATCAATGATTGTAATCTTTATACTTTCTATAACAGGTTGATGATCCACCAAATTCCAGTTAATGAGGGCCTATACTCCTCAAGAACCAAAATTTGTCATTCATTCTATCAAAATACTACATAATAATACACTATCGAATATGAGGTATTTTTCAATGAAGCAATCAAAAAAACATGCTTTTCTAGCACATCCACTATCACAACATCATACAATTTCTAATGCACCTATATGGCATGGAAACTATGCATGTCATGTGATTCTAACATGTGCCTAAATGATACAGGAGATGGAATACCCTTATCTCATCTGTCTTTAACTAAATAGAACCAAAGTATAACATATAAACAGCACAATCACAAGTGCATCACCTAACGGTGAAAATCAAATCAACTGTCAAATTTATAAAATCATAAAAATTGAATAACCGAGGTAGACTGGCTTTTTCCTTGTACACAGGTTAGCTACTCTTAGGCATAGCTTATTTCCAACTACCATTTCTATCCAATCTCTGACTAAGGCTCCAAACATTAATTCAAATAAAATAACCCCTCTAATTCCACTTTATGAAGTCCCGGATCCGGGTGCCACACAACGGGTGCCCCGAACCCGGTTGGTCTCATGACCTCAAACGCATTTCCCCAAACGCCAGAGGTTTCTAACTAGTAGTGAGGGCCCAGGTCTAATAGTGAGGAAACTATGCCTTCATTTGTCAATGTGTAGCTCAAAGGAAAAGATAAATAACATATAATAATGGAATTAGTAGACAAAATTCAACTAAAATGGACAACTAAAATAAAAGAGAATCAGCAGTCATATATATTATGATGTACCTTATCACTAATTCTTTGAAAGAATACAGAGCAGGACTCACTGCAATAAAATACAATATAACTCAAAGTAAAAGGTACAACCAAACAAAACGGAGCAGAGTAATCAGAACGCAGCAGCATTGCAAGCCAAATCTCGGTCCCATGCTCTCCCACTCCTCTACTACAATCAAGTAAATGTATAGGGAGCCTTGCCCTTATCCACACCTAATGAAATGTAATCTGTTTGTGCCAAATAAATGACCCAAATAGGGTGTGAGAAATAAATCCCAGTAAGCAACCACCAAAGGCCGATGCCCAACTTTCAGTGAGAATGTGCAACAACAGTGTCCTAAAGTCAATATAGTAAACTAGTAAGTACTCAAAAGTAACTATCACTACTAGTTTCATTGGAATTTAATTTATTACTTATCAATTCAATATAATTGAATTATATGTTCTCAAGACTCAGCCTCATCCAAAAATCTCCTATACAGTGGAACAACAAATATAACAACAATGAATATTCAAAAGTGCCTTCCCCTAAGG
This sequence comes from Viscum album, assembly GCA_963277665.1. NCBI lineage: Eukaryota > Viridiplantae > Streptophyta > Magnoliopsida > Santalales > Viscaceae > Viscum > Viscum album. Next base: position 368,843,961 of record OY728137.1, read on the forward strand.
CTAAACTGTACAATTCCCTCATGATAATTAGAACCTTTTCCTCATGAAAAACTGAAATGAAACCCTCAGGTATCTACCCTCAGGCATAACGAGTATTTCCCCCATGCCTAGAAATATTTCCAATAGGAATCAGAACGTTTCCCTCAACCTAAACAACCACTTTCCCTCAGGTGAATATAACAGAAGAAAGTAAGCAGGCCGAGCCCAACACATAGAAAGAAATTATATACAATTCCACTCAAGGCAATTCAAAGCATGCTAATAATCATGGTATACCCTCGAGAAACCTGGCCAAATGGATAAACAAGGGAACACACCCACGAGGTGGCCCTGGATTCAAGAAACGATCCCACACAATAGTTACTCTTATTCATTAAACTAGATATACAATTATAGGTATTTAATTAAGAAAGGCCTCAGCCATACGACACCCCCAACATGGGAGCGTTGCATAATTGTACACCAAACACACAACAGTTGGAATCTAAACATCAGACCACCTACCTCGATTGTCCCTGTTCGATATATGTAAACGACGCTTCCCGAAATGCCCAAGAATGACGTAAATCTGGGATAAAATAATTTCTATTCAAATGTAAATAAGTTATCTTAGAGGAAGAATTGGTAAGAACAGTGCAAGGAGAAGGAAGATCATACCCGTGCGTTTCCAAGGAGATCGATGACGTATGAATCGGGTTCCCAGTTTGCAGTCGAGAGATCCTCCAAGCTTCATTCATCTCTACCGCTCTCCTCCGGAATTCTAAGCTTAATCTTTGAATAGAGGAGGCTAATACCAATTTTAAGAGAAAAAAATAGAATACACGGCATGTACTTTCATGTACACGGCGTGTACTTATCATTTTATTAACTGTTCCTCTGGCGGTATTTTTCCACCACAACAATGTTCACCCATCAACATGAGTACACGGTGTGTATTCCTGATTACACGACATGTACTATCGCTCCACTGGCAACTACTTCCACCGCCTTACTGTTCACCTGTTGACTGAATAAAAAGCGTGTAAATACCCTATACACGGCGTGTGGTTAGTTTTTACACTCTTTATTGCTAACAGGACTACACACCCTATGAACTCATCCCACATGGCCAAAGTACACAGCGTGTGGAAAAGTACATGGCGTGTTCCCACAAAATTTGGTATTTTCCCCCATTTTCCTTATTTTCTCAAAAACACTTAAGGAAAAAGGAAAAGGAGAAACCCGTACCTCAATAATAAGAACCAGGTTCTTTCAAAAATTCAATATATTCTACCAATTTGTAAAATCAATAGTTTTTTTGGAAATAAGACCACTTAAATTTATAATATATTATACAATAATTAATTTATATTTTATTATTGGTGTATCTATATTTTAGATATGATTAATCAGCTTTTTAATCATAATAACATTCTTAATTTCCTCTAACATTTATATTATACAAATATTTGTCTTGAGTACATTGTTAGAGTTTTATATTAATGTGGTAGTTTTGTAAGTATTATTCCTCAATATATAATTTAAATTTCAAGAGGTAATCATAATTAATATAAAATATCATCAATAATCATGATAATATTTAATTCATCGGTTTTTTTCATTCCTAAATAGGTTGTTATATTTAAACTCAAAGACATCACATGACAATTCAACTCAAAAAATAAATTTATCACAATGGGCCAAGATGCCCAACGACACACTAGTCATAGTAACTGAAAAGATGAAATTCTTCCAATTAATTCTAAGATAAATAATTTTTAAAAAAATCATGAAATTTATTTTTAATAAATCATTGAAATAGTTAAAGATAAATACATATGTGTGTTCATAACAAAATTATTTAACAAAATGTGATCAATCGTCATGTTTAAAACATGAATAAATGGAGAAATAATTATATTTAGGAAATATATAATAAATTAATAATATGGATAAAAATATGAATACCCATAAATAAAAAATTTAATGAGATATAAATAGTTTAAGGTACATGATGAATGTATGTCCATTAAAAGGGAGTTGTTTTAAAGGAAAAAATAAAGTGTTATCGATGAAAATTACCACACAGAAATAAAGTGTATGTATGCTATATATATATAATAATAAAATTATACAATGAAAATATTCAGGTGTATACTTCCAGTATAACAATTTTTATACTAAGGCCTAACTTGTTTCCAGTTTTACTAGTACTTATAATGATGTTTGAAATGGTTGAAACTACTATACTTGAAATAACATTTGGAAAAAGGTTTTTATAGATTTATTATATGAACTATATTATAGTTATATAAAAATATACATAGGGATTATATAATATCAAACAAAGAGGAAAAATCAATCTGAATAGGAAATATAATGAAAAGAAAGAAACTTGTGAGAAATCTATCATGATATAATAGAGAGAACCTGATCATAATTTTCTTCCTAACGTATGAACCTTTAATATTATAACTTTTAGAAATTATTCTAGATAAAGAGGATAAATAAGTGAGAATATAATAATTAAAATGATTAAAATAGATATATTAGGAATGAAGTGAATATAAACATGCAATAAAGTGAATATTTTTAGAAAAATATTATAATTGTTTGATAATTTTGTTTGGATATATCCCATGAAAACATAGTTTTTCAAAAATTCATACAGAATTATTTTCCCATGGGATGAATGATTATTATTATGATTCAATCCTTTTAATTCAAAAATCCAATAATTAACAACATTTATGATTTTAATAGAATTTCTTAGGTTATATAAAATATATTTTAAAATGATTTAAAATGTTTTATAAAATTTTTAAATAATTTTTATGTTTTATTAAATGAAATTATTATTTTTTAAATTAATTAATTGACTAAAAGATATTATATTCTCAAAAAGAATAAATACATTTTTTTCAATTATTATATTAAAATTCAATATACAATACACCACATATAAATAGCATATATTATTATTTACTTTATTATTCAACTATATATAAAACGTTCTAAATACCCATTAATTTCTAATTTTTATTTCCGGATTACTAATTTTCTATAAATTTTATATAAATACTAATTTATGTATGATAAATATAATTTTTAATCAAATTTCGAAAAAAAACTAAAGAAATTCATATTATATGTGGGAGATATTAACAAATATTTTAAGAAAATATTTACTTCCCTAAGAAAAATAATAAAAAATCATTATAATTGAATACCCCTTTGTGGTTAAAGAACCCAAAAGAAGGGAATTGATAAAGGGGTGATAATAAGATCCAAATTGGGACATGTTCTATATAGTCAATTTCATTATAATAAGGTTAATAGGACAGTTAAAAACATTATTCTATATAGTGTTATGGGGTCTAGATAGCTCTCACATTAGAATATTTTTAGCGATAATTTCATAATATGTTTCATTAATGTGTTTTAAATTTGTTTTCATACTGTAATCATCCTTAATATGCACATATATATATATGAGTTAATGGAAGGTTGATTTTGAGTTGCTAGAAATAAAATTGGAATTATTTGAGTTTGTTAAAAACCTCACTGTGATTCTTTCTTAGTTAGTTCACAATGGGATGACGGAAGAAGGGAGATGAAAATTATAAGAGAATTAAAACAAAATTCATTTTAATTACTACATGACAAACTAAGGAGTAATTGTGGTTTTAATTGTATATAGTTATCACACTACAATAAATGGATATAATTTTTACAGTCTAACTGACGTGACATGGTTTAAAACATTGTCAATTTTGAGCAGATTGTTATACTGAGAGGGGAAATGATAGGCCATGGTAACAGATTTTATTCCACAATAAGCCAGGATAAAAAATTATTATACATCGTTAGAATTGATGTGTAATTTTTTATTCCACAATTTTTTGTTCATGTTATGTCTTTTTGACTAACTATTTTTTTGTAAATCGGGGCTTGAAAGTATTTTTCCATGATGAATTATTTTATTTCAAAATTAATCAAAATATGGTATATATGTTTTAGACCTCTATGAATATTTTATTTATTTAAAAATATAGTTCTTCTAAAATCATCAAATTTATGTTTAATTATATAATTACATCACCATTTAGTCTGTCACAACATGATTTTTACTAGGCCTATAAAAAATTAATATTTACTTGGAAAAGTGAATCAAAACATAGGATAACCAACATAAATCTATCGAGTATCTTTTATAGAGTACTCTGAATGGGGTTATAGAATATAGAAATAGTGTAAACTCAATATAACTTCTGAGGCACTAGAGGAGGATAATGAAAGATTGATTAATAAGTTGATTATTTTTTTGATCATTATTATAGGTAGAGTTTAGTAAAATATTCAGGATTCTTAACATCTATACATTATTAATAATTGTATAAGTGTGTTATCAGTGTGATAATAAACATTAAACACTAAGGATTAGCCACTTGATAAAAAGAGTGTGTGAAACTTATAGATTTGTATTCGTAGTCACTATATATCTCTCATTATCATTATTTGATTTTCTTTTTTTGATCATATGATTTCTTATTAACGAGATTGTGAGTGATATTAAAAGTTATTTTTTTAGTCCCACTAAATAAGATCCCTCTCAATGCTTCTTATAATGATTTCCTAGGGAACATAATTTAGTATTAGAGATAAGGATGTTATCAAGGAACTTAGGTAGTTTGTATTAATTATATATTTTTGTGGAGATTTTTATAGTGGGAATGAATTTCCTCAACAATACGCCTGATCAAATTTTTAATGAAAAATGATTTTAATTTTGAAAATATAGAGTGGTTTCAATTTTATTTAATCTTGGCTTCAATGTACAGGATGTAACTAGGAACATGGATCCTGTAACACCCATGGTTTGGATTTATTTAATGATGTTTATTATAAATTATGTTTCATTATGTACCTAATATTTACATTATGTTGTGATTAAATACTAGTTGTTTTAAATATAATTTTTTTCAACAAAATTTGATTTTAGGAGTTATTAACATTCTAGTTAACAAATTAATTGGGAAAAGTTAATTCAATATATTTAATTTTTTCCATAATGTATTGTATGTTTTTATAGAATTTAAGTAATTAACATAGATAGAATTAATTGGTATAATTTATTTGGCATGTAAAATATTGATATTTAGGATATCATATTGACATGAGTGTTGAATATTTTTTCTGGTAAATGACGTGAAATTTAAAAATATAGAGATATGGTTGGATTAGATGTATTATTTCATGGGATATGTCAAAAACTAACATAGTTAAACCAACCATGTTAATATTTTTATCACTCGAAAAATATTGAGGTCCATTCTCTATCCCAAAGGGTTTATAACAAGTATTGGGGTATCCAAACATTCACTGATAATAAATATTTATCTCGATTTAACAATAATAAACTATGATCTTTAACTAAAAAGTATGCAATGAACACCCCATAAGATATAGTGTTATTAATAAAAAAATTATTTAGTTTCCATAATTATAAAAAAATGCATTAGGGTATAAGAATAACTCATTGAACAATTAGTGAAACACAAGTAGAAAAATATGATCTAAAATCTGAGTTTTAATATCATATCTTTATGTCCAATGTTAAAATAGACAGGAGAAGTTTTTAACAATGGTTATAGAAAAAAACAATCATTAAAAGGCTTTATAAAATCTAATTTTAATTGAAATTTCCTCATTTTTTGATATTATATTTCTAAACCCCTCACCCCTCTACTTTTGATGACACTCGAACCATGATCAATATTCTACATTCATTCAATTTAAATAATAATTTTTTTCATTATTTCTCCTTCATATATATTTTTTCATCCATCTTCTATAGTTCTAGAAATAATATGGTCCGCATAAAAACATAATCATTTAAACTAGTAACCGTTCTCCAACAGGTTTGTTTTATTGGTTTTTAATTGATTTTTTTAAAATGTTTCTCTACAATCTTACATCATTAGGACTATTTAAATCACCATCATTTTCATTTATAATAATTCAAAAACTATTTTCCTTTTCATCCTAAATATTTTAGAAGTTATTAATTTTTATTTTTTGAAAATTATTTAATTAATTATTAGTTATAAAAAAATCCACATATTCATTTGACTTTATATATATTATTATGAATTATAAAAAAAATATTTTAAAATATTTTATGTCTATAATTCATTTTGATGGAAAATTATTTATGATTTTAAATAATTTTATATTTAACTATTTTTATTTAAAATTTTCTATATTTATAATTTTTTCATTATAAATTCGTGTTTTTAAAAATCATTTCATTTATAGTTATTTATATAGAAATTTTTACTATTTTTTGAATTACCTTTGGTTATGAATTGTGTTCTGTATGCATGTTGTTTTTATGTTTCAAATTGTTTTTCTGAAATAATTTTTTAATCTATTTTCTTATATATTTATATTCTTATATTCATTAATTTTATAGGTTTAATTGTATGTTTTAATATATATGTATATGTATTAACATATCCAATGATTATATTGTCATTGTATTTAATTAATGGATTATAATTGAATAAGTGCCTGAACAACTATTGATGAATATGATAAAGGGGTTTTTTGTATTTTCTAAGAAAAATAATGAAAACAGAGATTTTATTTTTTATCCTTGCATGATGTGATTGAATATGAGTAAACTAGGATAATAAAAAAATAAAATACCGCCTAATTTTTAGGGATTTAGTTATAATTATACACAATAGATATGGCGTGGTGAAATAGAAAAAATTCATGATCTAAGGAAGATGATGATGATCATAAAGAGATATAGGAAAGTCTTGAATAATTAATTCATCATATTTATGTTGAAACAATTTAAAAAACAACAAGTGTTTAATGATTATACACATATGCTGAGAAACTATTGATCTCAATTTCCACTTAAATTATAGCGTTATCTGTTGGGATGAGATTAGTTAACTTGAAATCATGACATTTTTGAGAGATATATGTTTCACTAATGTGTTTTAACTTTTAAAAGGGATACTTGCAAAAATAAACGAGCATCAATATTAGAATTATGGGGAAAACAATTGTGTCCAATGGGATTAAGTTAAAAAAATATACATTATTTCCCCATCGACTATGTTCTGTATAAGATGGAAAATTAAATTATTTATAAATATTAGAAATATAAGAAATCTTGATTTTAAATAAATAAAAAATTCAACTACAATTTATTCTCAAGAACATACAACAAATGTTTCACTAAATCATTCTAATATATTCTAAAAATTCCACATTTTAAATATCTATTTTCAAATTCTAATGGTTCAAATAGGGTGAGATGAAAAAAATACGAGCATATATTTGATACAAACCTATGTCACCCTACCAATTCGCCGCAATTGGAAATATTTGATCACATATTTTATCATTTTTTAAATGAAGTTATAAATTAGATAATTAAACTATACATAGATGGAATTAATCTATATTAGAGCCGGATTAAACAAAAGAATTCGTGGCTAATTATGTTGATTTTACAAAACTACTCCTAAATAATATGTTTGAAATGGAATTATGTGAAAACAAGCTTGATGATTTCTGAACCCAAATAGCCTAAAAATGGTATTGTTATTTATCAAAAACTATTTATTAATGGTTTTATATTTATATGGGTGATATGTTTTATATTATTTGATGAATATAATAATGTTTATTCCCTTTTTCAGGCTTTGATAATGTTCACTATAAAATAATTTCCTTCATATGGAATCTTATCTGGATACAATGTTAAAGGAAAAAAAGGTTGTCCAATTTGCGAATAGGTGTAACTCCTCGAACCTAGTTACCCAGATTCAGTGTATTATTACATAACATTGGCATGATCACAAAATATCGAGTCTCGAAATACCGATTAGTTTAGTAGCCTTTGTAATACTAGATACATTCATAAGTTTTACATTATATTATAAAATTTAAAACTATAATAACATAGTCTCTATAGGCCACACTCATATCCAATAGACTATCCCTATAGGTCAGTCATAATATACTTCTTCGCATCCTGGGAAAAATAAAACATAGAAAGGGGTGAGCTCAGATGCTCAGTAAGGATAATGATATAGCAGAAACATTCATAAATAAGAATAAACATTTAAATAAATGTAAGACTAGAACAAAAGCCTTTTAAACATGAACTTCAGAATAATATGGAAATGATAAAATCAAATAAATCAATTTACTTATTCACTTGGATATTCTACTAGTCGAATAATCACATTCAATATCAATAACCACTTTTATAATGATGGAATATATAATGCAAAACTTTATATCCACATAGTCAAGGCCTTATGCCATGAATAAAAATAAGATTTTGTCAAGGCCTTCTCCCAAGACACTAGTTTGTCTCAGGAGACCTACCGATGCATCAAAGAGCTATAACGGGCTCCACCCGTCACTTAGTAAGTCTAATGCATTCCTCATTTGAAAATCTTCAAACATAACATAAACATTTATATTAAAACTAGCATATGAAATGTCAACACTTTATCCATAATCCATGACTGGGGTAAAAATAATACATCCATATTCAAACATATCATGAAACCTTCAATAAAATATGGAAGTTTTGTATCATAATAAATCAACTTAAAATAAGCTTAAATCCATCAAAGGATGCTGACAGAGAATAAATCAAAACCTTTTTTAGAGAAATATCTCTTTATATTTTGATATTATTTAAAAGTAATATAATTATAAAGAAAACATTTATTTTGAATATATTCTTATAAGCTTGTATGGGAAGCTGTGATGATGTTATAATGACTGAAAATAGTTGCACCCGCCGTATAAGTTAAAAAACATTCTTACCTAAATTTTATCGAAAAGGTCATAAGGTACCTTGTTTGGAAAAAACGGAAAGATTCCTTTCAATTTTTTTTATAAAAAGTAAAACATGGGTATAAATTACTTTAAACCATAGTTTAGTAAATAGTAAAAATGTCTTGGAATGCATTTTTAAGAAACATGGATGTGGATGATAAAGAGTTCTGAGTAGATACTTATTTAAAACAACCTTAGATAATAAAGAGATTGTGAAATTAACCCTTACCTATTACTTTTCCTTAGTCGAGGGTAATTTAACAATATGTATAATAGTTAAATTATTGTTATTAAATTATACAATAACAATATACATAAATATGATATCATATATTATCTTCTAATATTGCTTTGTTAATAATATTTTAGTATTATCGTCGTTTGGGGTGTTAATGGATTCATATTCCTTTATATTTTTTGTTACATAAGATCTATTTGTTATGGATATGATGTATTTGATTCAAAACCATAATGATATTGAGTTCTTAAATATTATTTGTAATCATAAAATAAAAATTATTATTGAATGATTACGAAGGGTTAATGGATCTCATCGTGTTCATGTAGACTGTAATCCGTATGTATGCATGAGAGAAAATATCGTTCTCTTGATTTAAAATTGTATGTAAATAGATGTTATATCATATATAAAGAATGATTAACATGTTATATTTATTATTTACATAAATTATACATCATTATTATGTAAATCCAAATAATAATGTATTGAATAACAACTACACCATGACGTGGAGACAGTAAGCTGTACGTACGCACGTATGGTGATATGTCATTCATAGGATGGATATAATAATGAATATGGTTGTACTATATTTATAATATCAAATATATATATAATATACTAGATTTATTATTTTAGAATGGAAACAACAAGAAATGAATAAGTGGAAGAAGAAAATAACATGGAAGAGGTGATGAAATATTTACCTCTTCTTCAGGTTATTCCCTTTTATTTGATTAAAACGGCTCCATAAGTCAGCTTTTGGACTAAAGGAATGTCTCTAGGATAAAGGTAGGGAAGTTGAGAGGATATTTGGGCAGGGTTTGGCCGATCCAAAGGGCTTTGATGGTGTGACTTTGAGAGACATGGAAGTGCCCTTTTATAAGAGGGTGAGGGGCACCTTTGGAAATGATTGAAATATTATTTTATAATAAAATATTTTTCTGTTTATAATGGATACAAAATGAATTATTTAAATTATGAGGTTGGTATGGGTTGAAAACCTCTGAAAAATAGGTTTTATATAGATTTGGGTCACTATATTAACCTTATCTTTAAGATTTAACTCTTAGTTAAATAGTTTGACATTTACCATGTCTCATCTTATTTTTATATTATATGGTTAATAAACATACTATAAACATCCAATAGAAACCCAAGTGGTTCATTAATGATAAACCTATCATTATATATGTCTTTTGGTCGAAACATGGATTTTTAGGATTATTATATCAACCAAAAATATTGTATTTGTTTTAAAAACTCATTTATGTCAATTTTGACATTATTTAATAATTTATTTTTTTTAAACTCCTAAAATATTTATTACTTTGAAATAAATAAACTTAATCAACCCTAACATGTCGTATTATCATATAAAATTAGTTTATTTCATTAAACGTCTAAAATTAGATTTATTTCAATATTTATAATAACAATTATTTTAATCATTCATTAATGAGGTAATTACTGCATCATCATTGTGTCATAAATAAATTTAACTACATAATGTCTAAATTATTTAAATAAAGTACCATTATTTAGGAAATAGATTTATATTTCTAATGAATATTTACAGTCGAATTTTTCTTATGTATAACCTTATATTAAAAATGGTAAAGTTATTAAACTTTGATTTTTACTCTTTTAACTCTTCTTTAAATAAAATAATAATAAAGGACCTAATCCAATCCATGTGGACCAAAGTGGTTCATATTTTATTCCCAAGGTTGTTTTTGGTCGAATTATACTTATCCAATAGAATTAGGATACATTTTAGGGTAATAATAATATCATTTTACCCTTAATTACCCTATTTAATTTAAATTGTGGATAATAAAAGTAAGAAGTTACTATTCACCAAAAAATATTTGCATCTTATTGAACAAAAGTTTACTTACTGATATCAACCCTTTCTCTCATATTTTTGAAATTCAATTCATAGAAGCGGTAAAATTATGTTTTAGGAAAAATTTGCAAATGCTCCTTGGAGGTGGGTAAAAGATGGTAAAAGTTTGATAAAATATTTATATATCTAAAAATAATATAAACTGACTCCAATGAATTACATTGAACTTATATAGGTATTATGTATGTATTTTTACCTAAAATATATTTAAATAAAATAAATAATTATTAAAATAAAATGTTGGTTTTAAACAATAACTTAGTGTTTTCCACTATTCATCAAAAATGGAAAGTTTTCAGAAAAATATCAAAAATTTACCCTTAGATAATTTCGATATTCCGAATCCAAAAATGAAGTCCATTTTGAAAAAAAAATTATAAATTTTCAAAATTTGGATATAAATATTCATAACGGCTAGTTTGATTGGTTGTAGTGTGTTTGAATCTTGAAGATGCGTACAATGCAAGCTACGACATTATTCAAAGGGAAACATATCATGGAAGCATGGGGTGTTACAATAGGGGACTTACATAAATTTTTAAACAAAAGAATAAGAATTTAAATGTAATATCATATATTTTTGTGTATGGATCATCCTTATCTATGATTAAAATATGCATTTAATTATTTACAAGAGTATGATTTTCACCATAACCATTTTCAGTAAAAGAATATTACTATAAGGTGAAGAACAACATTGTCAAATTTAGATGAAAATAATGTTCTGTTAAGAAAACAAAAATATTAAATTAATAATCAATTTTATTTAATATACCTTAAAATATGTTTTTGAGGAAAAAATTAACATTGACATTATTTATTTTGAGAAAAATATTTGTGATTTTTTGATTGGAACATCAAAAAACCTAAAAGGATTAAAAAAAGATGTGATACCAAATATAATAACTATAGGAATATATTTGGAGTTACATCTCATATTTAATGGAAAGATAAATATTTACCTCCATATTTTTCCTAATAAAGAGGGATTGAGAAGATAAATTTTTGTCAATGTCTATGTTATATTATAGTACATAACTGGGTTTCATCAAATGTGTACAATTTGCTATCATTGAATGATTTAAGGTAAATTTTTATGAAATCTCAAGAATAACATGAATTGATTCAATTGTTTACACCAATTTCATTGTATTTTCTAATGAATATACTTATTATAAATTCTATCCTCATATTGTGCAATTTTTTAATTCTATTTGTGGAATAGTCGTAGAGATAGATTTGTTAGATGTGTGATAGAATGAATCTATCCTCATACATTGAAAACTAGAAATATATCTTCCACCATTATTTTTTGGAAATAATGGTTTATCTATTAATTAATTTTTTGAGAGAAATAAGAGTATGTAGTCCAATTAATGAACATTGGATGTAACCATTTAACTATATATATATATATATATATATTAATGGGATGTGCTATGAATCAGCATCGACCAAAGGCATATATTGTGAAAAAAAAATATATCCGAAGAGGTTTTTAGGTGCTGTATTGATTACCAATTTCAATTCGAGAACATTCATATCCAGTATCTCAACATTAGATATTGATTTTGAGGGAAAAGTGATCATCAACTTATAAGTAATGTTAATTCCTTTTGATGAAGTGATGCATGCACAATTACACAAACTGAAAAACATAGGTGTGGTTCATCTATATATATAATAACATATTACAAGATTCAAGGTACAATATATAATAATAAATGAAAATTAGTTTATTAATGAAATAAAAATAATTTTTTTCTTGGTTTATGTTTAAATAGATAGGTGGATTATCTATATTGAAAATATTAAAATGGTTATCTGGGGGACTAAGTGAAAATGTGACCACATGGTTTGGTTTTGATATTAATGGTTATTTATATTACAAAAAAACCATGATAATATGTGTACAATTAATAAGATTGGGTAATGTTTTTACTTTAATAAGAAATTATTTTGACTTAAAAAATATTAAAAAAACCTAATTTCTGCATCAAAAACGTATTTTGGAATTATTTTGACTTAAAAAAGATAAAAAAAATCCAATTTCTTCATCAAAAACATATTTTAGAATTATTTTGTATATATGGGAGACTGGTAACACTGAATTTTCAGTGTCAAAATTTTAGTGTAACTTGTCTGATAGTAAAAATGTTGTGAAACATGGTGAGTATGAGTGTACTCATGTTGATCTTAAACTATTTAATCATAAGGAGGAATCATTAATAATAGAGACACATCAAAAAATATATGTTTTTGACCAATCAAATGGTCACATTACCATTTTTTCAAGGGAAAACAATTCATTTAGGTTATAGGAATATTGTTGATGTTGAATAATTATGTGAAATTTCTTCATCTATTTACTTATTACATGAAAATAATAATGATTATGATTTTAAAATAGTCCATGAATCATAAAATGATCATGTACAAGTTATTTGACAAAACACACAATTACTCTCTTTATTAATTAAGGTAATGTATGTTTTTTAGAAAACTTACATAGTTAAATTTTTTTCATCTTTAATATTTAAATATATATTATTTATACATTAAAAACATTTTTATTTTTTTAATAATATTTAGATATCCATTTTTTGGTTAAAATATTATTACTTTATCATTTTATTGTGACAATTTTCATTATATCCATTATTTTTCAAGTATATTTTTTTATTAAATAAAATATTTCCAATTTTATTCCAATTACGAAGAATAAAATTTATAGTCATAACATTTTCTTATTTCTAATAATATACTGGTATAAAAAATAAAATTTTTAGAGGATAAAATTTTTATCCTTTTTTTGTTATTGTTAATTTTTATATTTAATTGTTTTAGTTACATTTTTTATAATTTAAAAGGAAAACATTCAATGTTTTTGTACACAGAAAAATTATTTTCTTTTATTAAATTTATTTAATATTATTATATTAGAGATATTGAATTTTTTGATGTAAAATTATTCTTTATAAAAGATATACACAAAGGATGGGGAATATTGGCATACACATTTCTTCAAACACACAAACACACATATACAAATATTTTAATTAAATAATTTAATTTAATTATAATTATAATATTGAGAAAAAAATTTCAACTCTTCTTATTCTCTAAGAGGACGGTACATAAATAAAGTAGTCATTGGATAACATGCTTACCAAAACCTCCACTCACACATGAAGACTATTGGTTGATATTAGTTTTTGATTATATTAACCACCAAACTGGATCACATTCCATATAGTTTAACACATACCTTTCTATGAAGAGTCATTTAGGATAAGTATTTTTTCCTGTTTTGGAAGAGCATTGACTACTCAGACAAATATATATTATGGGATTCCATAACAATAAAATTTATAAACTTGTTTATTTATTTTTCTAATGGTTTAAATATTATTCATTCCATATGAATAAAACTAATCCATTAAATTACAAAAGACATTTAAAATTCCAGAGATAATGACAATTAAGAAGAAGAATATATCCTTTTATGAAACCAAATGGTGATATTTTATGTCAAATTTGATTTCATTTTATATTTTTGGGATCAAAAGGAATCAATCTTAATGCCTCATGCATGACAATATATATATAGATACATGTCTAAAGTTTGAATCTTATTGCTATAAGGAAACCTTTATTGTATTTTTCTTGATGAAATTTATTTGTTAAATTAATTTTAATTAATTTATAACTTATTTATTTTTTCTTTTGAAGTATGCCTCTAGAAAAAATCACTAATATATATAGTCATACAATTTACACACTCATAGAATGTCACATGGAAGGTATCCTTTATTACAGGGAGAAATGATTACTAAAAAATTTAATCAATTAAGTTCTAAATAATGTAGTACAGTCAAAAAAGTTCTACCGAACCCTCCATCTCCCTCCCCACATTATGATAAATGAAAAAGTTGAGAATTAATAAAAGGTGAGAATGAAAAAAATGGGAAGTATATTATCTATACAACAACGTAATTATCTGATAAGATTATAAGAAATACATTATTAATTTTCATAAATTATACTATATTTAAAATTTTATCTCACTAATATAATATTTTAAAATATTGTTTTGGGTTAACTTATGAAGAAATAAATTTATTGTAACATTAACACTAAGGGTTAGATGGTTATTCTTATGAATAAATTTTAAAATATGGAACACCTGGTCCACGTCAGAGGGTATAAGAATGATATCAAATTTAGAAACGGTTTTAGAAACACCTGTAGTGCGACATTGAGGTGGGTAGAATACAAGGGCGAAGATTTTTCTTTAAATTATAATATGGGATAGTTTAATAAGCTGAAAAAGGTACATATAATCATCTACATCGTCTATGCTTGAAAAAGTGTTGAGATAGATGTAACCTATCTAGCTTACCTAACCAGATCCTTCACCTCCTCATTCAGACCTGACTGTGTAATATGAATTTCATTATGGGGAACCCCAGATACATATTGTAGAATATATAATTTTACATCATTTGTGATATTATATATATCATTATCATATGAATTCATGTTTGTTATGAGTAGTAGTAAATGAAATTGACAATCCATCTACTATATTTCTGCTTCCAAAAAAGGAGGTGTCCATTGAATGAAAGGGTATTGATTAATTTTTTTATGGCCAACTAATGATTATCTCAAACTAAAATAGGTGGGGTACAACATTTTTCATTTTTTAAAATAATTAAAAATTACTTATTAATATTTATTTTACATAAATAATATAGGAGTACCTGAAATTGGAGGAATCATTTCAAAGGAATTTAAAAATTCAAGAACTATTATATTTGTATATTACTCAAGATGATGATGTTGTAAAACAGATAATGCATTTTTTATATATTATATAATTATTATGAATTTTTAATGAGTAATGAAATATGCGGAAGAGATTATATGATAAATATATTTAAAAATGGTTCCATATATGTTGTAAAGTTCACTATACTAGTGTTATAGTAATTTTGTATGTAAGTAAATTTTAGTAATAAATTTTTTTAAGTGAACATGAGTTATATTGAATTAACTAATTACTCTAATAATCAGTTATCTAAACAGTCTTATCATATAAATAATATTTCACATTGATTATATATTTTATGGATTCATAATAAACCTAAAAAAAAATAGGATACTAGAACCAAGAATCCAGATTTGAATATATATATATATATAAGATTAAAAAAATACATAAATTATATGTTGTAATATTGTATTCAATGACCCGTTAGAACATATATATTATTATAAATTATGATTCATTATAGTATTACTAATGATTTTTTAAATATTTTAACGGGTTTTGAATATTATGAATATTTTTCCAAAATTAATTTAACGAACAATGGTTAGGATATTTCTTCGGTTTTATTAGAAGAATATTTAACAAGATTATAAATATGTAAGACTTATTTTATTCTAATATATATTTAATATTAATAATTTAATTTTAAATAATATTTGATAATTAATATTTGAAATTATCATAGGTCATGTATTGAGTTTAATGGGGATCAATTTTAAACAGTGTATCAATGAAATTAAATATATGTATTTTTAGGTAGATAACATTCATAATAGTAAATAATTATTTTTCCTTACATATCTACTATTTATATTATCAAAATATTTCTTCATAATTTTAGAGTCATCATCAATGTGGAAAATTTTAATGTATGTAACAAGTTTTATGACTCATTTATGTGATAAACATTATTATAAGAACAATTAATTTTTAAAATTTTAGTTTTATTATATATAATATAGTTTAAACAAATATGTAGTATTTTAAAATTTAAAAAAATTATGTTGTAGGGTTTTTTGATATTTCATCATATATTCCAAAAAATATGAAACACATTAAAATTTTATTTAATGAATATTTTCTATGTTTAATTAATTTTTAGATGTTATTGTTTATGAATATTTATTAAAAATGGTGTGAATTGTTTAAATGATTTTGTTATGGATTTTTAAACTTTTTTTTACACAATTTGGTGAAACACTCTGTGTTTATTTGTTTGAAATTTTCAATTCAACATTTTTTTTGAAAATGATTTACTTTTCATTTGTATTTTAAGAAAAAACAAAGTTGAAATCCTTGTCCACACATATTTGGATGCCTGGTTTTCTTAAAACCGGTGTTATAAGGTATTTTGACATCATTTTTATTGAAAACCAACATAGAAATCAATGAATGAAGAAATTCAATTTCATTTTTATGTGAAAATAATTTTGAATGGATTATATAGGTTATCATTGATTTGGGATTTAAATGGAATTTTTTAAATTTTGATGTTGAAAGTATTAATTTTTTACATCGCATATATTAACATTATTATTTTACTAACACTAAATGTGAAAGAATTGACATTAATGTTCTGTTTTCCTCTAGTGAAACTAGAAAACTCATTCAAAAAAATACCAAAATTTAAATAGATATTTTTTACAAGAGACACATAAAATAAAAAATTAAATGAGAGATAGAATGATAATGTGGAATAATATGAATGATATACCAAAATTGATGTAGAAGGAAGGCCAAAATACCCCCCCAAATCCTACAACACGTGACAAGAAAACAACTTCATCTGTCACCTCCACTAAAAGAAAACTGTTATATAGAATGACAATATCCTCCATCCAAGAAAATATAGTATTTAAAAAATAATATGGAAATCATCAAACTACAATTAATTATAGATATCATCCTCATGAACTATGCATATCTTATAAAAAAAATCTATTTCATGATAGTATGAAATAAAACTATGAAGGTAATATTTTAATTTTTGAATAAAATATGTAATGTAAACAAATTAAAATAATAATTCTTTCATGATGTTTATTCATTACACTTCAAAATAAATATGTAGTGACATGGATTACACCCACTAAAACTTTTTAATATTTCTATACATATTTCCATAACTAGGTGCTGAGACGACGTGCCATTCTGAGGCCCGGTGTTCCCAGAATAAATTTTAAAAAAATATTAAGTGATTTTTTACTATTCACAAAATGGAAACATGATATCTCTTAAAAGGTTTATTATATCAGAAATATGAGACCATTGTTGGGTTTAGAACATGGTGTTTACCCTATGTGCAACATAAAATATTTCAGAACGGGACGTTCGGACCCCCCCACTCTTTAGTTTCACATTAAATGGATGAATTAATTTATTAATTCATACATTTAATATATGAGGCCCTAATTAATCTCAAACGGTAACTCAGATCAGAAATATGTGGAAATTTTTGAGTCTGTATCATGCCGTTTACCCTATAAGGGGTATATGTTTTCTCGGTGCAAGCCTCCTTAATAAAAATTCCCAGAGGAAAAAACCATTAATAAAAAATTAAATTAAATTGTTTTATTTGAATGGATACATTGAATAACATTTAAATGGGGACTCAGATTGGAAATCTGAGACATCCATTCAGTTCGTAGGGTAGTGTTTTCCCTAGGGGTGACCTTAGTTTAGAGGGTGAAGGAGATATATATTCATTTTCCACTAGATGTTTCCTTTAAATAGGAGGATCGAGGAATGAGCATGGGTTGGATCATTTCTTTCCCAAACAGTGAATCTATGGCCCATTTCCATTCGACATTCGAATGTCGTCGAATTGTGAAGAAACATCATATGCTAATGGATCCGAATGCATCGAATGCAACGGTGGAACCAAATTCATATAGGGTTTCTATTTGAGATTATGTAGCACCCCATTGAAATTTCAATGTTAGAAATCCTTTATGTGTGTTTTTTCTTCATTAGAATCCTTTACCGAGGGCCAAACAAATGACCAACATCTGTTTCAATTTTCAGTTTCCCATTCTTCAATGTTCTTCTTATTCTTTGTTCGTTAAATTTTCATCTTGCCCAAACGAACTCCGATCGGGGAGTTATACCATTATATATGAAGACTTTGACCCAAGGAGTCTCAATCTGTGCACGAGATCATGTTTTGGGTGATGAAGGACACATGAAAGCAAGTAGAAGATCCACAAACTTTCATTCATGTAAAAACATTGACCATCCTTTGAACGGAGGCTGTCAAAGTCAACATTTCATCCCGAGGATCCCAGATGTGGGCCTGGATCACAAATTAGATCATCGGGGTGATCTTGGTGGTCAGTGGCACGACGATGTCATTTGAAGAAGTGGGCCATCGTAGCCCCGCAGCAATCCAGTGTTTTCTATGGAATCACGGCAATGACTGGGGTGACTGTGTGGGATAATTCTAGTGTGTAGAGCTTCCAACCATGACGGGCGACGACGGCGATGACTGGGCTCACTAGAGCGGGCCGACATAGTTAGGGGTGGACAGGTTGGTTCTGGCCAGTTCGGTCTTTTTCAAGTCTGGGGGTTCTTTAAACCCCCATATATTCTTCATGAGAAGTACATTTTTCTTGAATTAAGTGGCAACATATTCATCTTAATGATACTTATTTTTGGAGTCAAATTCAGGGACATTTTATTTTGGGCTCAAGGTTTGGGGATAAAAAACATCAATTTTAAATAATAATAATATAATAATAATTATTCTACAATTCTCATACAGGACGTAACTTCTAAACCCGACGTCCAATTGATGTGCCATCAGAGGAATTGTGTCCCTTGATTTGATGTAGATTTTTCAAGACTTCTTTCGAGTGCTTATACTAAAATAGTGGTGTGGGCACCATGAGGACCATTTTTGGGTATTTATAGTAGAATGTGACTTTTTCCCTGGTTATCCGTTTTGGATGATCAAGTAGTCGATCATGTGTGTCTTCCCATGAGGATCACAATGGCACGATATTCTCGACTAAATTTGTGGACAAGGAATGGGTCCCATAGGATACTTTTTTTGATCTTAATGACGTGTTTTACAACTTCTAAAATGGAAGCCCATTTGAGGAATGTTAATTTTATAACATGAATGTTTTCAGCAGGGATCATAATGGTGTGATCCGTTTGGATTTCCATAGCCTCTTCATGATGGGTAGTGATCGGTCCCCAATCGGGAATTGTGGTGAAATAAATCCTTTTCACCAATTGTCCATTTTGGACAAATAAATTGCTGATCCCATTTGTTTTTCCAAGGGTATAGAAATTTCCTGATCCATGTGATGTGTTTTGGGATCAAGGCATGGGCCCCAAGGGGCACTATTTGTGTGCAATAGGGTGAGACGATAATTCTTCATTGGGATTCCATTCCAGGTGAATTAAAAGTCGATATTGTGTGCATTACCACAAGGATCACAATGATGTTATTTTTCTGGTTATATGAGTCTTTTTTCAAGAGGTATGTTAGTAGAATTACATTTTTATACATCGAATCAATAACGAGAAATGCATGTTCTTCAGCCTTTTTTCTAGAGGTACCGTGTACTCTAGGATTACACTAGCACAAATTGTGGGTACTCAATCACAATTTAGTAACCAAGTATGGCTACGTACACTACCAGATGATGAGGTGGGGTCACACATCATGTGGGACCGACACATGTCATGTACAACTTTTCGAATCGTCAGTATCTCACATCTCTTTCTTCTGAACTCATATTTTGGCCTGTGAGTAGCCTAACCTGAGTGCTTTTCTACACAGAATGTGATGGAACCCTCCATAGTGGGTTTCAAGGTATGATGCAATGTGTTTCAAGTGAGATACCTATTTGAAGTGATTCTTGATTTTCTGGGTGCAATGCATATCTGAGGCGATGCTTGATGACTACTGTGATTTCTGTGAGGTAATCAGAATTACTAGAGAAATACCGACTTACCCTCCAGTGTGTCTTGGTAGTGAGGTTCTCCATTCTCTCTTCTTAGCCTACCCTCTAGCACGGCTGGGAAGTGAGGTTCGCCATTCTCTCTTCTGGGATTACCCTCTAGTGTGGTTGGGTAGTGAGGCTCACTACTTAACATTTCAGGACTTACCATTCAGTGGGGTTGGGCAGTGCAGTTCATCATTTACTCTTTTGGGCTTACCCTCCTGATGTGATGGGTAGTTGGTTCCCGATTTTTTTGACACAATCTCTCAACTATTCATTATAATGACGTGACTTTCTTGACATGATTTTTTACTCTCACGAAAAAGAGAAATTTTCCCACCAGGATGTGTCCTTGTTACATGACATAAAACTGTGCGGACAAGACAGACCCACCCAAAATGTATAGTATCATGGTGTTGTGATTGAGCCCCTTTGATTTGCAGTTCAGGGCATATGTGTGGGATGCTGGGCATTAATGGTGGTTACTCCTGGAACTGTTAGCGACTCTTTTCCTGGGATGGTCTAATGAGAAGGAGATACCCTTACTCTCTAATTTGGGATTCTTTTATTGAGAATATATATATATATATATATATATAAATGTATATATATACAGACACACACAGACACACACATGCGAACACAGGCACACAAGCACACACACACACACACAGACATATATATATATATATATATATATCGTATTTTGTAATACCCACTACTTGGGTTTTGGTTACTCTCCTTATCAGAGAGACTAAGATGCACGGGGTATTCTATGTGATTTTCATGTCTATCTTCTCATGTTTTAGATGACTCTACTCTCCTACTATAGGTAGCGAAGACTCGACAATAAGTTCATATTCTCACCATTTCTAGCAGCTCGTGTCTGGATGAGGTTACTTCACATCTTTTTTGGGTTGAGATATACTATTTTATTCCACCCTGTACATTCTACTGAATCCCTCTTCAATACCTCTCTTTCTCCTTATAGAGCCTTCGAGGAATCATAATGATTATTTTTATACTCACCCATGCTTGGGATTTTCCAACACTCAGTGTTCCCATTCAGACAACATATAGGTTGATCGTGAATTCAAAGGAGCTAGGAAAATGATGTTCTTAAGCTGCATGAGGTGGTCATTGCTTAAGATTCCGGAGTGGGACTCTCCCTGTTTTTTTAATGTTTCACATGTTTCTGGGTTATTTCACTTATATAGCTGAGTGTGTATTTTTCCCCTATTCCTTTCAGCTTTACATTTCTTGTACTTGTACTATTTAGATGTCGATGCATGTATGTGGTTTATTTATAGTAGTATTTCATATTGTTTTTCATTGCCTCAGTAGTTTTTTCTTTGAGTTGGATGTGTGTGTCTATTCAATTTCCTCGGAAATGAACTCCCAGAGTTATTTGTGACATCTGTGTTAGTCGCCAACCCCGGGCCTACGAAGGCGGGCCTGAGGTGGTTGTGTCTTGAGCCTTGGTATGGGTCGGGTCATGAAAAAGTGGTATCAAAGGTAGTTTATTCATTGTGATATTTCTCATATGATCCCTAAAAAGGAATTGGTTGGGTTTTAGGGAAACAATTTCAACATGTCTCAAGAGTGGCTCTCAGGCCAGGGAGTCCAGTAATGGTGCGACGGCTGACATAGCCATTCCATAGGACCCTGATTACCCACTTGTCTAATTGGAATGCTGAGACACTTTAATATGTAACACTGATACATGAATTATATAAGATGGATTCTTTAATTATCCTTCTTGAGTCTGGTCCCCAAAATTGTGTGTATATATATATATATATGCTCTGGTGACCGTGGTATTCCATGATTGGATTCCGTATGCATCTGTGACAAAAGCTAGCCATGATACTAGAACTAGTTTATGATGAATATTCTATAAGAGATGAGGCCTATGTTCAGGATCCATCATATGTTTCCCCTATCTCCATGAGGGAAGGTACTAGCACCACCACCTATGGATAAGCAGTTAGTACCGGTAGTGAAGGATGATGAAGTCCGCATGTAGAGCATGCACCATGAGTTCTAGCGTCAGAGACCGTTGACTTTCCATGGTGATCCATACCCCAAGGTAGTGGAGGTTTAGCATGAGTTGGTGGTCCAACTCTTTAGGATTTTTCAGACACCGACAGATCAGATGGTGGCTTTTGTAGACAGTATTTTTCAAAAGTGAAGTCTGGCATTGGTAGAGTCATGTTACTCAGATGCATGATGAGTTGGTACTCTTATCGGATGTCTTTCAACAGTTGTTTCATACTGAGTACTACCCATCCTTATTATGCTCTGTATACTTTCTGGAGTTACTGGAGCTTCATCAAGGAGGGACGACAGTTGATGAGTACATGACTAGGTTTGCTAACCATACTCGGTAGTCTTTCGATGTGGTCCATGATGGAAACTTCCTTGAACGAATGTTTGATCAGGGTCTCCGTGTAGGATATTTTCACCAGCATAGAGCCCTTGTGCATCCTCACCTATCTCGAGGTCCTAGACAATGTACTGGTGATAGAGAGATTTTTGACATAGGGGTTCCAGTTGGATTGTTTTGGCAGTGGATGAAATCAAGTTGGGATGTACACATCCGCTAATATAGGTCTTTTTTCATGCCCTCAACACAAGATTCCTCCCCTTGATAAGACTTTAGTACATGGTTAAGGACAATTTAGAGCACTGGGATATCCCAGGGAGGGCTAGTTCTATGAATGTGATGCGTTAGGTCACGTGGAATGAGACTACATGAACAGATGTCTTGAGATTCCCAAGAAATTTGTAGATGCACCGCAACGGAAGAGGGAGCGTCATGATCAGAGATCTCCCTACTGAGGATAGGGTGATCCCCAATGAGGTAGTTATGGATGACTAGAAGGAAGAACTGTTATTGGTGGATGATATTTCTAGTTCCTTCCTCTAACACTAGGCAGCCCACTCAAGAATTGGGAGTTGGTGGCCGGGGAAATGACCAAATGCATACTATAGATTTCCATAATCATATAGCATATGAGATGATAGGAGGTAAGATCTGTGTCTTTTCAAACTTCTTCATTAGAACTAGTTAGAAACTATGCAAGGTACCCTTTCCATCCAACTCCTTACTCAAGTAGTTACCAAGGGTGATGCGGGGTGTCGATGTAACCCTATGTTGATGTTGTTCCATGTAGATTTGAATGCACAAGAATGATTTGGTCTTCTCCCACTAATATGTGTTTTTGTGATGCGAGGAATACCGTGAGTGACAGTTAGTGCCACCAACAGCGGATAGTACTGAGGTGTGGTAGATGAGTCCCCATGACTTTTGTGTTCATGGCAGGGTTGTGTAGTGATGGTTCCAAGTAGGTTTTTGATTTTCTAGTTTACTATTTCTACTTGAACTCCCTTGGCTTGAGGGGCCACAAGTGGGTTTTGTAGAGTTCTTGTTTTGGGGATTTCTCTCCTTCCAAGAGGGAAAAAACATTTGGGGTATGCCAAATACTTTCTATATATTTCCTCCTGTGGTCAGATGAGTTTCTAACCTTCCCTGTTTTTTGGTCCCTTACATGGTCAAAGTCCATCTTGATACTGTTATCAAGTGCACGTCGAGGTGATGGAAACCCCATAAACAAAACTACATGACTCATTATGTGTTGCTAGAAGTGGTAGTATTCACCCAGAGAATGTGAAGATGCTACCTTCTGATAGATCACTTTATGGTTTTTTCAGACCACCAGTGTCTCGGGTGCATCTTCACCCAGATATACTAGAACCCGAGATGGCGGTGCTGGTTGGAATTCTTACAGGACTATGACTAAGAGGTAGTAAATTATCCAGAGAGTGGAAGTGTTGTAGAAGATTCCCTTAGTAGGAAATCACATGATCACCAGATGCGGGAAGTTTCAGAGTATCCAGCTTCCCTACAAGTGACTTTGGTGGTGAATGAGGGTGAATTTTTTCTTCAGTCGATGGTGTTGACTCCTTTACTTCTTGAGCATGTTAGAGAGTCTCGATTGGGATGCATTTACTGTGAAATATTGCATGAACAAATATCCTTTGGTGTTTCACCGGACAAATATTCTAAAGGATGGAATCACGAGACCCTATTATAAGGAAAATCCATGATTTCAGTCATGATGTGGAATGTAATGGTTCAGTCAGGGAGGTAAACTATTCCCCAAGTTTCTTTGGGCTGTTCAGAGTTGTACATGAGATGGAGAGGTTTTCTTACCGCCTTTCCCTACCCCCAATAGCTAGAGTGGGACCACAACATATTCCACATGTCGTAGTTGATGGAATATGTGTGTGTTTCTATGAATTTCATCAAAAGTAGAAGGCCTTATGCGGAATGAAGATTCCATTGGTTCATGTGTTATGCTAGTATGGTGATTTCCATGTTTTCCTAGGAGTAGGAGAGCCAGTTGCGAGCTCAGTATCTCAAGTTTATTTTCCTAATTTTTCTTTTTGGGGACGAAAATCTAAAAGGAGGGAGTCATTTAGATACCAATTTTTTACCTATAAGACATTGGAATATTTTTACATATATTTCTAGAGCTAGGAGATGAGACATAGTTCAATTCCGAGGATCAGTGTTCCCAAAAAAAATCATAAAAATATAATAAGTGTTAGTCATGCAATTAAAATGGGATATCTCAAAAAAGGATGATCAGATTAGAAATATGAGACCATGGTTTCATCTAAAATGTGGTTTTTACCCTTGGGGCGACATAAAATAAGTCATCACAAGACATTCAGACCCCTCATTCATTAGTGTCATGTTAAATGGATTAATTAATTTATTAATTCATTCATTTAATATATCAATGAAAAATAAATCTGAAACTATAACTCAGATTAGAAATATGAGACCATGGTTGAGTCTGAAGTATATCATTTACTCAAGGTGGGGTATTAGTTTTGTCTGCATAATCTTCCTGTAGAGAAATTCATGTAGTAACAAACCATAAATAAAATACGTAAATTATATTATTATATTTGAAATGCTACTCTTAATAACATAAAAACGAGGACTCTAATTAGATATTTGAGATCGCTGTTGATTTTTTAGTGTGGGGTTTATCCTAAGAGTTACCTTACTTTAGAGGGAATGGTAGATTTAAATTTTTCACCTGCTGGTAGTTTCCTATAAATAGGAGGTTAGTGGAATGAGATAGGGTTGGACAATTTCACTCTCAGATGACGATACTTTGACTGATAGTGATTCAACTTCTGAACATCATCATATTATGATGAAACACCATATGCTGATAAATAAGAGTTCATTGAAACAACAAATGAACCAGATTCGATGTAGGATTGCAATTTTGGATTCTGTAGCACCCCTATTGAAATTTCATCATTGGAAATCCTTTCTGTTTGTTTTTTCTACTTTACAATCCTTTTCTGATGGTTGAACAAACAACGAACAACATCTGTTTCAATTTTCAATCACTCATCCTTCACTGTTCATTGGGTCCCTAGTTTGTTAAATTTTCACATTTAACAAACGACCTCTGATCAAGGAGTTAGACTAGTATCTATGAACCCATCGACTTGAGGAGTCTCGATATGTGATCAGGTTCGAGTTTCGGGATCTAGAGGAGCCGCGGTGGTGAGAGAAATATACTCAATTTTTTTTTCAAAAAACAAGTTGAAAATACTTTGATAAGAGGCCATCAGAGTGAAGAATGAATCCTGAGGATCCCATATCTTATCCTGGATCACAAATTGGACCAACGGGGTGATCCTAGTGGTCCACGACATGACGATACTACAAGAAGGAGAGGACCAATGTGACCCTGTGGAAGTCCTCTGATTTCAAGGGTAGCTCAACGGTAGTTGGGGCGGCCACATGGGGCAGCAGTGGTAGTGTCTGGGCTTGCCGAAGTGGGCCAGGCAAGGTCAGGGTATACTGGCCGGTTCAGGCCGATCCAGTCTTTCTCGGGTCCGGGGGTTATTTAAACCCTTGTATCTTCATTAGGGGAAGTCTATTTTGTGTTCCATCTATGACCATATGTCCATTTTAACAAGAATGAATTTTTACGACAGATTTGAGGAGATTTAGTTTCAGGCTAGAGGCTCAGTAATACTTAATATTTTTGTCATAATAATAAAATTATTATTTTTATTCGGTGATTCTCATACCAGACGTAACTTCTGCATATGATGTCCGATTAACGCACTGTCAGAGGCATTGTGACCCTGGAGTCGAGGTGTAATTTTCAAGGCCTATTTTAGGTGCTAAAATTCAAATAGTGGTGTGGGCCCAATGAGGCCGGTTTCAGGTGCTTACGGTGGAATGTGACTTTTTCATTGGGTATCCATTTTGGATGATCGACTAGTCAAACTTGTGGGTTTTCTCATGAGGATTAAAATTGCACAATCCACTCGACTAAATTTGGGGCCAAGGCATGGGTCCCATAGGATGCCTTTTTGAGCGTAATGTAGTGTTTTACAACTTCTACATCAGAAGTCCATTTGGGGCAAGTGAATAGTCTAAACTTCATGTTTTTCATCATGGATCACAATGGTGTGATCCATTTGGATGTGCATAGCCTTTTCGTGATTGGTAGTGATCAAGAAATGATCAAGCATTGTGTTGAAAACACCCTTTTCACCAGTTTTCCATTTTTAACGAATGAATAGCTGATCCCATGTGTTTTTATGATGGTATTTCAAGGGAGCGATCTGTGTGATGTGTTTTAGGATCAAGTTGTGGGCCCCACGGGAAACTATTAGTTTGAAGAACAATGGAATACAACTTCTTGACATGGATTCCATTTTAGGCGAATAAATAGTCGATCATGTGTGCTTTACCATAAGGATGAAAATAGTGTGATTATTTTAGTTATCGGAGGCCATTTTCATGAGGCACATCAGTAAAATTACCTTTTTACTGTTCCGATCAGTAACGAGCAACATGCACTCATCAGCCTTATGGGTAGAGGTGTCATGTACTCTGGGAGTAAAATGGAACATATTTTTGGTACTCAATCAGAGTATAGTACCCATGTATGTCTAGGTACATGACCAGATGAGGATGTGGGGTCAGATGTCAAGTGGTCCCTACACGTGTCATGTACCACTTTACGAATCTTCTACCTCTCGTATCACTTTCTTATGAACTCATATTTTTGCCTGTGAGTAGCTTATCCTGAGTATTGTTCTGCGTAGAATGCGATAGTGACCTCCATAGTGGCTTTTCAAGGGACACTGAGAGATTTTATGAGTGTGATTCTTATCTAAGGCAATGATCGATGTTCTGGGAGCGACACCTATCTCAGGAGGCATTCAATTATGATAGTGAATGAAGTGATGTTTTTTGAATCACCAGAGCAATAATATCATACCCTCAAGTGCGGATGGGTAGTGAGGTTGGCTGTTCTCTCTTCCGAGCATACCCTCTAGTGTAGTTGGGTAGTGAGGTTTATTGTTCTATCTTCAGGGATTACCTACCAGTGCAGCTGGGTAGTGAGGTTCACCATTCTATCTTCAAGGCTTACACTCTAGCACAGATGGGTAGTGAGGGTTGCTCGTTCCACTTTCAGGACATACCATCTAGCAGGTCTTGGCATTGAGGTTCATTGTTTACTCTTTTTTTCTTACCCTCCAGCTGGGTTGGGCAGTGGTTTCATGGATTTCTGACATGATCTATCGACTGTGCAACACAATTAAGAGACATTCATGAAATGATTTTGGATTCTCAAGAAATAGGGGAACTTTTTCAACCAAGGCGTATCATTGTGACAAGACCTAAAACAGTGTGGGTGAGACAGACCCACCCAAAGTGGATAGTATCAGTGTGTAGTGATTGAGCAACTTTGACTTGCAGTTCTGGACATATGTGTGAGATACTAAGAATCAATGGTGGTTACTCCTTGAACTGTTGGAATCTCGTTTCCTAAGCTATCCTAGTGAGATTGATATCCCCTTACTCTCTCTTTTGGGATTCTTTGGATGCACCTATATATATATATATATATATCATATTTTTCTATTCCCACTCCTCGGGTTTTGGTTACTCTTTTTCCAGGAGAGGCGAAGATGTGCAGGGTATGCCACATGATTTTTGTGTCTAGATTCTCATGGTTGGATGAGTCTACTATCTTAATATAGGTAGTAAAGACTCGACAAGATGTTAATCTTCTCACGGTTTCTATCTCTTCATGTTTGGACAAGGTTACTTCACTTATTTTTTGGGTTGACCTATAATTTTTAATTGTAACATGTCAGGTCTATTGCTTCCCTCTTTAGTACCCCTCTTGTGGCTCCCTTGAGCCTCTGGTGTATCCTACTGAGTATTTTTATACTCAACCGTACATGGTCTTTGCCCACACTCGGTGTACCCATGTAGATGACAGGCAGGTTGATCGTGACTTCAGAGGAGCAAGGGAGAGAGGGTGCTTAGACCACATGTGGTGGTCGTATCATGGGATTCAGGAGAAGGAATCTCCTAGTTGATTTACCTTTTCTCCTGTTTTTGGGTTGTGGATGTTTTGTAGTTTGGTTTGTATTTTTTTCCTTTCCCATTCAGATGTACTTTTCTTGTACTTTCACATTTTAAAGGTAGATGCATGTATGTGGTTTATTTATTGAAGTATTGTATCTTTTTTCCTTTCCATCTACACGGTTTGAATTGAGTTGGCTGCGTGTGTGTGTATTGTTTCTTAAGAAAATTCCTCCCCTAGTTTGTTGAACCCTTGGTGTTATTCCCCATCCCCTAGACAATGGAGGTGGTCTTGGGGTAGTTGCGTCATGATCCCCAATATGAGTCGGGTTGTGACAAAAAATTATTTGATGATTTTAAAAAAAAGATGCAATTTTATAGAGGGAATTCTATTTTGAACATTATATTAAAAATAACTATGTTTTAGGGAAAAGTGAAATAACCATATCATTAATAAACCATTAAAATTAAATAAATAAAACCCAAGTGGGATATATTTTTTCTTTCAAAAGGAAAAAATATTCATGGATATAATTTATATAAGAAGGGAATATGTTTGAAAATGAAATAACAAATCACCTTTTAAGTATAACTATTTCGTAATAAGTAACTGAAAAAATATCTCATATTTATATGAAAATCATATCTTCATATATACAATATCATGATACGAAACACCAATGATAATAAAAACAAACATAAAAAATATTTAAAATATTGATAAGTTAATATAATGAATGTGACGATAAACCAACTATCATTGGATTAGTCAGATCACAATCATTATGAGAACACCTAGGAGCAATGAAGAGAATATAGGGAAAAACAAAAAAGAATCCATTAATTTAAAAATGATGAAATTTAACTACAATAAAAAATTATTTTTTCCTATATGGATTAATTGAGAGGAATAAGACACTAAGAAAATCATAGTCATTACATGGGGGATCAGTTCTAATAAAAATTTGATACTAATTGAGCACTCATACCTATATAAGCAGAGGTGAAAAATCAATAGTTATAACACATGGTAATAAAATTATTAAACACCAAATGTAAAACACCTTTATCTAGATAAACAATATTAGATGTAACCCCTTTATATAGATTACAACGACTCTATCCTTTTACACATATCATTATATGATTTTGAGCATGATTAAACATCATAATCCATGAAAAGGATCATAAAGTCTAGTGTCTTGGATGACTAGGTACATAAATCTGAAGACAAGGGACTAAAAAGAAACAATACTTTATTTAATATTAAAAAATAACTCCTCAATTTCATTGAGCCCTTAAATTTTCATATGATAAACTAGGGATAACATGAACCAAGGGATAATATAAAAGCCCAGTAAGGGAATACACATAATAAAAAGGCATTAACACTTGGGTTAGAAGGCATCGAATAATGATATAAAAAGGAATGGAACATGTGAAATCCTAACATATAAACATGGGATCATATAAACATGGAATTATAATAATGTGGACAAAATATGAAACATGAAATTATCATGACTCAATGCTCATTTCACATAGAGAAGCATAAGTCTAGGTTTACTAACAAGATTTTTTTGCATGGTAACACGAGTTAAGGCTAACCGCCAAGATCGCTTCACATAACATCTCATGAGTATAAACATTAACCAATGTATTGGAGGGCTATCTGGGAGAACCCATATTAATATTTTTATTATTATGATTTCCACATGAAGATTCATACATAATCAATCAAAGGTAATCATAAGGGTACCAATGGGATGAAGTTGGTATCATAATTTTTTTCATAAAGCATAATTAATGGGTGTATCAAAAAAGTGTCCATGAAATGAAGGAATTAAAAAATACATGGAAATTAATAAGGTAAAATAAAAATATATCAGGGTAAGTGATGTCAAAGAGATGTGATAACATGTAAAAATGTATTTAAGCAATTTTTTCATTAAAAAAATTTAGTGCGGTTTTAAGGAAAATACTAAAGTGAATTTAAAATAGAAAAAGGAATAATATTATATATAAATCAATAAGTGAAAAAAAATATTTTCATAATAAAAAGACTAATTTTATAAAAAAGCTTTGGATTAAAATAGATGGTAATGTGAACTTGAAAAGTAGTTAAAAAAATTTAGGAAGTTCCCTTAAAATAGGTTTTCTTATCACGATGTATTGAGGATGGAATCACATAAAAGCCTATATATACCAAAAAGAGAATGATGAATGGATCATTATATATGACCCTGGTCATATAAAAAATAATTGTAATATGTATATAAATATAATATAGGATTTAATTTGGGTAAAAAGAGAGTAAGAATAACCCAAAGGAAGAATAGAGGTTTGGGTAGATTCCCTTACCCTAAGTTCAATGGTTTTCTCCATGTGAAATTAATGACCTAAATAATAAAATTAGGTTCAATAAATATTAATTCCATAACATATTTTATCTTTAAACGATTTTTATATCCTTTTTGAGTTCATTCACAAGCATTTATATTGGTTATGTGGTTCAATTTCATTATTCTGGTCTGTTTGTTTCATGATCGGTTTACTTATATACTTGAACAAATAATCATGTAAAATGAGGATGATTGTCTTGAATGGGAGTTATATTTTATTATTTAAAATTCATAATGTTACTTATTTTTAAATTTATTTTTTTACATGGAGTTATGGTTAATCATTATATAAAACTTTAGTGATATCCTTTTGGGTTAATTGGCTGTTTTTTTATCACAACAAACACAATTTTTTATAAATTAGAAACATGTATAAAAAATGATTACATAACCATTGATGAGAAATAATATATATATTTTAGTATGGTTAAACCATAAGAATGGTTTCCTTTCCATAATTAATTATGGTAATTGAAATTGAAAATCCATCGTCTTGGAATGTGGTAAATTTCCACATCTCAAATTGTGTTTTTACTACTAGTATAAATGAAGGGTAAAAGAGAGACGTTAATAACATATTACACTATCATAATAAATTCCAATACATATAATGTACTAGATTTTTTATAGAATTTGGATGAGTAGAGGTAAGAATTGAAAATGAAATAAAGGAACTCAAAAGGAAAATGAATGAATTGAAAAGGTGAATTTACCTCTTAAAATAATCATTCTTGAGAACCTCTTAATGGGTTAGGATTTGGTATTTGGAAGATACTAAGAGATGATAGACGTGGGGGAGGATCTTGGGGAGGAATTTAAGTTGAATTTAGGCAATAAAAAAGTCCTGAGATGAGTGAAGAGAAGAGGGGAGTGTGGGTAGTTTTCATACTGGAGGGGAGGATGATTTTCTTAATATTTTAACCATTAGTTTATTATTTTACCATAATAAAAGAAATAGTGATGATTCCATTAAAAATTTTGAAATAAGTGCCAGTGATTTCTCACCAATGGTTCTTATATCAGCAGAAGATCACCTATGACTAAATAATTAATGTATTTAGATTATTTTTTAAATTATGGTATTTCACTATTCATAAAAAAATTCATGTATTTTAGAAAAATACAAAAACTTCACCGTAAACATTTTCAATGATTAGAATCCAAAAATGTAATGAATTGTTGATTTTTTTTTATAAATATGATTTATTTAGCTTTTAATTAAAAAAATAATTTACATGACGAATTCAGATTTTAAAACTATAACTTATTTTACAACGCTTTCAAAAATTAGTTAAATTCTTATAAAATTATCATAAAACCAGAAGGCAAAAAATTGTTAATTTATGAACACCATTTTGGAAAATAAATTCTATTTTAAATTAATTAATTAATTGTAAGTAATTATTTATGACATAAAAAATACAAATATGTTTAATATGGTAATATTATAAATTATAAGATGCTTAATTTTATTTATACATACATGGATGAGGTTACTATTCTTTAGAACAATTAACTATTCTTAATGGATATATGAATATTTATAAGGGCAATTTACTATTCATAAGTGTAGGTTACTATTCACCAAAAATTAAGTTTGCCTTATCGGACTCCAACCATCTTACTAACCATAACAATGGATGTCAAATTTTCAAAATTCAAAGCACAATAGTGACAATATTTTTTTACAGGTCACATAGTACTTAGAAGTTAATTCTTATGTGATTTCATGTGATTATATGACATAATTATAAGAAATTAATTTCAATTGATTAAACATTGGGTCATTACATTCTTCCCCCCAAATGATATTTCTCACTCGAAATTTCATTTTACATTCTATGAAGTAAACAGGTGAAGGTATTTTTCCTTCATTTCCTCCTCCAGTTCCCCTGTTGCTTCTTCCTACCTATGTTTCCAATATAGTACATTGACAAGTTGATTAGTCTGGTTACAAGATCATTATCTGTAGGATCTAATACGTTCACTAGATTCTCCTCGTACGAAATATAATCCTCTAACTATACCACCTTTGATAAGAGTACATGGGAAGGATCTGGTATGTAATTCCTTAAGAGGGATACGTGGAAGATATCGTGTAATTTAGACATGGTAGGTTGGGGTGATATTAAATAGACCATAGAGCTGACACAATCACGGGTTTCAAATTGGGAGATATACATGGGACCTATGTTTCTTTTCTTCCCTAATATCAGGACCTTCTTCTTTGGAGATATGCAGAGAAATATCATATCTCCAACTTTAAACTCATGTCTTGTGGATGATTGTCTGTATAACACTTTTGTCGACTATGGGATGCCTTGAAGTGGTGTTGAATTGTTTTTACCTTCTCCACCATTTCTTCTACCATTTTAGGTCCTAGCATCTTACGTTCCCCAACTTCATCCCCCCATTCCAGTGTTCTATAACTTTTCCCATAAGGGGATTTATATGGTTCCATTCAATTATTGGAGTGGAAACTATTATTTTAGTAGAATTAAACTAGTGTAAGATGTTGGTCCCACAATCCTTTGTAGTCCATAAAAAATTATCTCAACATTTCTTATAGTGTCTAAATAGTCTGCTCAGATTAGCCATCTGTTTGAGGATGGTAGGCCGTACTGAAGTTTAGTTCAGTGCATAAAGCATGTTAAAGACTTTTTTATAACTTCAATTAGAATATGAGATCTCTATAGTATATAATATATATTGGTACTCAATGCATCCTTAATACCTCTTTGATTTATATTTGGGAAACTTGATCCAATGAGATGTAATCTCGAATTATGTTAAATTGAGATGTCTTTGTAAGACAATCCCCAATGTCCCATATAGCATTGATTCCTATAGATGTACTTGGAAGTCAAGTGACAAAGTCTATGGTGATGTTTTCCCACTTCCATGTTGGAATGGGTAGTGGTTTCATCATCCCCTTATACTTCTATCTTTCAGCCTTCACTTGTGGATATACCGGGAACATTGATGTATATTCACAAATCTCTTTCTTTATATCTTCCACCAAAAGTTTTATCGGAGATCTCAACACATATTTATTCTCCGTGGGTGAATAGAGAAGGTTGATATATGTGAATAATTAAAAATATCCTCATTTATATATGGATTGGATGGTACACATAATCATGACCCAAATATTACAACTCCGTCATCATCAAACTTGAACTCAAAAGATTTCCCATTTCCAATAGATTACACTCTTCTCTTAGTTTCCACATCTTTTCATTGAGAATCCATTATTTTTTCCATCAGGGATAGTTGAGAAATTATTTTAGAAAGTATTTATGAACTTCCTACCATAATAATTCCTATTTACATCCTCTATAAATCTATGAAGATTGGATCATTTTAAATTCACATCATTGATAAAGATGAAATATCCTTTCTACTTAGAGCATCCACCACCTTATTTTTCTTACCAGGATGGTAGTGGATTTATGAGTCATAACCCTAGATGAGACTTAACCATATTTTCTAGTGTATATTAAGTCTTCTTATGTGATTATATATTTGAGTCTCTTGTTATTAGAATATATCCCACACTTATCCCCATATAGATAAAACTTCTAGATTTTCAATGCAAATATCATAGTTGCCAACTCCAAATCATGTATGGAATATTTTTTTCTCATTTATTTTCAGCCACCTCGAGGCGTAGTCTACCACTTTATCATTTATCATCAGTACAAAACTTAATAAATTCTTTCAAGAAACACTGTACTCCACAAAGAGTTCACCAATTTTTGGGAGTGTGAGTATTGGCACAGTAACAAGCCTCCTATTCAACTCCTTAAAGGAGTCTTCACATTATTGAGTCCAGAATAACTTCACCCCCCTTCTATTTTATCTAGGTCAGTGGTTTTGACAGTCAGGAAATGTTCTCCAATTTTTTTTGTAATAACCTACTAGGCCACGAAATTTAAGGATCTCCATTATATATTTTTTCTAGGGCCACTATTCAATTTCCATTATCTTGGAAGGGTCTAAAATATCCCTTTGCTGGTGAAAACATGCCGCAATAATGATACTTCTTCTATTCAGAACACACATTTACTATAATTTTCATACATTTACTCCATTATAAAAGTCTTTAGAATAATATTAAAATTTTCCATATGTTCCTCCATGCTCTTGGAGTATATCATAATCTCATCAATAAAGATTTCCACAAATTTTTTGAAGTATTCTCTAAAGACTATATTAATTAAATTTGTGAAAATTTCTAGAGAATTGGTTAGATAGAAGGGAATCATTATGAACTCATAGTTTCCATACCTCATTCTAGAGTAATTATTGGGAATATCTTCTTTCATCACCATTAATTAGAGATATCCTGTTTGAAGGTCCACCTTAGAGAAATAACTGGCCCAACAAAGCTGATCAAACAAGTCTTCTATCCATGGAAGGGGATACATGTTCATTATCTTGATTTTATTTAGATCACAATAATCAATGCAGAGAGGCATTGATCAATCCTTCTTCTTGATGATTAAGAATGGAATAACCCATGGTGAAGCACTCGAGCATATAAAAACCTTCTCTAGATTCTCCTGTAACTATTTCATTAGCTCTTACAGCTCTACGATGTCCATTCTATAAGGAAACTTTGATATAGGTAGATATACGGAAATATGTTAAATTGGGAACTTAACCCCTCAATTAAGAGTAATTCCAGGCATCCCATCAGGGAATACATCAGTGAAATCCCTCAGGATGGGCATATCATTGAGAGGTATAGTCTCATTTGTCTCAATAATTTGAGATACATATTCTTTCTCATAAGGCAATAATATCCTTACATGGTAATTTTATAAATACATTCTTATATGGATATTACATGTATACATGGTTTTATTAATGATTAAACATGGGAAAAAACCCTAAAAATAATTGGTCGATATTATCTCTTCCATCATAATTTTTTACATTTAATGTTCCCTTATTATAGACCTTGTTAAAAACTATACGGCGACATACTCTAATTAATCAAAATTTTCATTTTGTTCTATAATGAATGATTTGAATACATGATAATCAATGAAAGCCTACGTTAAACGTATTTTTTAATAAATTAAGAATAATGAGTCATGATTTAGACATTCTATAAATGATGTTTCATGAATGTGTGTTTCCTATTGTGATTATACATTCTCACAATATTATTTTTTGTTTTTTTAGAATCTAGTTCCTGGAAGAATCATGATTATTTTTAATGAAATGGGTAATTAAATTATTTTCATATCGAGAAAAAAAATATTAAGGGATTAGTATTGAAAAATATAATATCTATACTCGCATAACATTCTCATGATGTGAATAATGTTGAACATCCAAATGAGAAAATGAAGGAAAAATCAGTTTGAGCCCTTTCTATGAAAAAATACTCCCTACTTTTGGAAATCAAATCAAATGGTCCATGATTAATGGATCATTGTGATGGAAATGAAATTTTCTTTTCTTTAGTGCTATGATTATGAAAAGTTATTCCTAGATCTTTATCTCTTCAATATATATATATATTATTAGTGGAATCTTATTGTGAATATTATATAAGGAGATATAAGTTACTCAACATAATGGTATGTGTTTAAGAATAAATATTTTAGTATGTACTTACATCATATTATATATTAAAAAATGGAGAAGGAATTCCTTAAACTTTAGTAGAAGGATGATGAATCTATTGGTACCAATAAATCAAATTTAACAAGATATTCAATTTATACTTTTGTTTTAGTCATAAGTCCTAAAAGAAAATTTGATCTATTCTTTGGTAGCATAAAAATAATTAATTGATATTAATTGGTTATAATAGGAATTTTTGGATATGAAGATAATATTTATTTTGAATTTAAGGAGGAAATGGAAATTATATATTATGAC
This sequence comes from Viscum album, assembly GCA_963277665.1. NCBI lineage: Eukaryota > Viridiplantae > Streptophyta > Magnoliopsida > Santalales > Viscaceae > Viscum > Viscum album. Next base: position 368,881,487 of record OY728137.1, read on the forward strand.
CATTTTCATGACTTCGATTAGAAATGGAAGATACAGTCTCATGGGTCCTCAAATAAATCACATGCTGGAAAGAAATTTCAATCACGTACATGCTATTAATGTGGAATGAAGCACTCAGGTGAATCCCAAAATAGTATAAGAGGATGTTATAAGTGTTAGAATCCATATCATTGAGGAAAAGAATATATAATTGATGATAATAGGTTTGTTAATGAAATTAATGAAGAGAGATATCAATGGAATGTAAAAAAACACACTCTAGTGTTTCAAATGGAATGATTTTTGGAATTATTTATAGAAATTACCTAATACAATATTTAATTAGTATGATATTATTGAATAACCTCTAATGAGAAATGTAACATGTAATATTTGATGAAATCAAAACAATATAAGTGAAACATTATAATACAGGAACTCCATATTGGGGAATTTATTTAGGATTTTTAATGAATGCAGTCCATAAAATCAAATTATGAATTCTTTATGAAAATTATATTTCATTATGATAATTAATTATCTCTCTATAAATAGATTCTAGAATATGGAAATTACATTAGATATTCTTAATAATTTTATTATCATATATCGTTGTAGAGATGAACCAGAAATTCCAATTACAGTTTCTTTTTTGGTAAGATTAACAGTTGTTTATGGAATAAATTGTGGTTTCACTTTTGGAATTATTTATAGTTTTATTTTTGGGTTTTTAAGTAAATTGGGATCATTTATTTTTTTTATAAGACCATATTATTGAGACATTGAACATTGAAGAATATGAGATCAATTCAATCTAATCATTGGGATTGAATTTTGGTCTGACATATATTCGAGGATCCGTAAGTTAAACAATTTATGGAACATATTAAATAAATCCTTATATATTAATAGATATAATGTGTTAAAATTTTTGGGATTGGTAAATATTTAGAGGCTGTTGGAATTAGTTATGGGCCTTAAGATGATTTTATTTATTCAAAAATAAAAAATATCAGGATAATTATTCATGTAATGTAGTAAGAAATGATGTGTAAATCAACCGAATAACAACTAATATATTGAATTGTGATTATACTTTTACAGATACATGATAATATTATATTTATATATATCACATTGAAATTCATAATTGTATCCGGATGGAATCTTACCATTTATAACTTCCCCCAAACCTCTCTCAAGTCACTGATGTGTTCCATGTATCTCTTATGAGGACATATATACTTGATCCACAATATGTATTTAACATAGAGGTAGTAAAATTGGTGCATGCTTTTCAAATGAAATAAAAATGCTGGATATTTTGGATCATATAGATGATGTTATATGAAACATTTCCACACACCTGATTAGTGATTATGGGGGAAATAAACTCTTGTGGAAGCTACATGGGAAATAGATGATGTAATGAGGTAGAATAATCCCCATTTTTTGTATCAGAGTTATTGATTTTTGGGGTAAAAAAATCATATTAAGGGGGTCAAATGTAATAACCTAAGTATTTATTATTATTTTTTAAATAATTTAATTTCATTGATTTGTTATGTTACATGAAACACTAGGTTTTAACAAATCACAATATACTATATATTTTAGTATTCAAACTTGAACATTATAACATAAAAATTACATATAGTTTATAGAATTTATAAAAATTATATATTCAATTTGTGAAGAAACATTTCAAAATTATATTAGAATTAATTTATAGGAATTTTCATAAAAGAATATTTTCTCAATGAATAGGGAGAGATGAGAATTTTTATTGAAATATACCTTTTGGTTTAATGAATTTATAAGGTTCTAATTTTTTTAAAAAAATTAAAGTTTCATTAGTGTAATTTTTTAATAGTTAATCTAATTAATGTCGATGAAATCATTTTCCTATTGAATTATGATATAAAATTCTTTTCATCTTTTGAATATACTGTCTTTGGAGAAACACTTTTTCATCACCCCTTCCGATTTAATTTTAAATTAAAAATATCCACTTATATGAATGTAATTTAGAAAAATGGATTACATATTTGAAATTAGAATAATTAATTTTATATAATAATTTCAACTTATGGTTTGATCAAAATTAATTTTAAAATATGTAAATATTCTTTATCAATATAAAAGTTAAAATGGTTTTTCCTGGGGTTAAAAAAATATAAGGGGTAAAATGACGTAATTTTTTTTTTCATAACGCATTTTATAGACATATTTATATCTTATCAACTATAATTTTATATTATGAACAATTTTAGAGCTTATTGGAATATGAGAAATACTAGTACAATTTATTCTTTTCAAATATCCCATGTGTGTCTTATCACCCACATATAAATGGAAACACACTCTTTTACTCTCTTCACACTTCCATAACCCATTGATTTATAAGTTCCCTTACTAAATATATAATATAATTCTCCCCCACATCCTAGTTTTCTTATGTTTATTATTAATTCCTCCATATAAGGCTTTAGTAATAGTCCTATAGAGTCTTTTCGAAGAAGAGGAAAAATTCATAAACATGCATTTTTCTTTATTTCTTATTCCACATATTTTTTATATTATTAAATTATGATGATATTATAAAAAAAATATACAAAGAATAATTATATGTTATTATTTTTATATTTAATAAAATATATATTTCCCCTTCTATCAATTGGGAAGTGAAAACATCACTCATGTGTTTGGTGGAATAACACCACGCGAAACAATGTAATTCTTTTTCCATCACAGATTATCATGGGCAGATATAATCATGGTATTAAATAATATATATGAAAATTTTATCATAAATATACTTCTTAATTATAATATCCTGCCTACATTTTTACATATTTTACTTTTGGGAAATAATAACACCACTTGTGTATACGACGAACTACATCCTCGGGAACCTATGGGATGTTTTTTACCACTTCTATTTTACTTGGATTCGAACAAGGATGAATGAAATAAAAATAAAATTAAATTGTAACATAATTATACCTATAGAAGTGTGAAATCACATATACATTATTACTTTAAATTTCCCTGGGGGATAAGTCAACATCATTTTTGCGTATGGCGGACTACTGCCTCATGACTGGATGTGATTCATTTTTCACTAAAACAATACATTGAAGAAAATATGGAAAAATATAATGAATATATGTCGTATATATATGTTATCTGATGTTTTATACTGAGCAATATATTATTTAACATTCATTCAATTCATTCATAATTAAAATGGAAACAAATTCCACGTGTAATATAACAACCCTAGTTATTATTATACACATAAACATGATTTAATACATAATATATTAACTTGAAAAAACATAGAATATTGAGAGGTCTAGTGTATTTGGGGATTAGGAACATTACATAATCACTTAAAACATGAAACACAACATCTTTATTGAAAAATTCTTTTTTAAATGACCACTACATTCTCTCATACTTAGCATTTCATGAGTTAACCTGAGGACATGCATAAGAAAAGGGTGATGTAACTCCCGACCCCTATTACCCAGAGTTGGTGCATTATTTTAATACATCAGCATTATTACAAGGAATTAATTACTGAAAGGCTGATTAGTTTAGCAGTCATAAAAAAAATATTACAAACATGAATGTTACATTACACATTAGAAAATAAAACACAGCATAAATGACCCTTTGAGAATGCCATTAATCCCCCAACTTAACCCTTCTTATACATAATATTACACTTCTAAGAATCCTAGAAAAATTAAATCATAGAAAGGGGTGAGCTCAAATGATCAGTAAGGATAACAATATAGTTGAATCTTTCATCAACAAGAATAAACATTTAAGGCAATGTATAAGAGTACAACCAAAGCCTTTTAATGATAATCATCAGCATAATATGGAAAAGATACAATAAAATAATTCCAATTACTTATTCACATGGATATTCTATTAGTCTAATAATCACATGTTATATCAATAGCCGATTTCATAATGATGGAATGCATAATGCTATATTTTATAACAACATAGTCAAGGCCTTGTGCCAAGACTACAAATAATATTTTTTCAAGGCCTTGTGCCAAGACACTAGTTTGTCTCATAAGATCTACCGATGCATCACATAGCTATAGTAGGCTCTACCCGTCACATACTAATTCCATTGTATTACTTATATGAAAATGTTTAAACATAACATAAACATTTGTATTAAAAATACTATACGAAATGTTAATAATTTATCCATAAACAATGAATGGTATAAAAAAAACATCCATAGTCAGAAATATCACAAATACATCAACACAATACCGAATATTTGTATTATAATAAATAAACCTCGATTAAGAATAATATCCCGTAAAGGATGTTGACATAGTTGAAAATGATAAGTAAAAATCTTTGAGATAAATATCCATTTTTCATGAAATCATTTGAATGTCACATAATTTATAAAGGAATTCATTTAAAATATAGTTTTGAATCGAAGTGTCCCATACCACATTGTTTTTTTAATGGAATTTACATCTTAAAACATTCATGTTCATATAATTAAATCATTAAAACCATTTTGAAAACATGGACATTAATGAGAAAGGTTTAGAAGAATAAATCTTTAAAACATTTAAAATGATATTTTAGTAAAAAAATTACCTTAAAAATAATACCTTTGAAAAATCTTTTATGAAACATGGACATGGATAATAAATTTTTCCCATTAGATACTTACGTAAAAACAACCTCGGATAGTAAAGAGATTGTGAAATTAACCCTTACCTTTTACATTCTTTTTGTCAAGGGTACGTTTAACCTCCTGTATAAAGACCATAATATGTTATTAAACTATACCATACCCATATTAATATTTATTATATCATACATGATTCATTTATTACTTTATACTACCCATTTAATAATAATTTCCATGTTAAATTAACATTTTGGGTAATAATTGCTTTCTTTATCGTACATGTTTTAACTTATTACTCTTGATTATATCACTTAGATCATGACTTAAATACCTAAAGAATATAAAAAAATATTTATATATCATATATATTTTGAATAAAAATATGTATAATAAAAATATATATGAAATGGAAAACACCATTTATGTAGACGGTAGGCCGTACGTACTCATAAACATTGTTTCCATTATCATATCGTATTGAACGGAACTAAGTAAATAAGAAATATGTAAGTAACGAAATATATATATATAGTAGAATTATTATGTCATATATTACATACTTATTAATGATATATATATTTTTATAATCATCATTGAATGGTGAACATGGAAATGAATATCATCGCGTCGTGGAGACGGTAAGTCGTACGTACGCACGAGCAAAAATATCATTATATTGATGGTGAAATCGTATGTAGTTGGATTGTATATCATATATACAGAATAATCAACATATTATATTTATTATTTACATCTGTTATACTCATTATTATACCTATTCAAACAATGAAGTGTTCGAATAAAAAACTACACCACGACGTGGAGACGGTAATCCGTACGTACGCACGTATGGTGACTTTTTCATTTATAGTATTGATAGAATAATGAATACAGTTTTACCATTTTTATAATAACATCACATTATATAATAAATACTAGAGTAATTATTTTAGAATGGAAACAACAATGAAAGAAGAAGTGGAAGTAGAAAATAACTTGAAAGAGGTGATGATATATTTACCTCTTCTTCGGGTTCATCCTTTTGATTTGATCTAATGGGCTCCTTAGGATGGCTTTATATCAAAAGGAAGGCCTCTAAGATGAAGGGAGTAATGTTTTGAGGATATTTGGGAAGGTTTTTTCTAAGTCAAAAGTCTTTGGAGGTGTGAAATTAAGAGAAGGGGAAGTGCCCTTTTATAAGAGATGTGATGGTCACTTTAGGAAAAGCTTGAAATATTATTTTATAATAAAATAATTTTCATTTTCAAGTGGCTTAAAAGTAAATAATTTAAAGAAGAAGGTGCGTATGGTTCAAAAACCTCTCAACCAATAGGTTTTAGACAGGTTTAAGTCATCATATTAACCTTATCTTTTAGATTTAACTCTTAGTTAAATAGTTTGACATTTACCATGTATCTTTGTATTTTTATATTATATGGTTAATAAACTTAATATAAAATTACCATAGAACCCCAAGTGGTTCATTAATGTCATATATATTATTATATACTATTTTTGGGGAAACTTTATATTTTTAGGACTATTATTTAAATTAATAATATAATATTTGTTTTAAAAACTCAATTATGTCAACTTTAACACTATTTAGTATTTGATTTTTTTGAAATCAATGAAAACTTTATCACTTCTAATAAAATTAATTTAACCAACTATAACATGTCATATTGACCTACAAAATTAGTATAATTTATCATAAGTCTAAAGTTACATTTTATTGGAAATTAATAATATGAATTTTTTTAAAATTTCATTAATAAGGTAATTGATGTATCATCATTGTGTCATAAATAAATTAAATTATTTAATGTCTAAAAATTATAAATAAAATACCATTATGTATGAAATATTTTTAGATTTATAATGAATATTTATAGTCGAATTTATATTGTGTGTAACCATATATTAAAATTGGTTTTTTTTATTAAACTTTGAATTTAACTCTTTTAACTCTTCTTTAAATAAAATATTAATAAATGACCAAATCTAATCCAAGTGGGAAAAAGAGGATAATATTTTATTCCTAAGGTATTTTTGGTAAAATTATACTTATCAAATATAATTAGGACATGTGTTAGGGTAATTATTATATCATTTTTACCCTTAATTACCTTATTTACATTTAACCATGGTAACTAAAAGTCAAAAATTACTATTCACAAAAAATTATTTTCATCTTATTGAACCACATTTTACTTACTGATATTAACCGTGTCTCTATAATTTTATAAATTCAACTCACATAAGCAGTAAAATTTATTTTTATGCAAATTAGCAAATGCTCCTAAGAGGTGGGTAAAAGACGATACAAGTTTGATAAAGTTATATATATATCTAAACTTATGATAAAACGACTAAAACTAATTATGTTGAAAATATATAGGTATTATGTATCTATTTGGACCTAAAATAAATTAAAATAAAATAACTAATTATTTAAATAAAATGTTGGTTTTAAATAATAACGCATTGTTTTTCACTATTCATCAAAAATTGAATATTATCAGAAAAATACAAAAAATTTACCCAAAGATAATTTTGATATTCTGAATTCAAAAATGAAGTCTATTTTACCAAATTAAAAGCATATAATTTTCATTTATTAATTTATAATTAATTCCTGTTGTCAAAACTCCAAAGCAGTTTTTTTAAAAGTAAAAACTATCAAAAGATTGACATGTGTTTATGTTAAATATTAATTTGAAATTACTTATAAATACCTAAATTTTATTAAATTATAAACATATAATATAATTATACTTAAAAACCATTCAAATTCATAATTAAACACTATAAATTACTTCAATTATAAAAGTTGTTCTCAATTAAAACATAGTATTTTTCACTATTTATCAAAATATGAAAGTTATCAGAAAAGTACTAAGAATTTATCCAAACTAAATTTTTATGTCCCTCTTTTAAAGAATAATTTAATTTCATTAAATTAAATATATACAAGTGTCAAATATTGGTTTTAAAAATGATCTCCATTAAAAGGCGGAAAAATTGCATTCTTTGAAAAACAAATATTTTATCTGAAAAATTGAATTTGTTCTTATATTATATCTGAGAAACACATAATATGGATGTTAAATTTATATAGAGTATATAAGATACAAAATAAAGTTAATACTATTCATAACAGCTTTTTGAACAGATAGTTTAGTAAGTTGTGGTGCACTCAAACTCGGTGTTGCATGGAGCGCAAGCTATTGAATTACTTTAATGAGATAACATACTATAAAATCCTTAGGTGTTACATTCTAACCTACTTCAAAAATTTCATCCACTCAATTTGATTTTTTTTCAAAAATAGAAGTTTAAAAATAGAAATTTACCTTTGTGAAAAATCCACGTTAGAAATTTGGTTAATAAAATTTAGTCTTAATAAGAGGGAAAGGGATATGAAAAAGTCACCACCAAATTATAATATCGATTAGGAGAACATTTGTGGAAATTATAGAAACTTATTTGGAGAAAAAAGTAAATATTTTTAGGGAGTTTTTGAGCTCATCAATCAAAAACGAGTTTACAATTGAGGGCCTCAAAGCCATTGATCTATGATGATTTAAAATATCATCAGTTCAACAAAACATAAGGTATTAGGATAATTTTTTTTTTGTTTTAAGATCTCTTCCCTATAGTTTAAGAATTAATTTATTCATAGAATAAGAGGGAATATATATATACTAGACAATCAGAGATTTATCCTTAAAATAATTCCTACCACAAACACATCTTTCACTCTAAAAGATAATAAAATTCAAAAATATTCTCTTTATCCTAATCATATAGGGTTAAAAAATGAATTTATATTCATTTGTCAGACTATTTTAAAAACAAATAAATTATCCAAACTTGGACATCATGTAGACCAATGGTAGTTGATGCACCCTTGTCGCCCTTCAGTTAGAGGTTCAAGTATCGCCGCCTTATGGGATTCGACGGGTTGTCGCCCGACCTCCGAGTTATCCTTTTTATGAAAATACAAAAATAATCTCTAGAAATCATTTAATCTTAACAATTGTATCCAATTTCAATCATAATCGATTCTAGCATTTTGACATATCCAAAATACATCTGTCTGAACTCACAGTCCAAAATTTATATGGACGGTAAACACAATGAAGATATTTTTTTCCACATAATAACATGTGACTAGCTTCATCGCGTATTTTATAAGAACATTGTAACACACTGAATTTCCATAAAAGCTTATTTATTACATTCATTCTCCCTTATTCCTTATTGAATACTAGATATATTCCTTATATGAAAAATTTTTAATATTCCAACAATGATGGAATAAAAAACCATTAATTAGTTTCAAAGTATTAAGGAATATCCAATATAATTTATCCAAATCAATAATATATTATTCCAAAATCACTACCTTAGTATCAGAACCATATTAAGGTTTATCTTTCCTTAAACCATGTATTTTCGAAAAATTTCATCTTTCTAATGATTAACTTTTCCTAGAACCATATAATCACAAATCCTTAATGAAATAGCACTACAGTACAATCCTTATTAATTTCCAAAATTCATATAACCTATACATCATTGATACAACAGTCAAATGAAATAATTCTTTAACAACAACATAAGAATACTAGTAATTCATCTTCATCTGTGGTAGTATCATAACATTATTATTAACCAATAGCATCATTTGGGGCATACTTTGATGATTTGGAAATTGATTCATGTAGTGTCCCAACTCATTGCAGATGAAGCATTGTACCTTTGACACCTTTTTCTTACCCTTGCAATAACATACATGGTGTTCTTTTTCACTACACTTATAAAAAACTCTCACTCACTTCAAGAATTTACCAAGGTGATTCTTTCCACAATTATCACATATCGGAAAATCCTTCATTCCCCTCTTCCCTTTTTCCATATTTCTCTCTTCCATCCTTTTCTTATCTTACTTCCCTTCAAATCCATAGGGCTCAGAGAATTCTTTACATATCTTATTAACATATGATAATATTTCTTCATATGATTGGAATACGTGGGAGTCTATTTCCATTTTAAAATTTGCCTAAATAACATGAATGATATGATCTTTTTTAATATTTCGATCATGTGTACTTCTATAATTATCATTCCTTCTACTAGGTGCCATTTCTAAACAATGGAATACACTAGGTTAGTCTATGAATCGCAATGTGTAATTCCAATCATGTAAAACACCTAATGTAAATTGAAAAGATTATGCATATAAACTACAATCATAATTTTTTTTATTTGAGGAAGTATTTACACCTAAATCCTTCATAATGGTTTGTAATGAAAATTTGAATTATCCAAAGAATATCCCCCGGGAGAGTTGTAACCTAGAGTGCAGCAAGGCATCTTGTCGTGTACCAGGATTCCTTGGGTTTTTCTCGAAACTCCTTGTCAGAGTTTTCACTCCATGTTACATATCTTCCAGAGCCGCCTCTACCAGCCTCTATCCAGACAGGGATGTATTTCTTGTAAAATACACAAAATCTCAACATTACCAATATTCTAGGAAATTACTATATACTAATCTTCAAAGTCAAACTTAGGGCAATTTTCCCTAATTAGAGTTTATCTAAATCTATTTCCAATGTTGTTGCTAAACTTTCTCTGATACCAACTATAATGGTCCGCCCCCTATTACCTAGAGTTGGTGCATTAATTTAATACATTGTCATGATTAAAAGGAATCATGTTTCGAAATACCGATCAGTTTAGCAGTCTTAGAAAATAGATTACATTCATGAACGTTACATCAAACATTAGAAAATAAAAAACAATATAAATGATCCTTTCATAAACCAGTAATCTCATAGCTTAACCCTTCATATCAATCATAATACACTTCTTGGAATCCTTTAAAATTTAAACATAGAAAGGGGTGAGTTCATATGCTCAGTTTGGATAACAATATAGCGGAAACATTCATAAATAAGCATAAACATTTAAAGCAATGTATACGACTAAAACAAAAGCCTTTTAAAGTTAAACGTGACCATAATATGGAAATGATACAATAAAATAATTCCATTTAGTTATTCCCATGGATATTCTACTCGTTGAAAAATCACATACAACATCAATAACCACATTCCTAATGATGGAATGCATAATGTAATACTTCAAAACTACATAGTCAAGGCTCTGTTCCAAGACTACAAATATGTTTTTTAAGGCCTTGTTCCATGACAATAGTTTGTATCATGAGACTTATCGATGCATCGAGGAGGTATAGCGGGCTCTACCCATCACTAACTAAGTCCAATGCATTCCTCATATGAAAAGGTTTAAACATAAATATACATTTGTATTAAAAATAGCATACGAAATGTCAATAATTTATCCCTAAACCATGAATGGTATAAAAAACACATCCATAGCCAAACATATCAAAAATTCTTCAATACAATATGGAATATTTGTATCATAATAAATCAACCTGAATCAATAATAATATACCGTAAAGGATGTTGACATAGTTAAAAATGATAAGTAAAAATCTTTGAGAGAAATATCCATTTTCGTTAAATCATTTAAAAATCACATAATTTATAAAGGAATAAATTTAAAAGATAGTTTTGAAAAAATGTTTCCCATACCACTTTAAAATTTTTTAATAGAATTAACATTTTAAAACATTCATGTTCATAGAATTAAATCCATAAAACCATTTTGAAAACATGGACATTAATGAGAAAGGTTTAGATGAATAAATATTTAAAACATTTAAAATAATCTTTTAGTAAAAAAATTCCTATAATAATAATTTCTTTCAAAAAACGTTTTTGAAATATGGACATGGATAATAATTTTATCTTAATAGACACTTACACAAAAACAACATCAGATAATAAAGAGATTGTGAAATTAACTCTTACCTTATACTTTACTTTAGTCGAGGGTACGTTTAACCTCCTGTATAAAGACCGTAGAATGTTATTAAAATATAACAGAACCATATTAATATTTATTATATCATATATGATTCATTTATCACTTTATTCTACCCATTTAATAATAATATCCATGTTAAATTAACATTTCGGGTAATAATCTCTTTCTTTATCGTATGTTTTTTAACTTGTTACTCATGATTATATCACATAGATCATGATTTGAATACATCCAGAATATTAAAAATTATTTATATATAATATATATTTAGAATAAAAATATGTATAAGAGACATATATATATGAAATGGAAAACATTGTTTATGGAGAAGGTAGGTCGTACGTACGCATAAACATTGTTTCCGTTTTCATATCGTATTGAACGGAACTAAGTGAATAAGATATATGTAAGTAAATATATATATATATATATATAATAGAATTATTATGTCATATATGACTTACTTATTAATGATATGTATATTTTTATAATCATCGTTCATGGTGAACGTGGAAATGAATCTCATCGCGTCGTCGAGACGGTAATCCGTATGTACGCACGAGCAAAAATATCATTATAATGATGGCGAAATAATATGTAATTAGATGGTATATAATGTATAAAGAATAATTAACATGTTATATTTATTATTTACATCAGTTATACTCATTATTATACCCATCCAAACAATGAAGTGATTGAAGAACAAACTACACCACGACGTGGAGACGGAAATCCGTATGTACACAAGTATGGTGACTTTGAAATTTATTGGAGGGATAGAATAATTAATTTTGTTGTATCATAATTATAATAACATAATAGTATATAAACAGTACTGATATTATTATTTTATAATTGATATAACAAATAAATAAGAAGTGGAAGAAAAAAAGAACTTGAAAAAGGTGATGAAATATTTACCTGTTATTCGGGTTCTTCCTTTTGATTTGATCAAAAGGGCTCCTTAGGATAAATTTCTGACCAATGGAAGGAGTATAGGATGAAGGGATGAAATTTGGGAGGATATTTGGTTAGTGTTTGTCTGATCCAAAAGGCTATGGAGGTGTGAAATACAAGAGAAGGGGAAGTGCCCTTTTATAAGAGAGGTGAGGGTAACTTTAGGAAAATTTTGAAATATTATTTATAATAAAATCATTTTAGGTTTCTAATGGATCCAAAATGAATTATTTAAAAACTATAGTGCATATGGGTTGAAAACCTCTCAACCAATAGGTTTTATATAGGTTAATTCATCATATTAACCTTATCTTTTAGATTTAACTCTTACTTAAATAGTTTGACATTTACCATGTCTCTTTGTATTTTTATATTATATGGTTAATAAATGTAGTATAAAATTCCAATAGAACCCCAAGTGGATCATTAATGTCATATATATTATTATATAAGTCTTTTGGACGAACCTTAGATTTTTAGGACTATTATATCAATTAATAATATAATATTTTTTTTAAAAAACTCAATTATGTCAACATTAAAACTATTTAGTATTTGATTTTTCTGAAAGCCATAAAAACATTATCACTTCGAATAAAATCTTTTTAACCAACCCTGACATGTCATATTAACCAATAAAATTATTAAAATTCATTATAAGTATCAATTTAAATTTATTTTAATATTTATAATATCAATTATTCTAATATATCATTAATAAGGTAATTACTACATCATCATTGTGTCATAAATAAATTAAAATTTTTAATGTCTAAAATTATTAATAAAATAAAATTATATAGCACATATTTTTATCTTTCTAATGAATATTTATTGTCAAATTTATATTGTGTGTAACCCTATAATAAAAATGGTTTAGTTATTAAACATTGAAATTAAATCTTTTAACTATTATTTAAATAAGATAATAATAAATGTCCTTATCAAATCCAAGTCGACCAAGGAGGATCATATTTTATTCCTAATTTTTTATTCGGTAGAATTTTACTTATCCAATATCATTAGGACTTGTGTTAGGGTAATTATGATATCATTTTTACCCTTAATTATCCTATTTACTTTTAACCGTGGTAAATAAAAGTCAAAAGATACTATTCACCAAAAAATATTTTCATCTTTTTGAACCAAATTTTACTAACTGATATTAACCATTTCTCTTGATTTCTTTAAATTCAACTCACAGAATCGGTAAAATTTAGTTTTATGCAAATTTCCAAATGTTTCTTCGAGGTGGGTAAAAGACATTAAAAGTTCGATAAAATTATATATATTTAAACTTAATATAAAATGACTCCAATGAATTATGTTTAAAATATATAGGTATTATGTATCTATTTTGACATAAAATAAATTAAAATAAAAGAACTAATTATTTAAATAATAAGAAGGGTTTTAATAATAATGAAGTGTTTTTCACTATTCATAAAAAATTGAATGTTTTTAGAAAAATACCAAAAATTTACACGAAGATAATTTTGATTTTTCGAATTCAAAAATTAAGTCTATTTTACCAAATTAAAAACAATGATGTTTCATTTATTAATTTTAAATTAATTCCCGTTGTCAAAACCAAAAAACTGGTTTTTAAAAAGTAAATACTATCAAAAGATTGACATGTGTTTATGTCAAATTTAAATGTGAAATTAATTATAAATACCTAAATTGTATTAAATGATAAAAATATAATCTAATTATACTTCAAAACCATTAAAATAAATAATTTAACACACTAAGTTAAATCAATTAAAAAATGTATTTTCAATTAAACATAGTATTTTTCACTATTCGTCAAAATATGAAAGTTATCAGAAAAGTATGAAAAATTTATCCAAACTAAATTTTTATGTCCCACTTCTAAAGAATAATTTAATTTCATTAAATATTATATATAAATGTTTCAAATATTGGTTTTAAAATGGTTCTCCATTAAAAGGTGGTAAAATTACATTTTTTGATAAATACTTATTTTATCTGAAAAAATGAATTTGTTCTTATATTATGTCTAAGAAACACATTATATGGATGATAAAATCATATAGAGTATATAAGATTCAAAATTCAGTTAATACCATTCATAACCTTTTTTGAACGGTTAGTTTAGTATGTTGTGATGCGCGCGAACTCAGTGTTGCATGGAACACAAAGCTATTGAATTACTTTAATGAGATAACATACTATGAAATCCTGGGGTGTTACAGGTGATATATAAAGCCTAGAAAGAGAGTAAACAAGGAATAACATGAATATTACAACACATTTTAGGAAATAGGCATGTCAATGGAGTGCAAGAGAAACATGAACGTACAGGCATGACATAAAATGATTATCATAACTCAAAAAGGTGGCAACAACACTTAACATGGTATTATCACGAGACAAGGATCATTGCAAATAGAGCTTGATTAGAAACTCATTTCACTCAAATTAGTATGTGTAAACCCTGATTTTACTTGATGTTTCATGATACTAATCTTTACCCAATGTATTGGACTGCTACCAGGGAACTCCCTTCTTAAACATTTTATTTCATGCATAAGTGTGCCACTTGAATCATACAACATGGAATCATTCAACATTATCATTTATTGCACACGAAATTAATGTAGAATAAATACATGACAATATTTAAATAATAAGTAAATGTTCATAATGGTGAATACCCTTGATAGATAAATGAGAATGGTTTTCGCTACACAATGACTTTGGCTTGGAAAATCATGGTGCAATTTCAGCAGCATAACAACATGACATAAAAATTCATAAAAATAGTTGATGAGAGAGAAATAAGTGTATCATAATATGTACATGAAATGAAAAGTAAGGTGATCATATAGATACATGTACCAATAATTTTAATGGAATTTAGATTAATGGTACAAAACAATTGCTTGAATGTAAATGAAGAGAGAGATATTCCTTACAGAATTTTGGCATGGTAATGGGTGTACATGGGAGGAATTACTGAGAGAGAAAGGGCGTATCTCATTATTCCAAAGAAAGAGGAAGGTATGGGGGAGGTGAGAAACCATACCCCAACATTTTAAATTTAAAATAAAAGGGCATAATAATGTAATGAAATTTGGAAACAAATGAGAGAGGAAGGAGTCCCTTACTTGGAAGTGTGATTCCAAAGTCTTGGGAGAGGCTTGATAGAGGATTCATGGATGTTTTGGGCACCTTGGGAGGATTATAATGAGAGGAGGTCATAGGTTGGACGAACTAAAAATGCTTTGAGTGAATAGGAAGTGGGAGCTTGGGTGGGATTATATTGGAAATGAGGGATGATTCTTTATTATTTAGTTTTGGGACACCACAAATTAAACTAATCAAAACCACAATCCAGTCCAAGGGTTTTACCATATTTTATTCCTAAGGGGATTGGAAGAAAATATTTTATAAATCCAATGGCCGAAATTCTTAAAATAATTGGATTGCTTATGTAGAGCTGAGTCACAATCTCAAGGAAATCAATTTAAAAAGATAAAATGTTTTATAAGTCTTGGGAGGTCCACTAAGGCTTTTTAAAATATATTAATCAAAACTAAAATCACATTATTTTAATGGTAAAACATATTTTGGCCGAAAATAATGTTTATAGAGATTTTTTACACCACTATTGGGTCATTATGATTTCATAAAACACATTATATATTTAAACGGTATTTAATTTTTACCCAAAAATTTGATTGTCTACAAATATTATGAAAAATTCACCGTTGTATAATTTGATGTCCTAATTCCAAAAGTAATATTATTTTATCCAATTAATTTTTTAAATATGTGAATTTTCACTTTTAAAATGAAAACTGACATTTATAAAAAATTCATGGGTTTTGACAAAAACAACATTCAAACTTTAATAAAAATTACAATTGTATTCATAAAAATTATATGATAATTTATGCATAATAAAAAGTAATTTAGTAACAAAAATATTTTATTAAAATATTATTTAATTCAAAAATCCATTAATTTATCAAAATATATTTCTTAGTTGAATATTAACTAAAACTACTATTTATGCTTTAAAAACTATTTACAAAGTAACAATAATAAAATGATTGTATATTGTTTATACGAAAATAAAGTTCATATTCATAGTGATAGGGTATTTTTACATGACCCCTTAAAACACCCGCATAAGACCATAGGGTATGGCACGTGATGGTAACAAACTCTTAGGGTGGCTCAGATAACATTGCACGGGTGGTAATCCCTATTAATTTACAATTCTACAATTAGTGGTACCGCTTAAGTTTAATGTGTTCAAGCTAGGATTGGTCTTAGTCAAGAGGGAATCCCAATGACGCCACCTACATTCCAAGATCCAACAAATGGGATTTGTATGGGGAAATTCTACCAGATGAGGCCATCACTTTTTTTGTCTGAGTAAATTGGATTTGTTAAATTCCTATATATATATATACTATTCATGTGATCACTGTTCAATGGCTATATTAGCAACGATAACAATTCCTAACAGTATTTTGAAATCCAAAAACATAAAACCAAAGAACCTCATATGTTTTATATGATCATTCTACATAATAATAAATTTAATTGGATCAATAGGGATTTTCATTAACAAATGTTTGGGTCATTACAATATTCCCCCCTTAAGAAATTTCACCCAGGAAATTTATTTTTCTCAAACTAAAATAGATGCGGGTAACTCTGCTTCATTACATCCATTGATTCCCACATTTCTTCTTCTAACTTGTGGTCTTGCCACAAAAACTTGATGAGGGGAATTGTCTTATTTTGTAGAACTTTTTCTCTATGATCTATGATATTCACTGTTTGCTCCTTGTAAGAAATATCATCCTCTAACTGTACTACCTCTGAAGAGACTACATGTGAAGGGTCTAGTACACAATTCCTTAAAAGGGATACACGAAATTCATTATGTACTTTGTCCATTGTGGGTGGATGTGCTAGTCGATAGGCCACAACCCCGACACGATCAAGAACTTTGAAGGTGTCGATATACCTAGGACTTAACTTCCCTTTAGCTCCAAACCTAATGACCTTCTTCCATGGAGATATGAGTAGAAATACAATGTATCCAACTCTGAACTCATGGCCTCATCGAAATTTATCTGCATAACTCTTTTGTCGACATTGGGCAGCCTTGACATACTACTGAATGGTTTTCACCTTCTCCACCATTTAATCAACCATTTCTTGTCCTAGAAGCTTATACTCAATGACTTCATCCCAACACACCAGTGTTATACACATTTTCCCATAATGGGATTAATATGGTTCCATTCAGATGCTCAAGTGGAAACTGTTATTGTAGGAGAATTCAACCAGTGGAAGATGTTGGTCCCATCCTCCTTTCATGTCTATAGAACATGATCTTAACATATCTTCCAGTGTCTAAATAGTTCACTCAGATTTTCCATTAGTTTGAGAATGTTAGGCCATACTGAAGTTTAGTTCAGTGCTTAGAGCATATTGGAGGCTTTTCCAGAACTTCTAGGTGAATTTTGGACCATGAAAAAATACAATAGATAGAGGTAATCCATGCATCCTTACCACTTCTTTGAGGTAAATCCATTCAAGTTAATCCAATGAGAAGTCCTCTCGAATCACGATAATGTGAGTTTCCTTCATAAGACGATCCACAATGACCCATATAGCATTGTTTCCTATGGATTTCCTTTGATTTCCTATGACAAAGTCCGTGGTAATTTTGTCCCACATCCATGTTGGTATGGGTAGTGGTATCATCACCCCCTTATACATTTTCCTCTCATAATTAACTTATTGACATACCAGGATCATTAATGAATATTTAGAAATCTCCTTTTTCATAATTTCCCACCAAAAGTATTCTCGGAGATCTTGATACATCTTTTTGCCACTGGGGTGAATAGAGAAGGTTGATCTATGTGCATCATTCAGAAGATCCTTTTTTATATATGGATTAGTTGGTACACATAATCATGACCCAAGTCTCCCAATTCCATCCTTGTTAACCACAAACTCTATAGATTTCCCATTTCTAATAGCATCAACTTTTTTCAGAATTTCTACATCCTTTATTTTAGTATCGTTTATTTTTCTCCATGAGGGATGGTTAAGAAATCATTTGATAAAGGATTGATGATGTTCCTCCATTAATTATTCCCATATCCATCCTCTGAAAATCTAAGAAGAAAATATCCTTTTCAATTCTCATTATTGATAAAGATGTAGGATCCTTTCTACATTGAGCATCCGCCACATTTTTCTCATTCCCGTGGTGTTAATGTATTGAGAAATCATATTCATTGATCACATCTAACTATATTTGATGGTTCATATTCAACTCTTTCGATGTGAAAATATACTTGTGGTTTTTTTGGTCTATATATATTTCACACTTCTCCCCAAAGAGGTAATACTGCAAAACATTGAAAGAGAATATCACCAAATCCAACTTTAGATCAGGTGTTGGATAATTCAGATTATGAACATTCAATTACCTTGAAGCATAGGTATTGACTTTTTCATATTGAATCAACACTCATCCTGGGCCCTTATTCGAAGAATCACTATATAACACAAAAATTTCTCCACATGTGGGTAGTGAGAGCACAAGAATAATGATAAGACTCTTTTTCAACTCAATGAAGCTCTATTATCATTCATCACTCTAAGAAAAATTGACTCCCTTATTTGTTATCTTGGTAAGAGGGTTTGAAAATTGTGAGAAATTTCTCACAAATCGGTAATAATATCCATCTATCCCCAACAAGCTACGAATATCCATTACCGATTTTGACCTCGACCATCCCTATATTGTAGTTGTATTCGTGGGATGCATAGATATCTCATTGATTGTGATGATATGACCCAATAATGAGACCTCCTTTAACCAGAACCCACACTTACTATTCTTTGCATAGAGGTTCTCCGTTTTCAAGGTCTCAAGTATAGTTATTAGATTCTCCTCATGCTCCTCCTTGGTTTTAGAGTATATTAGAATATCATCTATAAAGACCTGCACAAATTTTTCGAGGTAATATCTAAAGACTATATTAATCAAGTCCATGAATATTATTGGAGAATTAGTGAGTTTTAAAGGCATTGATATGAATTCATAGTGCCCATATCTTGTACAAAATATAGTCTTGGGGATATCTTTATTCTTCACCCATACTTGACAATATCCCGACCATAGATCCACCTTGGAGAAGTATTCTTACCCAGGTAGATGATCAAACATTTCAATAATTTGGGGCATATGATACTTTTGCTTTAATGTAATTTTGTTGAGCTCACGATAATCAATGAAAAGGCACAATGACCCATACTTCTTCTTGACGAAGAGGACTGGTGCACCCCATAGTGATGTACTTGGGAATATAAACCCTTTATCCAGATTCAATTGTAGTTATTTAATCAGCTCCTCAAGCTCCATAATAGAAATTCTATATAGAGTCTTGGATATTGGAAATTCCCTAGGTATAAGTTCAATAGAGAATTCAACATATCTTCTAAGAGGAATACTAGGGAATTACTGGGAAAACACATTAGCGAATTCCTTCACAATAGGCATGTATTCAAGGATAGTTGCCTCCTTAGAGTCAATCATCTGATCAAGATACGCATGCTCAAAGGGAAGTAATATCCACACTTGAGATGATGGTGCTAAATAAGATTCATCTTCTTCATTGCACTTGTATATAATTAGGAGCCGATTCTCTATATGAAGTGTGATTTTCCTCTCACAAATATTTATGTTGGCTCTATATAAAGAAAACCAATCCATGCCGAAAATTGCATAAAATTCCACCAGAGGGAGTATGACGTGGTTTGTTGGGATTTTCAATCCACAAATTTTGACAGGGGAGGAGTTATATTCATGGGATGCAATAACTTCCCCTTTTTTCGTACTCACCAAAATCTTTTCTTCCATGATTTATGGGGGTCTTGGTATTGTTTTACTAATCATTTGGGATACAAAAGTTTACGTAGAACTATAATAAAAAATTACGTTTTCTATTCATGAATGAATAACTAGTGTGCATGTCACCACTTCATTGTTGGGGTTCACTTCGGTGGTAGTGACGGAAAAATATCACCCTTGAGGCCTTGGAGGTTGTTGGTTGCCTCCAACAACTCTTGGATTAGAGAAATGATTTTCAAGGTTCCCTAGTTCGTTGTAGTTGATGCAATGAACAATGTTTTGATGGTCGAATGAAGAGTTCCTCTCCTCTGTCGAAGCCACAAGTTTCTCTTGTCATCAGTTAACTTCTAGGTTCCCTTCTCTTCCACACCTAAAGAATTTCCTTGTCCCCATTATGAAATTTCTGTGTACTTCTTCCCGCACATTTGGAAAGTGGGCTGATGGATCTTCTTAGCACCATTGGATTTAACAATTGGACCTCCTGAATTGAAGTCCACCTTACACTTCTTTTCCCCATGATACCCCTAAGATTTGATGATCTCCATTTCACCTTTGAGGGAACGTCAGACAATTTTTACATAGCTCTCGAAGTCACAGATCTCTAGGGCCTTCTGTAGGAGAGGTTGTATCCCACCAAAGAAGATGTCAACCATGAATTAGGGGTTAACGACAAAGCCAAAAAAATATCATGCAAGCCATGTGAAGTTTTCCTCATACGCTCGGATGGATTCGTCATCTTTTTTCTTGAGGGAATGAAATTCCCTTTCCATCGTAAGTTGGAGGGTGTATGGAAAATATTTATTGAAAAACATCTTTTGGAAATCCTTCCATTCTAAAGCCTCGATCTCCTCCTCAGGATTCGTAATTTTTATCAATGGCCACCATTGATCTACTTCACACTCCATACGATAAGCAGCTAGAAGAACCTTCTCTTGTTCCGAACATTGATGGGTGGAGAAGATATTTTAAATGGAGTTGATCCATTGTTCAATGATTGACGAATCGAATGATCCATTAAATGTAGGAGTCCTTTGTCTCATGAAGCTCTTGATTACAATTTGTTATTTCTTTGGGGGCGGGGGGGTTGAAAATTCCTCTTGACCCATGGTACTATTAAAATCTTGAGTTAATTGAGTGAGTATCGTGACAAAGTTCATGATTCCCGCTCCCATTAGATTGGGAATCTCATTAGAACAGTCATCACATTGATCTTGACGTTGGTTGTTTGCCCGATTCCTCATATTACTGGACATTGTCATGAATAAAAGGAATGTTAGGGGTAACACATAAAGGGTAATCCAAGGGAAAAAATGGATGACTTATAAATAACATATATTTCCCTATCTTATGGATTTATAGGCTTCAATCTATGTTATCTATGATCTACTTGCTATCAAATATTCTTAAGAGCATTTCTTCTAATTCCTATAATAATGGTTCATAAAAAGATTTTGAATTTAACAATGCATACCCCCTAGGAGTTTCATAACCAGGAGTGCAGCAAGGCCTGTTGTTGTGTACCAGGATACCCCAGGTCAAGCCTGAAACTCCTTTTCAGAGTTTTCACTCTAAGGTGCATGTGTTCTAGAGCCACCTCTACCTGCTCGTATCCAGACATAGAAGTATTTTCTTAAAAAACAAAAAACTCAATATTCACAAAAAATTTAGGAATGTTTTTATTATACATAGTCTAATACCTAAGTCTTTCACTAGGTTTTTCTAATCCTAATCTGAAAAATAATTAAACTTATACTTTGATACCCATTATAACAACCCGAATTTTTGTTACCCACTTAAAAATTATTATTTACATTAAATACTCACTTGATACAACATAGAAGATAAAGATGTATATATTATTTGGGTCTTAGTAAAATTTCATAAATACTTAAAACCTGAATCACAACATCTTTATGGAAAACTTCTTTTACGTGACCACAACATTCCCTCATACTTAGCATTTCATTGGTTAACCTGAGGACATGCATAAGAAAAGGGTGAGCTAAAAATACCAGTAAGTGATTAAAAAAGGAATAACATGAATATTACAACACAAGTTAGGAAATAGGCATATCAAAGGAGCACAAGAGAAACATGAACATAAAGAAATGATATAGCATGATTATCATAACATTGAAATGTGGCAAAAACACTTAACATGGTAAAACATGATCCAAGTATCATTGCACATGGATAATGAGTGAACCCTAATTTAACTTGAATTATAATGATTAAACCCCCATTTTACTTGATGTATCGTGATACTAATTTTTTCCCAATGCATTGGAGCGCTATTAGGGAACACCCTTCTTAAACATTTCATTTCATGTAGAAGTGTGCCACATGTATCATACAACACGGAATAATTCAACATAATAATTAATTCCATGAGAAATAAATTTGGAATATGTACATTAAACTCTTTAGAAAATAATTAAATGTTAATAATGGTGAATACCGTTGATATAGAAATGGGAATGGTATTCACTACCCAATGAGTTTGGCTTGAACATCGCGGTGCAATTTCAACAGCATAACAGCGTGACATAAAAATTATTAAAAATGGCTGATGCCATAGAAATGGGTGTATAGTCATATTTACATGAAATAGAATGTAAGGGGATCATATGTATACATTTCCCAAAAATTGTAATGGAATTTAGATTCATGATATAAAATAATTTCTTGAATGTAAATGTGGGGAGAGAAACTCCATAAGGAACTTCGGCATGGTAATAGGTGTACATGGGAGGAATTAATGGGAGAGAAATGGGGTCTTTATTTATTCAAACATAAAGTGGAAATAATGAGGGAGGTTCCAAATCATACCCCATCATTTTTAATTGAAAATAAAAGGGCATAACAATGTAATGAAATTTGGACAAAAATGGGAAAGGAAAGAATCCCTTACTTGGAAGGGTGATCCCAAAGGCTTGGGAGAGTATTGAGAGAGGATTCTTGAGAGCTTGGTGAAACTTGGAAGGATTATAGAGAGATGGTGGAAGAGGATGGACGATCTTAAAATACATTGAGTGAATAGGAAGTGGGATCTTGGGTGTGTTTATATAGGAAAGGATAGAGAATTATTTATTATTTAGGATTGGGACACCACACATTAAACTAATAAAAAACACAAACCAACTGATGGTTTTTGACAAAGTGGAGAGAAAACAGTGTTTTATAAGTCCAATGTACTAACTTATTAAAATAATAGGGTTTCTTATGTGGAGGTGATTCACACTCTCAAGGAAATCAATTTAAAAAGCTAAAATGTTTTATATGTCTTGGAGGGTCCACTAAGGCTTTTAAAATAATTAAATAAATGCCTAAAATCATATTATTTTAATGGTAAATCATATGTTGACCAAAAAAAGTGTTTATATTATTGTATTACATAACTATTAGGTCATTATGATGTCATAAAACACATTATATATTTAAACGGTATTTAAATTTTTACCCAAAAATTCATTTGTCTCAGAAAATATTGAAAAATTCACCATTGTCTAATTTTGACTTCCTAATTCCAAAAATAATATTAATTTTATCAAAATAATTTTATATATATGCGAATTTTTACTTTTAAAATAAAAAATGACATTTATAAAAAAATTCATGGGTTTTGACAAAAAATGCTTTCAAACCTTAATAAAAATTAAAATTGTATTCATAAAAATTATTCGATAATATATATTTAATAAAAATTAATTTAATAATAATAATAATATTTTATTAAAAAAAATATTAAATTAAAAAATCCATTAATTTATCAAAATATATTTCTTAGTTGAATATTAACTAAATATACTATTTGTGATTTAAAAACTATATACAAATAACAAAAAATAATGAATGTATATTCTTTAAAACAATATATATAGTAATATTGATATTGAATTGTTAAATAACCCCTTAAAACAATTGCATAATACATTAGGGTAAGGTGGGTAATGGTGACAGACTCTGGGTGCGAATTAGATAACATTTCATGAGTGGTAATCTCTATTAACTTACACTTCTCCCATAGGTGGTTCTGTTTAAGATTAACGTGTTCAAGCTCAGCATGGGCTTGGTCAAGAGTGAAGCCCAATGACGCCACATTCTTTAGAGATCAGGAAAATGGGCTTCGTATTGGGAAATTCTACTAGATGAGGCCATCACTTTTTTTGTCTGAGTAAATTGGATTTGTTAGATCCCTATATTTATACTAATAATGTGATCATTGTTCAACGACTATATTAGCAATTGTAAATATTCAAAATGGTATTTTGAAATCCAAATTCATAAAACCAAAGAAGTGTGTATGTTTTATATTATCATTCTACATAATAAGACATATAATTGGATCAAGAGGGATTTTTAATAACAAATTTTTTGGTCGTTACATGTACATATAGCCTACTCTCTCAATGAACCATGTGATTAATTTTCCATCGCTAAAATTAATGGATTTCTAATAACCTAGTATGATTGACTATTGAAATAGTTTCTAGACTCTCCATCACATGGCCTCATGCATGCCTTCCCATAATCTTGAGGCTACCGACTAGAAGAAATAGTTTATTGATGGTATGCTAGGGAGACTATACCCTCTAATTCAAAGTCTCGTGGTGTTATTATCAAAATAAAAAACAGTCAATAGTGGAATATGAAAGAGATAAATGAATATAAAAGTATACAACAATAAATAAAAAAAATTTATGTTCGACAGATGATGCTACATGCATAAGAAAAAATAATTGGAATAGGAAATACAATTTAATAAAAGTATAATGACACATGGACTAGATCTATGAGAATCCAGATAACTATATTAGTCATCTAACCAAATTCCATCCATGGAATGTAAATCGAAACATTGGAAGATGGATACTTATAATTAAAAATACCCACATATATAAAGTCTACTTGGGTAGCAATGGTTCCCGAGCATGGTTTAGATTGAATCTGAGTAGACTATAGCACATGGTGTCTATCCCAATACATTTCATGTAATATAATAGAGAAGCGTTTCATAATAATTAAATAAAGAATAGTAATAAATAATTAAATAAATTCATTGGATTGGGTACCACTTGGACACCCATCCAATTAACTAATTTGGCCAAAGCTGATGTGTTTGAACTAGGAGTTCATGAATTTTTAAATTAAGTGAAATATTTTGTGAGTGTTTGGACTATCCTCAAAATAGGAATTGGGCTTGTAGATAACGTCCTTACATTTTTATTTTTCAAATATTCAATTTTTTTTTCATAAAACATTGATATTCTTTTTAATTAAATTAAAAACACTTTATAAAATAGTCCTTAATTATTTATGACCACAGAGAAACACCCTGAGTCTATCCTTGTCAATCCTAAGGGACATTCCAAGTGTCACTTGAGAGATTGAAAATATAACCAATGTCATGGAGTCCATCCATGGGACCCAAGGATGAATTACCATATTCCACTTAGAACATGGGGTCAAAAGTAAATTCCTAGCCTTTGAGTCCATACCGGGTATCGCATGTAGGGGCCCAAGTCTCTCTAAAGGCCTGGTACAACCATCCTGCCATCAAGGCCATCCAAGTGGTCTCCCCTAGGGAACCATTGTCACTTGTTTGGAGGAAAAAATAGTAATACTCGATGATCCCATCTTTGTAATAACAGATATCACCCTTGACATGTTTACATAACATTAACAATTCAAATAAAAGACAAGATTTCCCATCCAGGGTGTCCATAATTTAGAACCCCTTATATCACCCATGACACACAAGAACAAAATCTAACAATAAATTAATATATATATATGTATATATATATATAAAACATGCCAATAAAGTACCATTTGTTCTGTTCAATCAGTTATATTACCATAGTATTGTTAGTCAAGAAAAAACTAAACAATAAATCATCTCTTTGTAGCTTATAATACATCACACGTCATCATAGGGGTTTTATTATAAAAATGTGACATTGTATTTCAACAATTAATTCCATTTAATAAATATGGTTCAATTCATATCTCAGCATGCAGTATATATCATATGGAACAAAGTGAGAGTGTAAGGAACGAAATAAGAGTAGGTCCACACACGGCTAAAATTTTAAAAAATTTTAAATAATATAGGTAACATGATTTAAGGCATATTAAAAATACATAACAAATTAGGAAAATAATGGGATTATACCTTACAAATAAGAAGAAAAATAGGAACACTTTGACACTTAATGTTTTCATTGCTAACCTCTCAATGTTCCTCTTTCTTACCTCTGAGCATATGCACCTTCACACATACATATGGACAGCTATCCCTTATATACATATCCTCATGGCAGTGAATATCAATAAGGGGAAAATTACATATATTCTTATATATGAATATACTTGTTTACACTTAAATACATATGAATTTTTCATTCATATACAAAATCATGCAGTACCACACTATATATATTAATGCTTCCATTGGTGAATATATATTTAATGTATGAACTTGCATATATATATATATGCCTACCTATGCATATGTAGGTATGTTTCCTTTGACTCTTGTGACTCGAACACGCCTCAAGGAAGACCAAAACATGATAAAAATAATATTGGGGACTCAAAATCACCAAAAGTCCCCAAATAACGCTACTATAGGAAAACTAGTGGGAGAAAACCATACCTCTAGTGGAAATGAAAACCCAAAACGGGTTTTTGTACATTTCCTTAAGGGAAAACTCCAAAACATGGATGAAGAAGTCCCAAGAGACGCATCACATGCCTTTACAATAGAAGGAAATCAAAAAATTGGATTAAACCTTAACCTAGGGCCCAGATAGAAGAATCTATGAAAATTGGAAAGAAGAAATTTTCCAACCAAAGGAGGATAAGTGTGATAGATTCCTTACCTCTAAGATATGCTGTATTATCTCAGATGAATCATGTTACAATAGTGTGAAATGGGAGCTCTATAGAGGGAGGGGCGTGTGGACAAAGAGGAGAGTAGGGGGGATGGTGTGATGTTGGGAAGGATAATGGAGGGGGTATCTTATATTTTAACTTTCCAATTTTATTTTTATTTTAGTTAATATAATTTCCTTAAGAACATAGTGCATGGTTTGGTTTGCACGGTTATCCTAACCGTCCGCCAACCGTACAAAGAACTGTGCAAGCATACTATCCATTTTAAAATAACCATGTGGTCTAGGTGAAAAGTTTGGGTAATACATTTATAGCCAGTTTGGGGAATTTCAGCACCTTTTCTATTGCAACATGGTTTGTTATTGAGGGATGCATAGTTATAGAAAAAATCTGTGCCCTGTGTAGAACATTTAAACCATTTAATTTTTGAGGTATAACACTACCAAAACTCAATGAGACTCCCAAGAGATCCCATATAAATTTACCCAAGTCCAAAAACAAAACATTCAAGTGTTCCAACTCTTAATATTACATTTTTTTATTGGTTCAAAAAAATGGTCCATCTAGTAAACGCCAAAATTCAAATTTCCATGGAATTTTACCTTGAATCAAAACACAGTCATTATAGGATTAATCTAAATGAATATTTAATTAATATATATATATATATATATGATATTTATATATTTTTTAACATAATTGAGATGATTTATGAATGGTCAATGATGAAGAAACGGAAATAGAAAACCAAAACATTTGTGAAAAATGAAGTAGTTATTACCTAAAATGGGATTTGAATAATTAATTGATAATAAAATGATTATAAAAGGTCATAATTAAATTATATATGTTATGATATATATAATTAAAATTATATAATATATTTATAATAATCCAATATTTATTATATATTTTGTTTGAATGTGTATTAAGGATGTCGATACTTAAGGTAAGGGGATTTCATCAAAAATTGTTTTCGTTGAGATACATTTTATGGTTTGAACCAATACTATTTTATAAGGTGTATATAAAACACCATTTACATGTTATATAACGTATTTATTTATTCTCCTGATATTTAATGTTTCAAGTTATTTTATTCTTTAATGTCACTTATGATTCAACTATTACCAAAGTGGTATGGTTTTGATGTTACTATCTCATTATTTGTCAAGGTTGTTAGTGATTATACTTCCAATGATGAGATATTATGATATACCTCTCATGAAAAAACATGGATTTTAATCTCTAATAGCTATTTCATTTGAATACATGTTTTCTTATTATTTTCCTATATTTATCAACGAAATAATCAAAAAAAAGAATATTTTTAATGAAAATCGAATTTATTTCCATCTTAAGTCAAAAACCCTCTTTCCTGCATGTCCATGTTTTCAAAAAAATATACTAATCAAAAAATATTTAAGGATGTCATTTTTACCCATGCTTGACTTATTACAAATTTTTTAGAAATAAATATTCATGTCATGTTCCTAAAAATTCTCATTTTACTTTTCCTAAAAATTTTAAAGGAATATTTGTTTTAACATGTATGTCATGAATAGAATTTCCCACCATTATAAAAATTCAATATTTGAAAGAATCCATTATTTATATAAAATTTTATTCTCAACAAAAAGTATTTCCAAAATATTATTCTAAATTATAGTTTTAAATAGTGATTTTCAATGAAAGGTTAACATTCAAAAGAAATGTTTAATGTGATCATTCAAAATCATTTTCCATATTAGATGAAATATATTGATGTTATGTATATTTTAATATATATATATTATCCAATAAAACCATATTCATTTATTATCTATATTTTTTATTTTTATGATGATAGTATTTTTATAATAACTCACTGATTACAATGAGTTATGCTATGATAAAATTGTTATAAAACCCAATTATTTTCTTGGGTTCTGATCTAATGAATGTTTACGAAACCCATTTCATTTCAAAGTTTTTGATGTGATGAATGTTTTAGGATATTGTGACACAAAACTTAAAGTATTATATTATGTTTGGGACTTATATACCCCTCCAATGCATTAGTTATAATCTCTTTTTGAGGGAATGAGGTTTATGAAGCCCGTTTCTCTTTCACAGGTTATATGATTTTGAAACCAACTTATTTTCATAGGTTATATTTTGGATGGAATTATTATGAGTCCTATATCTTTCCACACGTTACAATATGTTTATTTGTTTATGATATCCATTTCATTAAGAGATTATGTTATGTTTATTTATGATCTTCTAATACAAGTATGTATAATTTCAGTATGTGATGTCTGGGACCTATATCTCCCTCCAATGCATTGGGTAAAGATTTTTATCTAATGAGATAGACAAGGTCGAATGAGGGATTTCACATTTCAACAATATAAGGATGGAGTGAGGTTTTACTCAGTTTAGTAATATAGGGCTCGAATGAGTGTTTACTCAGTTCAATAATATAGGGCTAGAATGGGGGTTCACCCAGTTCAGTAAAGGACTATGTACACCAATATGGTCTTAACCTTAATGCCTTGGATACTTTGTAAAAAATTATATTCTTATGTGTTTCCAAAATTCCATATCTAACTGTTATGTTTTGATTTAAGGGATTATATCCTTTACATCCTTTTGATTCATGTCTAATGAATATACAATCTTTATTCTATGATTCATGTATATAATATTTGTTATACAGGGTATGCTCTTTTATTTTCATGATCATGTTCTCATACCCTTATGCTTATGTTTATGCAGACATGTCTCCCTTGTTTTCCCTTACTAAGTATTTGATCGCACCATTTTTTACATTTCCTTCCCTAGGATATGAATATATGTATTATGTTTGATGTGTCTTTAAAGGGTTCTAGTGGCGGATAACATAGTGGTAGATAATATAGCTCACATATATATTAGTTTTTTCATCCATGTTAGTAAAGGCACTATAATAACTACGGACTTGGAAATTTTTTTTGTATAATGGTTAAGAATTATGCATATGTAATTTAATGTTAATGATTTTAAATATATGGTCTCTATATGAGAGGCATTAATGGTGAACTCTTATATGGGGTTGGAATAGGTTCACACGAAGGAATGGAAAAGAGAATAACATGTGTGGTGGAACAAGGTGTGCTAGTGTGGGGGTAAAACCTAAGGAATATTATTCATGGTGTTATTTTCATATTAGATATTTTGAATCATAAAATAGTTTTATAATATTTTAAATATTTGGTTCCTAATATAAAGTTACTATTTCGTTATTATAACAATGATAAAAATAAACAATGTTTTCAGAATATTTTTTACCTAAAACCTATATTTAAGCTTGACTCGGAATAAGAACATTGTAACTATTATCATTTAGAAATGATAAATTATTCTTTATATCTTCTATTATCATATGGGTTTCTTAATATAAGGTAATAAAAAATATTATAATGATTCAATCTGCACTTGGTTTTATTGGGATATCTATACACCCTGACAAGCATTTATTAAATGTATGATGATTATGAGGAATGAAGATATGTTTAGATTAAACTATTGGGAAAAAGAATTTTATTGTGAAAGATTGAATTTATATGATTATTTTTGTAGATTTTGGATGCATGAAATATTTTTCATGAATCTCAAGGGTTTTTATGTCATAGTAATTTGGGATGGTAAAAGGAAATATTTCATGGTTGAAGAAATAGAATGAAAATTATGTAAACTAAATTGAATTAAATATGGATATTATGGGTTTGTAAAAGAATAATCATTATCATTGTATTTCATTTTCAATATATGGATTTATTTTCCATATGGAATCATCAATCCATCTACAGAAGTTTTTATGGAAACATGGATTAGGAGATAAAATAACCATGAACTATGGGATAAATCTATATTTAAAATATGGATAGAATATTTAATGTGATTATTAAAAGGTTTTATTAAAATATTAAAAGGATATATTAAGTGAAATAAGTAAATACTATGATGTGAATGGAGAAATATGGTGTTATCTACCCAATTTGTGGTTGTATATAGGAATGATCATGTATCTCTAAAAACTAAATAATGCTATTTTTTGGGGAAGGGATACCTACATTATATTTTAATATAATATTTATTAACAAATATAGGGATGAAAACATTATATATGTATATTGTATTATATGGGAGAAATATGACATGACTAGTCATATATAATTAGTTACATAAATAGATCAATTATCTATAAAGAGGGATAGTGTAAATTCCTGATATAAATAGGATAAAGACTAGCACTAGGGAATCAATAATAAATAATAAATATCGATTTCTTGATAAAAATATCAAAATAAAACAACATAGAAAATATGAAATAAAAAATAATCCATATAAATATATAACCCACAAGCATAAACCCCCATATGGTAGACAAGAAAACAAACCTTACACCATAAAAAAGAAGAAGAAATCATCCTCAAGTCTCCGCCCAACAAGTGCAACACATACTCATCCCATCACTACCAACTCCTGAGATCTCATTATTAAGAAAAACCACCACCTTTAAGTTGTGCTGCTACTTTTCCAAGAATTATAATAAGAAAATATAAAAATTCCTAATGGGAAAACGGTGTTGTATGAAACTCTATCCCACTTAGATCCCATTAATATATTTCATAAGAAATCTATATAAAATAAAACAAAAAGGAACAATTTAAAATAAAATAAGTAATTCTAATAAATTTCAAAATTTTATGATAAAATATATTTTCCAATTAATTATAACGCAATGTAAAAAATATTGGATAAAAATAATTTCTAATATAACAGGTAGGAATATAAATCATAATCAGAATAGGCATGAATAAATCCTTTCAGAATTTATGAATATATATTTCATTTTAAATCATATAATCATGGTTATAAAACATGGGATTTGATAGATCAATGATCAAGGAGCCAAAAATATCTCAGAGAATTATATATTTAGGTGTGGACACTTACTGTGATCTCCATCCTAGGTGTAATATGAATCCACACTAATAAGTGAACTGCCCTCCCTCATTAAATTTTTTTCTTTTTCACCATAAATCCATTTTTAATATCAATTGAATAAATCAAAATTTAAATATACCCATTTAATGATTCAATTCTGCCATTTATTTTGAATAACTAACAACAAAAGTGTTTCATCAAAACTGACACCTGTAAAAAAATTAATTTCACATCAAATATAATTTTTTTTCAAGACTTCATTTATCAAATACAATTAAATACATTCTTCAAATTAATATTTTTAATAAAAATTGGTATCCTGAAATTAATTCTTTATTTTTGAATCCATTACCAAAAAGGTTCAACATGCACCCCATGGCATTTTTTAATAACATTTATCAAGGATATCCTTTGACAATTTAAAAAATATTTAGAAATGATTTTAAAAAAATGAATGCTTATATTATTCCAATTTAATAGAATTTAAATGTAAAAATATCATCCTCAATAACAATATCATGAATCACCCATCAAAGAATTCATAAGTAGTGAGGAAGAGGAACTGAGAGTAGAAAAAAATTTCCATGCACAATGACCAAACTGAAATCCTTTAACACCCTTTTTTTAGTCCCCCAACAGGGAAGAAAAAAATAAGGTAGAAAATATTGATCTCTCTTTACTATAGTGGGATTCGAAAAACTCCACTTAAGATAATTTATAAAATATCAGGAATCTAAACTTCATGAAAACATTAAAAACAAAAAAAAACACATTATGATTAGTTTCATTAAAAACCCCATGTCAACATAAAAATTTAATTTATCTTTTTTAATTGAATATTGAATCAAAAGGGTTTAAAATAATCTAAACCATGTTATATGATCTTTAAAAAACAATTAGAACTAAATTACCTTAATTTAAAGATTTTTAAATCATGAAATTGAATTAAAGGCTTTATATGGGATGATGGAAATGGAAAACTGAAAAAAAATACACTGACACCAAGAAAGGTGTTTTAAAATGTTAATGTGATTTTACCCTTATGTATCCCACATGCCCTAAAAATCAATTATTTTTCTCAGGATTACCAATATGAATCCATTAGGAAATTAGATTTACCCATAGGAAACTCCATCCAACACTTATGGATTGGGATATTTACCATTTCATAACAACTAAAATTTCAAGGGTACCTTTACAAAACATTTTCAAGCATAATATTACCATTATATAACAACTGAAATTTCATACAACCCTTTCCCATCGATAGGTTTTTACATACTTAACCCATATTAAATTTGTTTTAACATAAAATACCCAAAAACCAACCTATATATAGGTAGAATATATTTACCCTTATCTAGATCCAATGATTTGTCTAAGGGTAAAAATAAAATTCAGTACTATTTAATTTCTACATAATAGACTTATAAAATAAATAAATGGGTGTAATATAAAAATTCAAATCCATATATATTTCCTTGTACCCCAACACC
Organism: Viscum album; assembly: GCA_963277665.1. Classification (NCBI taxonomy): domain Eukaryota; kingdom Viridiplantae; phylum Streptophyta; class Magnoliopsida; order Santalales; family Viscaceae; genus Viscum; species Viscum album. Next base: position 368,915,322 of record OY728137.1, read on the forward strand.
TATAAATCAAAAATTAAATATAATTAACCAATTAAAATAAATTAATGGAATAATAGGGATGTTATAATTCTCCCCAAAATAATGCTTTCGACCACACAAATTCCTCATAAAACATATTGTTCTATAAAGGGGTGTGACCAGTACTATCTCATCACTGCTACATCCTCCCAAGCCACAAGATAATAAGAATCATGTTTCCATAGAACATTGACAATTCGCACAAAAATTCCAGGAAGAACCTTCATTAAGGAATCAAATATATTTCTCGGCTAAAAAGTCATTGATTTATCTAGTTCCACATCAATTTCCTCCCAACTCAAGACTGAAGATAATTATGCATGATACTTTTTGATATTTTATTGATGAAATATTTCTTATATCGATGTAAAAGGAGTTCGAAGAGAAAAATAGTGCATCATCATTCAAATAAACTCAAAAATATGAAACGATCTCAAATACATTAGGGCTTAATTCCTATACTATCTGAGCACCCAGTGAACTGATAATTGTTAGACTCTCAAAACAACCTATTTACCAATTGAAAACTCCAAAGGAAGTCAACAATTTTATGTATAATACATATATTCTCTCTTATTTAACACCAATATCTTTTGAATCGTCTAATTTATCATCATTTTCTGTCAAAATAAAGTAGACCCCATAAGGGAAGATTCACTTATTTTCTCCCAATGAATTTAATATTTATAAATTCTTCCATAAAATCCCTCAAAGTGTGGTATTTTTTTTGATGAATTATACCTTTTACAATGGTAAAAATGGACCATCCACAAATATAAATCTTAATTTCTCTAGATTCATGGATACAAAAATGAAAAATTTCTTACTAAATCTATGTAGGCTATTCTTTATGACCATATATTTGTGGGTGGTAAATAATGATCAACATTACCTAGGACCGTATTCCCTCTTAGAGGCCTCTAAAAAAATTAAATATGATCGAATAATCCATTTAGAAAATAATGGAATATATAACACAATGTAGTATAAAATTATTATATATATGTGTGTGTGTGTTTTCAACATTAGTTGTATCATAAATGGGAATCATGTGAGATTATTTGGTCCATCCGTCAATCATTACTAAAATAATATTCATTCCTCAAGGAGTATGTCAAAACCAAACCACAATGTCCATTGATATCTCATCCCAATTACATGTTTTCCATGTCATATGATGCTTTTTCATGAGGTATTATGATTCTCAACCTTCATCTAATAACAATTATAACAATAAAAAATGAAATATCCAATTCCTCATTTCATACCTGGATATATAATCATTAAATCATATTGTAAATTGTCAATATTTTTCTAGGGTGAAACACCCAATTGAAAGGATGAAAACCCTCATCATGACCTTCCTCATACGTAACTGGGAACCATACCAGTTCCGAAAAAAATATTAACTCTAAATATAAAAACTATTTACCAATGATCAACCCATATATAAATTATCCAAATTCATTGGAACTCATAATCATGTCATTATTATTAAAGAGTCATCTACTGAATTGGGTATGTCAACCAAACACTGTAATTTGAAAATATGGTATCATCCTTAGCGACTCAGAAATTTAGATGAGAAAGTAAATCCATCAGATTACATTCCACTTCGGATTCTATCACAAATTGGGTTTGAAGATTACCACTCATACAATCAGTGACTTTGTTATTATTCCTAGTGCTACAAAAAAAGTCAATGTAAAAATATTGTATATTCCCCACCCATTTTCAGTTACATAAATTCAAATAATTTTTTAGAATATATAACTCATTATTTTTTAGTATGATTAAATGGTAATCCATTATCTAAAAAGTTAATTCCGCCAACATTAAATCATATGAATCACAGAAAAATATTTCAAATCATGTTTGGGATAGTGTTACTCATGTGGAAATGCTCATGATAACTACAATGCACCACATGATCACTCTCATGATAATACTCCTCAAACAAAATCCAAATGCACCACAATAGACTGCATAGTCCTCTATATCCACTTAATGTGTCAACATAGTAGATGGTACAATAAAATGATATAACTCATTAACTAAATCATGAGATTTTGAATCCCAAAAAATGTAATTTGATCTGGATAGTTGTAGTTGATAGAAAATCCAACATAGATAAATATTCTATATACCAACAGTAATTCCCAACCGTGTGAAGGTAGCTGTAAATTTCTATGTCATTTTATGATTTTTACCATGTAATAAAATCGTTGACATTCTTAGGATCAATTAAAATTCCTTATTCTTAAACCATGTAACCCGTAAACACTACCTCTAAAATTCATATGTTATATAAAATTATTTCATAATGTTAGTGATTTACCATGATTTCTAATACTGATCTTATGGTAACAACATGATCCTCCTCAATTTTAACAAAATCCATGATTTAATCCTTGAATTCCACAAAGACCAAACCTAGGTACTAGTGTAAAATTTTATTCATCATTGTAATATACATAGTAGACGAATTTTTTAGACCAAATGGAATGACAATATACTTATAGTTGCCAAAACTGATCTAGAAGACAGTCTTCAAGTTATCAAACTCCATGATACTAAGCTGATGATAACCATAAATAATATCATCTTTAGTGAAAAAATTATCCCCTTTTAGTTAGTCAAAATATCATCAATGTAATGAAGGGGATACTTATTCATTAAACAACCCTGTTGAGCATGTGATTGTCAATACATAAGTGAAGGGTTCAATGTACTTTCTTATAAAAAATAAATACTTCATATAAAGGAGGCATAATAGGTCGAATGAATTCGATAGAGATCAATATATCCAACTAATTATTAAGATAATTTGGTTTAGTCGTTTGCATACAATAATATGGGAATTAATTAGGATTTCTATCTTGTACCATGTCGATAGTAAATACCACATCCCTCACTATTGTAAATAAAAAAATTATAAATAAACACCAAAAAAATATCTTTATCTATATAAGGATTACAAAAAAATTTACCTCCTCTAGTTCAACAATAGTCACTGATATCATCATGCCCAACTCCTAAGGAGGAGGTTTGGCTCATGTAGAACTTGTTTCTCATTCTCCCAGAAAAACACAACACACCCCATCATGTCTTGTAAAAGAGACCCTCTATAGATAACTATCTATGCTACATTTATGATATATCAAAAAATAAACTCTATGTATGATATCCAAAATATTCATATCAAAAAATAAAATGTCTCAGATAAGATCAATCTCAAATATTGAGAATCTAAAGAAAGGAATCATAGACCTTATCATCACATTGTCCTGATAGATGTTGTAATTTTTATCACATAAGTCATGAAATCCAAAGTATGATTAAATAAGCCTATAATATGTGTAGTTATAATGGAATTACAGGCACCTGTATCAAATAATACTATCACCCAACAAAAATAAATTGTAATGGTACATCTCAAAGTCAAAACACCTACTTAATGTCCCCGAAGACTCTTGTCTGTTGTGTAAATAATCTTTGTTCCGAATTCAGTTGATGGTACCCCCATCTATCTTCAAGAATCTGATTCACAAAATAGACATTTTATATTGAAGAGCCGGTACTACCACATGTAGAGCTAAAATTAGGGATAAATGACTAAATGTGTCATGATCATTCAAATGATCTTCAAATATTTATTTCCTCAGTGCAAGTCTCTTTCAGGTTTTTATCCCTGACACTTTAAAAACAAGTAAATTTGAATTTAATAGACACTATATATTATATATATGATGAACTCTTTACACCCAAAACCTTGATTTCTACAAAAAAAACCAACCCTTATTCCTCTTCCCATTAATGGGAAAATATGAAAATACATTAATATTATAAGGAACTCACATTAACCCGGGCTTATTTTGAAAATAAATTTCCGCCATCAGATCTTTATCTAGAATATCATCATAAATGGTTTGGTTACACATAAAGTAATAATTTTAGATATCAAATATATGACCATTATCATATGTTTGGGCCCTATTCTTCTCATTTGATTCAACATAGGTTTAGAATTGATAAATTTCAGAAGAAAAATTACCATACTGAGTCACTATCCTTTTAGCATGATATAAGCTGAGAAACTCCAATTAAATTTTAACACCATTGAATCGTGATTGAATTTATCTATAAATTTAACATTTAATACATTCCACTATAATAGATTATTATTTTCTATGATAACTAAAACCTCTCATCATATTATTCTAGGACCTTAAAGTTTTAACACCTAACATTTAACCATAATGGAATAAGTCAAATCCAATTAATTGATGAATTTTTCAACAATTTTCATCCAATACTCTCTCCCCTATGGATTACTAGTTCTTTATAAAGATGGTGGTTTATGATGAATAAACTCCTTGGAAAGATCTATGTTATCATCCATTTTAGGTTCCCTTATTGGATCTTTAATGAGAATGAGTTTGAAATCTTGACTTAGAAAATAGACCACACACATCTCTACCTCAATGAGATTTTGTTCAACATGGGTGATTTTTGTTATGGTTCATCATCAAAACCCACATAAATTCAATCCTATCGTCCACTTAGGGGCATGATACTACAAAAAAATAATAATGGAATGATTAAATATATGACTCATGATCCTCAACTATGTCAATCAAAATTAAAATTTGAAGCATAAATCTATGAAGAAGTTATGGAAAAACTCTAGATTCAGATATTTGAATTTCACCAAAGGAACTATTTTCCACTAGCACAAAGTAACATAATTCTGGTTATGATGAGTGTTGGTCATGTAAACACATGTAAACTACCACTTATGTTCAATTGTAGGACTGTGAATAAGAACAAGTTTGGGGACATAACCCAGATCTTAGACCGCACCCGCCACTATCTCATTGAATTTTTTGTGAACAATATGTTTCATGTAATGAGTAGACCAAGGATAACATCAAACATGGAACCTGAACTGATTCTCCAGATACCTTAAGTGTTTTTCCAATCCCCACAGGCTGGCGAGAAGAACCTGGGCATCAAACAATAAACCAGAGGGAATGATTTTTCCTACAATAATAAATACATGGAATATATATACATAGAGAAAGAAAAAACAACGTAAGTTTAATAATTATATTCCATAACCACAAGAAACATGTGGTAAAAAAACTACTATAAATGTATAAAAAACTCCTAGAGACATGTATAACTACAAAGGACCAAAACCAAACAGTTACCCCATTTTATGGCATGGATTAACACCCAATATCTCACCACTAGCTACCCAACTCAGTTGACATAAAACCTCACCCCCTCACTATGGATCCATTCCTTCCCCTACATTAGAAGTCATACATTTTTCTACACACCACCAAATAGGTTCTTATGGTGTGAGCTAACATGCTAAATATGATCCCACCCAGGTGATCAATGACAAGTCTCTGCAAAATAATTCGTGTATTATAGTTTTAAATAAAACATGAAATTATAAGCAGTAAAGTTGCTTTATAGAAAGCATGGTAAACATTTCTCCTTTATCATATTTCTAAATAAAATTAGGTATATCAATTTCAAAATCACATTTTTAATATTAATTTTATAAATTATAAACATGTATATCAAGGATAAAACAACAAATATAAAAAAAATAGAATCTCATGTAACTTTTCCAAGAATAACTATAGATCAAAGTAGTAGACTACTCGAACCACAATCAATCAAGTGTGCTATCTTGTTCCCAGAACATAGGCCTAGGAATGAGAGGAATACCCCATAAGGAACCCTCTAATAATATAAATATCAGTCCCTCTTGAACAATGGTCATTGAAAATAGAGAAAGTCAATATGATCAAACCTCATGATAATCAGAATCGAATAGATGATGAATTCAAGATAAACCTTCCACCACAGTATCCAAGGTCAGCCATGTTATTTTTTTCATATTTCATTAAAATTATTTGAAATCCATTTCTAAACCATTTAAAAAATATGTTTCAATGCTTTCAAATTTCCCCATTCTATTTTATTTATCAACATCCCGAGAAAAAAAATTCTTTTAAAACACTTTTAAACACCCACAAAACAAGCATGAAAATAAAATTTTTAAATATGTTTATAAAACAGGAATGACAAAGTTCATAAATATATTCTAGATACAGAACCACCTACCTCAAAACATGGGTCATACATGCCTTCAATGAGATCCACCAACAACAAAAACCCAACAACTGTAGAAAAGTCCCTAGAATCCAAACCAAATAGCTCAAAATCAATCCAATTGAGAAAGAGGGGTAGTAAATAAGTGGAAATAAAAAAACCACAAGAACAAATTCCCACCACACCACAACTAAAAAAGGGACTTTCTCCAGAATGAGATCGTATAAAGGATATAGAACAATAAATAAAGTAACATCAAATCAGATTAACAAATCATGTTACACAACCCAAAGGTGTTATTGAGATCAAAGGAAACAAAGATGAAGAAAGATCACTCACCCAGATAGATGCATAATAATAGTAACAGAGATCGAACAAAGAATAGATTTATCAATAAGGAACTGTGTCTCCAAAAAGTACTAGAGAGAAACTTGGGTCAAGAGAAATGTAGAACAGGTGGCCGAATAGAAACCAAAAACCCGAATGGAAATATAAAAATTCCCTTCTTGGGGAATTACATGACCTGTAACTTCTTTACAAATCATGAAATCCATAGTGTTCATGTATATTGAAAACCCAATCATATCATTTCTAAAATATTTTATTTAATTAACTCACGAAACATAAATTCTCTTCACCAAATGTAACCATTTAAAGCATTTTCTCCTTTCAGGACTTTCACCAAGTATCTCTTACAAATCATGTAACATAGTTACACATAGTAAAATCCTCTTTTATACTATATTAAATGATGGTTTAAAAATTATATTCCAACAAATCTCTAACATTACAATTATAGGTATCTTCTTAATTCTTTATTGGCCCTATACATTCAAAAAGAATATGAAAACATGAGTAAATTAAAGGCATACCTAATAGATCAGTAATGGGATGTTACAATATCCCAACCATAAGGACTTTCCATCAACATGAAGTTATGTGGAAGATTTAATCCTTTGAAAATATGGGGACACTTCTCCCTCATCAATAAATCGCATTAATAATTCTCGTGATAATGTGATATTTTGTTTCCTTAGTACATTGACAGACAAAATTGACTTTCCATGGAAGATTTTCACTTTAGAGTCAACAATCTCAGCTTTTTTTATAAAAGAGAAACATAGAGATCTGACCAATTTTCTCCACTACTAAAAGATGATCATGATTAATTTGATACTACGTGAGATGAGATATGTGTAAAACAACATGAATACATACCAACTAAACCATAAATTCTTATCTTTATGCATCCTACCCAAGCTTCTTAGTGTCCTCAAATGGTCTAATATATCTCATGGACATCTTTCTCTATTTTCTAAACAAAAAGTGTCCCAAATGTGGTGAAACATTTAAGGAAACCCAGTCACCAATTGAAAACTCCATAAGACAATGTGACCGATCTACATACAATTTCAGTCGACTCTAGGCTATAACTAATTGTCGATGCACATCTGGATTCATTGTTTATATCTAATGGACTATTTATGGCCCAACTAAAGATATTTCACCCATCTCCTCCCAAAAAAATGGGAGATCTACATCAGAGACTATATAATGACTCAAAGGGACCTACTCTGATCAATGAATGATAATTGTTATTGTTAACAAACTCATCTAACCTAGGTTTCTATCCCATGATCCTCTGTAGTCCTAGACACAACCACAAAAAAAATCCTTTGGGATCAGAATCACGTGATTTGTCTGTCCATCTCTCTAGGGATGGTAAGTTGTGCTCAACATGACATTATTTCCCACTACCTATTGGGGAATCCTCTAGAACCTTGTGGTAAACCTAGTGTCCCTATTCGAAACAATGATAGAAGGAATCCCATATAACCACATATTCTCTTTAAAGTACAACATACCCATATATTCAACCTCATTTGTATCCTAGATTGGAATGAAATGAGTAGACATTTTAACTGATCAAAAATTACCTAGATAACATTTTTCCCATAGGGTGTCCATGGTAATTCAACCAAAAAATCCATATATATCTCATCCCATTTTCAAATCGAATCCAGAAGAGGCTGAAGTAATATAGAGGGTTTCAACTACTTTTCCTTTATCTGCTCGAAGGTGTAATAGTGGGACACATTATGTACAATGTCATGCTTCATAACCGGCCCCCAGAATTGTAATATACTGTCATATTACATCTTTAGAGTTCCTAGATGGATGGACCACTATGTGATATTAAAATTAAACAAGAATAAACTCCTCATAGATGGTGGGATGAAAACACACATCTTAATGTTTATCATACTATATGATGAGAGAGGAAATCATAAATAGTCTCCCCACAATAAAGGATTTCCTGAATTATTATAAACACATCACCCTATTTTTTAATTTATAAAAACAACTCAATGAGAGGGGATGGTAACTAAACACTAGTTAGAAACATACTATAAATATCTTCCCGAGCATCCAGGTGAAACTGAACAGATTTCTCTAAAAGTTATAATCCTCATTCGATACTAGAAGAGTCTATAATGGTGATTTCTTGTTAAGATCATCTCCAATTACATTCCAATTCTCTAGGTTGTAGGCCATATCAATGTCAAATATCTAAAGGTATTCTACCCATCATATCTATCTATGAATCATGTCTTTCTAATAGAATATACAACAAAAACTCTTATGGTGAAAAAATACCATGATCCTCTACCCAAATAGATAGTTCCACCAATATTTAATCACATGCATGAATTATACAAGATGCAGATCATGATTGGTCTTATTATTCTTATGCATTCAAATTTGTTTACTATCATAATCTACCACATGGTCACCCTTCATTAGCACACATCCCAAACAAACATGAGATGCATCACGAAGCACAATTTACCCCTTATCGGGCTCAGGTAAAATTAGAATAGGATCCAATTTCAAAAAAAAATTCATTGAACAAATACCAACACTTCGCATCCCATGTGAATTTCCCCACTTTTCGAGTAAGAGCAGTCAATGGCGATTCCATCTTAGATTAATCCTTCAAAAACTGTTGATAGTATCCAGAAGACTATGGATGCTTCGTATCTCAAAGACACTATCTGGTTCCATCCAATATAGGACATCATTCACCTTCATTGGATCAATTGATAATCCATGTTTGGATATTTTTTCCCTATGAACATCACTTATTGAATCCATGAACTACACTTCAAAATATTTCCATAGAAACAGTGAATTCTAATATTTTTTAGAACTAATCTTAGATAGTTCTCATGCTCACACTCAGATATTGTATAGGCCTTAATATCATCCAAGAATAATAACAAAAATGGGTAAACATAATGATAAAATATATGATTCATCAAAAACATAAAAATAGAAAGATAATTTGTTAGACAAAATGGAATAAAAAGATACTCATAATGGCCATACCGGCCCCTGAAATATGTCTTTGGTATATCTAAATCCCAAACTTTGAGATGATGATAAACCAATAAAGATCAATATTTGAAAACCACATTACCCCCTTTAACTGGTAAAAAACTTATCCACATGAGGAAATGAATATATGTTTTTAACTGTTGCTCAGTTAAACATCTGATAGTCAGCCCACAAATGAACTGAAAGATCTGATTTCATTATAATGAGCATCAGGGATTCCAAAGGAAAAATAAAAGGGTGAAAGATACATTTTCCTAACAGGTTATCAAAAATAAATCATGATATCTATTAGCTTAGTTGGTCCCATTGGATAAGAAGGTATCAATATCGACTACGTACATGGAACTAGGTCAATTGTAAACTATATATCTCAATATAGTTAAATACTAGATAATTAGTCTATGAAACTATAAATAAAGTCGTGATCAACAATGGGAAGATCAAAAATTGGAGAAACATCATCACGATTAATCACACATTAGACCAGAAGCTCTTGTGCTCTGGAATGGAAGGCCCTGAATGACCAGATATCAAGTCCCACTCCCCCTAAAACACACATGATCTCCCATCAGTAGTAAAAAAATACACACCAATGATAACAGTTGAACTCATCTAGTTGAGAGACAATACAATCTATTCCAATGATTATGTCAAATAGTTCCAAATCAAGAATGATAAAATACAAAACCAACTTTGTGTCAGCTATCGTTAATGATCAAGGACACTGAAACCCCTGCTCTTTCCTCCTTCCAATAGGTGTCTCTAACTCTATAAAAAAGTACACATGTTCTATTTTAATTTTAAGAATATTAAAAAATTGAAAATATAATTGAGTGGGGGGAACTCAAATCAAATAAATCAAGTTTTACTAAAGTTGAAATAAGGATTCTACCTCTCACTTTTGTCAGACATGCATTGAATTCCACTGGACAGTCATGTACTAGTTTAAAGGGATTTACTCTTGATGCATATGGATGGATCCGTATAGTCATTGAAGGTTTTGACTACACATTAGTATCCATTGGATCCAACAATCCCTACCTGGAAGGGGTGGAAAATCAATCTTTGACTTCCATATTAATCTCTTCCTTAAGATCTCTATCTACTATCTTATAATAGGTTGTAATAATTAACATGAACACCTAAAATTTGATATTCAATTTCAAATCATGGTTGTAAATATAATCCTTCAACCGGGTCATTCTTCACCCCGTCTGGAGAAAAACAGATAAGCTCATAAAACAAATTTGTGTATGATAACATTGAATTCTCCCTCTTCTAAAAACGTAGGAACTCAAAATACTTTTCTAGCAATAGGAACTATGGAAAAAAATTATTGACGAACAGGTTTTTGAAACCCTTTCATCCCAAGTCCACATGTCTATCTATTTGGACCATGGGATCCCTCCATCACATACTGGAACCCTTGAGCCTAAAAACTGCAGTGTTCACCTTGTTATTCTCTAGTTTCTTCAAGATGTTAATGATTTTATCAATCCTATACAACAATCCCTCCACCTCTTGATGATAATTCATGCCTTTAATGTACAGTGGCTTATTGATCATGAATTCATTTGACGGATCTATCTCTTCTACATGCCATGTATGTCCCTCAACCACTACATTCTAACCTCGTGGAACATCGTAATCAATAGAAAAAACCGAATGTATGATAGCCTTGATGATATTCTGATCCACTGGTAGATTACCTTATGGAGCATCAACTACACCTTCTTTAGGTACTCATGGAAGACGCCTCGAAGGCATACTACTACAAAATGAAACAGAAGGAATGAGAAAAAAACATAGTAAATTTTAGTTTAAACTAGAAAAACAATAAGTGGGAACTAATATTTAAAACAAAACCCAACTAAATAAACACATATCCTAATATCCCATGGAAGCACAAGTCTCATCATGACATGAGATGGCCCGAAACTCATCACAAAAAACATCTCATGTACAAAAAGTTGTATCTCTATTCTAATAGTCTTCCTTGGACAAGAAATGTTGGGGGAAAACTCTCATTTAATACCATATGGAAACAAACTTAATTGGCTTACCCTCAATCCTGAAACCCAACCCAATCCACCGCATACATGAAGGGATTTCCAATTCCCCATAATATTATGAAAAGAACCCTTGAATCGAACAACAAACCAGAGAGAATGATTTATCCAAACAATAAAATACACATGAGATATATATATGTTGAGAATGTAAGAATAATATCATTATAATAAATATTTTCATTAAATATAAGAAAAAAGTAGAAAAAAAAACAACTAGAGAAGTATCCCAAGACTCTAAGAGTCAATTTCCACTGTATAGTACCAAAACCAAATATCTAGTCTATGTGATGGTATGGATGAACTACCACTATCTCATCAAGAGATTCCAATCTCAGCAGACATGAAGCCTCATTTCCTCACTACGGTGCCTTTCCTTTCCCTACATTGGAAAATATATATAGGTCTACACACCACCAAAGGGGTGCACAATGTGTGATATGACATTCTCAATATGATCCCTCCCAGGTGTTCCATACCATGTCTCTACATAATAATTACTATTTGCTAATTTTTTTTATAAAATAGGGCATGATAAGAAGTAAATAATTTTTATATAAAAATGATCTATTTTTACCTTTCTTAATTGTTCTAAAACAAAGTAGGTATATCAATTTCAAAACCCATTTTTATATCATTTTTCAAAGAGATAAACAAACATTTCAGGGCTAAAACAACGAATCGATGAAAAAAAACAGAAGCACATGTATCATCACTAAGGATCACTATAAGTCAGGAAAAAAGACTACTCATACCATAATCAATCATTTTCAGAACATGATTCATAGAAAATAGACATAGGAAGTAGTGTAATATCCCATGATTAATCCCCCCAAACAATGTCAATTTCAGTCCCCTAGAACAGTGGGCCTAAGAAACATATGAATTCCCCATGAGAAAACATCACAATGATAAAAAATTGGTTTATAGACTCAAGATAAACTATCAACATGTTATCCAAGGTAACTTATGTTCTCATTTTCACAATTCATTCCAATGATTTGAAAACCATGTGAATACCCTTTCATAAAATCCATTTAAATGTTTTGAAAATTACCATTTTCTTTCTATTTATCAATAACCAGGTAAAACAATATTTTCCTTTAAATAATTTTAAACACACACATGGAAATCATGGGAATTTTTTTAGAAATAAGTTTATGAAAGAGGAACAACAAGGTTCATCAATATAGTTCTATGAAAGAACCACAAACCTCAAAACATGGGTCGCACACACATGTAACGAGATGCACCAACACCATAAACACAATTCGGATGACCCGACCCCTGAGTACCCGGAGCTGGTGCCCATGAGACATGATATACCATAATTATTAGATTACATTAATTTACAAATATTACATCATGTCCCATGCTATAGAGGATTGGGAGGTTCAGGCTATAGGAAACTAGCTTCATTCCGAAACATCATTGATGAAATGACTGATACCTGAAATTTTTTCATTTAAAATGTAGAGTGATCATACGAATGCCCAGTAGGGGTTTTAAAATATAACTAAACAACTTTTGGAAACCTTCTTTAAAAACATTTCATAAATAATCATTTTAAATAAAGGCTATAACCCATGTACACATCATAAGATTTCTTAAACAAGACGTGCGATTGGAATTACAAGGCTACATGAAACAAATATAGGCATGCTGAATAAAATAAGTTCAAAAAATATATGTCATGAGAGTATGTATCCACAATTTAAACTGATAAGAGTAATGGTTAATCAGAGTTGCACACAAGGAATATAACTTCGATTTTTTGTACTGAGTACTAAATCACAATGTTCTAGACATATTTCATGCCTTAAATATACAGGACATTCTGAAACATTTTCTCAAGGACTTGGCCAAGACGTCTAATGATTAATTTCCCTGAGCCGAAAAATGCATAAGCTTTTTTTGCCAAATATTCTACTAGTCAAATATTTTTCTGGATAATTAAATTACCTAGATTCAATGAGGAAAGTGCATGTGCTGAACTGTTTCAAGGCCTCAGCGAATATATCTAGAAATTAAGGAATTGGCCAAAATCTATAACCCCTTTAAAATGGGAAAGGCCTCGGCCAATTCTACTTTAAGTTGTATCATGAGACCTATTGATGCATCGAGGGGATATAGTGGGCCCCAACTGTCACATAATATGTCCAATGAATTCCTCATACCTCTAAATCAAAGTGTACATTACACTTTGATTTATTAAATTACATAATTCATATCAAACCAAGTGTACAATTTACTTGGTTACTTAATTCAACTTTCATATTATCCAAGGCCTCCCACACCACCTTGAACAATTAAATCCATCAACTCAGAATAATTTTAATATTACAAACATCCACTTTTAAGCATATGTAGTGAGTCTGGAACAAAAAAAATGAATTGTGTGGTTAATCCATTAATTGGAACTTAGGCTAAAGGTACTAGTGATGAAAAACATAAAATAAGTACTAACTTGGTCATTTAAAATGACAAGGTATAGAATCATATTATTCAATAACACACATAATTAAGTAATGGGGTGAACATTAACATAATAAATAATGGAATAACATAACCCTTCATACGGGGTACCAAACTCACATTAATCCCAAACATTACACATTAAATCTTATAAGTAGAGCACACAACCGTAAACATTATCATTTAACATCATGAGTAAAGGGTAATTAGAACATGTGCTCGTGAAGTTAGAAGCATTCAATATCTATACTCATGAACAAAGAATATTAAATGGAAACCTTTGGGAAACCATCACTGGGGTTTCATGTGGTGTAAAACATTCATTCAACAGGGTGTGCATAATAGTAGTGATTAGTCAAGCCGAAAACATTTATACTCAGTAATTTCTTTTAAAAAGAATCATAGGGTCTTTATAAATAAAATGGGAATCCAAGTTTCCATATATATATCCTTATGTATGGATATATTAAATATGAACATGTTGCACTATTACTTTATTTAATTATTATATATCATCTTTAATATCATAAAATATAAATAGATTGAATTATGTATGTATGTCTGGTTATACCCTAAGCGTACAATAGAAACAATAATTATAAAGTAAATAACCCTCATCTCATGTACACATAATGAGACATATATATATAAATATAAAAACACATATATAACAACTGTAATGTGGCCAAATTAACCCTTATGTATACATGTACTGAAAATTACGGTTATACTGTATATACATATTTAAGAACATTTGTAATCAAGTATTAAATGTATCCATGCATTTTGGATTTTCATTAACTCAAACTTAGAAAATCTTTATCCCGGGAATATGATGTTTATTCAAAACTGAGGGTAGTGTATTTTACATTTATATATTTTCATATATATATATATACATATGTTTATATAACCTTATATTAATTTAAGGCAAAAGAAACAAAATAAATTCATTTTCATGGGATGTTCATGCTTAGGGTTCATTAATACCCTATAACTCAAGATCCTGCAACACTTAATTAAGGGGAGAATTAACCTCAACCCATAGGATGATAAATATTTATTTTACAAGAGTATAAGTATATATATTCATAGAACTTAACAAAAAGTAACTGAGGAAATAAATCCCCTACCTTATCTTAAGAAGAAGGAGGAGCTCAAGATGGAACTAGAAAACTAGGAGGAGGAGTCGCGGTCCGCCGAAAGCATGGTGAAAGGAGTGGGGGGTCCTATGAATGACTTGGATGATTTTATATAACTAAAACTATATATTATATATCTTTTTTATAGTCAACTTACATGTGATCTGAGGGCGACGTGCAATAAAAAAATAGAGGGAGAGGTCTCTGTGGAAACTAGGTGAAGGAGGGCCCGACAGCTACAAAGCTGAATAAAAGATAGTGCCAAAACCGGAGGTAGGGAACTAGTGTAAGGCACACTGCGGGGAAGAAGAAAACGCCTTGGGCAGAAAACCAGGGGAAAAACGATGGTCCAGATCAAGTCCGACCACGATCGAAGGGCTAGTATGCGACCATAGTTCAAAAGAAAAGTGGACGGCTCAGATTGACCCTATGTGAGATTTGTGGCTTAAGAACCCACTGGAGCACCACAGTTGGTGATAGCCGAAGGCGGAAACAGGATCAGCAGATCAGATCACGGGCGACGCGATTGGACGGCCAGAATCTCATTTCTCCCAAAATATTTCTACCCACATCGAATCATGGAGCCATTTTTGTCTCCCATATAACCCAAAGCCTCCCATCCTTGGCTCCGAAAACACACAACACCCAGAAAGGGGGCCTTACACACGGGCTCCCACAACCCCTTAGGCCTCGGCCTACCCGCTGCTAAAGCGGCCTTGCACCTGTGCTGCATGCACACATGCACCCCCAATCTTGCTCATGTGTGCTCCTCATGAGACCTATGCCCGAGCATGGGCTGGCCCGGGCTTGGGATGAGGGCTAGGCTTAGCCACCCTGTGTGTGCCGCCTCCATTGGCACGACCATAAGATCTGGCCCTAGTGGGTCTAATTTTTTTTATAGAAACTAACCTAATAGAATGAAGTCTTAATGGTAGTAATACTATGTAGAAATTTTTCTTTTAAAATAAGGCTTTTATTAATCATTAGTATGTAAATGTGTAGACAAAATGATATTTTTTTTTTCTATAAAACTATTGTGTATAAACATTAATTTTTTTACACGATAATTATAAATTGAGATTTACTAACCTATATGATAACTATTATATAGAAAACTTGGTCTAATCAAAAACTTAATTTTATTAGAAGATATAAAACATAATTTGTAACACTGTTTAAGAAATAAATCTTTAAAAAATGAAATATTTTCCAAACTGTTTTCGAATTACATATTATTTTTCTCAAAACATAAATGCAACTCAAAGCATTATATCATAATTGGGGTTTTATCTTATAATTTTAATATCATATCCTGAAGTTTTCCTTAATTGTTCTTTAGTTAAAACATCATAATACTAACAAATATAATTATATCTGTTGGGTTCCCAATGGTTACTCAAGGTAACGGTCAGATTGGTTCCCTATAAAACCTCATCACGGGGTGTCTTAGGATTAAGGTGATTAAAGAAGAATAAGATGGTTCATGTCATACCTTTGTTGCTTACTGTAGCCATGGTGGCTTCCACCCTTCTTATGTTCATTATGATGAACTCTATGGATCCATATTATTTTATTGGGGTTCTCATTTCTTTCAGTTGTCTCCCTGTAATTTTTATAGGGTTCTTAATAGGTATATTTTGTTAGTTTTCTTTCCCTCTTAATATCCGCTTATTGTAACCACTAATTTGTTCTTATTTGAATAACAATCCTTGCATCCAATTCGTGTGCTTATTCCATTGCATCATATTATTATTATTATTGTTATTTTCCATAAGAAATATGTTTTTCTCGGGTATTAGATAACAATAATACATAGAAATTTCCATTATATGAAAAACTAGTCCTGGGTCTGTTACAACAATGATGGGAAAAAGTTCCAAGAATCCAATCCACACACAACCAAATAAATACAATTGAGAAAGAGTTTCAAATGATAAGAGTAAATACCATATACCTCAAGAGGAAACGTCTGAAACACCATGAAAAACAAAGGAACAACCTTTAGAACATGATTTCACGACAGATCTAGAAGAAGAATTTATGAAACACAAAATTAGATCAAAAAATCTGAAAACACAACCCAAGGGTGATACAATGATCAAAGGAAACAAGTATGTGTAAATATAACTCACTCATATAGACACACCAAAACTACAATGAGGATTTAGTGCCGAATGGATCGATTGAGCCAGAACCTTGTCTTCAAAAATCACTATAGATAAACCTTTGGTCTAGAAAAAAGAAGAAAAGATTGATGAATGGATACCCAAAAAACACCCTAAAACTTCCATTCTTAGGGAATTACATGATATACGACTCCTTTACATGTCATGAAATATATAATGCTTAAGTACACTAAACATCCCATCATCTCAAATTAAAAATCTTGTCTTTAGTTAACTCATGGAGGGTAAAATCTCTTTATGTGGTGTAACCATTCATATTATGAACCCCTTTTATAGATTTAACCCAGAAAATCATACACATTTTGGAACCGAGTTACATGGAAAGAATTCCTCATTTAGATTGTAGAGAAAGTAGGTTTAAAGATAAGAGTACAAAAAATCCATGAGGTCACTATTATAGGTATTCTCCCAAATCCTTCTCACCCCTATACAGACAATGAGAGAAGGAAAAATGTGATGAGGTTAAAGACGTACCTGATAGATTGGTAACAAGATGTAATAGTTCTAATGTCATGGTTAGTCATTAGATCCCTCTTGATTTTTTTTTTCTAGTTTATTCATGGTGCAATTTTACTACACCAGAAAACTATAGTCAATATGAAATCATATATCATGGGACTCAAGATCTTCAACTCTATCAATAAAAATTCAATACGGAAACCCAAATCTAAAATCAGTTTCTAGAAACATTGTATAATCATATTAATAAATTCCTAAAAATTACATTTTCCAAATATACCATCATAAGTTAAGCCTTGTTATGATAATATTTGTTCATGAACTCACTTGTAACCTATCCAAATGTTTCGACAATCTTTTCTCAAATATACCAAGACATCTCAAATTGAAAACCTACATTTATAAGAGACAAAAACCCATCTGGATATGAATTTATCAGGAACAAATGAATATATATTTATAGACCACTATGCAAATTTTACCTTAAATGGTCTGAAGTAAGCTCCCAATCCTTATTGTCTAGTGAGTAGCGACACGACATCAACAAAAAAAGTGAATGATTTTGTCAAAAGATTATACAATGAAATCAAATCAGAATTCAGGAAATTAAAAAATATATTGTATACTAATAAAATCAACAAGATTAAAACCCACATGGTAGAAAAGATAAAAAACCAAAATCTCATAACAAATGACAACATTGACCCAAGGTCTCCTCACAACTGGTGGAAAACATACTCGACCATTCACCACCAAATCCCATGGTTTTGGAATCAAAAACACCCACCAGCTATGATCATTTCTTTTAATTTTCTAATATGTGAAATTATATATTCTACAATTTCCAATGGGAAAAAGTAGGGTGTGAGATATGCTATCCCAATTGGGTCGCACCATGATATTTCATATGCAATCCATATCAAATAATCCGAATACAAAAAATTTAAAATAAAACATGGAATGATAATCAAAATCCCAATTTCATATTAAAACAATTAATTAATTTCATTGAAGTGGTATGTAAAAATTAGGATCAAATAAAATTTTCAAACATAAAATTATTAAATAGACATTATATTAAAAAACATTCATGAATATAACTTTTCATAATCACTAGATTGTATAGTTCAATTTCAATAATATCACAATGGTTATAGGAGTCCGGATTGGTTACATAATGTTTCAAGGATCCTTAATAATTTTGGTGAAGTATAGATCCTAGAGTACACATATCACTATATTTAAAGCCTATAGGGAATCATAATCCACCCTGATAAGTTGACACCTATCCCTCTTGAGGTTTTTTTTTGACATCATCAATCCTTTTCTAAGAACATATAATATATTCCTACTGTTCTTATGCTGGGCTACCCACCTAACAACAAAGTATCTCATGTTATTTAAGTAAAATAAATATTTTAAAATTATTCATAATAATTTTATTTCATGAATCATAATTCACCTAGACCCATTTCATCTTTCAGAAATGAAATTTCTTTTCAAAAACAGACAACACAACATTTTCATCACAACTCATCCATCTAAAACATTTCATTTTATTTATAATAAATGAAATATTTCATGGTTTATCTTATAAAAAATTATCAAAGTAATTCTTCAGATATATAATTTTGATTAAATATTATTTTTTTTGGAAATCAATGGGTTATTTGAAAATCCATTAAGAAAATGGTAAACACACACACCATACCATAGGTGTAAATTTTTATAACCTATACAATTTCATACTTTCAAAATCAATTAGATATCCTTTTCAAATCATGAATTCCACTATTTTTTCAATTGAATGATATTTAATAAATAAATCTCTAACCTCAATCACAATATCATGAAACTGCCAATGAATGATCTATAACTAGTGAGGAAGAGGAACCTATAGTGGTAAAAAAGGTCCACACACAATGAATGATGAAAAAAAATCTCATCCCCTTCCATTGGTACCCTAGTAGGGAAGAAAATGAAATGACTAAAGAAGATATATTTCCTTCTATATTAGTTGGACACCCAAAAAATACTCTCAAATGAATATAAAAATATATAGGCATCAATGTTTATTCTAAATTTGAAAAATTTAAAAGGTATTATATACAGTATAAAAACCTCAATTTAATTTATTTTTATAATCATATTTTGAATGAAGATGTTTAATATATTTTAAAAAATGATTTAAACCATTAAAAAAAAAATAGATAAATTACCTTTGTTTATAGAATTTAAAATTATCAACTAGTGTTATAGGCTCGAGTTAATAAGAAGAAAATAGAAAACTATGTAAAAACATCCATTACAAAAAAGGGCATTGCATAAGGTAACATGGTCTTACCCTTACTCTTCTCCTTATTTTGATGTGAGGGTAACGTTTTTACAAATAAATAGATCACAATCCCAAACGTACATTTACATAGCTCATGAGTAAAGTTATAAATCATTTAAAAATTATTAGTTACCCGTACACAACTCAAACCTCCTCTCATGCATTATCTGATTTACCTTTACACAATCATGGAAAATTAATTGATGCCTTTATGAAACCATTAAAATCACGAGCTTACCCTTAATCATTGAATAAAAATTCAAAATACTCTTATGTGGTGACTGGTTAACCATTACATAACCCTTTAAAATTTTGGTATACCTTAACAAAACACAAAAAACCTATCTTATTTTTAAATAGAAGAAATTTTACCTTATATATTCCCCATGCATTTTGTAAGGGTAAAATAAAATTAAATAGTTTTAAATTTAAAAGTAATGGACTTACAAATTAATACAAAACATGGTTTCTAATAATCATTTAAAATTCATATATGTTACAAAAACCTCCAACACTTTTGAAAAAAAAGCATATAGTATGAACCATATAATGTACTTAAATAAAAAGGCCAAGTTGTTAAAAAATAATAGAAATATGTACCATTATTTATCCATATATGTTGTATTTTTGTAATGAAGTGGTGAATACATTTCTGTGAGTATATATGGTGTGTTTAAAATTAAAAAAGATTGAATTTGTATAATGTGATACATCATTTAGGGTAGTTAAATAAAAGGATAAAAAAGAAGGTTAATTAAATAGACAATTTCAATTCTTTAGAAATATCATCATCTAGGAAAAGGATTTATTTATTGGATCAAATAGAGGTCCATACCCAACCCTTATACATGAGGTGGTGAATTGATTTAGTTTATGAAAAGAATGTGAATCATTATGATGATCAATATGAATCCATATGAAGAAAGTATACAATTTTTAATTACAACCATGATGATAATGAAGATCCCTTGAACTATATAATCTGACCATATAATTCACAGAGTAGAGTGATGATGTGGGAGGACCTTTGATCAACAGTGACCTGTTATGAATAATTGTAATATAAAAATAAGTAACATTACATTATATAACATGAACGAATCATATGTGAGTGATATTTTTAATCTCCTTTTATGTTGAACCAACATAAATCCCAATGTTTTTTTGATTCATTACATTCAACCATATTCAATTATCATTGGGCAAGATTGTGTGTAAGTGTAATCATGTAAAAGGTTGAATCGATTTACTAATATCATGTAGAAATGTATTTGATCAAGAATAATGATAATATTAAATTTTATGAACACACTAATCAACCATAAATCTATTGGGTGTCTTAGGTTCCTACTCTCTTATTTTTCATTTACCTAATCTCCTCAATTTCATTTACTTTGACTGGATTCAGTTGAATGATTTAATGGATCCATAAAAACATGTGATCTATTATTCTATAATTCAATTTGTTTTTAACATTTTTTTAACTAGATAACATGTAATTTTGTAATATAAAATTTCAATTTTTTATTAAATTTTGTTTCTATTTACCTTCAGTATTTTTCATCTACTCTAAATTATTCGCCTCATGGTTCTTCAGATAATATTTTTTATTTAACATTAATTTATTCTTGTTGTACTTTTCAATGAATTTTTAAATTTTTTTTACCTTTTTTCCCATGATTAAAACCTATTATATCAAACATGGTAACAACATTATTGTTGGTGTAATTAATAAACGTTATTAAAATTATAAATTCAGAATATTTATATAATTAAATACAAGATTGTAATCTTAATAATAACCTATTATCTAATAATCAAAATCGAATTTATGTATGATCCACTATATTAAACCACAATACAAACTAAATAATGTTCTAGGGAACAAAATGTGTGAATCACTAAGAGGGAGGTTAATTAGTTTAACAAAAAAATATTATAAATCTTATATTCATTTCCAAATCAGTAAAATAATATTATTTCAAAACAATAATTAAATGATGTGACTGAGAAAAAAAATCAGTTAAAAAATAATACATGATAAAAAAATTTACATGGTTCACAAACTATTCTACTTGAGTCCCTACATACATAGATTATAGTGATTTGGATACTGCATAAATCGTACTTTTTTCTTCTTATGAAAAACGTTTCTAGGATTATGTGAAACTCTAGTAAAATAATTACAATGATGAAAATTAATGAAATATAGAATATGTGTATAAAAAATCTTGACTAATCATTCATAGTCCTCCACAAGTACCTCCAATGTTTGATTATGTGTGCATCTTATTCATAATCCAAAATAACAACCATCAATATCTTAAATTTATCTTATGAATGTTTGAAAATATATTGTAATTTCTTGTGAAATTTTTCATTTTAAAAAATTACTATAATGTAGTAAAAATCATATCTCATCCCCCAAGATTGTATTGTAATTCATTTTCAACTTCATATCTAAATATAATTGATCGAATACATTTTAAATAAATCCTAAAATCAAAAAATTTAACTCAAATATATTTATATATCATTAAGGCCTTTTTGTTTATTGAAATTCGTCACATAAATGAATTTTAATGATTCAAATTCTAGGTAGAATTTAATAAATAATTTTTGTTTGAGAATAAAATATTTGACATGAGGAATCAATAATAAATTTATAACACTTAAAACCACATTCTATGATAATATAATAATGGACTAGTATTATAGATTATTCCATAAAATGTCAAACAATAATTTCATCTTATCATGATTATACCAAGTAATCCCCCACATCCAACCGACTAAAATGATAAAAAATGGAAAAATAAAATTTTTCATGCCAAAATAAATTTTTATTACTATAGTTTATATATTGTAAAGCATTAAGTATTCGTTATATTTCATGACTTGTAAATATCTATAACAAATCATGACATAGAGTAAAGAATGACACTTCCAAAGCATTGAAATCATAATTCCTACATAAAAAAATATAACTTCTTAATGAATGGTCACAATGAAACAAAAATTAATTATGAACTATTTTACCTACATAAAAAACACCCAATTATAGAGAATAGATTAATCTTTACTTTAACAACTTATTATTTTTTAATTTATATTCAATAAATAAAATATTTTATATCATATGGTAAACACAATAAGATTCTTAAAACTATATTATAATATTATTTAATTTTAACTATTATTATATAGTCATAGGTTTGGTGGGTATGAATAATAATAATCATTTAATGAAATATATTCAGAAATTAGTTGATAAAAAATTAAATAATCAATCATACATTGAATATCAACTTGTTTGAGATGAATATTAAATTATTTTATGAATAAGTAGACATTATTAATAAATATATTTTTAGGGGCTCAGTGTATTTATAAAATAAAATATTAAATTTATAAATATTGATAAAAAATTAAATTGCTATTAGAAGACCCAAAACAATTATGAAATAACTTTTATTAAATTGTTGTTATTATGAATTGAAGCATAATACAATAATTTTATGATGCAAAAAAAATATTCAAAAAAAGTTTTTGTTGCATTTTTTGGGATGATATTATAGTTATTTAATAAATTTATTGAAACATAATTTTTAAAAATATAAATTTTATTTAAAAATAATTTCATAATATTATTAAATATTTTTTTTGTGGTTTTTTAGAATTATTGATTTTTTGAGTAAATAGTAAATAATCCAATTTTTTGAAACGTCTAATTTATTTAATAATGTAATTTAAAATCCCATTAAATTTTTTATATCATTTCAATGTAATATAATATCTCATTTATTAAATTTAATCAAAATTATTCCATAGAAATTGGCACTATATTTAATTTTTCTGTATGTTCATTTTTATGGTTAAAAATATTTTTTTTCTAAAAATTAATTTTCATTGAATTTTGTGCACTTTTATTCAAATTTAATTTTGAAAATAACACAAATTGAATCTTATAAACTAGATATATTATTTTTAAATAGAATTAAAAAACATGATAAATTTTACTTGTAGTCACAAATATAATATACCAAGTTTAAAAACGAGTATCAAGGTAAAGGAGAATAAATATAATAATTAAAATTAAGTATAAAATTACAAAATACCTAAAATCATATCCATTATTTGTTTTCATGATAGTTTTATAGAAATTTCATTATTATTTGACTATTTTGTATGGCGTTATTTGATATCATGGTTGGTTTCCAAGAGAGGGAAGTGTTATATTTAACAAAATCTCATTTTCCTTTACTTTATTTTTAATGTATTATTTAATGATTATGAATAAACTAAACATACATAACCAAATAAAAAATTTATAATAATAATTAATTTTAATATAATTTTATTTTATCAATTTATATTTAATTATAAAATATACTATCAGTATTTTAATGACTTATAAATCATCAACACGACACATTTTATGCAATGGAAAAATTAAATAATTTGTTTTGGTATTGTTAAACTTGATAATCTTTAGATGTGTTAGTGTATTACATGAATTTAATTTATAAATATTATTTATAAGTTCTGATTGAAGTGTTTGAATTCTAATTACAGTGTTATCATGCCGTGTTTGAAGTCAAATTCGTTAAATAGTCTCGAAAATTAAATTAAATTTTATTTGTGGTAAAAAATAATTTTTAAATTATTATATAATGAAAAAATTATTAGAATAACTCAATTTTATAGTAAATTGATTATTATACCATTAATGGTCAATTTAGGTTTCATTTTATATTTTATAAATTTCTTTTATGACCCTTACCAATGGACGAATTTGTGACAATGGTAAAAGTTAAATATGGTTAACTAGGGGATGAAACCAAATGATAAGGTTCAAAATTACACCTAGGCTTGTCTAAATTTGATTGGTTGATTAAAGATTTACCATATACATCTAATTGAAAGTACTATGAAACTTTTAATATAACCTACATGTGTTAGACACATATTATATATTGATAATTTATGGATTTACAAGATTACCTCCCACATCCCTTATAAAAGGGAATATCTTATCTTCTCTTCCAAACCCCTCATTAGCAATTTATAATAACCAATATATACCAAAATTTTATGCCAATATTTCTACACAATTCCTATAGGTTTTGGCCTCACTAATAGGCCATCATAGAAGGCAATATGTGTTATTCAAAGGT
The DNA here is from genome assembly GCA_963277665.1 of Viscum album. Taxonomy (NCBI): domain Eukaryota; kingdom Viridiplantae; phylum Streptophyta; class Magnoliopsida; order Santalales; family Viscaceae; genus Viscum; species Viscum album. Next base: position 368,940,714 of record OY728137.1, read on the forward strand.
GGTTTTTAAAAGAGGATGTATAACGATTAAATGAGTGTTTTATTGTTTATTTATTCATATTAAGAAATAAAATATTTTATAAAAATTATTATATAATAATGAAATTATACAAAATATACTGATATTTTATTTTTAATTTGATAAACCTTTATAATATTATTTTCCATCATATGGGAATTGAAAATATCACTCATCCATACATGTGGACTATGACCTCTATGATGTGATATGTTTTAATTTTAATCTCTACATGAGAATAATTTTTATTGAGATAAAAATAATGATTATAAATTACATCAATATAATAATTCTTATTATTTAATTATTATATATCACTTTCTTTATTACCCTTCTATCCATTGGAAAATGACAACATCATTCTTTTATATGTAAGGACTACCATCTCAATGAAGTGATGTGATTCATTTTTTGTGTCCTCAATGAATTATTGGATATAATAATTGATTAAACATATATGATAGAGAAAAAATATCCCTTTGACCATAGTTAATCTATCAATTACAATTTGTCTACATAAAATTAATGTCATAAAAATATACAATGTCAAATTAATCATGATAATAACTAAATAAAAAAATGGAAAAAATAAAATAAAGGGAATATTGATAAATGAAAGTACCTAAAAGTGATCTTATGATGATATAAAAATAAAATAATTTTATTAATTATTATGGTAGACATACTAAAAAAATCATTTCAGGACTAAAGGTAAAGAACATTCTTTATAAAATACAATTTTAGATTTTTCTTTCGAATTGTTTATCTTCATTTTCAAAGATATTATAAATATTCAATGAATTATCATATTTATTCATAAAATATTTGAAAAGATAAATTTTTTATATTATTTACTATCATTATAATTTATAATAAATGAGGAATTTTATCATTTTCTATACGAGTCTTTTTTACATTCCTTTCCAAATTGTCAAAATTTTATTTTTTAATGATTATCATATGAATAGATATTATTTCCCACATAAATATAATTTTCATTAGGAATAAATACCAATTCCAATATGTTAAATAGTTTATAGGTATGCTATATGTGGTTTATTCTGGATATGTTTATTGGATATTTTAGGTTAATAATGGTTGATCCTGATATATCTCAAATAAAATGTGAGAAAAATAAAGCTCTATAATTTATTAGGTAATGTGATAAAGATTATTGTTGATTGACTACTCCTAAGAGATGTGATAATGATCTCATTATTTGAATCTAGTATAGGGGTGAATTTAAATAACAATTTACATATAATGTCGTAAGGTAAATATATTTTATAAATTAAATTTTTATTGAAAATATTTTTATTTTAAAGGTTAGTAAAATGAGATTATATTTTTATAAATACTTTATGAAATTCATAAAGATGAATGTATTGTTTTTCATAGAAAAAGTAGTCATGATTTTCTCATGTTTATCAAAATAAACACACATGATTTTGATTTTGTATTTATTAATTATTATGAAATGTTATAATAAATCTGTTAAGAAACTATGTCTGTTTCATGGTTATGTAATGGAATATTTGATATTGACGTTTATTTTAAAAATGTAAACTTTTTTATAGATTTTTTAGGTTTACAATTAGACTAGTTGGTATCCAATATTTATCTCACATACTATAAATTATCTCTCATTCCATGTTTTAATATTTCCTTCATACAGAATAAGGTTGAGTAAGAACATTAATAAAGAAATAATTTTAGTTGTAAGAGTTACCTTGAAAGAATCAACTCGGTTCTTATAAAGATCATGTTTATTAGAAAACAAATATTGTTTGGAAGATTGAAATTATAATGTAATGGATTGCTTAATTCCACAATATTATAACACTCAATGAAAATAGTAATGTCAAAAATTATTCACCTTTTATAAATCATTAAATATTTCATTCATTATGATATAGGGAATTAAATTTGGTCATAGAGAAAGTGTTTAGATAAAATTATTTTTTATGATGATATTTGTGGAGGGTAATAATAAGTTTGTACATATCATCATTGGTTAAATAGTATAAGATTGATCATAAGCATAAACAACTCTTTTTTAGTTTGATTTGATGTGGGTTTAATATGATTAAAAATATTTTTGGTTACATTAATGGTAATAAAACACTTTGTTTAGTATATTTTTTATTAAAAATGTTACGTGAGTTAGAATTCATTCATATTTTTTTTGGAAATAAGCTGAAAGGTATTGATAAACATGATATTTATTATGATCAATAATTTTTGGGTAAATATGGATATCTTTGAAAAATATTTATTACATTTTGTTAACATATGAATTATTATAAAATAATCATTACATTAAAATTTCATTTTCCAACACTGTGACTGATGTAATTTTTGATGAAGATCACAATTTTGGGAACATAAAGTGGTTGTGGAAAAACTTTTTTGAGGGGTAAATATTGGTTTCATTTATAGAAGAATATATGATTTTATTTTCAAAAAGTAACATATTTTGGATGTTATATGATTATGTAATATACATATTTATTATGTATAGTTATAAGTAAATGAAGTTGTATAGCGATAGATGTTATATTAATCTTTATAGTATATCTGATTCAATATTTATAATTTTTTCGTTTTAAATATATTCAAATGGATTATGAATATTTTTAAGGTAGTTATTTAAAGAATATTTAATGATGAACTATGGGTGTTATGTTTGTGGAATCAGATATTAATATAGTTTTTATTAAAATAATTGTTTATTCATATTGAATATTACCCAATCATTTTATAACCAACCTATTTTTTGATTAATGGATTGAAACATAAAAAATAATTTTTTTCCCAATTAGGCATCTTATGATATTTTAGATGCTGATTTTAGTGCTAATGGAATATAATGTTAATCTTCATTATGTATTTTTTGGAGTAATATTTGAGATATAAGTGGAAGAAAATATAAAATTGTATCAAAAGGATGAACTATTTCATACTGAATGTTATGAAATCATGTAATATCATTCTCTAACATATTATATAGATAAATAAACTATCAACAATATAAAATAATCTTAAAAATTATAATGGTATCCTTATAAGATCATTTATAATTAACTGATGGACTCTTCATTTATCATATATGTCAACATTCATATATGGAATGACTCAAATTTTATAGTTTATATTCTCACTTCTTTATAATGTTCTTTTTATGTGGGAACCTAGATATTTTTCATTCCATATGACCTTCATATTTAAATTTTCTTATTTTAAAAAGGATGTATTATGAAATCATTTTTTGATTCGGTGTTTTGAAAATGGTATTCAAAAATATTTAAATGGGTTTTCATTTCATGATCATTTGTTTTATCTTCAACCCCATATAATTTTTAAAAAATTTAGATTTTTTAAAACAATGGAAACATTTTTTAGGAAGAAATATCCTCAAGGGGAAGAATATTGATAGGCCTGTATGGAATCATTACTTCGCAACATGTCTAATAGAAAAATATATAAAAACAAAAACTATGCAAATGATTAATTAAAATGTAGCTATTAAACCACATGTAATGTAACAAACTGATGTTTTATCAACTGAATTCCCTTATTACAATTATTCCTTATAGTATAATCACATTAGGAAGAAAAATTTCATAACATGATACTAAATACTATGTGATCACTAAACCTAATTTTTCCACTTCTATGTTTTGAATTTCGAAAATCGGTCATCTTCTATTGTGTTCAGTAAGTTATTTGGAGTCTGATGGAACCAACATGTTTTTTCACAAATAGTATCATACCCATAAGAATAGTAATATAAATAATAATATGACCATAATGAATAGAAAATTTTATTATTGTTTTATTTTTCATGTCTTTATGATAAGGACATCTTGGTTAATTTTTCAATGTGATATTAAAGCTGTTATAGAATAAATTTTTTTATTTTTGAATTAAGTTTGATTTTATTTAAAACTTAAATTAATAATATATACAAAATTATTTTAAAAAATGGATTTAATTCTATAAATATACTCATAAATATATGGTTAGGGTATATTTTTGGGATTTTTTTCTAAAATTCTGGAATTTTTGATGAATAGTGAAATATATTAAAATACCATATATTCAAATTATTAGTTAAATTCACTATTTATGACATCATAAGTGATGTAAGACAACTTATTTTTAACTCACATTTCATTATTACTATTTGGGGTTACATTACTTAAGATTATTCACAGTCTTGAGAAAAACTATTATAATAATGATTTAAATAATGTAAAATACCTCCTCTCTTCCACTATAAATACCACCATCATTCTCTTCTTCCTCCCACACCTCTCAAGCCTTGATCCACAACTATGTTCTACCAAATAAAATAAAAAAGTATCTTTCCCACTTCATAGACTTGATGGTCTCACTGAATGGGAAAAATCAATGGCCTTCAAGAGGATCTTAAAGAGAATAGATCAAGAGGTAAGAAATCCTCTTTCTTTTTCATGTGTTTTCCTTTCCTTTCCTTTGCATTTATTATAGTATCTTTCCACTAATATTATCAAAGAGGCATGAAATATATAGAAATATTTTATATTCTTTATTTTATCATGTTCATATAAAATTCATCATCATTCTTCTTCTCTTCTCCCACATATTCAAGGAATAAAAACATTGTCCATGATTTGTCGAATTACCGATATCATGGATGATGTGATTTAAATTTTATTTAATTCCTTAATATCTGGTTATTAAACTGCATTTATGGTTGAACTATATTATATTGTATCTATTTCATCCAATTTAATGTTCTCTAACTATCTAATGTACATATTAATAAATGATTCAACAAAATAGGTTCGTTGTGGTTGAAAAATCACCTGAAATAACCCAAAAGAATGTCATTAAATTTTAACTAATGATTCATCCCAACAGTATATAAAATAATTAAATATAAGATCATATTAACACATGTAATATAATTAATAACGTGTAATATATGTTCTTGAAGTTTATCCATGTTCTACACAAACTTCCATTTATGAATACAAGTGAACCTTTTAAGAAAACCAAAAAAATGAACATTCCCGAACAATGGATTTAAACACTATAACTTATCAAAAGGCCCATAAAATAACATAATAATACTATAATGAACCATATTCATGTAAAAAATGTTCTGTAATTTTTAAATAATGAATCTAATGTGGTTATATAGGACTTTAAAGTGAAGAAATCATTCAGATACAAGGTAAGGGGAAATTCTCAAACCCAACTTTCTTTCTTTGGGTTCTCCCTCTTTCACTCAATTTTTGTTATAGTCACTCCTTAAAATTCATTTTATCATAATTATATTATCTTTATGGGATATACATGTTTACAATAGGGTTTATATCAAAAAAATGTTATCTAAAAAACTCTTCATTCAAAAACACACTGTTTACCTCTCACTCAAGGTTTATGGTTATTGGCCAATCAATTTTTTTTTCATTTTCAAAAGCCGGTTTATGGGTTCACGATACCCCGATACATTATTCCAGTACTACCACCTTCACCAAAACAAAATAACATCAAAAACCAAAAACCATGGTCAAGAAACCACGAACCAGGGCACAAGAACATCAGAAAGGATGGCCAAACCACCAAGGATTACCTTGAGCGTCACCCGGTGCGACCATCGACACCGACCCAAATACTCCCATTGAACAACTCTAGAGGAATTCACCTATCCTTCAAGAAATGAAATGGACCTCCTGGATCCACCCCCAAGGACATCAAAGAAAACCAGAATGAAGATCACCATATCCTGACGCCATTAGCACCCTGACCCGCATACAACCCAAAGTTTATGAATGTATTATAATGAAATAAAACCCATTCATTTATATGGTTTATTTATGATCATTTTTTATATGTGTTCTATGTTTCATGAATGATAATGATAATGTTATGATGTGACGGGTGTGCCCAGAATTATATAGAGAAATATGAATGTTTGAATGTGACAAGTGCGCCTAAAATTATATAGTGCTCAAATGCATTGGGTAAAGTGATAAATCTCATGTGTAAAAGGGAAATTATTCATTAACATGATTCTAGAATTTTTCGCAACTAAATTTGGTATATTACCACTAATAAAATTTGATTCATTTTAATGCATTGCCTCATTTCAAGTATTTAATTAATGTTTCCTCTCATGATTTTGATGATGATGTTATGCTTATTCTCACCACATGATATATTGTTCTTATCTATCCTCTTACTGGGCTTTTAGCTCACCAATGTTTGATGGAAATCCTCAGTGGCTCCATGTACTAAAGAGATTTCAAGTGACAATAAGAAGTTAGAGTGTAAGCAATTAAATATATGTTTATGCTTGATGTTGTAATTTTTATGTAAGGTCCTAGTTTTCTGAAGACACTAAAACATTAGATCCTCTATGTGTAATACTATTATGTTTTTTATCATTAAAATTATGTCATAATAATTTATGAAAAGGAAGGGTTTATATAGTTGGTATCAAAGGAATGGTTTAGTTAATTTTGGAATTATGATTAATGAACCCAATAGATTACCTCTAGTATGAGACTAAGTACAAACATGCACACTAGATGCTTTACATAGGGATCCAATAAGTCAAGATCATAGTGTAATATTTTGAAATGAATATGTTATTTATTCATGACATGTTGAATTATATTTTTCTCAAACATTTTATATTTTTTTAGTGAATGGTTGGAACTAGGAGAAACCAGGACAACAACTCGTGCAAGTGAAAATGCAATGATTTCCCAAATGACATCCCCAATGATTTGGGAGGTGGAGTTCAGAACATCAGGGCGATGATTACCCAACTACATCAGGTTATGAACAATAACCAGGAAAATGGGGAATGTCCTCTTTCACCTAAGAGGGAGAGACTAGTTGTCTAGTGTTTTATAAAAAACGACCACCGACATCTATTGGGTCTTCTGATCCACTAGTTATAGAACATGCGATCAACTCCATTGAGAAGATGTTTTATGTGATTCACTATTCTGAGATGGAGAAGGTGACACTAGCTATTTATCATCTAGATGGAGAGGCCGATCATTAGTGGGATTTTATTAAGAACACCAAGCCAAGAGTTGAAATTGAAGAGATGGAATAGGAAGACTTTAAGATCAGTTTTCTTAATAAGTATTTCACATGAAATATTTGTACAAAGATGAAGAGATAATTAATAGAGCTCAAGAAAAATAAGTAGAATCTATCACATCTTATGAAGTGAATTTCAAGAGGCTTTAAAGGTATTCTTTGAGTTTTCTTATCAACAATGATAGCAAGATTGATAGATTCTTTAGTGGATTAAAACCACACCTTTGGATGTCTGTTGCAATTCTAGAGTTTGGGAGTAATGAAGATGTTGTTCGGTGTGATCTCAAAGAGGATATGGAGTTTGGAGAATGGTCCCATGGATGTGGTGATATGAAAATAAAAATGGAGTTTCAAGCTAGTGGATATAATGATAATGGTGGGAAGAAAACTCAATGACCCACATGCCCAAAATGCGGGAAGTTGCATTAAGGGAACTTCCTCAAAGGGACATGTAAATTCTTCTAGTGTGGGAATGAATTCCACCATGATCGAGAGTTTCAAAAAGGCATGAAAAGGAAGGAGAACATAGTGGAAGAAAGGAGATAAACATCCATGGTTCAATGCTATAACTGTAGGGAGCAAGGGAACTATACAAGCCAGTCCACTAAATGTCGAGTCCTTGAGGGTAATCAGCGTTAGTAGGAACCAAAGCCAAAGGAACTAGGGAAGGATTATTCCATCACTACTGCGTAAGTGGGGAAAGATAATGAAGTCGTACAAGGTGCACTTCTTATTCACTCAAGAATAGAAATTGACTTATTTGATTCCGGTTCTATACATTCCTTTATATCTTTAATGTTTTCTAAATCTATATAATCAAAGACTTGAATCCTTGAAGTAGAGATATATGTAAAAACACTTATTAGTGCAATAATTGCAACCCAAGTGTTTGACTCTTATCCTGTTGGAATATGTGGGAAGATTCTTCCAGTGAATCTCGTAATACATCCCATGGTGGAATTCGACACTATAATGGGAATGGATTGGCTCTTGTTATATATAACACATATCAACTATCAGGAAATGGAAAAACCATTTCATATTCCAACCCATACCATGCCCCTATAAAAATGAAATGAATATCATGAATATTCATTGAAAAATATTTCAATAGTGTTGGTGTTGATACCCTATAAAGAAGCATACCTCACCCAAATGGTTAAGTCAAATGAAAGTGCTAACCTTTTGAATTTCCCATCATGAGGTCATAAAGTGATGTATTTCCTAAAGAGTTGCCCAGAATTCCCCCGGTTCGTGAGGTAGAGTTATCAATATTTCTCATTACCAGAGCTAATCTAATCTCAATGTGTCCCTATTGAATGGTTCTAGTTGAACTGGAGGATGTAAAGAAGTAGCTGTAATAGCATTTGGACAAACGGTTCATACACCTGAGTGCATCACCTTCGGGTGCGCCGGTGATCTTTTTGAAGAAGAAGGATATAAACATGTGGCTTTGTATCAACTATTGGAAACTAAAGAAGATCACAATAAAGAACAAGTATCCTCTTCCAAGTATTTATGACTTATTCAATCAGTTAAAAAGAGCTAAATACTTCTCAAAGGTGGATATTTATTCTAGATATCATCAGTTAAAGGTGAAGAAGGATGATATTTAGATGACTTTCTTCCGTACAAGTTATAGGAACTATGAGTTTCTAGTAATATTCATCAGACATACTAATTCCCATGAAATCTTCAATGATTTTATGAATAGAGTCTTTATATGTTACCATGATGAATTTGTGGTGGTTTTTATCAATGTTATTATCATCTACTCCATGAGAATTTTGGAATATGAAGAACATACAAGAATTGTGTAGGCGACATTGATAAAAGATAATTTTTACACTAATTTCATCATGTATGACTTTTGAAAAAAGAACTTCATGTTCTTGGGACATGTGGTCACAAGTGAGGAAATTTTTGTGGACCTGTAAAAAAACAAAGGGGATCGAGGAATGGCCTAGACCTTTTAGTGTCACAAAAATCTGTAGTTTTTTTGGATTTGCTTTGTAAATTGTGAGACCTTTCACATGATTGTCAAGTTTTCTAACTAAGTTATCAAGAAAAAGGGTAATGTATGTCTTGATGGAGGTAAGTGAGGGTAGATTTGAGGAGCTAAAAAGAAGGCTGGCCACTGCACATATACTCACATTATCGAAGAGTGGTGATTTTTTGTGATATACTATGATTCTCTAATGAATGTATTGTGTTGTGTACTCATGAAATATGATAATGTGATAGAATATTAATCACAGAAGTTGATGATCCATGAGAAGAACTACCCGACACATGATCTAGAGCTGGTAGCTGTGATTTTTTCCTTGAAAATCTAGCAACACTACCTTTAAGGTGTGAAGTGTGACATATAACCCAACCACAATATCTTAAAATATAAATTCACACAAAAGGTTATCAACATACATCAAAGGATATGGTTAGTGCTAATAAAGGACTACAATTTCACAATTCACTATCATCACGGAAAGGCGAACATTGTAGATGATGCTCTAACCAAAAAATAACCTCATACTCTATCAATGTTATGAATTGAGAAAGATCTTATCTTATTGGATATTCAAAGGATGGATTTGGAAATCATAAGGTCAAGGGATAAATCATAACTTTTCCAAATTATTTCACAACCATAAATCCAAGAGATGATTAAGGTGGAACAAAGGGATGATATGGAGTTACAAAAGAAGGTGAATACAGTAAAAGAAGGGAAGCAACAAGAGTTCCATATCGACGATCTAGTTGTGGTTCGGTTTGGAACACAGATTTTTGTGCCTTTATCACCCTTGATAAAGGAGGATCTATTGGAAAATGCACATAGATCGACATGCTCTATCAATCCTGGTAGTATTAAGATATACTGAGATCTCTTTGAACACTTCTGGTGGGATAACAAGAAGAAGGAGATTGTAGGATAGATCTAAAGGTACTTGGTATGTCAGCAAGTTAAAGCAGATCGAAAAAAGTCCAAAGAGTTGATACAACCATTTCCAATACCCATTTGGAAATGGGTGAATGTCACTATTGACTTTGTCACGAGTATCCTGAAGACGTTGAAGGGATATAATACGATATGGGTTGTGTTTGACCGAGTCACCAAGAATTCCCATTTTATCTCTATTCAGGAAGATATATCCCATGAAAAACATACAAAGATATATTTGAAGGTAATGAGGAGATTTCATGGTGTTCCACTCTTGATTGTCTCTGACTACGATCCAAGGTTCACATCTAAATTCCAGATAAGTGTTTAACATGATATGAGTTTTGAATTAAATTTTTTCATGGCCTGTCACCCCCAAACTGTGGGTTAATATGAAATTACTATTTAGAATCTTGATAACTTTCTTAGAGCCTTCTATTTATAATTCAAATGTGGATAGGATCAAGTTCTCCCATTGGTTGAGTTCTCATACAACAATAGCTTCCACTAGAGTATTCAGATGGCTCTATATGAAGCTCTGTATGGAAATCGATGTAGAACTCCAACTTGTTGGGATGATGTTGGAGAATGAAATCCACTTGGACCTGACCTTGTGCAAGAGATGACATAGAATGTTCAAGTCAACCAGAAACACATCAAAGATACTCAAAGTCGGATAACGAGCTATGCTGACAACCATCGATGGGACTTGGAGTTTGACGTTGGAGATAAAGTATTCCTTCTAATATTACCATGGAAGAGGGTCGTGTAGTTTGAAAAGAAAGGGGGGTTATGCCCAACTTACATTGTCCCATTTGAGATCCTTGCACGCATAGGATCCATAGCCTATCAGCTTTCATTTACACCGAATATTACTCAATTTCAGTATTTGTTTCATGTATCACTCCAAAGGAAGTACATACCAGTTCTCTCACTTGTACTGAACTAAGAGGCGGTGCAGCTAGAAGATGATATTTCAAATGAGGATAAGCCATTAGAGATTCTAGACAGGAGAGATAAGGTTCTATGCAACAAGAAAACCCACCTTATATAAGTTTTGTGGAGGAAACACATGTTTGACGATGCTATTGGGAACTAGAAGTGGCGATGAAGAAGAAGTACCCTCACCTGTTTGTGTAAAACAAAATTTTGAGGGGGAAATTTCCTAAGGAGGGAAGAATGTAATGACCCGATGTTTTATCAAAGGAATTCCATTCTTACAATTATGACTTTTAGTACCATAAAATTAGGAATCATAATGACATATCATGATAACAAATACTATGTGATCCCTAAACATAGTTTTTCCACTTCATTGTTTTGAAATTTGAAAAGCGGTCATCTACAATTTTGTTTAGTAAGTTATTTGGAGTCTAATAATACCAATTGTTTTTTTGTGAATAGTAACAAACTCCTATGAAGAGTAATATGAATAGTAATATGAACCTATTGAATAGTAAATAGTATTGTTATTTTATTTTCTTAAGGGGTTAAGATAATTAAATCTTGCATAAATTTTCAATGCGACATAAAAGTAGGTATAGAATTAAAAATGATAATTTTTTAATTAAGTATGATTTTAATTAAAATTAAATTAATAATACTATGAAAATTATTTTCAAAAATGGAGTTCATTTTTTAATTCTACACAACAAAAAATGGTTAGGGTGAATTTGTGGGATTGTTCTTAAATTGTTCAAATTTTGATGAATAGTGAAATATGGTAAAATACCGTATATTCAAATTATCAGTTAAATATACTATTTATGACATCAAAAGTGATGTAAGACAACTTGGTTAGAACTCACATGACATTATTACTAATTTTGGTCACATTAATTAATATTATTCATAGTCTTAATCAAAAAATATTATAATAATGATTTAAATAATGTAAAATACCTCCTCTCCTCCACTATAAATACTAACCTCATTCTCCATATCCTCCCACAACTCTCATGCCTTGATCCCTACCTATGTTCTTCCCAATACACCTCCAAGGCTCTTCCCCACGTCCTAGAGCTGATGTTCTCACCTAAAGGCCAAAATTAAAGGTCTTAAGGAGGATGTCAATGAGAAAAGATCTAGATGTAAGAGATCCTCTTTCTTTTTCATGTGTTTTCCTTTCCATTCCTTTTCTTTTATTATAGTCCCTTTCCCATACTATTATCCCAGAGACATGGAAGATATAGAAATCTTGTCTATTATGGTTGTTCTCTTGTTCATGGAAAATTCATCATCATCCTTCTTCTCCTCTCCCGCTTATTTAAGGAATAAAAACACTCTCTATGATGTGTCAAAATACCGACATCGTGGATGATTTGATTTCGATTTTCATTAAGTCATTCAGATATGATCATGAAACCATTTTTATGGTCGAAACAAATTATATTATAAGTATTATATCCTATTTAATGTTTTTGAACTAACTAATGTACATGTTACTAAATTACTAAACAAAACAAGTTCGTTGTGGTCAAAAAAATCACTCAAATTAACCAAAATGGTCATCATTAAATTTTATCTAATGATTCATCCACATGGTATATAAATTAATTCAATATATGATCATTTTAACTTCTGAAATATCATTAATAACTTTTAATATCAGTTCTTTATGTTTATTCATGTTTTACATGAACTTCTATTTATGAATACAAGTGAACCATTAATGAAAACCAAACAAAGGAACATTACCGAACAATGGATTTAAACAGTATAACTCATCCAACGACCCAAAAAATATCCTAATTGTAACACCCCAGGTAAATAAAGAATATGAAATTTTCATATTTATCCATATTTTTGAATAAAATATTACTAATACTTTAAAGGGAATGCTATGCTCGAGGGCGTACCCAATACGCAACAACGAGTTTCTTTGAAATCTTACGTTGCACTCTAATAATAAAATAATATTATTTTAAACGGTAGTTAATGTCTAGCCATTGTAATAGAGGAAATGAATGGATCTAACTAAAAAATTATTATATATTTTTGTCAAATATTTTTACTTTTATCCAATAAATGTTGGAGGCTTAAAATGCAAATGAATCCAATTTTAAGAATAAATCTTCTAATATTCTTTAAAAGGTCGATTAACCACCTTTTGATAGAGAACCCTTTATAAATTTTTTTTGAAAATTTTATATTTTGTATTTGAAAAAATGAAATCCTTCTCTATAATCTAGACATCAAAATTTACTTTGTGTAAAATTTTGTTATTTTTCCGATAAAGATCATTTTTATTGAAAATGTTGCATTTTAATTCAAAACCTCCCTTTAATATGATTTCTTTATATGGATAGATTATATTTTTAATTTATATTAGAGTGTATTTAGAATATATTTTTACCATTTAATCTAATGGCGGTCATTGGAATTAATTTCACTTTGAAATTGGACTTAAACTAGTGTCAATCTTTTAATAGATATTGTTTCATAAAAACACGCTATTTGTTTTGACAACGAGAATTAATTATTAAATTAATTAATGAAAAATATATGTTTTTAATTTTGTAAAATAGAAATTATTTTTTAATTCAGAATATTAAATATATCTTAGGATGAATATTTGGTATTTTTCTGAAAAACTTCAATTTTTGATGAATAGTGAAACCACTAAGTGGTAGTTTAAAAACTGATGTTCCATTTAAATGAAGATTTACCACTTCTGTGATTTGAATTTCAAAAATCCGACATACATGGTTGTCATTAGGATATAAAATGTGGTTCAATGGGATTAAAATAATTTTTTGGTGAATAATAACTTTTACGTTTTTAACCGCGATTAGAGGTAATTAGTGTAATTTAAGGTAAAAATAATGTTTTAATAATATGAAATGACCTAAAAACATGTCCTACCCTCATTGTATGTGTCATGTTCGACCAATACAATCCATGGGTCAACTTTGGGACCCCATGGAGCCACTTTGGTTGGAAAATGACATAAATAACTTTTTATTTTAAGTTAAAATAAAAATGTCACAAGCATGAGTTGTTTTACTAAAAGAATTTTTAAATGAGGTTATACAAGTCATATTTTTGACTATAAATATTCATTATAAAGATAAAAATATTTCCTTCATCATGATAGTTTTTTTTATAATTTTTAGAAATTAACTAAAATAAATTATTTATGACATCATGATGATGCAACGATTACCTCATTAATAAAAGATTTAAATAAAATGAAACGATAATGATAAAACTATAACATACACGTGTACAAGACCTATTGGATGAGTATATTTCGAACCCTTACATCTTATCCTCGAAATAAATCAATTTGGGACCTTTAAAATCAGAAAATCATTTGAAAATAAAGTAACATTTTGTAACTTTCCAAGAGTGCCCCTCCTCTCCTCTTATAAAAGGCCCCCAACTATACCACCTTACCCACACATATCAAGCCTTTTCCTCTGCCAAACCCTGCACATTTTTTCTCTTCACATCCCTCTGTTACTCCTAGAAGCCTCACTTTGGGCATAAGTCTTCCCAAGGAAGCCTTTGAGCTCAAATCAAAGAGAGATACCCGATTTTAAGGTAATGTATTCACTTGTGCTATTTTGTTTTATTTTGCTTCTCCAACCCCCTAAACTCTTTTTATTCATTTCTTTTGTAACAACTCCAGTATCTTCAATATACTAGGATGTTTTTATAGGAAGTATTAGAGCTACACTTACACACAACTATATCTAATGGTTAATGAACATACAATTTCTGTGGATGGTGAATTTCGGCCTCACGAAATGATGATTGTTCAATATTCTTTTAACACCCTCAAAGGTGGCCATTAAGATATCACTATATTTATATATGATATATAATATGTTTATGTTTTACTTAAGCTTATGTATTTTTCATTTATTTCATAACTTTATGGTTTCCATTATGGTTAATCGTGATATCTTCATTTTAGGAAGTGCGGACTACCGCCCCCTCAAAGTGATTTGATTCGTTAATAACATATTTGGTACGTATAAATGATAGATTTAATGATATTATATATGATAAAATATTGTAATTATAATACTATTTTGTATCATTATGTTTTAATTACATTAAATAAGAAATAAAAATGGAAGTAGCGTTCATGCGTACGTAAGGCTTATCGTCTCCATGAACGGTGCATTTCATTTCTTACCTCTAAATGTTATGTAATATTATAAATGCATGTATATAATGGATATATATGATATATAATGTATCTACATAATGAATATAATTCTGGATATAATATATATTTTACCACATGAACAACTTGTAATTATAAAAAGTATATTTTTTACTCAAGTAACAATGATCTACAAAACGACCATTATTAACTTAAATAATAACATAGTGTTCATAGCATAGTAGTAAGTGATATAAATGGAATAATGAACTTGAAAAAGGTTCTTAAGAAAGTATAAATTAACTCAAGTTTATTATTCATGAGGTTAAAAAACGATCGAGTCAAGTCGGACCTGAGGTAAGGGATCCTACCTCTCTTTTTCTTTTTAAGTACACTCTATTATGTCATTCCATTTAAGATCATCTTTCTTATGATTGGGATGTTCTTTTATATTACTATTACTGTAATTTTTATGTACATTTGATGAGAGACCCTATTTTATCACATCAATCAATTTTGGAAGTTTTAATTGGCGCCGTTAGGCTACCGAAATTTCGTAAGGGGCTTTTTATCTCAATTTGTGTTTTCGTGAGAATCATGCTACATTTTCCAATATTTCCTTTTGAGTGGTGTATGTACTGTCCATTATTCTACTCTTTGTGTAACATACTTTCGTTTATGAGTATTTACATTAATGTTGTATAGTCCTTCTTTCATGGGGTATACTTTTCGAATGTTACCCAAATCGGTAAGGGAACCTTTCAACCTCCTCTTTTTAAAAGACTTATTTTGTTATGTCTTTTAATTTCCATCTTATTATGTGGGTATATGTTCTTATATATCCTTATTGCTGTAAATTTTGTGTCCAAGAGCTGAGATACCCTTGATCTCTCTCATTAACTCTTTTTCGAAAATTTGATGTGACGTCGTTATGCTGTCAAGGGAACTTCTTAACCCAATTTCGATTTCCTTGGGTTCAACATGTAGTTATTGAATATGTCATCCTTTGAAAATGTGTGAATGACCTTTGATTATTTTACACTTAATATCCACTTATATTGGTTGTTTTTATATTTTTTTGCACATAATTATGAGGTTGATTTATCCTTAATTTAAGGATACCATATTTATAATGGATTTCATCTCAATTTACAATTCCATTGAGACTTCATTGTTGTTATGCACCAATTCACTCTTTTATGGTGTTTATACTATACTTTGGAATATTATATCATGAATCCATTTATTCTCATGATATTATAATGTTTTGATTAAACATAATTCCTCAATTATTGTATTCAAGTGTCTCTAATTTTGTAAAAACCTCTTTAACTAAAATATCGTTTTAAATGTTTTAACGATTCGGTCTTATAAATATTTCTCATTAATATCCAAGTTTTCAAAATCGTTTTAAGGATTTATTTATATGGATATTAATGGTTTTAGATGTTAAGAGCTTCAATTTGGTATGGGACACTTTGATTAAAAATATCCTTATTAAATGTTTTAAATGGTTTTGAAAATGGTTTTTAGAATGGATTCATTATTTCAATATCTTAAAATGTTATATTGTTATTGCAATGGGATAATGCTATCTTTACTTTATGATTAAGTTATGTGTTATGATTATTTTATGGTTCTTGGGCATTTTTATGAAGACGGGTGGTTCCGTGATAAACTAAGGGCAGGTGAGCCTGATATAGCTCTCCAATGCATTGGGTAACGTGAAGGAGTTAAACGTTAAGGTCTCTCCGAAGAGATTTAGGGAATATACTGTGATGGGTATTCCAAACATAACCAAGAGGGTTACTCCCTACATAAGAATGTTATGAATGCCTCAAGTTACCTTTATGTCTTATGATTTCAATTATTTATTCATGATTTTATGAGGTATGTTAAAGTGATTCTGTTTTATGGGTAAAGTATGATTTCATTCTTATATATATATGTACTCATGTTTCCTTTCCATACTTTTTATAACCCTTACTAAGCTTTTTATGATCATCCCATGTTTTTGAAATGTTTTTCACAGGTCAAGGGAATGGTACATGATATGATGATAGTGTCAATTTAGTGTCAAGAAAGAATCCATGTTTTATTTAAAATATGTTTCCGTTGATGGGAAAAATGAATACTATCTTTTATGTAACCACTTTGTTTAAATGTGGATTGTAATGCATGTTTTATGATCTAATTATCTAAAACTCTAAACTTGAAAAGATCCTCAATGTATAATCTTGTAATAACTCAAGATTAAGTAAGGTTTAAGGCTGGGGCCTTATAGTTGGTATCAAAGGCGTCAGTTTCGATAACATTAGCGGTTAGAGTGTTGTTTAAGAAAAAGTGACAAGTTTTGTATAACCACAATGGTTAGTATATTAGATGGAGTCATCATTTTTTTTTGAAAGTTAGAATGAGTTTGAGATGATGTAACACCCCAGGTAAATAAAGAATATGACATTTTTATATTTATCCCTATTTGTGGAAAAAATATTAATTTTACTTTAAAGGGAACTCTATGCTCGATGGCGTACCCAATACGCGACAACGAGTTCCTTTGAAATCTTACGTTGCACTATAATAATATTATTTTAAATGGTAGTTAATTCTTAGCCGTTGTAAGGGGGGAAATGAAAAAAAATAACTAAAAAATTATTATATATGTCTGTCAAATATTTTTACTTTTTACAATAAATGTTAGAGGATTAAAAATGTGAATAAATTCAATTTTAAGTGTAAACATTCTAATACTCTTTAGAAGGTCGATTAACCACCTTTTGATGGAGAACCTATTTTAAATCCACTTTTTGAAAATTTTATGTGTTATATTTGACTAAATAAAATTCTTCTTTAGAATCGGGACATCAAAATTTACTTTGTGTAAATTTTTGGTATTTTTCCGAAAAAGTTCAATTTTTAATGAATAGTGAAAAATGTTGTATATTAATTCAAAACCTCTTTTTAATATAATTTATTTATATGATTATATTATCTTTTGAATTGGTTTTAAAGTGAAATTAGAATATATTATTACCATTTAATACAATAGTGGTCGTTGGAATTAATTACACATTGAAATTGGACTTAAACTAGTGTCAATCTTTTGATACTTATTGTTTCATAAAAACACGCTATTTGCTCTGACAGCGGGAATTAATTATTGAATTAATTAATGAAACTAATATGTTTTGAAGTTTGTAAAATAGAAATCATTTTTGAATTCAGAATATCAAATATAGCTTAGGGTGAAGTTTTGGTATTTTTCTGAAAAACTTTAATTTTTGATGAATAGTGAAACCACTAAGTGGTACTTATAAAAAACTGATTTTCCGTTTAAATGAAATTTTTTCATCTTTGTGTTTTGAATTTTAAAAATCCGACATACATGGTTGTCATTAAGAATTAAAATTTGGTTCAATGGGATTAAAATAATTTTTTGGTGAATAGTAACTTATTAAGTTTTTAATCGCGATTAGAGGTAATTAGTATAGTTTAAAGTAAGAATAATGTTTTAATAAAATTAAATGACCTATACACATGACTTACCATCATTGTATGTGTCATGGCCGTCCATGAAAATCCATGAGTCAACTTGGGGACCCCATGGAGCCACTTTGGTAGTAAAATGACATAAATATCTTTTTATTTAATGTTAAAGTAAAAAATGACACAAACATGAGATGCTTTACTAAAACAATTTTTACATGGGGTTATAAAAGTCATCTTTTTGACTATAAATAATAAATGGAAATATAAAAAGATTTCCTACATCATATTATTTTTTTTATAATTTTTAATCATTAAATAAAGTAAATTATTTATGTCATCATGATGATGCAACGATGACCTCACTATTTAATGATTTAAATAAAATGGAAAGATAATGTAAAATATAAGACCTACACATGTCCAAAACCTATTGGATGGGTGGATTTATAAACCTTATCACCTTATCCTATAATTATATCAATGTGGGACCCTTTAAATCTGAAACACATTTTCAAATAATGTAACATTTCTTTACTTTCCAAAAGTGCCCCTCCTCTCCTCTTATAAAAGGCCCCCACTTCTACCTCCTTACCCACACTTCCAAAGCCTTTGGATAGGCCAAACCCTGCTAAATTTGTCTCTCCAAATAACTCTCTTACTTCTTGAAGCCTCACATTGGGCAAAAGTCTTCCCAAGGAAGCCTTTGAGCTCAAACTAAAGGGAGTTACCCGATTTTAAGGTAATGTCTTCACTTGAGTCCTTTTGTTTTATTTTGCTTCTCCAACCCCCTAAACTCTTTTTATTAATTTATTTTGTAACAAATACAGTATCTTCAATATACTAGGATGTTTTTATAAGAAGGATTCGATCTAAACTTACACACTCCTACATCTAATGGTTAAAGAACATATTGTTTCTGTGGATGGAGAATTTTTGCCTCCCGAAACGATGATTGTTCAACATTCTTATAACACCTTAAAAGGTGGCCATTAAGATGAAAATGTATTTATATATGATATATAATATGTTTATGTTTTACTTATTTATTTTTCATTTATGTCATACCTTTATGGTTTCCGTTATGGGTAAACGCGATATCTTCATTTAAGGAAGTGCGGACTACCACCCCCTCAAAGTGATTTGATTCATTAATACCATATGTGCTACGTATAAAGGATATAATTAATGATATTATATATGATACCATACTATAATTAAAATACTATTATGTATCATTATGTTTTAATTCCATTAAATATGAAATAGAAATGGAATTAACATTCATGCGTACGTACGGCTTACCGTCTCCATGAACGGTGCATTTCATTTCATAACTCTAAATGATTATGTAATATTATAAATACATGTATATTCTGGATATATATGATATATATGATATAAAAATCATGAATTTCATTCTGGAGATAAAGAACCTTTTGACCACACGAACAACATGTAATTGTAAGAAGTCCACTTTCGACTTAAGAACCAAATATCGACAAAACATACATTATTAACATAATGATTACATAATGTTTATAACATTGAAATAATTGATATAAAAGGAATAATAAGCTTTAAAAAGGTTCTTAAGAAAGTAGAAATTAACTAAAGTTTATTATTCAGGACGTTAAAGAACGATCGAGTCAAGTCGGACCCGAGGTAAGGGACTTCGTCTCAATCTCCTTTCATTGAGGCATATTTCTTTTTATACCCAACTTTATTTTATACGGTGTATAATCCCCTTTGACTTTTTCTTTTATACAAAAGGAATCTTTTTCTACGAAGTGTTTTACAAAACGAAAAAAAAGAATGTTTCTTTTAACGTACGTGGTGACAACGTCTTTTTCCGCCGCCGCGAGTATTATTTGGTCTTTGGATTCCTCAACAAGCCGTAATGTTTTTTAAAATGAAATAAATACCATATACTATTTTATGTATTTTGGTATTGAAAAGTGTTTTTATAATGGATTTGTTATGTCAACATATTTGGGTGATATATTGTGATCAATGTGTGGAAATGTTTTCATTCCGTTATGTTTGCTTTATGTCTTATGATTTTATAATGGTACTTGGACATTTGACGGGTGGTTATGTGATGAACCATATGACGGGTGGTGCCGTGAATACCAGGATGGGTGGTTATGTTATAACCTCCAATGCATTGGGGATGGAAGTCGGCCGTATGGCTATTCCATTAAGTATGTATGGAAGTTGTTCATATGGCTATTCCATTAAGTGATAGGTGTGGAAGTCGACAGAATGGTTATTCCACTTAAGTATGTTTATGTCCCAAGTTACCTTTATATGTTATGTGTTCTTTATGTGGGTTTTATGGTAATCCTTTGGTTACAAAAAGATATGTAATGATATTTTATTCAGTGAAGAGTTTTTACTACTTCATGAAGGTGAAGGTATTACTTTGATAAAGTTATACATGGTTTACTTGATGTTTGAAAAACTAACAGTTTTTATTCTTTGTGTATCCCTTACTGAGCTTTTTATGCTCACCCCATGTTTTTTTTGAAATGTTTTTCACAGGACATAATGTGGAATAGGTTCAAGGATGGCATCAAGGGAAAGTCATGCTATATAAAACATGGAACTGGACATGTTTCTTTTTAAGGGTTTTTTTATTCTATGGAAACTTAGTAGAAGTGTCTTCTTTGTAATCTTTTGAGATGTAACAGTTATGTCCTAATTCTCTAAAACTCTAAACCTGAAAAGATACTCAATGTGAATTATTCATTTAATTCAATATTAAGTAATGTTTAAGGCCGAGGCCTTATAGTTGGTATCGGAGGTCGGTTTAGATAACTTTAGAGGTTAGGGTGTTATCTGGGTGTAGGTAAAGGATCCCATATAACAAAGAGGGATATTAATATGTGGAAACATCTGGAGGGTTATGGTAAAATAGGTCAATTTGATAAAAAAGCCTGAAAAATGGAGATATAAGGAGGTTGATGGATTAGAGTAATAAAAAAGTTTTTATGTTATCTATAAAGGATTCTTTTTTTATTATTATATATTTTTTCATATCATGTTAACATATTTATTCTTTTCGACAGATTACGGATCAGTTTTCAAGATGTAAGTAAATATATCTTTCACACCATTATTATCCCTCCCTGATGATTTGATCATCACCATTATGGGAAAATCCTATTCGAATGATTTTGATAGCTTCTTAAGTAATAAAATCACCTCCAAGAAATTGTTTGCGCTATCCAACACCTACTCTTTTCTAAAACAATTTTATGGGTCATGGTATCTTCTTCATATGATTTCAAGATCTCAACATTTCCAATTCTATTGAAAAGTGAAATTACAAAAGTGGAGTGAACGTTTACTTTTTGAAAGTATGACAACATGCCGAAAGAGAAAGAGAACATCCTGAAGATCACGGTATCTGGATTCAAGGTATGATTTATTTTTCATATCCTTAAGGAATGAAGCATCTTTGGATTGATATTTATAAATAATGAGGATATTCGGTCTATAGGAATTGGGTATTAATAAATAAGGTGGAAATGCATAGCTAATGGATCAAGAAGAACGTTGAATGAGTCAGAAGTCTACATATAAGGGCTTCAAGAGTTATGGTGAAATTCTTAAGAGTATTAAATCTCTTTTGATGATGGGGTTACATTAGAAGACTTTTTATAGTATGTGTAACCCTAATGTTTGATATATGAAAATTTTATTCAAGGAATATTTATCTGTTCTTTAGTGGACATAGTTATAAAGAACCATTTGGTTTTATATGATCCTTACTTTTGAGGTAATTATGGGTTGATATATGTTATGATTGAAAGTGAAAGGCATGAGATAAAATTGAGGTTAAATTATTTTATGGTTATTTTTGAAGATTTTATCTCATTTTGGGGAATGTTTTAAGAATTATATAGTTTTGGAAAAAGGACAACACGCAGACCGTGTGACAACCTGTCGCGTCGGACAAAGTTGCAGGAATCGAACCCACAACCAAAGTACGATTGGAATTTATCGCCTACCACTGGACTACGTGAAGTCCCTGGTTAGTTTGACTAATTCTTTTTAGTTAGATGATTTTAGGAATCAAGAGTAATTTTATTTTGGGTAATCTATGGAAATGATTAACCTATCATGGAGGATATGTGATTGGGTTAATTACTTTTCAATATGAGAATTTTAGAGCAACTGATGTTATTTGGAGATAAAAGTTAATTTGTACCTTGGAAGACTATGTGATTAAATCCTTCAAATATTTGGGTTTCAATATTAGTTTGGTTTACTTTGTAGAACTTTATGGACAGTTTTTTATCGAATGGTCCTCATTGAACTTTGGGTTTTGTTGGACAAAGTTTGGAGATTAAGAATAGATTTTCTTTTTATAAAGGGTTATCCTTTTCTGGATTATCTAATCTTGTACTAACCTTTTTGGTTTTGGTTTTGGTTAGAGTCTAAAGACATGGGAAGTATATAGTTCTCTTTTGTGTATTAGGTTATTCTCTAGAAATTGATTATAGTACTCTTAATGCGAACAAGTCTTCCTAAATACTCGTCTTTTAGAGAATATATGAGTTTGATTAAGGAATCTAGTAAAAGTTGAAAGTCTACATGACAAGTAAGTATGTTTAATTATGATTTAGTTAAGCTCGAAAATAAATTCCTCAATAAAAAGTAACTTAAAACAAAAAAAAAGTCTATTAACGTTTCTTACTGGGGAATCGAATACCGTTTAACCCATCACAGGTTTGTGATTTTCTTGTTGTTAACTTTCTCCTAAACATGTTTTCTATCACTCTCCATCAGAACAAGAACATATGTTTTCTCCTACATGTCCATGTTTTCCTACATGCAATCCTAGTGTGGGATCACTCGGGTGACCTCTGTACTTCTCTTTCCTTGTTTTAAAGTGATTGTTTTACCGACTCTTGTTCCGATGTGGGACTTTCAATGAAGTTTCCGAGCCCAATTTTAAAATTGCGAGGACGCAATTCCCAAAAGGGGGGAAGGATGTAACAACCCAGGTAAATAAAGAATATGACATTTTTATATTTATCCCTATTTTTGGAAAAAAATATTAATTTTACTTTAAAGGGAACTCTATGCTCGATGGCGTACCCAATACGCGACAACGAGTTCCTTTGAAATCTTACGTTGCACTATAATAATATTATTTTAAATGGTAGTTAACGCCTAGCCGTTGTAATGGGGGGAATGAAAAGAAATAACTACAAAATTATTATATATGTTTGTCACGTTTTTTTACTTTTTACAATAAATGTTAGAGGATTAAAAATGTGAATAAATTCAATTTTAAGTGTAAACATTCTAATACTCTTTAGAAGGTCGATTAACCGCCTTTTGATGGAGAACCTCTTTTAAATCCACTTTTTGAAAATTTTATGTGTTATATTTGACTAAATAAAATTCTTCTTTAGAATTGGGACATCAAAATTTACTTTGTGTAAATTTTTGGTATTTTTCTGAAAAAGTTCAATTTTTAATGAATAGTGAAAAATGTTGTATATTAATTCAAAACCACTTTTTAATCTAATTTATTTATATGATTAGATTATCTTTTGAATTGGGTTTAAAGTGAAATTAGAATATATTTTTACCATTTAATACAATATTGGTCGTTGGAATTAATTTCACTTTGAAATTGGACTTAAACTAGTGTCAATCTTTTGATACTTAGTGTTTCATAAAAACAAGCTATTTGCTCTATCATCGGGAATTAATTATTAAATTAATTAATGAAACTAATATGTTTTTAATTTTTTAAAATAGAAATCATTTTTGAATTCGGAATATCAAATATATCTTTGGGTGAAGTTTTGGTATTTTTCTGAAAAACACCAATTTTTGATGAATAGTGAAACCACTAAGTGGTACTTATAAAAAACTGATTTTCCGTTTAAATGAAAGTTTTCCATCTTTGTGTTTTGAATTTCACAAATCCGACATACATGGTTGTCATTAAGAAGTAAAATGTGGTTCAATGGGATTAAAATAATTTTTTGGTGAATAGTAACTTATTAAGTTTTTAATCACGATTAGAGGTAATTAGTGTAGTTTAAGGTAAGAATAATGTTTTAATAAAATAAAATGACCTATGAACATGTCCTACCCTCATTTTATGTGTCATGACCGACCACGAAAATCCATGAGTCATCTTGGGGACCCCATGGAGCCACTTTGGTAGGAAAATGACATAAATATCTTTTTATTTAATGTTAAAGTAAAAATGACACAAACTTGAGATGTTTTACTAAAACATTTTTTACATTGGGTTATACAAGTCATATTTTTGACTATAAATAATCAATGGAAAGATAAAACGATTTCCTACATCATAGTAGTTTTTTTATAATTTTTAAACATTAAATAAATTAAATTATTTATGTAATCATGATGATGCAGCGATGACCTCACTATTTAACGATTTAAATAAAATGGAATGATAATGTAAAATCTAAGAGCTACACTTGTCCAAAACCTATTGTATGGGTGGATTTAGAAACCTTATCACCTTATACTCGAATTATATCAATGTGGGACCCTTTATTTCCAAAAAACATTTTCAAATAAAGTATCATTTCTTTACTTTCCAAAAGTGCCCCTCCTCTCCTCTTTTAAAAGGCCCCCACCTCTACCTCCTTACCCACACTTCCAAAGCCTTTTTCTCGGACAACTCCTACTAATTTTTTCTCTCCACATCACTCTCTTACTCCTTGAAGCCTCACTTTGGGCAGAAGTCTTCCCAAGTAAGCCTTTGAGCTCAAACCAAAGGGAGTTACCCGATTTTAAGGTAATTTCTTCACTTGAGTCCTTTTGTTTTATTTTGCTTCTCCAACCCCCTAAACTCTTTTTATTATTTTTTTTTGGAACAAATCCAGTATCTTAATTATAATAGGATGTTTTCATAATAGGTATTCGAGATACACTTACACACACCTACATCTAATGGTTAAAGAACATATTGTTTCTCTGGATGGCGAATTTCTGCCTCCCGAAACGATGATTGTTCAACATTCTTCTAACACCTTAAAAGGTGTCCATTAAGATGACACTATATTTATATATGATATATAATATATTTATTTTTTACTTCTGTATTTTTCATTTATGTCATACCTTTATGGTTTCCATTATGGGTAAACGCGATATCTTCATTTAAGGAAATGCGGACTACCGCCCCCTCAAAGTGATTTGATTCGTTAATACCATATGTGGTACGTATAAAGGATATAATTAATGATATTATATATGATAACATACTAGAATTAAAATACTATTATGTATCATTATGTTTTAATTCCATTAAATATTAAATAGAAATGGAAGTAGCGTTCATGCGTACGTATGACTTACCGTCTCCAAGAACGGTGCATTTCATTTCTTAACTCTAAATGATTATGTAATATTATCATGTATATGTTGGATATATATGATATATATGATATCAAAATCACGAATGTCATTCTGGATATAAATAACCTTTGACCACACGAACAACATGTAATTGTAAGAAGTCCACTTTCAACTTAAGAACCAAATATCGACAAAACAAGCATTATTAACATAATGATTACATAATGTTTATAACATGGAAATAAGTGATATAAAATGAATAATAAGCTTGAAAAATCTTATTAAGAAAGTATAAATTAACTCAAGTTTATTATTCAGGACGTTAAAGAACGATCGAGTCAAGTCGGACCCGAGGTAAGGGACTTCGTCTCAATCTCCTTTCATTGAGGCATATTTCGTTTTATATACAACTTTCTTTTATACGGTGTATAAACCCCTTTGAATTTATCTTTTATACAAAAGGAATAATTTTCTACGAAACATTTTACAAAACGACAAAAAAGAATGTTTCTTTTAACGTACGCGGTGACAATGATTTTTTCCGCCGCCGCGAGTATTATTTGGTCTTTGGCTTCCTCAACAAGCCGTAATGTTTTTTAAAATGAAATAAATACCATATACTCTTTTATGTATTTTGGTATTGAAAATGGTTTTTATAATGGATTTGTTATGTCAATATATTTGAGTGATATATTGTGATCAATGTGTGGAAATGTTTTCTTTCCTTTATGTTTGCTTTATGTCTGATTATTTATTATGGTACTTGGACATTTGACGGGTGGTTACGTGATGAACCATATGACGGGTGGTGCCGTGAATACCAGGATGGGTGGTTACGTTATAACCTCCAATACATTGGGTATGGAAGTCGGCCGTATGGCTATTCCATTAAGTATGTATGGAAGTTGGCCGTATGGCTATTCCATTAAGTGATATGTGTGGAAGTCGATAGAATGGTTATTCCAATTAAGTATGTTTATGTCCCAAGTTACCTTTATATGTTATGTGTTCTTTATATGGGTTTTATGGTAATCCTTTGGCTACAAAAAGGTATGTAATGATATTTTATTCAGTGAAGAGTTTTTACTACTTCATGAAGGTGAAGGTATTACTTTGATAACGTAAAACATGGTTTACTTGATGTTTGAAAACTAACAGTTTTCATTATTTGTGTATCCCTTACAAATCTTTTTATGCTCACCCCATGTTTTTTTTGAAATGTTTTTCATAGGAATTAATGTGGAATAGGGTCAAGGATGGGATCAAGGGGAAGTCATGCTATATAAAACATGGAACTGGACATGTTTCTTTTTAAGGGTTTTTTTATTCTATCAAACTTAGTAGAAGTGTCTACTTTGTAATCTTTTGAGATGTAACAGTTATGTCCTAATTCTCTAAAACACTAAACCTAAAAAGATACTCAATTTGAATTAATCATTTAATTCAATATTAAGTAATGTTTAAGGCCGGGGCCTTATAGTTGGTATCAGTGGTCGGTTTAGATAACTTTAGAGGTTAGGGTGTTTTCTGGGTGTAGGTAAAGGATCCCATATAATAGAGAGGGATATTAATATGTGGAAACATCTGGAGGGTTATGGTAAAATAGGTCGATTTGATAAAAAAACCTGAAAAATGGAGATATAAGGAGGTTGATGGATTAGAGTAATAAAAAAGTTTTTATGTTATCTATAATGGATTATTTTTTTATTATTATATTTTTTTTTCGTATCATGTTAACATATTGATTCTTTTCGACAGATTACACATCAATTATCACAATGGAAGGAAAGATGTATTGCACAACATTATTATCCCTCCCTGATGATTTGATCATCACCATTATGGGAAAAGCCTGTTCGAATGATTTTGATAGCTTCTTGAGTATTCAAATCACCTCCAAGAAATTGTTTGCGCTATCCAACACCTACTCTTTTCTAAAACAATTTTATGGGTCATGGTATCTTTTTCATATGATTTCAAGATCTCAACTTTTCCAATTCTATCGAAAAGTGAAATTACAAAAGTGGAGTGAACGTTTACTTTTTGAAAGTATGACAACATTCCGAAAGAGAAAGAGAACATCATGAAGATCACGGTATCTAGATTCAAAGTATGATTTATTTTTCATATCCTTAAATAATTAAGCATATTTGGATTGATATTTATAAATAATGAGGATATTCGGTCTATAGGAATTGGGTATTAAGAAATATGGTGGAAATGCATAACTAATGGATCAAGAAGAACGTTGAATGAGTCAGAAGTCTACATATAAGGGCTTCAAGAGTTATGGTGAAATTCTTAAGAGGATTAAGTCTCTTTTGATGATGGGGTTACATTAAAAGAATTTTTGGAGAATATATGAGTTTGATTAAGGAATCTAGTAAATGTTTAAAGTCTACATGACAAGTAAGTATGTTTAATTATGATTTAATTAAGCTCGAAAATAAATTCCTCAATAAAAAGTAACTTAAAACAAAAAAAAATTCTATTAACGTTTCCTACTGGGGAATCGAATACCGTTTAACCCATCACAGGTTTGTGATTTTCTTGTGGTTAACTTTCTCCTAAACATGTTTTCTATCACTCTCCATCAGAACATGACCCTATGTTTTCTCCTCCATGTCCATGTTTTCCTACATGGAATCCTAGTGTGGGTTCACTCGGGTGACCTTTGTACTTCTCTTTCCTTCTTTTAAAGTGATTGTTTTACCGACTCTTGTTCCGATGTGGGACATTCAATGAAGATTCCGAGCCTAATTTTAAAATTGTGAGGATGTAATTCCCAAAAGGGGGGAAGGATGTAACACCCTAGGTAAATAAATAATATGAAATTTTTATATTTATCCCTATTTGTGGAAAAAATATTAATTTTACTTTAAAGGGAACTCTATGCTCGATGACGTACCCAATACGCGAGAACGAGTTCCTTTGAAATCTTACATTGCAATATAATAATATTATTTTAAATGGTAGTTAACGCCTTGCCGTTGTAATGGGGGGAATGAACAGAACTAACTACAAAATTATTATATATGTTTGTCAAATATTTTTACTTTTTACAATAAATTTTAGAGGATTAAAAATGTGAAAAAATTCAATTTTAAGTATAAACATTCTAATACTCTTTAGAAGGTCGATTAACCGCCTTTTGATGGTGAACCTCTTTTAAATCCACTTTTTGACAATTTTATGTGTTATATTTGACTAAATAAAATTATTCTTTAGAATCGGGACATCAAAATTTACTTTGTGTAAATTTTTGGTATTTTTCCGAAAAAGTTCAATTTTTAATGAATAGTGAAAAATGTTGTCTATTAATTCAAAACCTCTTTTTAATCTAATTTATTTATATAATTAGATTATCTTTTGAATTGGTTTTAATGTAAAATTAGAATATATTTTTACCATTTAATACAATAGTTGTCGCTGGAATTAATTTCACTTTGAAATTAGACTTAAACTAGTGTTAATCTTTTGATACTTATTGTTTCATAAAAACACGCTATTTGCTCTGATAGTGGGAATTAATTATTAAATTAATTAATGCAACTAATATGTTTTGAATTTTTTAAAATAGACATCATTTTTGAATTTGGAATATCAAATATAGCTAAGGGTGAAGTTTTGGTATTTTTCTGAAAAACTTCAATTTTTGATGAATAGTGAAACCACTAAGTGGTACTTATAAAAAACTGATTTTCCGTTTAAATGAAATTTTGCCATCTTTGTGTTTTGAATTTGAAAAATCCGACTTACATGGTTATCATTAAGAAGTAAAATTTGGTTTAATGGGATTAAAAATAATTTTTTGGTGAATAGTAACTTATTATGTTTTTAATCGCGATTAGAGGTAATTAGTGTAGTTTAAAGTAAGAATAATGTTTTAATAAAATGAAATGACCTAGACACATGTCCTACCCTCATTGGATGTGTCAGGGCCGACCAAGACAATCCATGAGTCAACTTGGGGACCCCATGGAGCCACTTTGGTAGGAAAATGACATAAATATCTTTTTATTTAATGTTAAAGTAAAAATGACACAAACATGAGATGTTTTACTAAAACATTTTTTAAATGGGGTTATACTAGTCAGAGTTTTGACTATAAATAATAAATGGAAAGATAAAAATATTTCATACATCATAGTATTTTGTTTATAATTTTTAGACATTAAATAAATTAAATTTTTTATGCCATCATGATGATGCAGCGATGACCTCACTATTTAACGATTTAAATAAAATGGAAATATAATGTAAACTATAAGACCTACACATGTCCAAAACCAATTGGATGGGTGGATTTCGAAACTTTATCACCATATCCTCTATGTATATCAATTTTGTACCCTTTAAATCCGAAACTCATTTTCAAATAAAGTAACATTTCTTTACTTTCCAAAAGTGCCCCTCCTCTCCTCTTATAAAAGGCCCCCACCTCTACCTCCTTACCCACACTTCCAAATCCTTTGGATAGGCCAACCCCTACCCATTTTGTCTCTCCATATCCCTCTATTATTCCTTGAAGCCTCACTTTTGGCAGAAGTCTTCCCTTGGAATCCTTTGAGCTCAAACCAAAGGGAGTTAACCGATTTTAAGGTAATGTCTTCACTTGATTCCTTTTTTTTTATTTTGATTCTCCAACCCCCTAAACTCTTTTTATTCTTTTCTTTTGTAACAACTCCAGTATCTTCAATATACTAGGATGTTTTTATAAGAATGATTCGATCTACACTTACACACACTTACATTTAATGGTTAATGAACACATTGTTTCTGTGGATGTCGAATTTCTGCCTCCCGAAACGATGATTGTTCAACATTATTATAACCCCTTAAAAGGTGTCCATTAAGATGAAACTATATTTATATATGATATATAATATGTTTATGTTTTAATTCTGTATTTTTCATTTATGTCATACCTTTATGGTTTCCATTATGGGTAAACACGATATCTTCATTTAAGGAAGTGCGGACTACCGCCCCCTCAAAGTGATTTGATTCGTCAATACCATATGTGGTACATATAAAGGATATAATTAATGATATTATATATGATACCATACTGGAATTAAAATACTATTCTGTATCATTATGTTTTAATTCTATTAAATATGAAATAGAAATGGAAGTAGCGTTCATGCGTACGTACGGATTACCGTCTCCATGAACGGTGCATTTCATTTCTTAACTCTAAATTATTATGTAATATTATAAATACATGTATATGATGGATATATAAGATATATATGATATCCAAATCAGGAATGTCATTCTGGATATAAATAACCTTTTACCACACGAACAACATGTAATTGTAAGAAGTCCACTTTCGACTTAAGAACAAAATATCGATAAAACAAACATTATTAACTTAATGATTACATAATGTTTATAACATAGAAATAAGTGATATAAAAGGAATAATAAGCTTGAAAAAGGTTCTTAAGCATGTAGAAATTAACTCAAGTTTATTATTTAGGACGTTAAATAATGATCGAGTCAAGTCGGACCCGAGGTAAGGGACATCGTCTCAATCTCCTTTCATTGAGGCATATTTCGTTTTATACACAACTGTCTTTTATACGGTGTATAACACCCTTTGAATTTTACTTTTATACAAAAGGAATATTTTTCTACGAAGCTTTTTACAAAACGAAAAAAAATAATGTTTCTTTTAACGTACGCTGTGACAATGACCTTTTCCTCCACCGCGAGTATTATTTGGTCTTTGGCTTCCTCAACAAGCCGTAATGTTTTTTAAAATGAAATAAATACCATATAATCTTTTTTGTATTTTGGTATTGAAAATGGTTTTTATAATGGATTTGTTATGTCAATATATTTGAGTGATATATTGTGATCAAAGTGTGGAAATGTTTTATTTCCTTTATGTTTGCTTTATGTCTTATGATTTTATAATGGTACTTGGACATTTGACGGGTGGTTACGTGATGAACCATATGACGAGTGGTGCCATGAATACGAGGATGGGTGGTTACGTTATAACCTCCAATGCATTGGGTATGGAAGTCGGCCATATGGCTATTCCATTAAGTATGTATGGAAGTTGGTCGTATGGCTATTCCCTTATGTGATATGTGTGGAAGTCGACCGAATGGTTATTCCACTTAAGTATGTTTACATCCCAAGTTACCTTTATATATTATGTGTTCTTTATATTGGTTTTATGGTAATCCTTTGGTTACAAAAAGGTATGTAATGATATTTTATTCAGTAAAGAGTTTTTACTACTTCATGAAGGTGAAGGTATTACTTTGAAAAAGTTATACATGGTTTACTTGATGTTTGAAAAACTAACAGTTTTCATTCTTTGTGTATCCCATACTGAGCTTTTTATGCTCACCCCATGTTTTTTTAAATGTTTTTCACAGGACTTAATGTGGAATAGGGTCAAGGATGGGATCAAGGGAAATTCATGCTATATAAAACATGGAACTGGACATGTTTCTTTTTAAGGGATTTTTTTTATTCTATGGAAACTTAGTAGAAGTGTCTACTTTGTAATCTTTTGAGATGTAACAGTTATATCCTAATACTCTAAAACACTAAACCTGAAAAGATCCTCAATGTGAATTATTCATTTAATTCAATGTTAAGTAATGTTTAAGGTCTGGGCCTTATAGATAACTTGGATAAGTATATCTTGGTGTTTATCATCCTCTCATTTTATTTGATGATTTTACAGATATACTCACATTGAACTTTTTGGTTTTAGTAAATGGATGGATCTAGAAGGCACCAAAGTAACAGTGGATTTGAAGAAAACTGTGACGGTTTTATGAAAGAACAACTGAATGATATGGGAGATGCAATGAGAACTCTTATGGTTATCCTCAACCAAATATCTGAAGTCATGATTGACCACCTGAACCTTAGTGATTTTTATAAGGCATGGTATATGTGAGAAACAAATCCCTACAGAAGATCAGGTAATAATCATAAAGGTAAGTATGTTGAAAAACCTATGTGTCAAATATGTGGAAATAAACACATAGGAAAATGTTTCAAAGGGACAGAAAGATGCTATATATGTGGAAATGAGGGTCATAAAGCAAGAACCTTCCATGGAAAAAAGGAAGCATCTAGTTGACTCTAGGAAAGGGAAAGAAGTCATTTCTGAAGGATCAATTGAATGTTTTAAATGTGGTGTGCATGGTCATTATAAAAACACATGTCCTACGAAGATTTTTCGGGAAATGGGTCACCAAGATTGTACAAATATCAATTTACCAATACCTAATGCCATTCCGATTGAGGATAAAGAAACTGACAATGAAGAATGAAAGGTATGGAATATTTCTTAACTTATGTCTTCCAATTATTGGAATCTTAGGATATGATTCATGATTTTGTTTGTAGGAAAGAAGTATTTAAGAATAAGTTAAAAAGGAATGGATAATGGATCATGAAGAATTTTGAATGAGTAAGAAGTCATCATATAAGGGATTCAAGAGTTATGGTATATTTTAGGATGGTGAAATTCTTAGATGTATTAAGTCTCTTTTGATGATGGGGTTTAATTAGATGACTATTTATAGTAACCCTGATGTTTGATATACAAAAATTTTATTTAAGGAATATTTGTCCTTTCTTTTGTGGATATAGTAAAAAAGAACCATTTGGGTTTATATGATCCTTGAATTTGAGGCAATTACTGGTTAATACATTTTGGGTTGCAAAATAGATGTTATCAGATAACCTTTGTGGTTAAAATATGTTAGGGTTATTTTTGATGAATTTATCCCTTTTTGAGGAATGTTAAAAAATTACATAGTTTTTGAAAAGGGACAACAAGCAGACCGTGTGACAACCCATCACGTCGGACGAAGCTGCAGGAATCAAACCAACAACCAAATTGCAACTGGTATTTATCGCCTACCACTGGACTATGTGAAGTCCCTGGTTAGTTTTAATGATTCTTTTTAGTTAGAAGATTTTATGAATTAATAGTAAGTTGTTTTTTTATCAATGGAAATGATTATCCTATCATGTAGGATATGTGATTAGGTTAATTACTTTTCAGTATGAGATTGTAAGAGTAACTGATGTTATTTTGGAGAAAAATGTTAAAATTTATCTTAGGAGACTATGTGATTAAATCCTTCAGAGAATTGGGTTTCAATATTAGTTTGGTTTACTTTGTAGAATTTTATGGATAGATTTTTATTGAGAGGTATTTTTTGAACTTTGGGTTTTAGTTTTGGTTAAGGTCTAAAGACATGGGAAGTATATAGTTCTCTTTTGTGGATTAGGTGATTCTCTAGAAGTTTATTATAGCTCTCTTAATGTGAATAAGTCATCCAAAATACTCTTCTTTTGGAGGAAATATGTTTGTTCGTGTAAGAAATCAAGTAATATTTGAAAGTCAACATGACAATTAAGTATGCTTCCTTATGTTTTAGTTAAGCTCATAAATAAATTCCTCAATGAAAAGTAACTTAAAAAAAATGTTGTCTGTTAATTTTTTCTACTGGGGAATCAAATACCGTTTAACCCATCACGAGTTTGTGATTTTATTGTTGTTAACTTTCTCATAGACATGTTTACTATCACTCTCCATCAAAACATGACCCTTTTTTTTCCTCCATATCCATATTTTTCATAATTGGAATCCTATTATGGGTTAACTCGGGTGACATTTGTACTTCTCTCCCATTATTTTAAAGTGATAGTTTTACCAACTCTTGTTCCGATGTAGGATTTTCAATAAAGCTTCCAAGACCAATTTTAAAATTGTTAGGACGCAATTCCCAAAAGGGGGGAAGGATGTAACACCCTAGGTAAATAAAGAATATGACATTTTCATATTTATCCATATTTTTGAATAACATATAAATAATACTTTAAAGGGAATGATATGCTCGAGGGCGTACCCAATACGCAACATCGAGTTTCTTTTAAATCTTACGTTACACTCTATTAATAAAATAATATTATTTTAAAAGGTACATAACGCATAGCCATTGTAATAGAGGAAATGAACGGAACTAGATACAAAATTATTACATATGTTTGTCAAATATTTTTACTTTTATCCAATAAATGCTGGAGGCATAAAATGCAAATGAGTCCAATTTTAAGCAAAAATCTTCTAATATTCTTTAAAAGGTCGATTAACCGACTTTTGATGGAAACCCCTTTTTAAATATTATTTTGACAATTTTATATTTTGTATTTGACAAAATAAAATCCTTCTTTAGAATCTAGACATCAAAATTTAATTTGTGTAAAATTTTGTTATTTTTCCGATAAAGATCATTTTTATTGAAAATGTTACATTTTAATTCAAAACCTCCTTTTAATATGATTTATTTATATGGATATATTATATTTTTAATTTATATGAGAGTGTATTTAGAATATATTTCTACCATTTAATCTAATGGCAGTCATTGGAATTAATTTCACTTCGAAATTGGACTTAAACTAGTGTCAATCTTATAATAGATGTTGTTTCTTAAAAACATGGTATTTGTTTTGACAGCAGGAATTAAATATTAAATTAATTAATTCACCATATATGTTTTGAATTTTGTAAAATATACATCATTTTTTAATTCAGAATATCAAATATAGATTAGGGTGAATTTTTGGTATTTTTCTGAAAAACATCAATTTTTGATGAATAGTTAAACCACTAAGTGGTAGTTTAAAAAATGATTTTTTGTTTAAATAAAACATTACCACTTCTATGATTTGAATTTCATAAAACCCACAGAAATGGTTGAAATTAGGATGTAAAATGTGGTTCAATGGGATTAAAATAATTTTTTGGTGAATAGTAACTTTTATGTTTTTAATCGCGATTAGAGGTAATTAGTGAAATTTAATGTAAAAATAATGTTTTAATTATACAAAATTATCTAGAAACATGTCCTACCCTCATTTTATGTGTCATGGCCGACCATGAAAATCCATGGGTCAACATGGGGACCCCATGGAGCCACATTGGTTGAAAAATGACATAAATAACTTTTTATTTTAAGTTAAATTAAAAATGTCACAAGCATGAGTTGTTTTACTAATACAATTTTTAAATGGGGTTATAAAATTTATATTTTTGAATATAAATATTCATTAGATTTATAAAAATATTTTCTACGTCATGATAAATATTTTTAATTATTTTTAGAAATTAAATAAATTAAATTATTTATGACATCATTATGATGGAGTGATTACCTCATTAATAAAGGATTTAAATAAAATGAAAAGATAATGTTAAAACTATAACTTAAACGTGTAAAATTCCTATTGTATGAGTATATTTCAAACCCTTAGCATAATATCCTCGAAATAAATCAATTTGGGACCTTTAAAATCCAAAAATCATTTGAAAATAAAGTAACATTTTGTAACTTTCCATGAGCGCCCCTCCCTTCCTCTTAAAAAAGGCCCCCACCTCTACCACCTTACTTACACCTCTCAAGCCTTTGACTCGGCAAAAACCTGCTCATTTTGTCTCTCCATATCCCTATATTACTCCTAGAAGCCTCACGTTGGGCAGAAATCTTCCCACATAAGCCTTTGAGCTCAAATCAAAGAGAGATACCCGATTTTAAGGTAATGTCTTCACTTGTGTTCTTTTGTTTTATTTTTCTTCTAAAACCCCCAAAACTCTTTTTATTCCTTTATTTTGTAACAAATACAGTATCTTAAATATACTAGGATTTTGTTATAATAAGGATTCAAGCTACACATACACACACCTACATCTAATTGTTAATGAACATACTATTTTTGTGGATGGTGAATTTATACCTCACGAAACAATCATTGTTCAATATTATTTTAACACCCTCAAAGGTGGCCATTAAGATGTCACTATATTTATATATGATATATAATATGTTTATGTTTTACTTAAGATTCTGTATTTTTCATTAATGGCATACCTTTATGGTTTCCATTATGGTTAAACACGGTATCTTCATTTTAGGAAGTACGGACTATCGCCCCCTCAAAGTGATTTGATTCGTTAATACCATATGTGGTACGTATAAAGGATAGATTTAATGATATTATATATTATACCATATTGGAATTATAATACTATTATGTATCATTATGTTTTGATTCCATTAAATAAGAAATATAAATGGAAGTAGCGTTCATGCGTACGTTTGGGTTACCGTCTCCATGAACGATGCATTTCATTTCATACCTCTAAATGTTATGTAATATTATAAATGCATGTATATAATGGATATATATGATATATATGATATATAAATAATTAATATAATTCAGGATATAATATATATTTTACCATATGAACAACTTGTAATTATAAAGAGTTTATTTTTGACTCAAGTAGCAATGATCTAAAAAACGACCATTATTAACTTAAATAATTTCATAGTGTTCATAGAATTGTAGTAAGTGATATAAAAGGAATAATTAACTTGAAAAAGGTTCTTAAAAATGTATAAATTAAATCAGGTTTATTATTCAGGAGGTCAAAGAACGATTGAGTCAAGTTGGACCTGAGGTAAGGGATCCTACCTCTCTCTTTCTTTTTAAGTACACTATTTTATGTCATTCCTTTTAAGCTCATATTTCTTATGATTGGGATGTTATTTTATATTAATATTACTTTACTTTTTATTTTAATTTGATGATAGACCCTATTTTCTCTCATCAATCCATTTTGGAGGTTTTATTTGGCGCTGTTAGGCTGCTGAAATTTCGTAAGGGGATTTTTATCTCACTTTGTGTTTTCATGAGATTCATGCTACATTTGTCAATATTTCATTTTGAGTGGTGTATGTACTGTCCATTATTCTACTATTTGTGTAACATACTTTTATTTATGAGTATTTACATCAATGTTGTATAGTCTTTCTTTAATGGGGTGTACGTTTCTAAAGTTACCCAAATAGGTAAGGGAACCTTTCACCCTCCTCTTTTTAAAAGACTTCGTTTGTTATGTCTTTTAATTTTCATCCTATTATGTGGGGATATGTTCTTATATATCCTTATTGCTGTAAATTTTGTGTCCAAGAGATGAGATACCCTTTATCTCTCTCTTAAACTCTTTTTCAAAAATTTGATGTGACGCCATTAGGCTGTCAAGGGAACTTCTTAACCCAATTTCGATTTCTTTGGGTTCAACATGTAGTTATTGAATATGTCATCCTTTTAATATGTGTGAATGACCTTTTATTATTTCACACATAATATCCACTTATATTGGGTGTATTTATATTTTTCGCACATAATTATGAGATTGATTTATCCTTAATTTAAGGATACCATCTTTATAATGGATTTTATCTCAATTTACATTTCCATTGAGACTTCATTGTTGTTATGCACCAATTCAGTCTTATATGGTGTAT
The DNA here is from genome assembly GCA_963277665.1 of Viscum album. NCBI lineage: Eukaryota > Viridiplantae > Streptophyta > Magnoliopsida > Santalales > Viscaceae > Viscum > Viscum album. Next base: position 368,979,115 of record OY728137.1, read on the forward strand.
ATTTTGTCCTTTGGAATATTATATCATGAATCCATTTATTCTCATGACATTATAATGTTTTTATTAAATATTATTCCTCAATTATTGTATTCAAGTGTCTCTCATTTTTTTAAAAACCCTTTAACTAAAATATCATTTTAAATGTTTTAAAGATTTAATCTTATAAATATTTATCATTAATATCCATGTTTTCAAAATGGTTTTAAGGATTTATTTATATTGATATTAATGGTTTTAAATGTTAAAAGCTTCAATGTGGTGTGAGACACTTTGATTTAAAAATTTCTTTATTAAATGTTTTAAATGGTTTTGAAAATGGTTTTTAGAATGGATTCATTATTTCAATATCTTAAAATGTTATATTGTTATTGAAGTGTGGGAATTTTGTCTTTCATTTATGATTAAGTTATGGGATATGATTATGTTATGGTTCTTGGGAATTGTTATGAAGACGGGTGGTTTCGTCATAAACTAAGGGCGGGTGAGCCCGATATAGCTCTCCAATTCATTGGGTAATGCGAGGGAGTTAAACTCTAAGGTTTCTCCAAAAAGATTTAGTTAATATACTATGATGGGTATTCCAAACTTAATCAAGAGGGTTACTCCCTACGTGAGAATGTTATGAATGCATCAAGATACCTTTATGTCTTATGATTTCTATGATTTATTCATGATTTTATGATGTATGTTAGAGTGATTATGTTTTATGGGTAAAGTATGATTTCATTCTTATGTATATATGTACTCATGTTTCCTTTCTAGACTTTTTATAACCCTTACTGAGCTTTTTATGCTCCTCCCAAGTTTTTGAAATGTTTTTCACAGGTCAAGGGAATGGTACATGAAATGACGATAGTGTCAAGGAAGTGTCAAGAAAGAATCCATGTTTTATTTTAAATATGTTTCCGTTGATGGGAAAAATGAATACTATCTTTTATGTAACCACTTTGTTTAAATGTGGAATGTAATGCATGTTTTATGATCTAATTCTCTAAAACTCTAAACTTGAAAAGATCCTCAATGTGTAATCTTGTAATAACTCAATATTAAGTAAGGTTTAAGGATGGGGACTCATACTAATGAACCTATAATGATCCATATTCTTGTACACAAGGTTATGGAATTGTTAATTAATCAATATAATGTGTTTATATTGGAATTTAATGTAAACAAAGCATTCAGATACAAGGTAAGGTGAAATTCTCGGACCAAACATTCTTTCTTCAGGTTCTCCATATTTCAATCAATTTTTGGTATTTTCACTCCAAAATATTATTTTTTTTCACAATTATATGACCTTATATGTGATACAAATGTTTTCCACTTGGTTATATGTTAAAAAAATGTTTTCCAAAACAACTCTTCATTCAAAAACACACCTTTTACCTCTCACTCAAGGTTGATGGTTATTGTATCAAGTATGTTATTCCCAATTTATTTTGAGAATCCAAAGTTTATGAATGTGTTATTTGGAGATGAAACCCATTACTTTCCATGGATTAGTTTTGTTCATTTTTTCTATACATTCTATGTGGAATGCATGATTATTATATTGCTATGATGTGTCGGGTGCACCCAGATTATATAGCGCAATATGAATGTTGGAATGTGACTGGGGTGCCCAGAATTATACAGAGCTCCAATACCTTGGGTAAAGTGATTAATATCATGAGTAGAAGGGAAATGATGGAAGAAAATGATTCTATAATTGTTCACAACTATTTGTGGTATATGACCACAAAGTCATGATGTCTCATTTTTATGCATTTCCACATTTCATTTCTTTAATTAATGTTTCCTCTCATGATTTTGATGATGATGTTATCGGTATGATCATCATATGATATATTTTTCTTATCTGTCCTCTTACTGGGATTTTAGATCAACCCTTTTTATGTATATTCTTAGGTGACTACATGTACTAAGGATAGGTAAAGTTCAAATAAGAAGTTAGAGGGGAAACAATTAAATAAATTTTTATGCTTGATGTTGTAATCGTTATGTATTGTCATAGTTTTTCCAGGACACTAATCCTTTGGATCATCTATGTGTAATACTATTATGCTGTTTATCTTTAAATGATTTAATAGTAATTTAAGAAAATTTAGGGTTTTCATATGTAATATTTGACATGTAGCTTTACAAGAGTTATAAAATTGAGATGAATATTAATAGGACCCTTCATAACATAATTTAATTTTCTATAGTTTAGTCTCTATGATACCTTCATAGAAGCATTCTAAACCTCATTTTATAGAATCCATATTTACCAAAATAGAATTTAATGAAATTAGGGACTGGTCAAATCTTTTCATGGGTGGGTATCAAGAGTTATATCATGTGAAATATTAATGATACATAAAATCTAGCCTTTTCCCATCCAGAATTTTTACACATCATGTAGTTATTACACCAAATTTAAATATGGAACCATGTGTACCAAAATCTCAACATTTGGCTTCTAGGTAATCGTCACTTGTATCGAGGAGTGACACATATTTTTATGCTAAGAAAACTAACAATAATAATTATAGATGATTTTATCCACTTTACAACCTATAAATCATTATTTAGTTGCACTAGAACATGACACGTAAATATTATAGTACCATAAAAGTCTGTTTTATTCTCCAAACTACACATTAAATATCATTTCATTGGTTCTAATCCTTGTACGTACTCCATGACCATCCTCAATATTCAGGTGTTTCACTACGAGTGAAGCTCACGACATAAACTGTATTTTTTCTCCTTTTAAAATTATTTTTTTATATCCTGTTATAACACACAATATAGGATAAACCATTAAAATATGGAAAATAATAGTCATTTAGGTTGATAAATCAGTATATTAAATCACCATAAAATATATACCTATAATACCAATGTCAAATACACCCACAATTGAAATCATAATTCTTTTCAAGGTTGGAATCTCGACATAATACCATGGAGGCTCACTTTACCAAAGTTTAAATTCAATTTCATCAAATGAAATTTATATAATGGAAAATTAAATGTGTGATCATCACATGTAGAAAATTTATCAATGGATAATATTTCAAAAAATACAAACCAACCATGTATTTCAATTTTACTCTTTTGAAATAGACAGCCCTTTTTGTTCGTCCATTTTCATTTTTAAATTCATTATTTAAATAAATACATTTTTAATTTACCACACATGAATTTTTCCAATCATCATCAAGGTAAGAATGAGTAATATGATATACATACCTAATGAACATGTCACATACTATAGGCATGCACGACATCTAAAATATATACTATGTAAAGATAGAATCATAATTTATCATGATAAAATTGCCTTTTAGGATTAAATATTTTAGAGGCTTAGGTTAGCATGTTAAATTATTTTATAAATAATTCTCATGAAGGATTTTTTATCTAATATTCCTTACATGAGAATCAAAAATTTCATAATCAAAGTCTCCACTTCTTCAAGTATCTTAGAGATGACTCATGATGAGATGCAATGAAATAAATGAAAACCCTAATTTATTAATATATTTCTGTTATTTTTTGAATGTTTATTATATGGAATATTGTCATATCCCCCACCTAAAACCAAATTTTCTCTTCATGAAACTATTTATAATAGTCTTAACAAGATCATCAGTCAAACAATTGTTATTTTTTAATTTCCTGAGATAAGACAAGTTTTTTCTTTCTCACTTTTTATTTTTTTAAAGGGTGTAAAATAAATAAAATTATTGTGCCTTCCCCAAATCTCATGAATTTTCCCCTAGAATTATTGATTAAAAGAATTTTGGTCCCTTATGATAATTTTTTGTTCCCCAAAATAATATTTTTAATCATGAAAAATATTTAGAGGAATGTTAGAAAGGATAATATGGGCATGAAAAATGGTTTATTTTCTAAAAAGGATATTCATAGATCCTATAGGATCTAAAAATAGATAAATGTAAGGTAGTTATCAGGATAAGGGCTAACAAAAGATGTCTCAATCATATTAAAAGTAATTTTATTCTGTCATAGCATTGAAAAGATGCAATGACATTTGTAGAATAGAACATATTTGAGTTTTACAAAAATATACTATATAATGAATTAGAAATACTAGAATCTGAGGATATATAATGAATGAGAAAGAAGGTTGGAAAAATAACTAAAGGAAGTTAAAGCAAATAATTAAATCAATTAATTAAAATATAAAAACATTAATGTATCGATAAATATCATAAAAACTAATAAAAAATGATCAATATGCTCTTAAAATCATTATTTTTATAATCATAATCCACAAGACTATCCCTACAAATTATTGTCCCCATTTTTCTCATTAAAATTTATTGAAAACACATTTTTAATTCAAGGCATGTTAGTTATAAAAAATAGATTATATATCCTAATTAAATTGATTGATGCAAGGATCAAGTGTAGAAATGTAATTGGTAGTTAAAAGATATAAATAAATTTAAGGATTATTTATGAATTGAAACACATACTCACATTTGAGTTATGATTTGAAGTCGGCTGCATATGTTCTGCATGCTCTGGATCACGACATAAACATCTCTCGAGATGTGAAATTGTTTTATAGGCTCTTTTTGTGTTTCCGACTTCATGGTACCATCTTGGGTTTTGATGGTTACCAAATTTAAACAAGAAAAATTAAATTAATAAGAAATTATCAATGAATTTTGAATTATTTTACCTAAGATAATTCAATCATAAATACTAAATAATGAAATATACAAAAAACATAGGTTTCCACTTGGATGTTATTTTATTTACCACTGTAAGCTCAACCATATAACCTTTAATTATAAATCATGTGATGAATGATTGAAAACTTAATAACTATTCTGGGTATATAAATGGTCTTAGTTTTTTAATATCCATGTTGGCATGTCCCTGTTATCTCTCTATAAAGAGATTCATTCTAACTATAGGAAGTTGTAGGTAAATCTATGATGGACTGAACCACCATTTCTTCTTCAATCCTATTGAACTAAATATATATTCATTTACCATACATACATGTATTATTTTATTATATTTATTGGAATCAATATCTCCTCTAATTTCCTCAATCTTGGTCCCCAACTTGACCTTCTTATTCAATTGAGAATCCTCCTAGAATAGAGTAGATAACTCATGTGCCTATTCAATTTTAGCGACATCCTCAAATAAAGTTGTGTTTTCTTCTCAAAATTCATTTTTCTCTGTCACTTCACAATTATTAATTACTTGATAGATTTTTAAACTTACTTTATCCTAGAAAAATATCTTGTAATGTTCTCTAGTTTCAACATCGATTAGTGCACACCTAATGGCTAAAAATGGTCTCCCCATACTGAGTGGATTTTTCACCTCTTCCATATATAGATATCTAGAGTCCACTTTAAAGTTAAACTTGTTAGCATTAATCAGTATATCCTCAATAAATTCTCAAGGGTATTTAAATGTTGAGTGTGAAAAATCCAGTAGAACTATTTTTAGATTTAGGCCCTCATATCACAAATTATTGAATACTGTGTATGACATGATATTGACTCTCAAAACTAAAGAACAAAATTATTTTACACATTCTTTGGAACCAATAATAATTGGAGTCAAAATCATACCTATATAATGTAATTTTTTTTAAAATTTACTTGATACCACTGATGAACAATGTCACGTGCGTTGAATAGTGCCAACCTATTCCAGCTTATTCTTATTGGTTACCAACCCTTTCGTGAATTTTTTATATGATGGAATTTTTATGAGAGCCTCTAAAAAAAGAAAATTAATATGAATTTTTTTAATGTTTTACAAAAATTTAATTTCTTGTGTATTATTATTTACTTATACCATTCCTTATAGAAAAGTGTGAATTAGATTTTAGAGATGTATTTGTTCTTTATCTTCTTCATCTACACGTTGCCGGATATTCTAAACATCATTTACTCTTCCTTATACTAGTTTTTTTCGATTAAAATCTATACCTCTCCTTGGGTTCACTTCCCACTTCTAAGTAGTAAAAAATTCAAATCATCATGTGAGCATATATAAGGTAATCTTGAAGTTCCCATATTTTTATCTCTTTATGATATTCAAAATTTTGGCTAGCATTATGTTATATATTCCTCAATTATGCATTTTTCTTTGTTGATTCTTCTTTTATTCCCTTGACTAAAACCGTAGTTGTGGTCATGAAAGTTTCCAGAATCTCTTCTAATGTATGGACTAGGCATGTCAATGTGCACCCTTGGGGGTTTTATTGTTGGTAACATTGTTTAATTTTGTTCATATCCTTTTCTCTGTTATTATTGCATCCACCATCACTAAAATTGATTACCATGATTTTAATCTACTTAAATTTTATTTTTTATACATGTACAACGGAGGTTCTGATTTTGGGATATATTGTCCATTTTCTTTGTTAATGAATCTAGTTTTACAACATCCTGTCATTATTGTGGGTTTCATGAATGAATTTTCATTTCATCCCCTCTCATTGACACTGGAAACTATTGCTTGCCATTTCATACAATAATTTGTAGCCCACATTGGTAAATTTCTTAATCAATTATTCTCTAGCTACAATAAATATAATCAACTTGTTTCCATGTGAAAACTCCCTTATATAATGGTTTGATTAGAAGTTATAGTTGTATACCATGAAGGGGGGATTTTCAATTCATATCATTATATTGATCACATATATAATATAGATATTCAAAATTAAATTGAATAATGTTTAGAATATTTATGGGAATGTACATTTCCATAGAAGGAGGAAATATGTGGGTTGTAATTTTCTTGGATATATCACCCCATGTAGAGAAATAATGTATATGGGAGCATCATATCCAATGTCAAAAACATTCACATAATGATATTTAGAAAATAATGAGTCTTATCGCCTCACTCGAACCATTATAAAATTGAAATTTGCTACATGGATTAAAGAAGCTTCCTAGATTTTTTTGGACCATCATGTTTTATTCTAGTGGATTTTACACTGTTCAAGATCCTAAAAATTATTGTATGCTTGATCTTGATTTTTTTTTGAAGCAACATGGGGTGCTTGGTTAATTTCTTTCAATCCCTTATTTGATGGAATCCTATATTCTGTGATAATCCCAAATCGTAGAACTCTTTGAATAAACCTGAAAACATGGTTTTTCTTAGTGCCCGCCATGGAAATAATGACTTTGCTCTGTGGGAATGGTTTAGAATGGGGTGTGGTCTCAATGATTTCTTTACTATTTGGTTGAGTGTTACAGTTGTGTATTAATGATCAAAATATGATAAATTTACCATAAAATAACCATAAAAAATAGTGGAATATATATAAATAAACAAATTAAAAATTTAAATTAATAACCTAATAACTAACATATAAATTTCCCCAGAAACAATGCCTATTTTGACAAGAACATGGCACATCATTATTTACTTTTGAGTCTAATCAGAGTGCAAAATTAATAAAAACTGAAAATCTACTACTCAATTATATAAAATGTATTGTTTTAGAAATTTTTATGTTAAAACTATAAAGATAATAAATTAGGTTTATTATATTTTCAAAAGATTTATTATTATTAAATTTAAGAATGTTGTAAATAAAAGATGGGTTAGATTTATATTATGAAAACAAAATATCAAATAAAATAATATTTATTTTTTTGAAATCAGATTTTAAAAGTGTGCCATGGTTTAGAAAATATAGGGTTCAATTGAAATTTGATTTTAAAAATTATTTTCCTTAATCAATGGTTGGTTTTAGATTCTGGATGAGGGAGATACAATTTTCAATATGTCCCTTCCTTTTTGTGGAAAACCCCTAATTCCCTTTGTCTAGAAATCTATGATTTCACGAATTAAATTTTTTCGCGATACCATATTAAAATTTTATTTAATGAAACCTTAAATAACTATAAAATGCGAAATAAGGTATTTCCATATCAAGTAGTGAATACAATGGCGATTTGATATCTCTTACCTTGATTGCAATGATAATAACAGATTAATGAACATATTTTTTAAAACCCAATTGCACATGAAACCTCAAATTACCAAACACTAGAAGGCTTATCATATATGATAAAAACAACCAATTAGTATTAATTTTTTTTTAATTTTTCATATATCTTCAATGTAATAAAAAATTATTTTCTCACCTATTTCTTTAAAATAATTTAATCAATTATTTAGAAAACCTAATAAAAAAAATTCACAATCTCCGTTGGTTCAACAGAGAACTCTCTAATAATTTTTTTAATTAATTTAGTAGAATAGTAGCAATTTTTTAGAAATTTGAATTTTGATTAGACCCATAGGGAAATATCATCACCCCACGGTCATGTCAAAAATTGGCATTACTGTCAGAGATCAAGCTTAGATTAGTTTTGATAGGCCCATGGGGGATTTTTATTTCTTTATAGGTATAATAATAAAAAAATATTATAATAACTCAAACTATGATATCTTATTAATTAAAATATAGTAGTTAGTAATGTTATATGTTGAATCCAAAGTGATGGTGAATTAATTTGGTTAAAATTTCAAGTTGATTTTTTTATTAAATTGATGAATGTGGTGAGGAAAGGATGAGTTATATTGAATTTATAAAAATTACTGCTGAATGGAAAATAGTTATATTTGTTTGAAATTAGATATGAAAAGTGTGCCTAGAATTTTAAATTTCTAGGATTAGTTGGAATTGGATTTTAGAAAATATGTTTATTATTCTATGAATAGTGTTTGAATCATGATGCAGCAGATCCAAGGGTTATAGTATCCCATCCATGAAGTGATAATCCCCTATTTCACATAGTCTTGTAATTTAGGGTTTCACCGAATCAAGTCAGTCTCATTATCATATTTAAACAATATTCCACTAAATTTTAGAATATTAATACATTGTTTTGGGTTATTAATTGTTTAGTTTTAATTTTCCTTTTAGATTAAAATACCAATGGTCCTGATAAATTTAAAATAAAGGGACTGGAAATTGATTGAAGAAATCATAAAAACCCAAAAACATGAATAAAGAATAAGAAAGTAATACAAAAAAAATTCCACCATATATTAAATTAAAAATGAAAATTGAATTTTTACCCCCTTATCGTAGTGATTATATAATAATATAGCAGGTAAAAATAAAAATAATTCATAATGAAGTTGGGGATAAAACTTTGGAGTATCATACAGAACACATCTCCACGCACCAAGCTTTGGTCTCCATGATCCCTTTATAGATGTAGTCTAGACCCCAATTTGAGGAGTACATATGGGCTTGTGTGGCATTTAATTTCATTAAAGTTTCATCAATAGGTGGTCCTAGGTTGTTCATAGGTGTTAAAACTTATCAAAAATTTAAGATAAATCAAATACGACCTTTCTACAATTTCATGACTATTTACATGTCATGTAGTGATTACATAAAATGTAAATATTTCACCAAGTGTACCAAAATCATGAAATTTTGGATCTTGGGTCAAAATCACTTGTGTCATAGTGTCAAAAAAATGTGTAACATCTTGGAAAATGTCTATATTAATTTTGTCATCTTTCCTCCACTCCACAACTTGTTGTTTCACAATATTCATCGATATATGACATTAAATGACTACACGACGTGTAAATACATTTTATTTCTCTATAAGAATCATTTAGAATTTCATATTTAGTTCTATTGCATGGAAGTTCTCTATTATCTTTAAAAAACATTGAGTTACACAACAGGAAAAGAGAGAAGCATGAAATATATATGTTCTCCCTCAATAATTATCTCTTATATCATGAAAAAAATACAAAATGAGTAAAAACATCCACAAATTGGCCAAAATATTCCTTTAAAAACATAATGGAATATAACCAAACACCATAAAATACATTGATGAGATAAATATATCAAATGTAACAAAAATATATTTAATAATTTATTTTCTACAAATATTATAGTTGATAGTGTGTTGTAGATGCAACATCATGATCAAACCAACATCAATATACTGTTATTTAAATAATAAATTCATGAAATAATATTTTTTTTGATGGGTATGAATAGGAAAAAATTATTCATTAATATAATTATTAGATCTCATTAATATATAATTTATTTAGAAACTAACATTACAACATCAAAATGTAGAAAGATATTTTTCATATTTTTTGAGAGAAATATATATTTATCATAATATATAAAATTAATCAATATTGACATATGATTTTGAAGAAATATTTAGATTAAAATAAACATCTAAATGAATTAAAAATCATTTAACTATGATTATAAGAATGTAATTTGAAAAAATTATTTCCTTTTTCAAAAATACATTTAATTTAGAAATTATTTTATTTCAATTTGTGAGAATATTTTTTTTATTAATCTATTACACATTAAACAAATTAATTTAGTATATTGAAAATAATATTTGAAATTATAATTTAATTATATTCTTTTGATGGATTTTTAATATTTTTATAAATATTTTTCTTAGAAAATAGTGTAAAGGGATGATTTTTACAGAACATTCATTTTTTCCTATAAATAAACTAATTTTATATTCCAATTATATTTTGAATTTATTAAGGTGATATAATATTAAATTGGTGGAAAATAAACAAATTAATGGCACAATAGTCATTATTCTATTTGACTTTGTTGTAGTTCATTTTTATTCTTAGGAATTCACTTTTCTAAAAATAGTTTATATTTAAATTTTCATACATATATTAAAAAATACTTCCACCAATTCAAAATAAATAAATATTTAACAGTTAATCTCAAATTAATAATCGAATTTTCTTAAAAATACTATATGTTAAATTTTATTTTTGGTTGTAAAAATAAGTTACCTTGTTAAAAAATGAGTTATTGGGGTAAATGTAAGGTAATGAAAAAAATAGAAATTATGTATAAATGTGGAAAAATAACTCAAAAATTACCATTATTTTTCTGAATTATAGATTCCTATATATAAATTACTTAATAGACTGTTATGGTTGTCATTTATTGATATCGTGGGTGACTTCCATGTGTAGTAGGTGATATATGTAATAAAATGCCCATTTTTCATTTTTATATATTAAATATTTTGTGATGGTTAGGATATGACTGAACATACATTATGAACTAAATAATAATACTATAGTGATTTTAATAAATTAATTTAATGTTAATTATGTAATTTTAAAATTTAAATAAACAATAATTATTTAAAATTATTATGCAACATCGATAGAATTCTTGTAAAAGCACATGGAAAATCATATAAATAGTTTTAAAAATATTAAAAATGATTATATTTAGATTATTTTTGATATTTAATAAATATTATTTATTATTTTAATGAAATTTGATAATATAGTATTTGAATTCATATTACACTATTATATTGATTCCATTAATGTAACATTTTGTGAATAATTCAAAACTGACTCTAAAAGGTATTTAATGTTTAAAAATAATATTTAAATCCGAATTAAATCATAAAACATTTTAATGACATAATATTATAGATTTTTTTATGGTATATATTTAATTATCTAATTATTTTACTCATTATATTATTAAAACTACATTCATGGGCTATAATGATAGAAAGATTTATTCCAATGGTTAAGATTAAATAGGGTTAGTAAGGGTGTTGATCTAAAATATATTGTTAAAACTGATATGTAAACCTATTTAAATTTTATTTTATGACTATATTTAGAACAAAAACAAAATTTCATGTTATACATAGAACATTGGACATATTTTACATGAGTTTGACACATATTATATGTAAATATTTCATGTATTTATAAGTTCAACACCATCTTTACATATTTATGGGAAAATTATATCTAGTATTCCTCACACCTATTGAGCCAATTATCATGGAAATTATCTACCAAAAAATCATATCAAACATCCTCCCTATTCATTATAGGTTTTGGTTTCAAAAAAATATCAACCTATAAGGATTAAGGAATATGCCAATGAAGGATTCTCAAAGAATATGTATAACTCTTAATTGATTATTTTCAGTATATTTCTTATCATAAAACCACTAAATATTATATAACCACGATGATATAATAAAATATTTATTCTCTATATAAATTTTTTTATTTATCAATTATTGTTAATCTCTTTTTATTTCCTATTGGAAATGAAATGCCACTCATGAATATGTGTGCACTACCACCTCCACGAAATGATGTGTAATGTTTTCCACCACCACCTCATAAGACTATTTTTTCTTAAATATTTAATGAATATTGAATATATTATAAAAATAATTAGGATTCATTAATGATAATTTATTACATATCTAATTACTCTTCCAACCATTGTAAAATGATTACATCATTCATGCTTACATGCAGACGACCACCTATAGGAAGTAGTGTGAATCAGTTTTCATATACACAATTCATGGATGATTAAAAAATTAGTGTTTACTTTAAAAAATAGTAATTCTATAAATATTATTATTCATTATATATTTGAAAAATTATCCAATGGTGCATCATTAACAAAACAAATTTATTTTTGACTTATAAATCAAACATCCTCAAAATATCCACTTTGAACATAACAAATTTAGTTACTAAATAAAACATGGTACAAAATCAAATAAGAATAATAATGATAATGTAATGAAGATGAATACTTTTCTTCAAAATGTTTAAAACAAATATAAATTTTTTTATTATGAGGTTATATATATGAAATAAATGAGTAATGAATCGCGGTAATTACTATTCTTCTCATACAATTGTTTTAATTTCTACAATCCAATGATGTTTATTCTATAATTAAGATAATTTATATGTTTGAGTAATTTTATTATTTATGCATCAAATGTTAATTTGTTTTAAATACTCATTAATTTCAGTATGTTTCCTTAAAATGTACTGTTTAAACATTTTCAATATGACTGATTTTTGAATTTCATTAAAAATGTATGAAGATAAACATTGTTTTATTGATAATTAAATAATTTTTTCCCATAATCATGGATGTGATATTTATTTAATCATCACTTACTTGTTTCTATGGTTAGTCTCAAAGGAACAATATTCCCAATATTTTAGAAATTTTAAATTTATTTATATTTTTTATAAATAAACAAAAACTACTTCTCATCAAAATGTGGCAACTGAAACTCTTATTGGTTATTAACATTAGTAAAAATTGAAATTATTTTTTATTGTTTATGTAAAATTTAATTATGTTTTATTTATTCTATGATTTTGGTAAATTTTATATTAATGATGATTGACCTTTAAATAGCTCTATTGATGGGTTATATGATATAAATTTCCAATGCATTGGGTAAAGTGAAAGAGTCTAATAGTTATTGGTTACTTATAAGTGATGTAGGGACTATTTGATTAGTTGACTAAATTGTAAGGGCTATTATAAGAATGAATATAAGGATAATGTAACAAGGCTTCCATATGATATTCTTGAAATATATTTCAAAGTAAATAGTATGATTTCAATGGTTTTGAAATTGAAATTTTGTTTTTATGAAAATTATACGACCTTTTTAAAGGACAATATACTAGTTTTCAAAGATAATATATTCATTTATTTTTCATGTTTTTCAAATAATAAATCATGTTTATGATTTTTGATTGAAGAGTTTTTATTAAATGATAAGTTTCATCTATTTATAAAATACGTTTTTTCAAGTATATTAAAATTAATTTTTTTTCTAAATTTATATTTTGAAAATATTTAAAAAATTTATGGATTTTTTAGGTTCAAAAACAGAATAATAGGTGAATTTTACTTTATGTCTCTTACTAAGAATTATTTTTCACATAATATGATATTTTGAAAAAATTTAGGGTTTATGAGTGACTATGAATTTTAATAAAGGTATAATTTTTTTATGGGAGTTACATTGAATGAAATATGTGTGAATTTATAAAGATAATGAATTATAGAAAAAACTAGAAATGGTGTGATTGTATCTACTTAATCATGTAATATATCTCGTAATTTGAAAAAAGAAACAACGTATAAGATCATGGGAATGTATGTATGGCCCTTGTATTATTTAATGTAATTATAGGCGGATTATGATACGAAGTAGTTTAATAATAGATTCACCATAATAGAATGAATTTATAATTAAATATATTTATATTCCATTACCTCCATAACTATACAATTAAATCTATAGATCATACATGAGTGTGTTATTAACAAATAAAACATGAAAACAAAATAATACCACATGAATCAGTATATAAATGATACAACCATAACACACACCCAACAAAAGTGTTATATAATCTCTATATTTCTAGATAATGTAATTATTGTGAGGGAAATTTATGTATAAATGAAGCGATCAATGAAAAGTTTTCAAATTATAAATGAATATAATCCCAACACCCTCTTTACGATCTCACTTCATAAGGGATTTGTTTGTATCAATGGAAATAATTCTACTCTTAAAAAAGAGTATTTTCGATTCAATTAGTAGAATATTTGTTCAAAAACTAATATCAATGTTTTGATAAAGTTTAGCCATAGAATATATCTAGATATTGATAAATTTGAATTGTAATCCCTTCACATTTATCATCTATAAATGACATTGTCTGGTTATTTTATCTCACCTTATGTCTTCCTTCCCATATACTGATGTCAACTAAAAAGTTATGAGATTCTAAATTAACATTGGGTAGACTGTAAATTCAATATAATTGTAATTACTAACAAATAAATAAAAAATAAAACATATATAAACAAATACTAGAGTGTGTGAATGAAATTATATCTAATGAGATTCAATTAGAATAAAATAAAAACTATGTTATTACTGACGAGTCCATATTGTGTTGTTCATATTATGCATTTAGAGGATACCAAAAATAGGTAGTTATATATATAATAATAATAAATTGGGTATAAATAAAAAATAGGTCCTTACGAAAAAACATGAACATCTCTTATTCCTATCACTATCAACTATCATGCTACTCAATCCCAATCACCTGTATAAACTATTCTCTTACCAGTGTTCTATACATAAATTATGCACATCCACCAACATCCACATGAAGGGTGTGAGTATAAAACATTGTACGATTGTACCATTTGTCACCCCTGATATGTTCCATTATAGAACTTAGTATTCATTTGAAAAATAAATAATGATTCACCATACAATATCAAATCCATAACATTTGGTATTTTTTTCATAACCCGACCCCTGAAAATACTTGACATTTCATACTTCAATAAGTACTAGGTATTCTTTTAGTAATAAAATTAAAAAAATATAAGATATGAATTATTTATGATAGACTCTAAACTTCGAATTAAATCATGGAAAATGTTGAAAATAGATATCCCCTCAATTATTTGAACCATATCTGTTGATTGACATACCATAGATAGTCCTACAAATATAGTAATTTCTTCATGGGAAAATGTATAACATTGAATGTTCCATGTATTTAAGAAGTTAGGCGGTGGATCAAAACACATTGATACCTTTATAAATATTAATCTTTATACAAAACAATGTGTTCCATAATAGGCAATCAACATCAACATCAGTGGAAAATAAATCATAATCAATAGTATTATAATCAATGAAACATATTACATTGTCTAAGTATCCCATAACTAAATATCCCATGTCGTACCATACAACACGGACCCTAGAAAAACCCAACATATCCCTCTTACCAATATCATACAATAGTGATCACTGTATCTTATAGGGTATCTCAACTATAAAATACATTGAACCATAATCCATTTAGATACACTAATAAACAATCCTATCACACTCGAGGAAAGACATAACCCATAGTTTCATAAAAAAGTCCCTTGGTCCTTGTTATTTAACATTATTCCATTTCCATCACATCGACAACGACTTCATATCCCTTATAAAATATCGAATTTGATCTTTAGAAGCATTCCAAGATTTCATGTTTGAAACCATAATTTATTTATTGGGAACTAAACACCAAGTACCATGTAAAAATAAAACTCTTCCATAGGATATTTAAAAAACCCATATCCAAGATAACCCCTCATCCTTAGAAATTTTAGAATCAAATTTTATGATTTCCAATACACAGAACATATTTTTTAAATTCTTATGATCGTGGATGATTAAATATCATTTTAAATGAAATATAAATTTCCACAACCAATTCTTATCACTCAACCAATAAATGATTCTCATATGTTTGGACCACTTTAAATGATCATACCAAATATTACTCTAGAGGGCCCCCATAAGAGGGAACACACAGGATCAACACTAGAATAATTATAATAACAATAAAAATTCATATAACGATCCATTAATTATTGAATTCTAATGCATAAGGAATCATATCACTTTGATTATTAACAAGAATGTCTAATCCCCTGATAATACATTTACCAGTGTAAGGAAATCCATATTAAGATCATTATAAATTATCTTATTCATAAAAAATGATCAATTCCATTCTAATATAATTATATCAAATGCCACAAGGTGTCATATTCCCTTAGGGTTCTAACAATAAGTAATCCAAAGGAAGAACACACATTATTCCAAAAATAAATATCACTCTAATATTTGTAGAAACATGGAAATTCATTGATTCAAATTCAATTTAAATAAAATTAAAAATATAATAATGAACATATCACTAAACATAAAAATATAACACAAGGATGTATAAATAAGTGACCACAAACCATTTACCATGGATTCTTACCTTTGATCCATAATTAACTAATACATTCAATATCATATACAGTAAACCCAAATGCATGATCCCATATCTCTTTAAATAATTCTATATGTAATATACTCGAAATTAAGACATTAAATTTATCAAAAAAATTATTAATTTAAATATAGTAATATAATAAAAAACGTCAAATTTTCTTCCAACATTGAAACTATGAGTAATGATGTGTATATTGACAATGGTGTAATGTCCTCAGAATAGTTCTCACTCCCATGATAGAGAAAGGTTATTATGAGACCTAAATAATTCCTCCCAGTATACTAGAGGTAGATAAATAAAAGTGAGTTTCTAGGAAATATATTTTGTAGACTATACCCTTTAGTGGGAGGGCATGAAAAGAGATGTTATCGAATGTGTCTCTCGGTTCTTGGGTTTTCATCATGTTAAGGATGAGAGATAGAAGTCTAAGGGGATGCTAAAACCATTATATATACCATAATTTAAATGAGAAAACATCATTATGGAATTTTTCATCTGAAATCCCAATACATTTAATGTTCATAATGTTATATGGGTTATAGTTGACCGCTCTATAATGTTAGTACACTTCATTGGTATTAGAGATTATTTACCTCTTCATCATCTTTCCATGATATATGTAAATGTATTGGTATGATTTCATGAAGTTCCACATTCAATTGTATTTGATGAGGATCTAAGTATTCTCTCAATGTTCTGGTGAAGTATTCAGCAGGCTCTGGATATAGAGTTACAATTCCAGCACTACAAATCATCCTCAGATAGATAGTAAGTCTGAGAAGAAAATTTAAACTCAAGAATACATGTTGAGATCTTTTCAATTGATTTTAAATGTGGCTGGGATCAACACCTACCTTTGGGGGAATTTTCTTAAAAAATATCTTTCACTACAATATTAATATGGCTCTTTATGAAGCCTAATATGAAAAAGTGCTTAAATCCAACCAGGTGGGATTAATTTGGGGAAATAAAGCTATTAATACATGATCATGATGATGAAATGGATGAAATAGTAATATCTATTCAACACCACATAAGAGCATCTCATATTCAACAAAAATTGCCTGCAGAAAATTGATGAAAAGATAATGAGTTTGAAGTGGGTGAAAAGTTGTTTCCACAAATATCTCCTTATAAGTGAGTAATTATATTTATAAAGAAGTTCTTTTTGAGCCCTTGGTATATTGGTCCTTTGGAAATTCTAGATCATGTTGGGAAGGTAACTTACCGATTGACACTTCCACCAAATTTAGCTCAGGTTCATGATGTGTTCCATGTATCTCTACTGAGAAAGTATGTACCAGATCCTTTAAATGTACTAAACTAAGATTTTATATCGTTGGATCAAGATTTTTCTTATAAAGAATAACCGATAGATATTACGATTCGAAGAAAAAAAGTTCTACAAAATAAGACCACTCACATGGTTAATGTATTATGGTAGAACCACCAATTTGTTGAATCTACATGGGAACTTGATAATGTAATGAGGAGGAGGTAGCATCATCTGTTTTTATCCAAGTTACGAATTTCAAGGGAAAAATTCAATTTCAGTGGGGTTTAATGTAACACCTGGATGTTTTTATGAATTACTTTCTTTAAATAATTTTAATTATTCAATAGCTTCCATGGAACAATATTTTAAATACAAAAAAACTGTAAAATGAACCATGTATAAAATGACCATTATAACATATTCATTAGGTTATCGAGAATAAACTTAACTAACTTATGAAATTGTATGGTGAATACAATTTCTAACAATTATTTATGAAACACATAAATCAATTATATATTTATATAATCCTATAAATAAATTGACTGAATAAATTTTTTAATAAAATTAATTAAATATATATGTTATATACTTAACAAAAATCATATACATCTAATATATATTCATGTCATAGAGTAGGAATATACACTATTTTATGTATAAAAATCTATTTTTTTTCAAAATAATAATTTTCCACCTTTTAATAGAGAACCAATTATAGATTATGCTTTTTACACATTAGTAAATTTTATATGATAACATAAAAATTTTATTTCGAATCAAAATATAAACTTCAATAAATTTTATTAATTTGGTAAAAAGGTATATCTGGTAATTAAGGATAATAATAATATTATCAAATTACCCTAATAGTTGTCTTAATATCATTAGATTAGTATATTTCTACCTAAATAATCCTTGGGTCGAAATGGTATCTATTTTAATCCACTTGGATGAGATTAGGACATTTAATTTATTTTATTTAATGAAACGTTAAATATGTCTCACACAAATCTTAATAACTAAATATTTTTAATAAATAGTTATAAAAAATATAAATTTGATTATAAAAACTTATTTTAAATAATCTTTTTTCTTTATCATGATAGTTTATTTTTACTTTTTATAAAATAGATTGTTATCTTAAAGACATATACTTTGATGATGCAGAAACTATTTAATTGATGATAAGTCAAAAATATAAAAATTATAAAAATAATAATAACCATAAAAAGATCCAAACACTTGGCCAAAACATATTTTTCAAGTATATATTGACCATATTCATGCAAGGGTCAAATTATTGACCATTAAGATGCTTATAGAAGATATCATGACAATACTATAATTTTATTTAAAGTGATGTTAAACTTGTAACATTCTTGTTTTAAAAAGTATAACATTTTTAATGATGGAATTTCCAAAAAAACATATTCCACTAAATGTATTATTTCTAAACATATAATATTTACCCTCATCATGTTATTTGAGTTTTATTTTCAATTCAATAAATAATAATATTATATAATTACGGGAAACTGTTTTATTTGTTATTTTATTAAGGGAAGTATCAAATAAATGTAATTGAAAATATTAAACTAAATATAATTTGGGCATATTAATATTTATAATTAATTTTCATTATAAAAATGTCCTTATATTAATATAAATTATTTTTTGGTTCTATGTTATCTTATTATCTTAATATTTTAAAAAATTGATGAATTGTATATTGTTGAAACTGACACAATTGAATTTTTATCAAAAAAATGTTTTATTAAATTATTTAAAAAACATAATTTTTTAAAAAAATATGTAATTAAAATTATATGGTCTAAAATTTTCGGTGTTATTTATTTATGGTCTAATTTATATGATATAAGTTAATATCCCAACCTTTAAATATTGATACATTTGTTACCCTAGTTAAATATTAAATAAAATAACTAAGTGTTAATAAAAATGATATGGTTTAAATTAATAGAAAATCATGTCTAAAATTTATCGGTTAATGAAATTTAAACTATATCTGATATAATATTCTAAATTTGGATATTTTTGAGGTTTTGGGTGGTGTTTTATTTTATTATAAATTCTTATTTTTGGAGATCTAAAAAGTACCCCTCACATCAATTATAAAAGGGAAACTTCTACCTCACCAATTCACTTACCTTTAAACCATAAATCTCAACCATACCCTAACATTTTTTATTATCAATTTCACTAGTTACAGAATTGATGTCCGGGCCTTTTTCCAAAACCAACTCTAGTGCTTCAATAAGAGATTTATCAGGAGCACGTCGAAGAAGAGGTAATCTCCTCTACTGATTTTTTCAAACTTATTTCTTCTTCTACACAAACATCATAAGTTGTTTCATTTAAAATTAATAACACTAGTTTTACTTATATACCAAGATTTAATTATTATTAATCATCCTTATTCCACCTTCTATCCATCCTATAAAAAAATGAAATCACCACACGTATGTACGTGCAACTTACCGTCTCTACATTGTAGTGTAGTCTATTTTTTTCACCACCACCATACATGGATGGGTCTAATGATAGATGTAATAACTATATATGGTTATTAAAAAAATATATTTTTTATAAAATATTATACACCATCCATTTCAAGACCATTCAACAATTTTGGGAGTGATATCATCACTTGTGCTTACATACGAACTACAATATCCAAGATGCGATGTGATTCATTCAAAATGATATTCACTAAAAAATTATTAAATAAATGAATTAAATTAATAAATATTATATATATTAAAAATATTTTATTATTTATATGATATAACTATAACCTATGAACATTAATAATATCTTATCTGACAAAATATGCATAAGAGAACAAAAATGTTAATACCCGATAGACGAGTAATAATGTTACTAAAAAATGAAAGATAATATAATAATATATGATTTCAAAAAAGTTTCTATGATCGAGGAATTATTCAATGAGATTATTTAAATAATTATACAAAAGGTTCAGATACATACTATGTAAATATGACCTTAGGTAAGGGGTCATTTTGTAATCTCATTATTATATAAGATTTTTTATACAAAAGAATTTAATGGGGAATATTTATAATCTATATTTATGTTTCATAAATAAGTATTCCATAATTTTATTTCTATGATTCAAAACAGTTACTATAAATTTTACCCATTGGTGATTTTTTATTTAATGGTAGGAAATTACCCATTTTTTATTTTCCACACTGAGTACCTTTTGACATTCTAACACAAGTATGATATGAATGTTTTATTTTAATGTATAGGACATGACTAGATTTTTTATGTTTTCATGATACCATATTTCCATTAATATTCCTTTACATGATTTCAATATTTTTCTAAAATAAATAATTTTCCTTTAAAATTGTGTGAAATTATGAGAAAATAAAACTTTTTTAAAGAATAAAGGCTATTTTCATCAAGATTAAATTTTATGTGTTTTTTCAAAATTATTCTCTATATAATATGACATTACATAAATAGTTCTATATTAATATATCAATGATTGTATTGTGTTTATGATGAAATTATATATATGAAATGTAATTGGTTTATATGGATTGTAATAGAATGATGTTCAAGAAACCTATTTTTATTCCTTTGGTTTTTCTATGATGAGTGAATTTTTATTTTGAGGAACACATAAGAATGATTTAATTATAATAACGGGGGGACTTATATATCTCTCTAATTCATTGGGTAAAAGATTCTATCTCTTGAGATAGACCTGTCTGAAATTGGAAATAATCTCAGTTAAGTAATACAGAGATGGAATGAGGAGTGAACTCGGCTCAGTAGTGGACTTTGTCCACTATAATGGTCTGACAATAATCCTTTACTAATATGGAATTATTTTCTATGCTTATGATTATTCCACAAAATTCATGTCTTATGTTATGAATTTTTGGTAAATTTTTATTTATTCTTGACAAACATTTATGATTTATCTTAGGAAATGTATCATGATCTTTTACATGCATGATAATATTTTCAAACCATATGTTCTTATGTAATACGATTAGGATATGATTGATACCTCCTTTTTTAACATTATTGAGAATCATATAACCCTTTTCTTATGTTTCAATCCTCGAGGTTTTGAAAAAGATTATTATATAAGATATGTCAAAAAATGGTCTTGTTATTAATGAATAAGCTGGAGATAATGTTAATGTCTTATGAACCAGTTGTGTATGTTTTCATGTTTCTATATACACCAAAACAACATGGTTTTGGTGTGATTTTGTTATGTTTTGTAATTGATATTCAACAATTTGGATGTAATATAAATATATGTAATGGTTGGGCTGTTATAAGGGTTGGTATATATTTTCCATAAACTCCCCATTTTTCTCTGAAATAAAGATCACTCATAATTTCCCCTTCTTTAAGGTTATGGATCCTCTACCACTCATTTTGGGAGAAATTCTAAGGGGTTTCAAGGTTCTTTGAGGGAAATTTCCCCTTTTTAGGTATTTATTCTTGTAATTTTTTTTGGTTTTCCTTATATCTACTACTCTCTCTCACCCATATCCTATAACTACTGCCATCGCATATAGATCTCTGGTCGTTTTTTCCTATAATGATCTGTTTTGGGATTTTTGATGTTAGGGAATGAGATCTAAGGTTATTTTGTGTAAGCTTTACTCTGTCTTGGTGTGCAAGTGTTCAGTGGATCAATTTCACTAAACCGTAAAGGTATGTTCATTCACTCATGACTCCATATTTCTAAAACAAGAAGGATTAATTAAATATTAATTCATCATGCTTGAAATTGATTGTGAAATTGATATTTCATACTTGGTGGAAACCCATTATGTGATGATTTTTGGATTTTGGGTAAAAAAATAATAGTTGTGAAATGTAATTTATTATTGGATTTTAAAATTATGATTTTAAATTGGGTGGAACAATTATTTATATAAAAGGGTTTGGGGAAATTGGTATTCAATTAAAATTATGGTATCATTATTTTATGGTTTGGCTCGGATAATGACATAAGGATGTTTCAATAAAGGGTAACTTATTGAAGTGGTTTTGGCATGTTGTTGGAAATTATTGATTTTCATATTGTTGTGATTTTGGTAAATGATTTTGGCATGATTGTTGTCTTAAGTGACTAAGAAACTGATGGATGGGAAGGTTATTCATGTGATGTACAACTATAAAAATGATTGGAATGTAGTGTGAAGTACTGTAATTCCCAAACCCTAGAAGCCTGAAGCTAGGGGAATTATTTTATTACATTGGAATTATTACCCAGAAACAAAACAAAAATGACCATTCAGTTTCCCAGTATTGGAAAGAAATATTATATACATAATAACCATAATACATTGGGAATATATAAGAAAATATTCTATACAATAAACTAAAATAAACTGCATCCTTGAAAAATTATTCAATGTTATCTTCTTGATATCCTAGGGGAAAACATAATAAAGATCAGCTGAATTACCCAAAATGGGTAAATACAAACGAAGCAGTAATGAATCAATTTATATGGAAAGGTAAATAACTTATCACACTTTAAATGAACCTAAATATATAAGTAACAAATAATATTTAATTTATGAAACTAAAACACATTACATATATCAATAAACTGAGAATGAACTACATTCATAGATATATCGACCCAAAATCTCAGGGGTAATTAAGAACTAAAACTAAATGAGGGAATTTTTTTTTTATTAGATTCCATGTTTCCATGATACATGGAACTAGCATTGTCACGAAATTTCAATAGATGGTTTAACTATTGTGTAAAAACCCATCTAAAGAGATTAAACAACTATTTTATCTCATGAGACTACTGATGCATTGAGGGGATATATAATGTTTGGGCCCCAAACATCACTACCAGTCTAAATAATTCATCATATATTAAGGAAATATTATGCCTTATCAAATATCTAGATTTAATAATGAATATGGATTTAACAATACTATCGTAGAGTAGGATAAGTAATAACAAGGGTTATTTTCATTAATAAAATAAAATAATAACTTTAAAAAAAATCTTAAGGAAAATATCATTTACTTTTGAAAAAACATTTGAATTTTTTTTTCCTTTTGAAAAATTATTTCAAAAATACTTTTGAAAATATAGTTGATAAATAATTTTATAAGAACATAGTATTGGAAAACACTCTAAAATAATCTCATGGCTCTTTAAAAAAAATACAATGCAAGCCCTTGAAAACTAAAGAATAGGGACACCTAAGAATTGAAGGTTATATTGGGCCTACCCATTTCCTTAAGAATAATTTCACTCCTTATACCCTTTTTTAAAATGTTTAATTTCCACTTTTAACATAAAACATTTTTATCATTTTTACATATATACATTTTTCATTGGGATTTTTTTTTAAAAAATTCTAAAACACATTAGTTACCAAAGAGTGGAATAAATGATAATAATACTTGAGAAATGGTAATAAATTTTTAGATAAGTATAAATGGATTTATTGAACAACGGTTATTTTATTTTCTCAACTGGAAATACTATTGAATGATTATTAGTAATATTCTTTAGGAAAGTAAACATTAATCATTCCAAAGTGTCCCATACCACTTTGAAACATTATAAAACATAACATAATGAAGGAATAAAAGTATATGAAAGTTATAATATCATTATAGTAAAGATATTCATGATATATCATGTAAATGAGAAGAATATACACCATATAAAAGAATCTAGGCGCATAACAACAATTATGTCTCAATATAAAGTAAATTGAGACAAAAATCCATTACCAATGTGGTAACAATTGATTTGAAAAAATCAAATGTAATAGTCATTAATAAAAATTTAAATACCTTGAAGACAATATAATTCTTGATATTATATGAAAATGTGGCAGTATATACACCATATGTAAGATAGTAGGCTCACAATAATTATTTTTACCTAACGAAATGAAAGTTAGACAAGAATCTCATACCTTAAACTTCATTTTTATGTGTGTTATTTATCCTCTATTAATTTGGGTTTAAAATTTTTACTAACTTATTTTATAATCATACTAATGTTTATAATACAATATATTAATTTCTTATAATTTATCATTACCCGTTTGTTAAAAATCCCTCATTAATTTAACTAAATCAGGTGTTAATTTCCTAGTTCATTGAGTATGTTCTAACATGTTATTTTTTGTTAGTATCATGGTTTTATTATAACCATAATATAAACCATGATTTTAATATTATATATATGTAGATAAATGTATCTAAAATAATAAATACTATTTTGGGGATAAGGAATGAAATTCATTATTCCTGGAGATAATAGTCTATAAGTACACATGAATGAAACTTTCACTTATTTGTCACGTTAGAAGAATTAAATTTCACTTATACTTATGTATATCATTATTACAGTATCATATCTATGTTATATTTATTAAATAGTTTTATCAAATCCATCATTTATACATTATATGTATCCACAATTGATGTTATAATTTTTATGTAAAATGAAATGTATAAAGGTATGTGTTATAAAGTAATTAAAAAGTATATTGTTATTATAAATATAATATATATCATGTATAATAATATTTTCCATCATAATGGCCACGATAAGATCCGATAAATGAAAATTGAACAATCATCATTTATCGTGGCAGTAGTCCTCCTACACATAACCATTATGATCGTTGCCCATTATATGGTGGTATGTGTATTTTTAGGTCAAAATGTAATCATAAAAATACCTTAATATATTTAGGATACAAATTTTATTGTATTTAGATGAAATAGTAATTGTTGATGGAGTGGAGAATGGAACTAAAATAGAGGAGTTTGAGGGAAGGTGTTACCTCTTAATCGGGTATCTTCTTTTAGTTTGCACAGAAAGAGCCTACATAGAGGTATTTATAACCAAGGGAGGATTCAAGGAGTAATGTAGGGATGTTTAGGATCCATTTTGAAATAAGGTTATTGAGAAAACATATCTTGAGATGTGTGAGAAAGTGGTAGTAAATGAGGCCTTTTATAATAGAGGAGGTGTGGAATCTCTTATAATATTTTAAATGAATGGAACCCCACCATATTATATTTATTTAAAGTGGATAAATAATAGTCCAATTTAGATAAAAGGTATGCTATAGTTGAAATATCCCCAGTAATTATGTCTTAGAAAAGTTTATATGTTGATTTAGTCCTTAAGGTAATGGTTTAGTCTCCTATTATGCTTTATTTAACCTTTATCATGGTAATTAATTTTAATTAACTTCACAAATTATTTTGGTCAGAAAATAAGTTTAAAATATTAGAAATTATAAATTATGATGATTGAAAATATGGAATATATTTTTCCATATTCAAATTACAGAAGTGGTAGAAATTAATTTATATTTAATCATGTATACATGATGACAATACGGGGTTTTAACTAAAATTTTTATAATGTTTGCAATGTTTTTTTAGTCAATTTCACAGTGAAATTGATTCCAATAAACTAAATTGTATTAATTTTAAAAAATATTATCTAATTAAACATTAAAACCAATATAAAACATAATTTATCCTTATAATTTATTTGTATGAAAAACTAGTTCTGAATTAAAATTCAGCATTTTCAATTATTCATTAAAAATGAAACTTAACAGAAAAATACAAAAAATTTACCCTAACCAAAAAATCAAGTTATTATTTCATATATTTAGTTTATGTTTTATATAATATTTATAAATGGTTCAAAAAATGGATTTAAAATGGGGTTTTTGTTGAATGGTGGTAAAACAGCCTAATTAAAAATAATGGTTATTATGTGTAATATTGAGTATATTCTTATCTTCTGTGTATAGAATCTCTCATATGATTATAAAAAAATTATTTTATTGAATTTATACAAAATATATTAAATAAATAACATTTAATAATCTTTATTGATTTAATTTTTATAGAAAAAACACCTTATGAGCATAAAAATAATAATATTCCCTTTATATTCAATTGGTTTTTATTTTCATTTCTAATTAATTGGTAACCTATTAATTCGTTATATATTTTTTAAACCACTTATTTTTTATAATTTAATAAATAATATTCATAACCACTAATTTAACTTATAGGTTTAGTATTATCATATGAAATAATAATATTTATATAATATATTATTATTTGATAAAACTCGGTATTGCGTATAACACAAGATATTGAAGGAACATGTTGTTACGTTTTTTCATGCTAACTCAGTGTGGCATACATTTCTAGCTATAAATTATGTTGAATTTATTTAAAATATTATTATTATTATATATATATATATATATTAGCTACATTATCTTCCCTTACATTCTTGGTGTCGCTTGTTATAAACGCTCTATAACATATGGTTCGTACTTTAGGATTTTTGGGTGTTACATTTTCACAAAATTAAATAAATTGGGTCCTCACAATTTAAATTTGACCCCATAATATAGGTATTTAAAATAAATTATTATTGAAAAACAAAAAAACATTGTAAAATGGGTTAATTACACATCTTTTTAAAAAGAGAGAAATTAAAGTATAATTGTCATATAACTTGGTTACCTAGTAGGAGAACATGGATACAAATAAAAATCAAACCATAATGTTTGGATGGAGTGTTCTACAGAACATGGCTTGGAGAAAGTTAACTATCACAAGGCTATAAATCAATGATGATCTAAGGATACATTTGATTCCTCAGATACGAAGGTATGGAGACAACATTTTTGGATTCAATATCAATTTTATTGGAGTTGAATAATTCATTCACTCTCTAGGAATATAATTAAATATATTTTTTATAAACATAATAATTTCTATTGATTATGCTTAGAAATATTTCAACTTCATTTCTTATCACATGATCCACCATATGGTGAAGTAAAAAAGTTAACTTCTAAAATATCATTTGTTGATCAACATAAAACATTTCATAAATAGTTAACTTTTCTAAAAGATTTTAATCCAACACATTAGAAATAGGGTCGCTGAATTTCCGGGGTAAACTTATCATTTCCCTTTAATTAGTAAGAAACAACTCTAAATATTCAAATTTCAAACACAAGAATAACATCATCATGTATCCTATTGGAATATGATAATAACTCTAATTACTATAAAACTTTATTGGAAATAGTAAATCTTATTTATTCATCATTTATGAAATGTGGTATTGGATATATTCCTCAAATAAAAAATTGTTCTAAAATCCATTAATGATAGCATATAATTGTTATTGACAAGTAATTAGTCAGTTCCAAGGATGTAATTCCTTATCAAAATCAATCATTTATTCATCATTATCTCAAGAGAAAGAATATATTTAGGGTCATCTTTCTGTCAATCATATTCCTTCCCAATGTTTAATGTTCTACCGAATATATTTTCTTGGTACCATTCAACTTATGGTCTAAAATCATTAATTAAAAAGTACATAAATACAATCCTTATAACTAGTACATTGAAGATAAATGATATCATGCTTGAATAGAAATATTAATCATTCCTCTTTATCTTATGCAGTATCATAACTTAATCATTATCCAATAGCATCATTCAGAGTATATTTTTTTGATGATTGAGTCATTTATTCTTATAGTGCCCCATTTTATTTCTATTGAGGATTTTTACATTAGAAACCATTTTCTTTCCTTTTCAATCAGGAACAATGTGTCCTTTTTCTCCACACGTATAAAAAACAACCATTACCTTCATTAATTTTCATTGGTCATTCATTCAAAAGTAATAACATGTGGGAAAACCCTTATTTCTCTTCTTCCCTTTATCAATAATTTTCTCTTACATCCTATTCTTCTCCTACTTCATTTAATGATATAAGACTCATAGAATTATTTAATTACATTGTTAACACATGATACTATTACCTCATATGAGGAGAATAGTTTGGAGACTATCTCCCTTATAAATGTTGGATTGAGACCATAAAAGATATGATTCTTCTTATTCTTATCATAACATTAATTCGTGGAGTTCTCATTACATATTGTAGGATCCATTTCTAAACAATTCTATATACTATATTTTCCTATAAAATTATTTCAATCCGATAACTCTAAACATGGAATAACACATAACATAATTTTTTTTTCATTTTAAATTAAAGATATATATAATTTTTTTGAGGTATAAATCCTTTATAATGGCGGGTAAAAAAATGTGAATTATCCAAACCAAATCTCTCAAGAGTTTAAAAATAGGTTTTTCTTAAGGCACATTGTCATGTACCCAGTTAAACTGAGTCAATCCTGAAACACCTTGTCAGATTTATTACTTCAAAGTACTTTTTCAAAACCGCGTCTATGTGTAGTATCTAAATAGGGATGTATTATATTAATACCCATATAATATCTACCTTACCATAATTCTACGATGTTCTCCTATATATACCATTAATTACTAACTTAATGTTGTTATCACTAATAAAATATTTCTAAATATAGTTTCAAAGGTTGTTTCCAAACCTCCTTTGTTACAAACTATAACACCCCAACCCTTGAATCTCAGATTCAGTGCATTATTTTATTACAATGGAATTATTACAAAGAAAAAAATCCCAATGGACCATTCAGTTTATTAGTCATTGAATTCAATATTATACACATGATAACAATAATACATTGGGAAAATATAATAATCATGGTACATAATAAACATAAATAAAATTCCTCCTTGAAATACTATTCAATGTTCTCTTATTCATAAGCTGGGGAAATAATATTAATAAGGGAGAGCTGAAATACTTAGTAAGGGTAAATACAATGGAAGCAATAATCAATCAATCTATAGGGATTGTAAAATAAATAAGCACACATTCCATTAATATAACTAGATTGGGGAAAAATAATATGGCACGTCCAAAACTGAAACAAGTTCCATAAATGAATAGATATGTTGACACAAAATCTCAGGGATAAATAATAATTGAATCTATATGAGGGAATTTATTTATTATTGGAATCCATGTTTCTTATGTACATTCAACCATTACCTTCAATAGAATTCACAAGATAGTTTATCTATTATGTAAAAACCCATCTAATCCAACTAGCCAACAATTTCTTATCACGAGACTAATGATGCATCGAGGGGCTATACAAAGTCTGGGACCCACCCATCACTAACATTCCAAAGAATCTGTCATATATTAACTAAATATTATGTTTTATCCAATAACTAAAATGAATAAATAATATTTATTTAACAATAATATCTCAGAGGAGGATAAGTAACAACAAGGGTTATTGTACTTGATGTAATAAAAGAATAAATTTTAAATATATTCCAATGGAAAATATCCATTACTATTGAAAAACCATTTGAAAATATTTATAACATTTTTAAAATTATTTTGGAAATTATTTTCAAAAAATATTTGATAAATACGTTTAAAAAAATCGTTTTAGAAAACACTCTTAAATATTCATGCTGTTTTGAAAAAAAATAGTAAGTATGCTCTTGAAAATCTAACAATAGGGCCACATAAACATTGAATTCTAGATTGGGATTACCAAATTTATAATGAATGACTTCAATAATCATTCCCTTCTAGTTTATAATGTCATAATAGAAATTTTTATAAAACAAAATTTTTATCTTGCATTGCATATATACATTTTCTAATGGGCTTTTGTTAAAAACACATTGAGTACCAAAGTGTAGAAAAATGATACTTATACTTGAAGTTTTTTTATTAATAACCATAAAATGATAAAAGTATTTATTGAAAAATATTTATTTAATTTCCCAAAATGAGAGTAGCATTGAAATATTGTTAGTATTATTTTTGAGGAATGTAAACATTAAACATTCCAACGTGTCCCATACCACATTCAAACATTTTAAATCCTAAACACATGAAGGAATAACATTAAATGAATGTTATAATATAATTATATTAAATATATTCACGATATATCATGTAAATGGGATGTATATACACAATAAAAATTAAATTGTGTGCATAACAACAATTATATCCCAATGGAATGTAAATTTTGTCCAAAAATAACTTACCAAAGTGGTATCAAATGAATTTGAAAACCAAAAGGTAATAATGAATCAATATAATATTTAATACCATGAATATAATATAATTCATGATATTATATGTCAATGTGGTTACGTCTACATCATATATTGGAAAGTGGGTGCATAATAATTAAGAATGCCTCACAGAATGAAAATAAGACAAGAATCTCTTACCTTAACCTTCATTTTGTTATGTGGTATTTATCCTCATGTATAAAAGTATAGAATTTGTCACCAATTTATTAAAAAACCATACACATGTTTATAATACGCTATATTTAATTCTTATAATGTATAATTACCCATATTTTAACAACCCTTCATTAATTTTACTATATCGGGTGTTGATTTCCTAGTACGTCAAGTATGTTCAAACATGTTATTTATTATTACTATAATCTTGTTTTATTCATGTATAGAATGTAAATAATCGGGTTAATATAGTATATAAATCCATTATATTTGTATTTATAATAACATATATTATTTTGGAGATAAGAAATGAAATACACTGTTTATGGAGATGATAGTGCACACATACGCATGAACACTAATTTCATTTCTTTATCACGTTAAAATAATGAAATCTAAATGATAAAAATGTATATCATAATTAAAGTATCATATATATTTTATATATGTTACATATCATTATTAAACCCATCCTTCAAATGTTCCAAGTGTGGCATAAACAAATTACATCACTTTGAGGGGGCGGTAGTCTGCGCTTCCTCAAACGATGTTATCCTTTTAATGAAAAATGGAATATATATAGGTATGTGTTATAAATGAATTTTAAAAGAATAATTATATTATAAATATCATATATATTTCCTATATAAAAAACAATTCCATCATAATTTCCAACCAGAGAGGTGGTATCAAAAAATTGAACACTCATCATCTAGCAAGGAGGTAGTCCATCTACACGTAATCATTATTTTTGTTACTCATTAGATGAAGTTATGCGTATGTATAGGTCTAAATATTGGAATAAATAAATAAAATTATATTTTTTATAATTTAGTTTTTATATATATATGGAATAATAATAGTTCACGGATTAGACAATGGAAATAAAATAGAGTAGTTTGAGGGAAGGTGTTACCACTTAATCGGGTTACTTCTTTTGGTTTTCACTAAAAGAGATTCCATGGAGGTATTTTAGACCAATGACGGATTCATCTATGAATTTATTGATGTTGGGGGACCGTTTTTTAATAGTTTGTTTCAGCCAATGTTTCTTGAGATGTGCGAGGAAGTGTGATAATAGGATACCTTTTATTATGGACGAGGAGTGGAATCTCATGTAATATTTTATATGAAAGGTACCCATCCATGTATTTTCTTTTTAAGGATGATCAATAATTATATAAAGTTGATAAAATTCTGTATAGGGTCCAAATATTTAAATCTAATAGGTATTTGATGAGTGTATAGTTCGATTTAGGCCTTAAGGATATGGTTTAGTCTCTTATTAAGCTTAATTTAACCACAGTTGTTTTAATTAATTTTAATTACATTCACTAATATTTTTGGTCAAAAACTATGTTGATATTATTAGACATTATAAATTATTCTGATTCCAATTATTCAATCCATTTTTACAAATTTCAATCATTGAATTGGGTAAAATTAACTTAAATTTGACCTGTAGATGAGACGACAATGCAGATTTTTAAAGAAAAAATGTCCTAAAGATTGCTATGTTTTTATAGTCAATTACAAAGTGAAATTGATTCCAATGACCTATATTGGATTATTTAATAACAAATTTATCTAATTAAACTTTAAAACCATTATGAAACATAATTTACCCGTATAATTAAATTTAATGAAATGTGTTTTTGAATTTGAATTTAGTATTTTTAATTATTCATTAAAAAACGAAACGTTCTAGGCAAGTACAAAAAATTCACTCTAACCTAATTTTTATATATCACTTTCAAATATTAAGATTATTTTTACATATATTATTTTTTAATTGATAAAATATGGATTTAAAATGGGCTCTCAATTGAAAGGAAGTAAAAGTGCCTAAAAATATAGGGTTTTATCTATAATATTGGGTTTATTCGTATCTTATATCCATTGAATATATTGGGATATTATAAAAAAAATACTTTATTATATATATAAAATTAATATTTCAATAATATAATTTATTAATATTAATAGATTTAATTTATTAAGATATAACACATTGTGAGTATAAATATAAAAATATCTTGTTTATATTCAGTTGGTTTGTATTTTAATTTCAAATTAATATGTAACCTATTAAATCATATTATATTTGTGTGACCCATATATTTTCATATGTTAGTTAATTAAATTAGTAACCAAAAAAGTACCATCTTAGTTTAGTATTATTATATTAAATAATATTATTTTAATAATATATTATTGTTCAGTAAAACTAGGTTTTGTAAATAACAAAATCCATTGAAGGAACTCGTTGTTGCATGTTTAACAAGATAACTCAGTGTTTCATAAATTTCTAGCTACAAATTATATTAAATTTATTTAAAATATTAAATATATCATAAATAATAAGGAAATTATCTTCCCTTAGACACATGGTGTCATTTGTTATACATGATATCAAATATAGGGTTCTTACACTTGAATTTTGGGGTGTTACAAGTACCACCATAGAGAGTGAAAGAGTTTACATGTGACATTCCACCATCAATGGAACACTAATATTGGGTTTGTGGAATTTTGGATATGTTTGAAATGTCCCTGTGGCCACACAAGGTGAATTGATTTATGACAACATGAATTAGGGGAATTGGGTAATGATTTGTTGGGTTATGTTTCTTTGGGAATGTGTTTATTTTTAAAACCTATTTCGGTAAGGGTGTGTTTGGATTGATATAAATAATTTCACTAATTTTTTGGGTTTATATAAATTGATTTATATAAATGAGATACCATGTTTTATAAAATTGTTATAATTAGGGAATTCATTTTGGGAAAGCCTACTGAATATTATTACCCACCCCTACATTGGGACATTGGTGCTTTTATAGATGTTGTATTCTGAGAAATGGGTAAAATAAAAGTATCTCCATTATTTTTTGGTACAAAATTATTCTTGTGAATTTGTGGATCTATAACATGGATACATTCATGGGATGCAGAGTTATGTCATTGTGTCTGGTGTTTTGTTGTTTTAGTCATCCATTTGGTGATTTGATTTAGTATTGGTATGGTTTTGTGTTGTTTCTTTTAGTATGTGGTCAAATTGGAATAAATTGTTTAAATGAATCGCGTATTTAATTTTGGTAATGATATATTTTGTTGGTTGTGTCCTTCTCAATAAAAAAATCATCCCCCACTATTCATGAATCCCTCAACATTTATGTCCTACCTTTGGTACCTTTAGGATGTTGCTTAAGACCAGGTATCTCTACCACATCGACTTTATCCAATGTGGTGGCGTAGAAAGTTATATTCTACATATATTAAGAGATAATAAATTATAATGATAATCCTCTCTAATTAATTACATCATTGTATGATAAATATCATCTCTAATGAACTTATCCATTTCTTAAAAATAAATGTATTTTTTTCCCATTGAATGCTACAGGTTGATGATTCATCAAGGAATCTATCATTATTATAATTCATGGTGGATCATTAGGATACTCCATAAATAAAAGTTTATTTCAAATTATATGAGTTATTTTCAGAAATATGGATAAAATTTGATCAGTTCCAGTTTCAACACAAGCTCCAACTTCATAATCTTTCTAAAGGGGAAAATATCTACAAGGGGAATGTTCATTGATATGATTCCAATTCCTTTTGTTATGAACCATTTCAATATGAAGGTATACAATAGATTAGATCATAAAATTATGAAATATAATTTCTAATCCCATAACTAGTGAAATACATAATAAATATTGAAATATTTATCCATATATAATATCATAATAATATACATTAGTTTATTGGGAATGTATTTAATTCATAAAAATATTTTTAAATACATTTAATTGTTTTTAATTAATATTTGAATGAACAAAATTCTATACCTTAATAGTTTCAATTAAGGGCTGCGGTAAGACCCTTTTCTTATATACTTGTTAATGCTTGAGTCATTCTTGAAGATCCATTTTCAGAGTTATTACCCCTAATTACATCTATTACAGAACCACATCATCTGTTAGTATCTATACATGGATGTATTTCTAGAAAAAAACACATAGTCTCTACAATTAAAAAACATTAATATGTTCTTATACACTTATCCTCAATGTATATAATCAGGATATGTTCCCTAATCTCCGTTTTTCTAAATCAAGTACACATAGTTTCTATGAAACATCCTCAAAAACCAATTTTAAATACACGAACCCTAGTATCCCAAATTTTGTGGTTACATTATTACGTTGGTATAAGATATAAGTAATCATAATAAGGAACGAATATATGTTTCTGTAGATGTGGTAAAATAAACATAGACTCTAATTCCACATTGTAATTCAAAACATAAAATACTACATATTATGTTATTAATGTGCATCACTATTTCCTATGGAATAACCCCATATATCATACTTAATACACACCATAACATCCTATGTAATGAAAAAAAAGTTTCGGGTGAGATCAAATTCTCAGTATGGGTATGTGTATAGTATATGATATAAATAATAAAAAGGTATAATCAATATGGAATATTATATAACAAAAACACATGATATTAAATCATTTACATTATAATAATATAGAATGCATAAGTTATGATAATCTATTTTCATACAAATAGTCACATGATATTGAAATAGTGCCTTGGGTATTATAACTAATCAAATAATCCCATGGAACATCAATAAATATTATTATAATGAGGGAATTCATAATTTCAAACATTATATATATACCATCAAGGAATCATTTTATGAAATATAATATAAATGAGTTTGTCCTTGTCCTAAATCCAAACTCTGTTTATCTCATTAGATCAATTAATACTTCAAGGGGCTTTACTGGGCCCTTTCTATCACTTACTAAGTCATGGAATTCATCATATGATGGTAGTGAAACAAAATCCAAATAAACATTCTTATTGAACAACTAGAATAAGATATATTAATACATTACCCTATTAATAAACATAATTATAATCCATATAGAGTAATTAGTTAAATGTAAATAAATTAGAACATCCCTAGTTAGACTGATAAAAAACAACCATGAAAAATAATAAATATGGTATCACTTAAAAAATCTCAAATAGGGAATAACTAAAATAAAATTTATCATTTTAAATGAATATACATATAGTAAAAATTATATTTAAATAATTATTATGGTAAATATCGTTTTTTACTTTGAAAATAATTGTTAGAAATAAAAAATTTCAATTATATTATGATAAAAACCATTAAAATTATTTTTTCATGCTTTTAAAGGAATATATATTGCAATTATTGGTCTAAATTATGTGTAATTCCATAAATTAACTATAATTTAAAAAATAATTCCATTAATCCTATTTTAAAATGGTTAAAATATTCATAATTTTTAAAATATAATAATGATTTATAAAAAACCATTTTTTAATAATTAAAAAAGGATAAAAATTCTACTAATAAATCCTATTCATATTGTTAAAAAAATTTGAAATTTTTTTTTCAAAATCATGGATATGGAAGAGAGGGTATTTTTTTATCAAAAAGACAATTAAATGTGTCTTTTTTGAAAATCAATTTGTATTCATTCTATATAAATAAGTGACGGAAATTTTAAAATTAAATTAAAAGTAATGAATTACCACACGCTAATAAAATTCACGAGTTTATTGAGTGATATATCAAAGTATTTCATCATTGGAAATTTAATAATCTGCAATCCCTACAAACAATGAGATTAAAAAATAAACCATTACCACTTTGGTATCTTTTGGATCCTTAGCCTCATTAAATTAACAAAACCAAATGATACCATAAATAAGATGTATTTAAATTTTTTCATGATATAAAATATATCATAAAGGGTAGTATATACCTAAAACAATGGAGTCGGTGGTGAATATGGAATATGGCTCTTAAAAAATAAATGTTAGATGAGAAACCATTACATTAGTTTTGATTTTATTCATACATGTTAAAATCTATATTATAATAAATATAGGGTTAATGTACATCTATTACAGATCCATACTCTTATATTTCATCCCATATATGACTTAATTGAAGCATTTTATCACCGATTTTTAAATATTTTGTTGATGAAATAAGTATTTCGGATGATAATTGAATCATTTTCATGTATGTTTTGTTTCCGTAATTGTGGTCCATTTACTTTGATCATAGTTGAAATACCTATATAATGGGAAAAAAATTTAAATATATTATATACTAATAACAAAAATATTGTAATAAATAAATATTATATATATATAATGGATTACACCATTCATGTAGAAGGTAAGTCGTATGTACGCATGCACGTTTTTTTCCATTTTACTCAACAAATGGAATGAGTGAAAAAAGTATACAAATATTATATAGTAATAATTAATTTATATATATCATTTATATTATAAACATCCATATTTATTAACATCAATGTAAAAATTAATTGAAAAAAACTTCACATCTCTACGTAGAGAGAGTGGTCCACTCGTATACAAGAGGGACATTATTTTTTTCCAAAATATTGTAATGTAAGAAGTCAGATATGATATTATATATTAAAAAGTATTATTATGAAATAAATATAACTTATATTAAAAAATTATAAACTTACTAACTTCTATGTAATGTGTAAGTGAAAAACAAAGCACATTGCTTCGTGTGGCATTAATCTTTCGTACACACAAGTGACATTATCCTATCCCCTACTAAATGGATAGTAAGAATTGATTTGTGATATCATAATTAAAAATTTATAATAATTTTATAAATATAATATAAATTAGTTAAATACATTATTATATTGAGATATGAAATTTGGTGAGGTAAAATGAATCACATCATTTTTGGAGGGGATAGTCCTCCGTCAACATGATCGACGATTTTGTTTCAAATTTGGTGATAAGTGGAGACTGATTTTGATTATTATATGAATATAATAACATTTATGAATATATGGTATTTGATATATAAATTATTACAGTTTTATAATATTTATTGATGTAGATAAAAAGTTAATACAAATATGCATGTTTATGTTTTTTACATCATCTTAGGAGTGCCTCATTAAGTTTATACTTAAATCCTCATTTGGATGAATTAATAATAAAAATAAGTCATTTTTGATGTTTGGATGGAATTAAGTTATATATTTTCATAGGTAATTGACTATACAAATGGATTTTTACATCTGAAGAGGCAATAAGAGGGGTTGGATTTTATAAGTGGCGGGAAAGGACACAATTTAAATTTTTTGAAACAAAAAGAGATGTACACATTTTTATCATGTAATAAGAATGAAATATGGATAATTATAACAACATGAATAAATTTAGTTCATAATGATATAATATAATATTAATTATACATGTTTTTTGTCAATTGTATTTTTTATAATTTTAGTTTATGCCTCATTAATCCCTTTTTCCCTTAATCATTGTAATTAATTTATATTGTTTTTACAATTCGTAATGGTCATAAACTAATTTTCGTATATTAAATGATATAAATTATTCTGATTATAAAAATGTAATAAATTGTAACATATTCAATTAAAATAAGTGGATGAATTCAATTTTAAATTAAACTCGCATATGCGTTGAAAAACAGGATTCTTGAAGAAAATCATTTAAACGTTTAAAATGTTTTTACACCATAATTCCATATTATATGGATTAAAATGAAACAAATTTATCAAATTTTATTATAATTTAAATAATTCTTCTTAATAAAATTAATTATAATTTTACATTTTTATTAATTAAAATGAAAACAAGTTTCTCAAAAAAAATAATATTCCCACTATTCATCAAAAAAAGTATGTGTTTTTTTCAGAAAATATTGAAAAATTCACCAAAATAAAATTTCATCATATATATTTAAAAAATGTTATTTATTTTTTCAAATAATGTTTCTATGATTGAAAAAAAATATTTTTAAATTATTTTCAAACTAAGTGAGTAAACTACCTTTTAGAAAAATACTGTTGTTCAAAAATCATTTCTTCTTCTTTCAAATAGTTCTTTATTATTTACAATAAATAGATAAACATTGAATTTATTTTATACATTTGTAAACTATATAAATACCAAAATTTATTTAGTTATATTATTAAATTATAATTTAACTTCTATATTTTAATGGTATACTATTTTGTTGTTCTTTTAGACTAAGGGTCGCGTCTTTCACAAGTAATTAATGAGAATGGATTTACTTAAAAATTAATTTATTATAATGTCTTGGGATATTCATAATATGTTTCAAAGGACACTTTTTCACTTTAAATTTAACATCAATAACTCTAGTACCACAAAATGGATGTCCACAATATCACATATTCATAAGATACAAGGGATGCCATCACTAAGGACTGACCCTTTTTTTAGCCCCAAATTAACAGATACATACATGATTCTTACTTTACATTAGAAATAAAATTAAATAAAATATTAAAATTAAATTTTATAAATTCATGAAATAAATTTAAAGATTCCTATATGATATCTTGGGGAAATTAAATTAATGTAATGGTGATCTAAAAGGCTTTGAATGGGTTGTATACAGTGGAAGCTATAATGAGTAAATATGTTATAATAAATATAGAAAGAAGAATAAATGAAAATATATGACATCTCATCCATAACATAATACTTAAATGTATTATTTGAAAATATCAATTTAGTTACACAATAATAAAAATTTATTTATGTTTTTTTGAAATTATGGTTGTTTTAAAACATTTAAAAATAATTTACATACATATCTGAAAAAATTAGGTAAATTGGGTTTACATAATTAACTATATTTAAAATTGTATTTAATTAGATAAAAACCATAATTTTTCTAAAATAAATGTAACTGAATTTGTAATAAGGATTTTATAAATTTGGTAATGTGATATTGCCTAAATGTTTCTTTTAAAATCATAGTGCATTTTATTTTCTCTCATTTTTTAAATCATAGTTAATTTCAATTTTTTTCCCACATTTTTCTAAAATTGGGTGATTTTAATTTTACAGAATTCTTGTTTTTACAAAACATTTCCTCACCCATGAGACATCGTAACCCCAACCAATCCTCTGCTACTGCATTGAACAATATAATCACCCCATTGTTGGGTAACCTTATTTGACACCCTCTACCATGTTCACTACAAAGTTTGATAAAGACCCACACTACTGCAAAACCCAATATACCCTGACCCCCCACTTGCTACCACTATGCATGATGGCATGTTAACCTCCCTATACATTTTTATAATAATAATTATTAATATTATTTTATTAAAACGTTATTAACTTATATATATATATTATTAATTTCCATTTCATAATAACGTGTAAATTTTTCCAATTTCTGTATGAAAACATTTTTAAATTAAAATTTGGAAGATTTTTTAAACATTTAAAATAGAATTACTAATTTTTCAATGATTTCTAAAAAACATTTTTTATTTCAATATTTGAATCATTTTTGAGAAATTATAGATAAACATAGAGCTTAATATTACTATTTTAAAACCACTAAAAATGGATAATAATAATAGAATTTACAGCGATATAAATGAACAATGTTCAACATATTTCTCAATTTCTTGTTCCAGGATACATTAAAATATTGTTAGCTTTATGAAAAAATCATTTATTAGGTAGAAAACTAGTTTCTAACATTAGACATATCTATGCATGTAGGGGATATCAATGATGTATTTGTAGAACTCAATGAATAAAAATTAAGATAAGAAACCCCATACAAAACAATTCCACTAACATGCGCATGTTTCAAAATACTATACAATAGTTTTAAAACTTTTATTAATTCATACCCAAAAAATATTAATAATTTTATTAGTTGATATATATGTTCAGTAACCATTCATTATAAATACGTATTAAAACTGTTCATTATGTGATAACTATTCCATTTTATCATTCCAGATTCTTCATGGAAAACCTTATTCCTGTTAATAGATCATAGTTTCATCATCTCCAGTATTATATTAATGCTCTAAATATAATGTTATTACTATAAATCACCTATATATTCGAGTCATGTGTGGTAGTTTTGAAAAATTAAACTCATTTACTCGTGATATAGTAGTTCACACATATGAATGAGTAATGTTTCCACGTTCCATTAGAATGATAAGTATATGAGAAAGAGTAATCATATAAATATAATAATAATATAATAAGATAATTGTATTTTAGTTAATATATTAATAAGGTATAATATGAATTGTAGGATATTGAAGAATAAATGAACATGAAATGTTCCAGTTAATATGATTTCCTCTTTTTAATGAAATAACCTACAAATCATTACATAAGTACCTAGATGTTGGTATTATGAGAATACCGAAACCAATGTATTGTTTCTATGGATTTTGGGAGATACTTGTTAATGGTCTACTCAATATATCTTTCTCAAGGGGGTTTGATTAATAGTGGAGTGGTGGTGTCCTTTTATTTTGAAGGAAATAAAAAACATGGAATTACATAAAAGATTTAAATATACGAAATTAATTTTCATGTTCAAGTTTCACCATGATGAAAAAATTTGAATTCTATGATTGGTTATGTATTAATTCACATGAACTAATAAAATTTAAATATTTTTACTTGGAATTTTAAAACATATTATCTGGTTTTAACCATTTATTAACTAATTTTCATTTTAACTATGGTAACAACCTTTTCATTCTTAAAGGGATAAAAATTTAATTAATAATGTATAAATTGACATACAAAAGGACAAGGGATAAAATACAAGATAATTTTTCACAAATATTATCAAATTTTAATATTTTTCTATTATTAAAAAATTAAAAATAATATTATTCAACATAAAATACCACTAATGTCATTTAAGGACTATTCATTTATTTTGTATTTAGTTAGATCAATAATAGAATGTAAATAAAATATAGACACATTCATTATCAATTATGAATTATTATTAACAATAAATTTCATGTGACTCTGCAATTAATTCATAAAATATAACATTAGATATTTTTAAAAATATTTATAATGGTGTTTGTACTCCTTGATCAAGTACTCAGTGGAATTGTTTTATCATGTAATAAAATAATATCATTAGTTAAAAATAAAAATAAATTACTAATATAAGAATAAACTATTTTTTTATAAATAAAAATTTATATTCATCTATAAAAACATCTTTTCATTATGTTTCCATATATGTGAAATTAAAACCAATTGCGTGATTTTTTTTATTTTTCCGTTACTCCATATAATTTAAAGTTCTTCATCCAAGGAAAATAGAAACAAGATTCTATATATTCAAATATATAAATCATTTAGTAAAATTCAAGTAATAAAATAAAGTATATTCATGTTAATGTATGTTATTGAATGTTTATTTTTTAGATTTAACAATATTTAACTGATTATACCATTTAATAAGGTGATACATTTTAATATAGTAACTAAAATAATGGCTGAAAATAAATGTTAAAGATTTAGAAAAAATTGATTCTAAATAATGGATCAATTCTACCATATGTAGTATCATGAAGTGTTAAAAATTAATGTAATAATAAAACTGAATGATGTGATAAATTTTTTTTAAGAAAATGAACTTTTTAGGGATGATTTGATCATATATAAACTATATGACATATCATCGTATATATATGAATTTTAGAAAATATATAAAGATAGATAATCTAAAAATTATATTCATGAGTATTAAAAAATGGAATCATCGAATATAATTTATGTAGGTGTTTGTGTCACATTGCAGTCTTTTTTTCATTTTATTTTTAATTCTTAATTACCCAATTCTCCCTTAAAAGATGTAACAAAAAATAATAAGATTACTATTCATTTAGACTAAAACTAAAATGATTTTTTTTAAAATATTCTTACTATATAATTAAATGTTTGGAATCCATTTTACAAAATTAAAAACACAAAATTTGTAGTGTTTAATTTAAAATCAAACCATCCAAACAAGAATAAAAAGGTTTTTAAATTATTTAATGTTTTTATACAAAATTATATTATGAAATCCTTTACAAAAACATCATAGGAATATTTTAAATAAAAATTAACACATTAAATTTCAAAACAATTCCAAAATAGAATTTGAATTTTAATATACATAAAAGGAGTACACAATTTTTAATAAAAAATAGTATATTTCACTATTCATTGAAAATCATTCTCCTAGAAAATTATCGTAAAATCATCCTATAAATATTTTTTATGATGAAAATTAAAATTAAAATTATTTTTTCAAAATATTTTTCATGTATTAACTATATTTATATATAATATTTACTAATAAAAAAAATCTGAAAATCTATTTTTTTAGAAAACATATTTTTGAAGAATTAAATAAGATTACAAAATATATATTCATTATTTAAAAATAATTATTAAATAAATTATAAATTTTTAGGACTGACATTTCATAATGTGGTTAATAATATTCATTCTCGCAAATTAAACAGCTCGGTTATAATGGTCACATTTAAATAATAAGAACTCATTATTTTCAGAAACATGTTATTTCAAATATTGTAAACTATAAAATAATGTTTCTGTTATTAATAAATCATGGTATTATAATCTCCCAAAACCAAATTAATAAAATTAATCCTTGTAATGTTATCTTGAGTTTGATAAATAGGTTCCATCTTTTCAGAACACCTTTTTTGAAAAACCACATCATTAATCTTATCAACAAACATCTTCTTCAAAATAGATAAAGGGAAGTGCAAAGGTCATCTAAAATAACACATTGTGGGATTACTAATATGAGAACATAATTGGACATTTAAATCATGGATATAAGAGGAAACTGTAAAAAATGTTCATATATAGAGTGATAGAGTACATGGTTAGGTGAAATCTTACCATCACATTAATGTAAATATGTGAAGGGTTAATGGACAATTGATTTTTCAGTAAGAAACATTAACAGATAAAATTGTTGTTTTAAAATTATTATCATAATGTTAAGGAAAAAGTATACTATATTTAATAATAACATAAGATAATATACATACTTGTTAAAAATAATTTCATCTT
Organism: Viscum album; assembly: GCA_963277665.1. Lineage (NCBI taxonomy): Eukaryota > Viridiplantae > Streptophyta > Magnoliopsida > Santalales > Viscaceae > Viscum > Viscum album. The sequence goes on from OY728137.1 coordinate 369,023,415, forward strand.
TCAATGATTTCCAATGAAAAACTATTTTTTTTTCTAAATGAGGAGTGTTCAAGAGGATTATTTTATGATTGAAGCACTATAGTAAAAATTTAATGGATCACATAGTATATAAAAGTATAAAAACATATTTCATGTGTCTATAGATATTAATCCAATCCAAATGAGTTTGAAAAGATAAGACAATTTATAAAATGAATAAACATTCATTTAAATAAAAAGTACTTTAATTTAGAAAATTGAATAGTTGAACCAAATATTCAACTTTTTTCATTTAATAAATAAAAGGGAATAAAATTAATCAAAATATTATATATTGTGGTTGAAACCAAAAATTCTAAGGGATTTGATCACATATTCATCCCATATTATTTTAACATTTATCTCTAAACAATGTCATCCACTCCTATTATATCATTCTAAAAAGAAAATTCCCTTATCATATAATCTCAATTATATGCTAATAATTTACATATAAAACTAGAATCAATATAATGCCACATTAAAATAATTTATTCTTTGAGAATGAAAATTTTATCTTTATTCCACAAATAATGTTGTAAAATATTCTTTTTTACCTTATTTTCATATGGTTTCAAAAATAGTTATCTTTTTCAGAAATAACATTAGTCCCATAATCACCAATTCACTTTCAATATCATGGTTATCTATATATATGTTCTCAAAATTAACTTCACTTTAATTTTTAGATCATTAAAATAATGAATAAATTATCATACCATTGAGAACATATAATAGGCCAGTTGTAAATGATGCACCCTTGTCGCCCTTAGGTTGTGGGTTCAACCCTCGAAGCCTTACAAGATGTGGCAGTTGACTTTTTTCCTATGGGTTTTTATTTCCTAAAACTATATAAATATTATACATAAAACATTCCAATAGATGTGATAAATATCCTCAAAAGAAACTATAATATATTTAGTAGCAATGAAATGGTTTAATCTCAATTGTTATGTCATACTTCAATTTTCACTCCCAAAAATTATTATTACCCTTAATTTCCTCAAAATAAATCATTATATAAACAATTAATGTTATCCATACCTTTTCAAATATTTCCTTAAAAATTATTATGAAATTTTTATTTCAAATGATAAACTTATGGGTTATGTATACCTCAATGATCTATCAAACCTCCATAAAATAATACCAATATACTCCCATTAACAAGAGAGTATTTATTTTTTTAAACGTTTGATCATCCTTTAATATTCCATTAAAGTTTAATCCATTTTATATTGACTTTTTAATAATTATACTTTCTTCATAATCCGTTAACCATGATTTTTAGTCATATTCCTTAGTAATTCATTCCTGCAAACAAAAATATGAACAATGTACATAGATTTATCAATGTCAAAACATAATCCAAAAAATAATCCATATCTTTCACACGTCATATAGAGTTTACTCATCTTAAATTGAAATGGAATTAGGTAATACTAAATATATATTTATATAGTATCACTGGTCCAATTTCTGAATCTTCCCCAAATGACATAGACTTATATAATGACCACTTCTCCATATTTATAATTCCAAATTGATATCTTAATAAAACATTTATATTAATGAAGGGTTAATTGAAGGATTCCTTTTTTTATGTGGTGGATTATTTTTTTATGGCCTCCTTTACCACATTTACTTTATCCTACTGTTATACGAAGAATATTTTCTAACTCATTTGTTCATATTTCATGAAACATAGATCATTTAATAAGTTTACTACTATAATCATTATCACCTAAAATTCCAGAGAGATTCATTACTCTAATATTTTATGTAGTAGGAAACTCCTCATGGTTCATGTTATTAATCATTACTTCAGATTTCCAGTTAAGAATAATCAAATGTTATCTCACCATAAATATCATATTTTTCTATTTCTCATTCTGAAAACCACCAAATTTTAATCCTTTTATATTGTTACATTGGTTCCTACTGGATCAAACCATTTAATAAAACCAAAATGGATAGTGTGATCATATTAATAAAATGATAAAATACTATTTTATGAGGAGGATAAACACAATGATATTTGAATACATGTTATCTAAAAAACTTTCTATTTAACCAAAATAAATATTATTCTCCCTAACATAATATCCATTTTGGTTATAGTGGACTATTAATTATTTCCCTAATATATCATATTATTTAAATTTATCAAATACCTAATCTGATTCTAACAGTAAGGACTCATACTTAAACATTAAAAAATATACAATCTTTGAAGTATAAATCCCATCTATTCATTCCAAAATAACTATTAGGTTTATAGTTTTAGACAATTAGATTATAACACTTACATAAAAAACCATATTTTACAAACAGAACACTTCTTATAAATATTAATTTGACCACAATATGAACCCATTAAAATACAACATCATCACATCTAATGAAAATTATTTAAGACATCCAACTTTTCTTCTACCTTTATCATCCCCGTCATTAAACCCGTTGGTTTTCATAAAATGTTTGATAAAAATAAATTGTCGTAAATGGATATAAAATAAATAAATATGTTCGTCTATTAAAAAATATTAAAACCCATAAAATACTTACCCTTGTCACATTAATCGTTGAGCTTATGAAATAATTCATTTAAAAATAAGAAAACTAGTTTTGATAAAACGAAAAAAAAATTAAATCCATAGAATTAATATATAAAACATGTAGGAAACATGGGGAAATTTTTTCACATCACTCTCACAAATGGGATCCCCATCAAGCTTAAACATAGAATAACCATCTTCATTACACATAAAATTACTATCACAGTTACAATTTTTAATACAATTGACGTTTATTCCCATAATCTCTAATGATAAAACTATTAGGTTAAATTATTTATATTAATATATGAATTGTAGGGAAAAAAGGGATCACTTGAAATTGGATTATTAGAAAACCACCCATTTTCATAAATGATTTCCATGGAACATAACATAATGCATGAAATTCTTCCATATAATATCATTCTTTTCTCATATAAGAAATCATTTTCAGATAATAATATGTCCATAATCAATAAAACCCTTTTTCGAAAAAAAATATATATCAATGGTAAAGAGGGGATTTCATTGAAAAAACTTGAATTTTTGAAATGGGAGTGAAAGTAATAAAATTTATGAATGTGGGAAAATGTATTATCACTATATTCATTAAAAAATATCATTTTTTGTATATTTTTGTAAAGAAGATAAAAAATTCCATAAAAATATTCCTTTTGAAATCCATGAAAATTTTTCAAAATACATAGAATATGTAAATTATAAATCATTAAGTACAATATTAAACCTTTTTAAAATTTTTTTTTAACAAATATTGATAGGGAATAAAAATAGAGTTCTAGGGGATACATTTAAAAAGGATTTTTAAAAGAATGTATCTTACTATGGGTTGAATTCATCACATATGTTCTTAATCATCCTAGATAATAAACATAGGATAATTATATACATGATTTTAATTTTTTTGTAATATTTATGGTTCATTTTAATTAATCATTGACGTTGATATATTTATTTACATAATAAATTAAAATCATGTTAACATCTTTGATGATATTCTGTTCAAAATCCAAAAATGAAATAAGTATGCTGACAATGGTCAATGTTTTCATTTGTTAAACATAAATTGAATAATAATCATGAAATAATTATCACTTTTATAAATCCATTATACTTTTAAATTCTACAATTAAATATGTTTATGGAAATTGAACCATGTCATATCTATAAATATGGTACGTCGTACATATGTATGAGTAAAATTTTAATTTTTCAATGATCATTATGGAAAGAAAGTATTTTTTTATGTTTTTAGAATAATTAAAATAACAAATATTACATATTAATTATTTAAATACACTAATATATATCTCCATGTGACATGGTGATAAAAAATGAATCACATCACTTCATAGAGGTGGAAATCGACACATAATTGTGACGATGTTATTATTATTTAGTAATTGAATTTTAGAGAAAGTAAATGATACATTTAGTTTTTTTAATGATAAATATTCCAGGAATATGATATATAAACATTAATTACATTTTTAAAATATTTACTAAGATAAAATGATTTAAAAATAATCACATCAGTTTGTGAGGTAGTAGTCCCCCTTACACAAGAATGATGAATTCCTCTACCATTTAATAAATACTATAGAAGGATATATTTTATTCCATTAACATAATAAAATCTCAATATATTCAAAGTATTTGTATTATTATTTTATTATGGATTCATAAGATGTGATTGAGGTGGAAGAAGAATTAATACTAAAACCTGCGGTTAAAAATTATACCACTTTTTTCAAAAGTCTCTATTGATTAACCCCTTAAGCCCCATATGGATGGTATTATGGAAAATACAAGAATCCTATAATGAGGGATGAATTATAGAAGAGAATTTGGATAGATCATAGATAAAATAAACGATTCTTTTTGTTTTAAATAAATATAATGAGATGTATGGTTTATAAGAGAGTTGATAGGAACTCTTGTAATTTATCAAAATATTAAATTAATAAAAAAAAATTAATTAAAAATGTATCCTATATAATTTATTTCTTATATATGATGAAGATGGGTTGAAATAATTTCATTAAATATAAATTATAAAAGTTTTTGAAATGTTTATATATGAATACTTTGGTCTTAACCCCTCATTAACCTCATTCATAGTTATAGTGACAATATGGATTTTTACACTTTAAGGGTCATTAATGATAAAAAATGACATTTGAAAAAGAATAAAATTAAAATTAATAGCGTAATAAACACATAATATTGATATTAAATAAACCATGACATATATAACTCTTAACCGAGCAGTAAAATTATTAGGTATAAATAGTACAAACAAAATTATGAAAATTAAACAGTTGAAAAAATGAGAATATGTTGATTATAAATAAAATAAGAATTTTTAAAAAGATAAAATAAATGTTTTCTAAAAATATTACTTTTCTATAAGATGATTTAATTGTGCTTTACACATAAATTTTAGAACATATTTTTACCACATATAGAATTTTTTTTACAAAATAGTCTTCATTTTTTAAAGTTGGACAAAAAAATTAGCTTTTGATGCCTTTTTATGAAGTTTTTTGAAACTTTATATGTTTTGATGAATAGTAAAAAATACTTAATTTTAATTGAAAACATTATATTTGGATTAAAATATTTATATTGATAAATTATATTTTTTATTTTTCATAATATAATATTAGATATGTTTTTTATATTAATTAATCCAATTTATTACATTGGTATCTTTTTGATTTTGTATTTTGATATAAAATGAAAATAAACATATTAATATTATAACATTTAAACCTCGCATTCTTATCCTGTATGTGGGATTAATTTTCAATTTAAATGTTCCACTACAATGAATTTAATTTTGAAAAATAAATTATATATTTGGAATCCACTTAATTTTTAATTTTTAATTTTTTTAACTTAAATTTTGAAAAAAAATCATAGCGGAAATAGTAAAAAATATTATATACGATTTTAATGGTAAAAACATAATTACTGGAGTTAATCTAAAATTATAAAACTTTGAATGATGTAAAATATTATTTCAATTTACTTTTATTTTTCTATTTATAATTTTTACCTTAATGTCACTAAATCTTTGAAAACAATTCCACTTTCCATAGAATATGACCCATATAATAAGATATGTAATGAAAAATACAAAAAGGAACTTTCTTTCTATTAATAATGTTAATTATTTGGTGTTAGGATAAAAACATATATTTTTTTAGAGTTGTTATTTTGAAAGAAAAATTAGTCTTTTAGTCCAAATACTTTATCTTTAATTTTTAGAGATTATATAATTACATAAAATGATTATGAAATACCAACGTAGTAATTATTTAGTTAATATTTTAATAAAATATATGATACTATAAATATTAAAAATGAAGTAAATTGAATTAATTAGTATGTTCCATTAAATTTTTAGATGAATATATCCTCTTACAACGTTTTGAAAAAATATATTCTAATTATATCATTATTTAGATATTTTTTTAAATTTCAAATTAAATGAAATATTGTAAAAATTTACTATAATATTATTTTTTAATAAATGATATTTCATTAAATGATTTAATATTCTCAAAATTAAAAATGATTCTAATTTATTTTTAAAATTTTAAAAATATTGACTATATTACATTCACCAACCAATTTTAATATTATAGTAAATATATTTTCCTTAAATAGTAAAAACTATGTGAGCATTATTATGGTTTAAAAAATGTTATTTCGCATTACATGTGCTTGTGTTAAAGTTAATTTTCATAAAAAAATGGTTATTTTAAGTGATAAATTGGATATCTTCTTTATAATTAGTGGGTACAAATTATCTAATAATTTTAATTTTAATTTATTCATAATATTTAATTTACCTAGGATAGAGAAGTAGTTATTCTGGTGAAAATTGAAAAAGGTTAAAATAAAGAGAATTATGATTTAAGGAGAAAAATGTATAAAACATGAATTTTATTGTGCAGTGTAGGTTTGGATTGACTATATAATCCCTCCAGCCCTTCAGTTATCAAATTTGGGGAAGGATGAGGTAATATTGACCTTGAAATATTGAATACATTTATGTATTTAAAAAATGTCACTCCTCCTAAACAATAAATGGGTAGTCACTCCCCTCATATCATCAAACCTTTAAATCATTTTGGATTAGAAAAGCCATGAAACAATTAATTTCATGTATTTTTATATATTCATATATGTCTTAGTTTTTTTAATCCAACCTATTATGGATGTAGTAAAAACATAAGGAGGATACATAATGAAAAGGTAACGTTCTTCAATAAATGCCTTTATTTTATTTTTTCTCCACGTCCATAAAATACTATTTAAAAAATAGCATATAATATCCTAAATATATTAAATATTCCATGATTTTATTATAATAATATAATTACCTACAAACATTTCAACATCATTCTAATAGATCATGAAATCATCATTCGCCTGTATGACAGACTACCACCTCACAAACCGATGTTGTTCATTTTTTCCTTACTAACTACAATGGTTGGGAATGAGGATTGATATAATGTATATATATGAAATTTATAACATTATTATACCTATGTATTCATTATAACATATATTCATTTATATATTCCACTCCATATTAGAAATGAAAATGTCTCTCATGTGTTTGTTTGACTATCGCTTCATGAAGTGATGTGATTTGTTTTTCACTAAAGATTTACATGGAAAGTAACATGGTTAAATATAATGAATATATGATATATAAATGAAATACTTATTAAATTAATTGAATATATACAATTCCTTAAAAATATTATATCATTTTCCCTCTTATCTTTTTAGTCTCTGAAGAATTGATAATGTCGTTCATGTACGTTGGGACTACATCCTTCACAAAATGATGTGAATTTATTTTATTCACTAAACCATAATAAGGATATATATATAATTAAATAAAATATTATTTATTTTATACTTATAATTATACATTTATACAAATTTTAACACCTTCTTTCTATAATGATCATTGAAAAATGAAAATGTTACTCATCTATAAGTATGCCATACAATTTCCATGATCATAACATTTTTAATACTCATAACCATATATATAAATTGGATAAAAATTTATAAATGATGTATAAATATGAAAATTGTGTCATTGTAATTATTCTCTATATGATATAACTATATTTTATGCATACGAATATGATCTTTTATAATATAGAGTGAATGAGAAAACAAGGCCATTAACACTTGAAACAATGAGAATAACGAATGATTATTAAATAATATGTGATAATTTTTTATAAGAGGATGATATATGATATTATATATTATAAAATTTTATTTAATAAGTTAATAATAAATTTTAAACAACTATAAATTAGGTTAACACATTATTAACCAAAAGGAAGTGTGAGGTAAGAGTTTTGTCATATCACTTTTATTTCATTGAGATATATGTCAAATTCAAACATTATTATTGTTTTAGGTTATATATACATATCATTAAAATATTTTATCATTATTTTCCATTAATTTATAGAGATTTACATGTACAAATTATTTTTCCTCATTCAGGTGGTATACGGTTTCAATGTTACCAAAGAGGTATGTGATTTTTTTCTCAATTAGCCTCCATTGACATGTATGTTATGATATAAAATTATATTCTTCTATGAGATGTATATAAATCCCCTATAAATTTTTATTCTAATAATATTTTTATAATTATGATATTATAAATTTATTTCAATGATATTTTCTCATGGCGATTACCATTCAATTTTACCAACGTGGGAAGAGTTTTATGTTATAATCCCATCATATGTTGAGATTCATTGTGATTAAGTATCTAATATTTAAATATTTTAATATAACATTAATTAATTATAATTTATTTTATTATCCTATTATTATTTCATGAGAATACATTTTTTACATCATTTTACTTTATTTAATTAAGAGATGAAAAAATGTTTTTATGAAAAATCATGTTTTTAGTCCAAATTTAATTTCCTCCAAAACCATGTCTTCTATAAAAAGTAAAAATTATTTAAAATGATTTGTAAATTTATGAATGATAATTTTTCTCAAAAAAATTTAATTTATTTTTAAAATATTCATTTATAATCTTTCAACTTTTTTTAATGAAAATGATTTTCAAAATGTGTTATGTTTTAAAATTTTATTTTGAAAGTAAAAAGTATATTTTCATCAAAATGTAATGACCTATAATTTTATTAATGAACATCATCTTCTTATAATTATGTCTTATAGTATAAATAACATAAATCACATAGAGAGATTAATAAAATCATTGTTATCATAAATGAATATTGTTACATTATTCAACAAAAAACCAATAAGAATACCAAATATTATTTATGGATAATAAATATAAAATAAGATAATATGAATATGATAATTTGGATATACTCAGTCTACTAGAATGATCATGCCCACAAAAAAAGATGTATAAATAAAACAAAATTTTAATAAAATATTAATTTTGAAGATAAAAGCATATATAACATTGGGATAAAATAAAAGTTACCGATGGATGGAATAAGAGATATTTATAGGAAGTAGTTAATAATTATGACCGTTAGAAATATGCCCATTAGAATAATCACATAACTATTGAAACGGTAATGTGACCCTCAAAAATAGTAATCTTCCCTTTTTAATATTATCCTCGCCTAGGAAATGATAAATGAAATTTAGAAATATTATAAATAAAAATATGATATATTTATATCATGTAATATGAAAATAAATTGTTTTAGAAATGATTAATTAAGTGTTAGTATTTTTATAAAATGTAAATATTTATTTAAAATCTTATAATTAATATAAAGATTTAAAATATAATTTATTTTCATTTAACATATTTTTAAATTAATATTTTGTTGTCTCATTATTCTACGATAATTTTATTAGAAATTAAATATTTTTCAAATTGTCATAAAATTGGTTGTAATTTTAAAATAAGTATGTTCAAATAAATGATGATTTTTATTAAAAATTATATTTAGAAAATTTAAAAAAATTATTTTTACTAAATGGATACCATTTTTGAAATCTATACATCAAAAATTTATTATGGTGAATTTTTGATATTTTTCTAAAATTGTTGAAATTTTAGTGGATATTGAAATAAAGTATTTTATTGTATAATATTAGTATATGAATCCATGAGTAATGGATGATTTAATGATGTTGTAATAACCACTATCATTAAATATCCTTCATTATTTTATACTTTTATTTATATTAATCAACACTATTGATTTCGTGAGCCAAAAGAATTAAAAAAATCAATAAAAAACACCACTTTCCTCCATTGTAAATACCACCCGAACAAAATATTGTCCTAACACCATAGAATCATTATATATTTCTGAAATTAAATCATATTTCCTTATCAATCCTCTTACCCACATCCATGTGAATCTATTCTCAATAAAATACTAAACTGAAGTTCATTTTTAGGTTCTCAAGGAGACAATATTCAGCATGTAAAATCCCTCACCTTTCACTTTTAAACACATTATTTCTTCTACCCCATTATTTCCTACACTATCCAAATATACATGATAATTATAGTATCATATATATAATATAATTTTAATAGATTCCTGAAATTTTCATTATCAAATCTATTATATTTTTCCTTTACTCCAAAAATGAAAATATCATCCTTGAGGTGTCGATTTACCGCCTTCATGGATGACGACTTTTCATTTTCCATTACTACCATCATGGAAGGTCATTAAACCATTATTATAGTTAAAAAATATTTCAGTATATAAATTATATCTTTTTTCATCTTCTTAAAGAAATATTAAAAATATTAAATAATAAAATAAACTAGTTTGTGGTGATCGATAAACACCCAAAATAAACTAAAGGTTTATCATTAATGGTATATCTAATGACTCATTCTAATACCAGAAAAACAAAATGATATATGGGTAATTTAAAAATATATAAGTGGAAACATGTAATATAATTCCACTTTTTATTTTTCATCCATTTGAAAAGAAATCATTTAATTAATCATAAGGGTGGCGATCATAAAATCATATAACGAACACACCCAAAACGATCAAAATAAATATTATAACTCATAGAAATGACCATAATTGAACTAAATAAAATTTTAATAAATAAAAAATATGTATATGAGGTTATGAATTAATTAATTAATTGTTCTAATTTGATTATCTACAATATTGAGTGCAAGTGACGAACACATTCGGGCATAAGGTAAGAGAACTCTTCGATCCTCAATGTTTTCCTTCGTGTAACAACTTCTTTCTATTTGAACAAATGTATTGTTTAATTAATCCTCTATTAATATTATAAATTCTAGGAATATGTTCCAAAATTTTGTATTTAGATCCGTTCATTCTTATTTTAGGGGGAAATATATATTTTAAATGGTTCCCTTATCAATTACTCTTGTTAAGAAGGCCAAACTAAAGGGAACATCCTTATTTCTTACCCATTCTCAGGAACACTCCATTATCTATTTTAAGACACCATTATTGTAATAAAATTAACTATTTTATCCTAAAAATATCATATATCATTTAATTTTTTATAAAAAATTTATACCTTTGTCTTCTTTAAAAATTCTTTAATATTTTCCTTATTCTAGAATAATGTGTCTCATTTATAACCTATATTAAATAGTCCTTTCTTATTTATTCACATCAGTTTTACATAATTTTTCATGATGTATGGATAATATTCCTTATTAATTTCAATATATTAACTAAAAACATTCATTCTTGGAAAACATTATGATTTTCCTTTTGGTAATTCCTTAGGACATGATTACGAAATCCACTTCTCTCCATGGGAAAGGCTTATGTATATCCCTTATGTTTGATTAATAATGTGGAACATATATTCATTAACATCTTATGATGTGTCCAAAATATTTTTCTCCCATTCATTTTGTAATTTCTAGTCTTATTATACATCAGTTATGGGATTAGGTAGGAGATATATTCCATTGTGGGACTTTTTCTACCATGTGATATAGACTTGGAATTTAGTATTGACTCTGTTTATGTAATGTTTTATGTTTCTTCCACAATACTATGTTTCCATGATCATGTCATTATATATTATTTGTTCTATGATACAATAAAATTATTCATGGTCCATGCAATTTATGTTATCATGTTATTACTTTTAACTAATGAGTTAATCATTATTCACAAGTTTATTCCCTTACTAGGATTTTTAGCTCGTCCCATTTTTATTTTTTCCCTTTATTATCTTATGTAATTTTAGGGTATCAAATGATGTTAAGAGACAGTTATGGAAAATTAATGAAGAAATTTTTTTCTCGTTCAATGTATCTAGCTTAATGTACATAATCATTGATCAACATTAGACTTTACGATCCATGGTTGGTATTTATTGGATAATTATACTTATAATCATATAATAATAAGTGTAAAAGGATACAGTTATTATTGTTTTAATCAAAGAAAATTCTAGTAATTTTTTGGATATTGGGGCTAGAAAACATTAGTAATAACCTTGGGTATTATTCAATCACTATGGATAACCTATACTAAATGATAGGGAATAACATGTTCGGGTATACTTTTCATTTACATGTCTAAGTTCTATGATAAATATATCTTTTTGTATTCTTATTATCTAAGTATTAAATTGCCCCTAATTTTATATTCATTTGGTATATTATTTATATAAATTAGATAACTCGTTAAAATAATAAATGTGATAGGAAATGTGATAATTTCCTTAATGAGATAAAACATATGATAGGAATGGGATCTCTTAACATCGTGACATAAATGTATCAACTATATCAATTAATGAATAACAATATTAATTTTGTGAAACATCCTCAATATTCAAATAAAGATCATGTTGTGTTCGAATCCTTTATAAAACAAAGGCCTCTCATATTTAGTTGGTATTACGATACCCTTACCAAGTAACAATGTATTAACTCCATTGATAATATATTATATGTACATATATTCTTATAATTATAGAATGTTGTTCATCCATTTTATCATTTTTATCGGGAAGATAATAAGCGGTGAACATTTATAAAAAATACAGTGACTAAGGAAAAAATTGATTCCATTAATAAGAAAATATTTTTCAATAAATATTTCCCTTCAACTCTCTTTCATTAGAATGAGATGGAATTCCTCAAACAAATTCAAAAAGAATATGTGTCTATTAGGGCATATGAGGGAAACAATAAAATTCTTAAATTATATGCCTACTACTTTTTGATGAACACTAAAAAAAAGTTCATTACTTTTTTATTATACTAAAACCAAGTCTACAAAAATACATAGTGATTCAATAAATTAGAAGCTATGAGGTGTTTTTTCATTATATCCATAAGGTTGATATGGAGATCGGAGACTCTCTATGGTCTCATGGGCTTGGAAAAAATGTTGAAATGGTTTTTAATATGGAATAATATTTAGATAAATAATATTAATGAAAGATATCCAAACAACCCACATATAAAATGTGTGGGAAGAATCATCCTCGTAACTATCTAAATATAACCAAGAGATGTATCAAATTTAATAGAGAGGGGAATCAGACTAATCTTGTCCAAATGGATATGAATAATCCTAAAAATGAGGAAGAAAAAATGATGTTTTTGTTTAACACTCCTTCTATAGTGTAGTGATTCAACTATAAGGAATGTGGAAATTAAGTGAGCCAATGCCATGAGCTAATGGTTGTCATAGGAAATCAATAACAATAATCTCTAAGGCAACATAGAGGGGCATATTATATCACTACTATAAAGGTGTAGCATAAAAAGGATGTGGTGATAGGTATGTCAGTTATTCATTCATGAATATAAAATGTTCTATTTTATTGTGTTTCTATCTATTCATTCATATCATCGAAGTTTTGTAAATCTATTCAAACAAAAACTCCAAATATTAAGGTTGAGTTATCTGTAAAAATAGGAAATAGGGAAATTATTCAATATAATGTATATAATTCCACCCCGGTTAATGTTTGTAGACTGAATCTTATAAAAAATATTTTCTTAGTTTATTTTGTGGAGTTTGATGCAATATTAGGAAGGGATTTTCAATCATTATATAAGGCCGACAACAAATTTCAGGAATTGGAGATCACTCTTCACATCCTGAGGCATCCCCGAATGCTATATAAGTGTAAGAAGGATGATGAATCTCTTTTAAAATTATCTTCTAAATAATGAATATTATTTTTAATGAGAAATTAATTCTATCTCGACTTATTAATATTATAGAGAGGATTATTCTCATAAGAATACCCATTTTGAGGGACTATATTGATGTGTTCTCTAATGAATTTCCTTGTGTTCCTTATGACCGAGAGGTTTAGTTCTCAATTTTTCATATATCTTGATATCTTTATATATCAGAGAAACCATATAGAATGGACATCATTGAGATGGAGTAACTAACAAAGTAGTTATATGAAAATATTAATGAGGTTTTTATATGCCCGAGTGCTTCACCAGGGGGTGTACCAGTACTCTTCATGAAGAAGATTGATGTATCAATGAACATCAACATTGATTATCATGATATCAAAAAAATTATCGAGCATCCCCTACTATATAATGTTTACCTGTTCGATCAGATACTTAGGGCCAATTATTTTTTACGGTGATCCTTTGTTCAAAATATCACCAATTAAAGGTGTAGAATAAATATATTCCAAAAAAACATTTTAAATGAGGCATGATAACTATGAGATCATATTACTTCCATTTAAGATCACTAATTATGTAGAAATATTATTGGACATAATGAATAGAGTCATTATATATTACCTTGAATTTTTTTGGTAGTCTTTTTTGATGATATTATGATACACTCCATGATTAGGGAGTATCACGAGTATAATTTGATTATTATGATGAAGAATTTTTGAATATATAAAATTTATGTAAAGTACCAGAAATTTGAATAATTGATGGAGATAATATCTTTCTTGGGCAATGTTATCACTATTAAAGGAATACATGTTGACCCTTCCAAGACAAATGTAATTGATTAGGGGCCTAGGTAATAATCTTAAATAGATATCCATTATATCCATGTTCTAGCTATGTATTACCCAAGATCTTTTATAAACTCCTTATGATTTTCAAACCCACTAACCATGATGACTCAGAAGGGAGTAAATGATTTCTCGACCAGTGAATGTGAATACTATTTTTTAAATATTTTGAAAGGAGGCTTATCACAACACCTATATATACAATACTGAGATTTAGGGAACTATTTTTTGAATTTTGTGATTCTTCCATGAAGTTGTTAGGATTTGTTCTCATGAAAAGTGATAAATTGATAGCTCAATCCCCAAGGAAGATAAAATTTTACGAGAAAATATATTCCAAATATGATATGGAGTTGGCGGATATGATAATTGTGTTGAAAATATAGTGGAAATATCCATATGGGGAGATGTGTGAAATATATACAGACTTAAATATATATTCATGTAGAAGATATCTAATATGTTCCTATGAAAAAGTATAGTTCTCATAAAGGATTATGACTGTTCAACCAACTACCATCCTAGTAAGAAAAATAAAGTGGATGATTTTTTATGTGGAAATGATCCTACATCTTTATTAATGAAGAGAATTTAGAAGGATCCAATCTTCATAATCTTATAAAAATAAGGATAATGGAATCATAATGGAAGTTAATTTATCATTCCATTCACAAACCATTGATTAACCATCCCTTATAGTTAAAATAAAGGATGCTCAAATAAATGATTAGTAAATTCAGAAGAAGGTTGAAGCTATTTGAAAAGAAACATACTCATAGTTTAAAATAGATGATAAAGGAGACATAAGATTTGGGTCTTGACTATATGTAACATAGAATCCAATGATAAATAATGATCTTTTGAATGAGTCACACAACTCATACATCTATATTCAATCCAGGAGCACAAATATGTGTTGAGATATTCGAGAGAACTATTGGTGGGACAATATGATGAATGTGATCACTAAATATATGTCAATTTTTATGGTATGTCAGTAAGTGAATGATTCCAGGACAATGTCAAAGGGTATGATGCAACCATTTCGCATTCAAACATATAAATTGGAATACATCAACATGGTCTTTGTCCCCAGTATTCTAATGTCATATGGAGTAAACAATTCTATAAGGTTTATTGTGGATAATTTTGTGAAGATGGATCTATTTATTGAAATGGGGTATTATTTATCACCCAATAATGTTACAAATATATACATAAAAAATGTGGTGAGACTGTATAGAGAACTAATGTTGATTTTTTTTAATTTTTGTTCATGATTTAACAACATGTTCAATAAAATAATCCATAATTCTCTAAATACTATGTTCATATTTAGTTCTGCATATCATCCTAAAACTACTGGCCAATCCGATATGAGATCAAAGGAGGATGAGATCATCATCATCTACCGGTTCAGTTCTAATACAATATGGACTTCTAGTCTTGCATCAAAATCGATCCATATGAAGTCCCTTATGGTAAATGATGATGAATAATGGAATTCTAGAATGATGTTGGTGAACTTAAGATGCTAGGACCTAAAAAGTTTGATGAAATAATATATAAGGTGAAAAATAATTAGCAAAACATCAAGGAAAATCAAAGTAGAAAAACGAGATATGAATATAATTTTTGATGAGACATAGAGATTGATGTTGGATATAATATATTTCTTCTTATATCTCTTTGGAAGTGGGTCATTATATTTGGGAAGAAAACAAAGCTACGTCCCATGTATATCATCCCCTTCGATTTTCTTTTACATGTCAGAGCAGTGGACTTCAACTAGCACTTCCACCAAACATATCTCAAGTGCATGATGAAGTCATTGTATTTTTGTTGAGGAAGTACATGCCTGATACCTCAAATGGGCTAAATGTAGATGTGGTATAGTTGGAAAATGTACACTCCGAGGATTAGCTGCTGAATATCTTGGACTATAGTGATAAATATCTATGCAATAAGACAACTCACCTGGGTAAAATTAAAATGGAGGAACAAAAAATATAAAGAGGGTTCATGAGAACTAGATGATGGGATGAAGGATAAGTATCCTCACATTTTTTAACTTTATTATGTAAAATTTAATTTTTAGGGTGAAATTTCTTAATGGGGGTAGACTGTAAAGACACAAATATTTTATATTGAAATTTCCCATCTTATATTTATGTCATGTTGTGTAAATCACATAAATCACATAGTGAATAGAATAAAAAACTTACTCTCATAAATTAAGAATGATACATTTGTCAAAATATAAGAAAATAATGACTCCAAATATTACAGTGGGCTAATAAATTGAATATAAGATAATAAGAATATGACAATTTATATCTGGCCGATCCAACAAAATGACCACCCTCATGAACAAATCTCTATAAATAAACCATAATTTTAATAATAAAATATTAATTTTAATGATGAGAGTATAAATTACAATTAGATAAAATATAATTGAATGATCAAATGAATAAGGGGTATTTTAAAGTAGTAAATGCTAATGACTGTCAAAAATATGACCATTGGAATAATAACTAGACTATTGGCATAGTAATGTTACCTTTACATATAGTTTTCTGACTGCTAGAATAAGAACCTCACCAATAAAAGTATAAATAAAATTTATCCATCTTATGAAAAAAATATGATATATTTATGTCATGTGATATATAAATAAATGTTTTATAAATAGTAAATTAAGTGATGGTATTTTTATAAAATGTAGATGTTTATTTAAAATATTATTATTATTGTGATTATTTAAGATTTAATATATTTTCATACAATAGATTCATAAGTTAATATTTTATTTTCTAATAAAATTAAGATATGTTTTTTATACTTTAATTATGTTTTAAATAGGTCAAAAATTAGTAATAATATTAAAATCAGTATTTTTAAAATAAAGGAAAATTGTAATTAACAATTTTATTTCTCATATATAAAAAATTAAACTCATTAAATTGATACCATTTTTCAATTTAAATATCAAAAAATGGTTATTGGGATTTTTTTCTGATTTTTACTCAAATAGATTTAAATTTGGGGAATAATGAAATATTGTAATTTATAATATTAGATAAATACATGAATATAAATGTCACGGTTGATTTATAGAGGATTTAAGGACCAATATCTCAAACACTTCACAATTATTTAATTTATTTAGTGATAAAGATCAATGATATTGATCTTCTTGATCCAAAATAATTAACAAATTAATAAAATAATAAAAAACCAGCCCTCTCCTCCCATATAAATACCACCTCATCTCCTCATGCATTCTAATCATTTTATCCTCTTTAAATTATTCCCAATTCACTTTCAAAAAATCATCCCCATGTTGAAGTGCATCTAATATTAACAAAATTCCAAACCCATGTTCCTTTAGGAGGTTCTAAAGGAGACAATATTCTGGAGGTAATATCCTCCTCCATTTTATTTCAAATTCTTTCTTTCTTCTAGATCACCATTTCTACAAAAACATTTACATGAATACTTATGTATCATTTATATATTTTAAATTTTTGTTTTAATTTAATTTTCATCATGAAATACCTTATTTAATCCTTTTATTCTAAAATGAAAACATCATCAGTGAGGTCTCGATTCACCGCCTTCATGGATGGATGGTTTTCATTTTCCATTACCACCATAAAAGATTTCCATAAAACAATTATAATGTTAAAATAATAATTAAATAAAAATAATAAATCTTTTTTTATTTCATATAACTAATATATATTTTTATAATAAATAATAATAAAACTAACTAGTTCACGATGATTAAAAAACCGCCAAGTTAGACAAATGGTTTATCACAAATGTTTATCCAACGAATCAATTTCATTCAAAAAAGAAAAATTAAATAGAGGATAATTAAAAATTATGGAATTGAATGAATATCATATAATTCCACCAATGTATTTCATCATCCATTTAACAAGAAACATCATAATTAAACTCAAGGGAACCGATCATAAAATCATGAAATAAACGCTCCTAGAACGACAAAACTAAACAATATGACTCATCAAAGTGACCTTAATGGAACATAATAAAATTATAATTAAAAAAATATTTTTATAGGATGTTCATAAATAATTAATTAACATATGTAATTTTAATATCCATGATATTATGTTCAATTGAATAACACAATAAGACATGTGGTAAGAGATCTGTCTAAACATCCATTTTTCCAATGAGATACGCTTTATTTATAATTACTTGAATGTATTTATTATTTTTTAAAAAATTTAAATTATTTTCAAATGATCTAAAAATATGTATATAGATCAATTAATATTTATTTTTTGGGGGAATAAATATTTTAAAATTTTCGCTATAACGACCTGAACTGTTATAAATAAAATTCTTGTTGTGATTTTAATTTAATGTATTATTATGTTACATGGTTATATAAAACACATGAATTATAATTATTTTATTATATACTATTTGATTTAAATAACCATTAACTAAATTTACCACTAATTATATATTTGTTTATCAGTGATCACATGATTAGTATAAATATAGTGTTTTAACAAATCTAATTAACATATACAAATGAAGTGATGGCCACTACCAATAGGATCGTACCATATGAATCCCAATTAATTGAGCTTCTAAGGGAGATAAAATCATTGGGATTTACCGTTGATCAATCCCAATCTAATATCCAATAACATAAGCATTCGAAAAACTGTTTAGGGGAGAATTTCAAGCTCATCAAGATCACAACCCAACCCTTGTACATCCAACAACCCCATAAAAGTATCACTATCACACACCTTCAGCCTATGGAGTTTTATTGTGTATTAAAAGGATATGTATCAAGAACCTAGAAATATGACTATGTAAATTATTTTTTATTGAATATGGAATATATGTTCATCTTATTATTTATACTTAATGATTTTTATTTTGATATAATAAAACAGAAATTTTATTTTGGGTAATATTCAAATTAAATTATGTTAATGGATTTTTGAAATAAATAATATTATAATAATGTATTTTTATTATATAACCTTCATAAAATAGAAATGATCATATAATTTTTATCTTTTCAAATGAAATTTTTATAATGGTTAAAAATGGTAATGGTCAAAAACACCACTATTTATCAATATATTTTGATTATTATTTTAAAAGTGAAAATGTGCATATCCAGAAAATTATTTAGATAATATGAATATTATATTTGAAATCATAATGCTTAAATGATCTAATGGATAATTATTCATAATTTTCTGAGAGAGTCAAATTTTTAGGTAAAAATTAAATACAGTATAAATATACAGTGTGAATTATGACATCAGAATTACCTTAAAGTGGTGTAACAAATAAAATAATGAGTATCCATGACCAAATATATTTTTTACATTTAAAATAATGTGATTATAGGTTTATTTGGTTAATTCTATAAAGCCTTTATAAATCATCCAAAACAATTAATATATTTTGAGGTTCTAAAATCATTTCATGAATAGTGTGACTCACCTCCACATAAGAAAGATAATTATTTTATTATGTTCATCCATTGTAATTAAAATAAAATGAATCCCACGCCCATTTTTCAAAAATCATATGTCAAACCAAGGTATGGTATTTGTTTTTGGTTATATTATTATATAGAGTAAAAAACCTATGTATGAGAAATAATAAAGAACTCCACACTCATTTCCTATATAAACCCACCCAATATCTAAAAACTATTCACTCAAAATCCTTGTATCACATATTTAATCATTCCTCCCTTCTCTAGAGTCCTCCCATAGTGACCCAATCTCTGAAGAATCTCCTACCAAGAATTTGGAATCACACACTCAACTAAGGGGTTTCCCTCTTTTAATTTCAATTCATGCACACCATTTATGTTATGATTTTTAGTATTTATTTTTTCAGGTATAGATTCTTTTAATATAACCCCCTTACTTTCCACCTAATTTATATCTTATGAGATACCCCCTTCAATATAATTAATCCCTCCCATGAACCTTTATGTACACCCATTACCATGATGAAACCCCATGTCTGAAGAAGTAATGTGAGAACAAGATTAAGCTGTGAAATAGAGTTACCCACATTTATTTTAGTATGAAAAATGAAAATTTTTTAGGGATAAATTTACTAAGGGGTAAAATTGTAATGATCCAAATAGTTATAAATAAAATTTCCCTTATTATTTTAATTAAATATACTATTATGTAATATTGTTAAAGAAAATAGATGCACTAGTTTTTTTTATTATATCATACCAGATTCAAGTGTTTTTTAATCATCTTTATCATTGATAATATAACCATTGCGCAGTGATCACATGATGAGTAAAAATTTAGGGATTTGACAAATCCAATTTAGAAAGAAAATTGAATTTATGGTCTCAACTATTATGACCATACTATACGAAGCAAATTTATCAGAGATTCCATTTAAGATATCATGTTACGGATTTACCCTTGACTAATACCAACCTAAAATCCAAAAATACAAGAATTAGAGAAACTGTTTATATGATATGTTCAAACTCATTGAGATCTTGACCCAAAACCATGTACGAAGAACAAACCCATGAAAGTCTCATCGTCGTGCACTATACTCTTACAGTGTTTTTCGGGGTATTAATGGGATATGAATCAGGAACCTATAAATATGAGAATGTGCATTATTTTTTATATTATAATGAACTTATTTTCATGCATTATTATTACTCTATTAATTATTTTAATTTTCATATAATAAAACACAAATAGTATACCTGGGTAATATTTTAATTCAATTAAGGAATTTATTTTTTATGAATTAATGGATATTTCAAATAAATATTATTTTAATAAAATACTATTATTAAATAATTTGTATAAATATAAATGATCATTTATATTTTATGAAGTTGAATATAATTTTTATATGGGATCAAAAATAGTTATGCTCAAAAAACCTCCACATTTATTAATAAATTTCTATTATTATTTAGAAAGTGAAAATAAAAAAAATTTAAAAATAATTTAGATAAAATGAAAATAATTTTTGGAATCATAAATTGAAATTATACAGTGGTGAATTTTTTATAATTTTTTGAGATATAATAATTTTCAGGTATATATTAAATGCTCTATAAATATAAAGTTTGTATTATGACATAACAATGAACCAAAAGTGGTGTAATAAAAATGATAAAGAGCACACATGATCGAATTTATGTTTTCCTTTTAAAATAATTTTATTTTATGTGTATTTTCTTAATTTTATAGAGGATTTATTAATACTCATATACCATTAATATATTTTCTGCTTTTAAAGTCATTTCTATAAGAATATGACTTACCTCCCCATAAACAAGGGCACTATTTAACTATTTTTTTACATTTTAATTATAGAAAAATTAAAATAAATCCCATTTGGTATAATTTATATGAAAAAACATTATATGGTTTGTGGTTTTGGTAATTTTGTTATATATAGTCAAAAACCAATGTTTTAGAAATAATAAAGAATGCCCCATTAATCTGTTATATAAACCCATCCATGAACCCATTTATCTTAACTAAAAATCCTTGGAGTACTTCCTTACTATGGATTCTATTCTCTAGATGACTCCATAGGTCACCGCAAACTCTCAAAAATATCTTTTGTTTCCTTTGGGGTCACACAATCAAGTAAGGGATTTCTCTCTTCACATTTCAATTCAAGAACACCTTTTATGTCAGGGTTCTTATTTTAAATTTGTGGTTATTTGGGTATGTATAACAACACCCCCTTAAATTAAAATTGATTTTATAATTATGATTTACCCCTTTAACTCTCATTAATATGTCTCATTAACTGTTATGTACACCCATTACCAGGCTGAATTTTAGAAAGGGATCATCACCTTCTCTTCCCTATTCACGTTTCCTTATTCTATTATTTCTTAAATTTCCAATTCCTTATGTTGGGATATATCTCTACATGTCCTTAATAAATTATATTTTACTTCCATATGATTATAGACACTTTTTTCTATCATCATCCCATTTTTTGAACTATTATGTGATGTCATTATGTTGCCAAAATTTCACTGTGATTTTCCTTGCCAAAACAAATATGTAGGGAATACCATACTCACCTCTTATAAAGGGTGTTCAATATTAAACATTCATACCTATTTGACTGGGGTATTACATATATTTAGTCTACAATCCTTTGTTATAGAAAAAAATATGATGCTTAAAGAATCAATGTTGTATGATATATATTGAACACAGAAGTGTGAGAATGAAATTAATGTGAAGGGTGTACCCATAATTATAAAGCGATCCGATGAATTACAAAGTGTTTTTTCTCATGAGACATCATATTGGGATATGGATTGAACCTAATTCCTTTGTAAGACTTTTTTATATCCTGATGTCTTTTCAATTAATCTTGACATGTGTTTATGATGCAGTTTTTTATGTTGTGTTCACATTTCCAATGTTTCCTTTATGATTATCTTGCAATATCATGTCTTATTGTTCATGTTTATGAGTCATACTCTATTTTTATATGCCTATTTCCTAACATATATTATAATATTCATTTTATTATATGTTTATTCCCTTACCATGCATTGTAGAAAACAACTTTCTTATATATGTCCCCAGGTTACCCAGTGTAGTATTAAAATCCATTGAATTTTAGATGCATGTTAAGGCTGTTTTTAATAATTTTGTTGTATCCCATGTTTAAGATTTTATAATATGAATAAAATTCCCAAATATCTAGACTTATTGATATTCCATGTTGCATTAAATGTAATCACATGTAATAAATCATGTATTAATGCATAATAAAGAGAAGGTTTGTTATATTTCTTTCTCAATTCCCCCCAATAGGAAAACCTAGTTATACAGAAAGTCCTTATTTCAAACCCATTATCAAGATTACTCCATAATTTGGTTTAAGACACAATTATATTTCTATAATAACTTATTTTATCTTTAAAAAACATCTTAGTTCTTTTCTTGATTTATAAAAATAATTTGGTCTTTTTCTTTTTAAGGATTCTTTGATATTTTCCTAAAATTGCACTAAAACATTCTCATTTCAAAAGTTTCTTAAACACTTAATTTACATGTTTTCACTTGATTAGGACATCAATTTCCATGATATATGAATATTTTCCCATATTAATATCCAATTATTATATAAATCAATTATTCCATGGAAAATATTATGATATTCTCTTTGGCTGTGTCTTCTGACATGATTACAAATCATATTTTTTCCTTCAGTAAAGCTTATGTTTATCAATTATGTTTGATTATTAATGTGGAACATATATGAATAAAAATTTTATAATGGGTGAACGGAGATTGAACTCCAATTCATTGGGTATTTTTTAGACTCATGAGACGTTATGTATGGGTTTAGGGTTTAAACACAATCCATTATGGGAGTTTCTCCACCATGTGATATATTCTTGGACGTTATCCATGAATCATGTTTTTTTCATGTTGGATGTTGTTTCAAAATTCCTATGTTTACAAGTATATATGATTCCTTGTTCTATTCTATATTATTCCATATAATTTTTCCTTTTTATTTCCTTTTATGTTATAATTAGATGCTTTCTAACACATGTGTTACGATTTATTCCCATGTTTATTCCCTTACAAGAACTTTTATATCATCCCATTAGTCTATGTATTTCTCATGTTATCTTATGGAGTTAAAAGAATCTTAAAAGGGTGTTAGGATGTCATTATGGAATATTAATAAATAAATGTTTCCTTCTAGATCTTTTTTTAGTTTAATGTTCAAAATCATCTAATGAAAATATAATTTTTGATCCTGGGTATTTTTTTGGATAAATATGCTTATAATCACGTAATAATATGTGTAAAAGGACAAGGTTATTATAAAAATGTTTTTAATGATATTTTTATAGTATTTCCATTCATGAACATCAACAACCCTTATTTTTACTTATAATCCAATTGGTATATCATGTTATGTTACCATCAAAATTCCTTCACCAGATGAAATAATATTTTTTTTCAAAGAGATTATTATGAAACACATCTTTTTTCTAGGGGTTAACCATGTTTCGAAAATATTTTTATGGAACTCATTTATTTTCTATGGGATAATATTGTTTAAATAATATTTACATGAAACAAATTTAATTTCTGGGGGATAATCAAATTATGAAATGAATAATAATTGTTTATATTATTTTTATGATGAAAGGAAAGCACATTATACATTTTTATTTCTGTTATTGTTGGATGCAACATATACAATGGGAAATCCCATATAGTGTTAGTTGATCTCATTATAGCCTATAGGATGGGGAAGAACAAATAAAATAGGGTGAGACCATTACAAATTATATTATGGGGTATCCCAAATAGCACCAGTTGAGAGTTTTATAGCTTAAAAATAGGTATGTCTAGATAGCACTTAAGTGCATTGTTTAATGAAACTTTTCATGAGAGGCATGTGTAAGAGTGTTACCCTAAGGGTACCACTTTTGAATTTAACTGGTCAATATTTATTTTCTACATGGATTTAACATGATTATGAAGAAAAATGATCCAAGAAACCAACAACTTCTTCTATGCATGACATGGGTTTATAATGTTTCCTATGATAAATATTGATATCAAATATTTCATGATTATTTATTATGATGACTATTTACTTTTCCATGTTTTCATTATTTTTATCCAAGTATTTATAGGTATGATTTGTTTAATTATTTACTCATTCACCTTTATTATTCCACCATACCCTTATTCACATCATATGGTCATTGATGACATTCAATTTCTAATCCGTATGTTTACTCTTACTAGGAATTTGAGCTCACACTTCATATCTTTACATTTTCCCAAGTTATAATGATTAAGGTTTTAGGAATTTTCAATATAAGGGATTTAATATAGATTATTATGATGAATTAGTGTGAAATATTAAAATCCTCGTTGAATGTGAGGAATAATAATTCGACGACAAGGGTATTGATTATGTTTGAATTTGTCATAATTCTAAAAAACTATAAACATATAATGTCCTCAGGAATGAAAGTGATACAATTTTCCATTTTTATGTTGTATGGTTTTTATGGTAAATAATGTTTCTTAATTATCAACATCAAATTCGAAAATGTAATTATTATAATTTCAACACCAAATCTAAGAGTACAGTTTCTAGGATGTTATAATTGGGTTTAGAAGATGGTTTTGATAACATTACAGATTATGATGTTTTATTATGAGGTTATATTATTAGTTATGGATACCATCATAGGTCTATAAGTGATTGTATGATCAAGAGTTCATTGTTATAAAAACCCCTATGATGTTTTAAGAGATGAGGTCTTAAATTTATTAGTGAAATTTTAGTAGATTTAATAATAGTTTGATGAATTTTTAAATCTATTTTTTAACATGTTCTATGAATTTAAATTTTCCGGGAAATCATATTTAATTTATTGATAAAATTTAGTGATTATTACCTGGAGGTAGTGATTCCTCCAGTGGTAATTTGAAAGGGAGGATATGCACTACTTCATGCTTCATCTCCCCCTTCCCTATTCTTGTAACGCCCCAACCCCAATTACCCAGAGTCGGTGCATTATTACATAACATTGGCATGATCACAAGAAAGATCAAATCTCGAAAGACCGATTGGTTTAGTAGCCTTGGAAACACTAGATATATTCATAAGTTTTACATTACATCATAAAATGAAAAACTACTACAACAACATAATGTTTCCACAATCCACACTATTAACCCCTCATAAAATCCCTGCAGGTCATTCATAACTTACTTCTTCACATCCTGGGAAAAATAAAACATAGAAAAGGGGTGAGCTCAAATTCCCAGTAAGGATAACAATATAGCGGAAACTTTCATAAATAAGAATAAACATTTAAGGCAATGTATAACTAAAACAAAAGCCTTTTAAATATGAACTTTCAACATGGTATGGCATAAATAAAATGAAATAATGCCATTTACTTATTCACATGGATATTCTACTAATCGAATAATCACATGCAAAAATCAATAACCACTTTCATAATGTTGGAATTCATAATGCCAGACTATCATAACCACATAGCCAAGGCCTCGTGCCAAGAATACAAATAAGATTTTGTCAAGGCCTTGTTCCAAGACACTAGTTTGTCTCATGAGACCTACCGATGCATCTAGGAGCTATAGCGGGCTCCACCCGTCACATATTAAGTCCAATGCATTCCCATATTAAAAGGTTTAAACATAACATAAACATTCATATTAAAACTAGCATATGAAATGTTAATACATTCACCATAAACTATGAATGGTATAAAAATAGCACATCCACAGTCAAACATATCACAAAACCTTCAAAACAATATATAAGTTTTGTATCATAATAAATCAACTTCAAATAATCTTAAAATCCATCAAAGGATGTTGACATAGATGAAATCAAAATTCTTTTTAAAGAAATATCTCCTTTTATTTTGAAATCATTTAAGATCCATATAAAATAAAACATTTTCTTTGAAAATATTCTTATAAGCTTCTAAGGGAAGCTTTGAAGATTTTATAACGGCGGAAAATAGCCGCACCCGCCGTATAAGTTAAAAAAAACATTCTTACCTTAATTCTGTCGAAAAGGTTAAAAAGGACCTTGTTTTGAAAACGACCGAAATATTCCTTTATAAACCACTTATAAAAGTCAAAAATGGTATAAATGACTTTAAATCATATTCTAGTAAATAGTAAAAATGTTTTGAAATTCATTTTTAAGAAACATGGATGTGGATGATAAAGAGATCCCAGTAGATTATTACGTATAAACAACCTTGGATAATGAAGAGGTTGTAAAGTAAACCCTTACCTTGTACTTTTCCTTGGTTGGGGTAGGTTAACCTCCTGTATAATGGTGAAATAGTTGTTATTAAATTATACAAGAATCATATATAATAATATGATATCATATATGATCTTTTAACATTGATTTGTTAATAATATCTTAGAATTATCGTCATTTCGGGAGTTAACTTACTCATTTTCTTTTATATGTTTTGTTACATAATCCATGGTTGTTGTATCTTATTCATATCCAGAATGATATCTAGTCCTTAAACATCATTTTTAAATCATCAAATGATAATTATACTTGAATGGATACGATGGAGAATGAATCTCATCGCGTTCGTGGAGACGGTAGTCCGTACGTACGCACGAGCGACAATATCATTCTTTTGATATTAAAATAATATATAAATGGATGGTATATCATATATACAGAATCATTAACATGTTATATTTATTATTTACATGAGTTACACATCATTATTATACCCATCCAAATAATATTATATTTAATAACAATTACACCACGACGTGGAGACGGTAGCCCGTACGTACGCACGTATGGTGACATGTTATTCAAAGGGTGGATAGAATACTGAATATGGTTGTACCATATTTATAATAACATCACAGTATATGTGAGATACTGGAGTTATTATTTTAGAATGGTAAGAACAAAGGAAGAAGAAGTGGAAGAAGAAATGAACTTGGAGAAGGATGGTGAAATCATTACCTCTTCTTCGGGTTCTTCCTTTTGATTTGATGAAAAGGGCTTCTTAGGTTGGCTTTCTGATCAAACTAAGGCATCTAGGTTTTAGTGAGGGATGTTGGGAGAGTATTTGGGCAGAGTTTGGCCGAACCAAAAGGCTTTGATGGTGTGAAGAAATGAGAAGGAGGAGTGCCCTTTTATAAGAGGGGTGAGGGGCACCTTTGGAAAAGCTAGAAATATTAATTTATAATAAATTCATATTCGGTTTCTAATGGCTCCAAAGCTTATTATTCAAAGGTTAAGGTGGGGATAGGTCGAAAACCTCTCAACCAATATAATTTAGACAGGTTGGGTACTTATATTAACCTTATCTTTAAGTATTAACTCTAAGTTAATTAGTTTCACTTTTACATCGTCTCTTTGTATTTTTATATAATATGGTTAATAAACTTACTATATACATCCAATAGACCCCCAAGTGGTACATTAATGATGAACCTATCATGATATAAGTCTCTTGGCCGATCCTTAGATTTTTAGGAATTTAATATCAATTAATAATATAATATTTGTTTTAAGAACTCTTTTATGTCAATTTTGACACTATTCAATAGTTGATTTTTGTGAAACTCATAAAAGATTTATTACTTCGAAAAAAGTCAATTAAATCAATCCTAATATATCATATTATCCTAGAAAATTAGTTTAATTCATTAAAAGTTTCATATTATATTTATTTGGGTATTTATAATATCAATTATTTTAATTTTTCACTATTATAATAATTACTGCATCATCATTGTGTCATAAATAAAATACATTATTTAATGTCTAAAAATTATAAATAAAATATCATTATGTAGGAAATCTTTTTATCTTTCTAATTAATATTTATAATCTAAAATCCAACATATATAACCCTTTGTAACAATTGTGTTTCTAAAAGATATATGCTTGTGTCATTTTTGTATTCATTTTAACTTAATTAAAATAATGTGTCATTATCACTTACAAGTGGATCCATGGGGTCCCAAAATAGACCCAAAGATTCCCATGGTCGACCATGTATCAACCAATAGGGTTAAGACACGTTTTAGGGTAATTTAGTATTATTATAATATTATTTTTTTAACCCTTATTTACCGGATTTACCCTTAACCATGGTAAATAAAATATTTACCGCAGTAATTATTCAAAATGTATAAAGATAAAAGTTACCTATTTACACAATTTGAACATCCTGATTCCAAATATGGAATCCATTTTCCTAAATTCAAAACACAGAAGTGGCAGAAATTAATTTAAAATTAATTCCCGCTGTCAAAACAAAAAGCGTGTTTTTAAGAGATAATAACTATCAAAAGATTGACACTCGTTTATGTTCGGTTTAATTGTAAAATTATGTCCAATGACCAACATTATATTAAATGGTAAAAATATATTCTAAATATACTTTAAAACCACTCAAATTCATAATTTATCACTATTAATTATTTTGATTAAAAAAGTTGTTTTTAATTAAAACTTAGTAATTTTCAATATTCATCAAAATACGAAAGTTATCCGAAATGTACCAAAATTTCACCTTAGGCTAAATTCGATATTCCGAATCCAAAAATGAAGTCCATTTTCAAATATAAAATATATATAATTTCAAAAAGTAGGTATTACTATTCATAATTGCTAGTTTGATTAGTTATGGTGTGTTAGAACTCGGTGTTGCGTACAACACACACTATCACATTATTCAAAAAGAAGCGTACCGTAGAAGCTTGGGGTGTTACATTCTCCCCTCCTTCAAATAATTGTGTCCTCGAAATTTCTAGGGTATTACTGCATAAAAAGACTCGGGTGGTTCTTCATCATAAGTTCCTCGGGTTCCCACGTTGCCTCTTCCATCTTATGGTTTCTCCACAAAACTTTTACCAGACGCGTCGTCCGGTTTCTCAGCACTTGTTCTCTCGTATCAAGAATCTTGACGGGCTCTTCGCAATAAGACAGATCGGGTTCCAGTTCTAATTCCTCATAGGTGAGTACATGCGTCGGATCAGGCATGTATTTCCTCAATAGAGATACATGGAACACATCGTGAACTTTGGAGAGACTTGGCGGCATTGCCAATCGGTAAGCTACAACCCCAATTCGTTCCAGAATTTCGAAAGGTCCGATGTACCTGGGACTCAATTTACCTTTCTTACCAAAACGTATGACTCCCTTCCATGGAGATACCTTCAGAAAAACATGATCACCGACTTGAAATTCCAAATCCTTCCTTCGATTATCGGCATATCTCTTCTGCCTACTTTGAGCTGCTTTGATGTGATTTTGGATTACTTTCACCTTTTCCACCGTCTCCTCCACCAGTTCTGGGCCTACAAGTTTTCTTTCACCAACGTCATCCCAACAGGTTTGTGTACGAAATCTCTTTCCATATAACGCTTCATATGGTGCCATCTGAATACTCGAATGGAAGCTATTGTTATAGGAAAATTCTACCAAAGGTAAATATTGATCCCACATACCCTGAAAGTTAAGTGAGAAAGATCTCAACATGTCTTCTAAGGTTTGAATAGTCCGTTCTGATTGTCCATCTGTCTAAGGGTGGTAAGCAGTGCTCAAATGAAGTTCAGTATCCAGGGATTTCTGAAGACTTTTCCAGAATCTTGAAGTAAAACGGGGATCACGATCAGAAACAATCGATAGGGGTACTCCATGAAGTCTCACAACTTCATTAATATATAGTCTTGCTAGACGTTCCAGGGGTAGATCTTCTCTTATAGCAAGAAAATGTGATGTCTTGGTAAGACGATCAACAATAACCCATATTGCATCGTTCCTTCTAGGAGTCTTTGGTATCCCCATGACAAAGTCCATCGTAACATTGTCCCATTTCCACTCCGGTATGGGAAGAGGTTGCATGACTCCTCCAGGCTGTTGCCTTCCAGCTTTCACTTGTTGACAAACCATACATCTTGACACAAAATCAGCAATCTCCCTCTTCATGTTGTCCCACCAAAAATGTTCCTTCAAATCTCTATATATTTTGGTGCTCCCAGGGTGTATAGAGAAATTGGAACTATGAGCATCATCCAGCAATTCCCTTTTTAGATCAGGTATATTGGGAACACAAAGTCTCTTCCCGAATTTCAAAATTCCATCTTCATACACAATGTCTCTCAATCTCCCATCATTAAAAGCTTTAATCTTCTTTTGGAATTCTTCATCATCGGTCTGAGAAATCTTAATCCTTTCTAGTAAAGATGGTTTGGCAACCATTTGAAAAAGAATTGATGTTTCACCTTCCCTGGTTATTCCCATGTCCATCTTCACTAGATCCATGAAAATTGGATCCCTTTCAATTCTCATCATGTTCAGAACTCCATGGTCTTTTCTGCTCAAAGCATCTGCTAATTTGTTTGCTTTCCCCGGGTGGTAGTGTATCGTACAATCATAATCCTTGAGTAATTCAAGCCATCTCCATTGCCTCATGTTGAGTTCCTTTTGTGAGAAAATATACTTCAAGCTCTTGTGATCAGTATAAATCTCACATTTTTCACCATAGAGGTAGTGCCTCCATATCTTCAAAGCAAAGATCACAGCTGCTAACTCGAGATCATGAGTAGGATAGTTTTGTTCATGAATTTTCAACTGTCGTGATGCATAGGCAATAACTCTATCATTCTGCACAAGGACACAACCAAGTCCTTTCTTTGATGCATCACTATAAATAACGAACCCATCATTCCCCGATGGTAGATTCAATATAGGAGCATTGACTAATCTTCTCTTCAGTTCTTCGAAACATTCTTCACACTCTTTTGTCCAAACAAATTTAACCCCTTTACGTGTGAGCTTCGTTAATGGGTTAGCCAATCGGGCAAAATTCTGGACGAAACGTCGATAATAACCTGCCAAACCAATAAAACTACGTACCTCAGTTATACTCGTAGGTGCTGGCCATTCTTGGATTGCCTTGGTCTTAGAAGGATAAATAGAGATTCCATCTTTAGAGACAATATGGCCAAGAAAAGAAATCTCCTGAAGCCAGAATTCACACTTGCTAAACTTCCCATATAATTCATGCCTCCTCAGAGTCTTCAAGATAATGCGCAAGTGATTTTCATGATCTTCGTAGGTTTTGGAGTATACCAAGATATCATCAATAAATACCACCACAAATTCATCGAGATACTCCTTGAAAACTCTATTCATCATATCCATGAATACAGAGGGTGAATTAGTCAATCCAAACGGCATTACAGTAAACTCGTAATGCCCGTACCTGGTTCGAAATGCTGTCTTCGGAATGTCTTCCTTCTTCACACACAACTGATGGTATCCAGATCGAAGGTCAATCTTTGAAAAGTATTGAGCTCCATGCAGTTGGTCAAATAAATCATCAATACGAGGTAGGGGATACTTGTTCTTTATCGTTATAGAATTGATCTCCCTGTATTCGATACATAACCTCATAGATCCATCTTTCTTTTTAACAAAAAGAATAGGGGCTCCCCATGGAGAAACACTAGGCCGAATAAATCCCTTATTACTCAATTCCTATAGTTGTTTCTTTACTTCGACTAACTCTACAGTGGCCATTCTATAAGGGGTCTTCGATATAGGCCTTGATCCAGGAATCAAATCATTAGAAAACTCGACTTCTCGTTCTGGAGGATGTCCAGGTAAATCTTCCGGAAATACATCTACAAATTCTTTCACAACAGGTACATCTTCTATTTGAACATTCCTTTCCTCACCGACAGTTATTTCATTCTCTTCCTCCCCAATAATTGAATTAAGTTGAGCTACTGTGGGTGGATCTAAATAAGAATTAGGTGGTGACGATTCTGCTCTAAAAATAAGGTGCTCCTTATCATTATCATCAAGAATCGTAACCTCTTTCTTCTTACAATAAATCTTCGCATCATAGTCTGAAAGCCAGTCCATACCGATGATTATATCAAACTCAATCATAGGTATGACAATGAAATCAACAGATAAAGAAAATTTATGTGCTCTAATGGGGACTGATTCACAAAACTTTGTTGCAACGATACTTCCCTTAGGAGTTTCAACTGACAACTCCCTTATTAAATCAAATTGGAAATATCTAATTTTCTTAGCAAACTGGGAAGATATGAAACAATGCGATGATCCAGAATCAAATAATGCATTTTCTAAACTTGAGGAAACCATTAAATTACCTGCCACCACGTCTTTCGGAGCTTCTATCTCAGCAGTAGTGATAGCATAAGCCTGGCCTTGATCCCTTGGCCTCTTCTGAGGTAAGTTCTCCTGACGCTTAGGACATGCATTTGCATAATGCCCCATCTCCCTGCAATTGTAGCACTGAACGTTGGTAGCTTCCTTCTTCCCCTTGCAATCATGAGCTTGGTGGCCTTTTTCAACACACTTGTAACAGACTCCCATTCCCTTCAAGCAAGTACCAGGATGTTTCTTCCCGCATTTACCACAAGATGGATATTCAAACTTTCCTTTCTTTCCCTTATTTCCATTCCCAGATTGATCAGCAGGTCTCTTCTTCTCTTGCTTTGCTTTAAAGTCATAAGACTTAGAGAATTCCTTTTCGGTCTTGATAGCACATGAGACAATGTCTTCGTACGATGAAAAGGATTGTGAGACTAACACTCGACGGAGAAATGGTTTTAACCCATCAAAGAAACGATCAATCTTACTTCTTGGGTTACGAATATAATCACCAGCGTACCTCACAAACCTTGTAAAGTTAGCCTCATACTTTGTGACATTCTCATCCTCCTTTTGTCTCAGACTCAGAAATTGCCTTTCCATATCTGCTTGATGGTCGCGAGGGAAGTATTTTTCTAAAAACAGCTCTTTGAACTCCCTCCATTCCATATTTGATACTTCATCATCTTCCTTTGTATTTTGAATCAATGACCACCATTGATCAGCATCTCTAGTGAGGCGGTAAACTGCCATGATAACTTTTTCCCTTTCACTGCTCCCCAAAGCCTGAAATATTTTCTCTAGGGAAAATATCCATTACTCAGCTACTAAGGGATTTGTATTCCCAATGAACATTGGTGGTTCTTGCCTCATGAATCGATCTAACATTGATCCTCCACGCTGCGGATCAGGGTGCTCCATACGGGTAAGGTTATTATTCATAACCTGAGTAAGTTGTCCCAGTATGGTGATTAGCTGATCAACACCAGTTGCATCACCAGCCCCACTATAATTATCTTGAGAAGGAGGGCAATCCCTACATGGAGTGCGTGCATTGATACGGTTTCCATTTCTTCCACTAGGCGCCATTTCTAAACAATGGCATAAACTAGATCAGTTTATGAATCAAAATACATAATCCCATACTTATAAAACACTTAACATAAATTGAACTATTTATGGATATAATCCATAATCGTAAGAATGTTTTCTTTGAGGAAGTATATACTCATAATCCCTTCAAAATGATTTGTAAAGAAAATGAGAGTTATCCTAAGCATATCCCCCGGGAGTGTCGTAACCAAGAGTGCAGCAAGGCCCGTTGTCGTGCACCAGTTCCCGTTCGATTCTAGCTCAAAGCGGTGTTTTCGGGTTTTACCCCTAGGTACATCTGAGCCAGAGCCTCCTCTACCTGCTCGTATCCAGACAGGGATGTATTGCTTGGAAAACTCACAAAATCTCTACAATTCCATAATTCTAGGAAGTTCTTCTATACTAATCCTCAAATTTCATCTTAGGTCTACGTGCTCTAATCAGAGTTTATCTAAATCTAGTTTCCAAGGTTTGTACTAAACTTCCTCTGATACCAACTGTAACGCCCCGACCCCAGTTACCCAGAGTCAGTGCATTATTACATAACATTGGCATGATCACAAGAAAGATCAAATCTCGAAAGACCGATTGGTTTAGTAGCCTTGGAAACACTAGATATATTCATAAGTTTTACATTACATCATAAAATGAAAAACTACTACAACAACATAATGTTTTCACAATCCACACTATTAACCCCTCATAAAATCCCTGTAGGTCATTCATAACTTACTTCTTCACATCTTGGGAAAAATAAAACATAGAAAAGGGGTGAGCTCAAATGCCCAGTAAGGATAACAATATAGCGGAAACTTTCATAAATAAGAATAAACATTTAATGCAATGTATAACTAAAACAAAAGCCTTTTAAATATGAACTTTCAACATGGTATGGCATAAATAAAATGAAATAATTCCATTTACTTATTCACATGGATATTCTACTAATCTAATAATCACATGCAAAAATCAATAACCACTTTCATAATGTTGGAATGCATAATGCCAGACTATCATAACCACATAGCCAAGGCCTCGTGCCAAGACTACAAATAAGATTTTGTCAAGGCCTTGTGCCAAGACACTAGTTTGTCTCATGAGACCTACCAATGCATCGAGGAGCTATAGCGGGCTCCACCCATCACATATTAAGTCCAATGCATTCCCATATGAAAAGGTTTAAACATAACATAAACATTCATATTAAAACTAGCATATGAAATGTCAATACTTTCACCATAAACTATGAATGGTATAAAAATATCACATCCACAGTAAAACATATCACAAAACCTTCAAAACAATATATAATTTTTGTATCATAATAAATCAACTTCAAATAATCTTAAAATCCATCAAAGGATGTTGACATAGATGAAATCAAAATTCTTTTTAAAGAAATATCTCCTTTTATTTTGAAATCATTTAAGATCCATATAAAATAAAACATTTTCTTTGAAAATATTCTTATAAGCTTGTAAGGGAAGCTTTGAAGATTTTATAACGGCGGAAAATAGCCGCACCCGCCGTATAAGTTAAAAAAAACATTCTTACCTTAATTCTGTCGAAAAGGTTAAAAATGACCTTGTTTTGAAAACGACCGAAAGATTCCTTTATAAACCACTTATAAAAGTCAAAAATGGTATAAATGACTTTAACTCATATTCTAGTAAATAGTAAAAATGTTTTGAAATGCATTTTTAAGAAACATGGATGTGGATGATAAAGAGATCCCAGTAGATTATTACGTATAAACAACCTTGGATAATGAAGAGGTTGTAAAGTAAACCCTTACCTTGTACTTTTCCTTGGTTGGGGTAGGTTAACCTCCTGTATAATGGTGAAATAGTTGTTATTAAATTATACAAGAATCATATATAATAATATGATATCATATATGATCTTTTAACATTGATTTGTTAATAATATCTTAGAATTATCGTCGTTTCGGGAGTTAACTTACTCATTTTCTTTTATATGTTTTGTTACATAAGCCATGGTTGTTGTATCTTATTCATATCCATAATTACATCTAGTCCTTAAACATCATTTTTAAATCATCAAATGATAATTATACTTGAATGGATACGATGGAGAATGAATCTCATCGCGTTCGTGGAGACGGTAGTCCGTACGTACGCACGAGCGACAATATCATTCTTTTGATATTAAAATAATATATAAATGGATGGTATATCATATATACAGAATCATTAACATGTTATATTTATTATTTACATGAGTTACAGATCATTATTATACCCATCCAAATAATATTATATTGAATAACAATTACACCACAACGTGGAGACGGTAGTCCGTACGTACGCACGTATAGTGACATGTTATTCAAAGGGTGTATAGAATACTGAATATGGTTGTACCATATTTATAATAACATCACAGTATATGTGAGATACTGGAGTTATTATTTTAGAATGGTAAGAACAAAGGAAGAAGAAGTGGAAGAAGAAATGAACTTGGAGAAGGGTGGTGAAATCATTACCTCTTCTTCGGGTTCTTCCTTTTGATTTGATCAAAAGGGCTCCTTAAGATGGCTTTCTGATCAAACTAATGCATCTAGGATGTAGTGAGGGATGTTGGGAGAGTATTTGGGCAGCGTTTGGCCGAACCAAAAGGCTTTGAAAGTGTGAAGAAATGAGAAGGAGGAGTGCCCTTTTATAAGAGGGGTGAGGGGCACGTTTGGAAAAGCTAGAAATATTAATTTATAATAAATTCATATTCGGTTTATAATGGCTCCAAAGCTTATTATTCAAATTTTATGGTGGGGATAGGTCTAAAACCACTCAACCAATAGAATTTAGACAGGTTGGGTACTTATATTAACCTTATCTTTAAGTATTAACTCTAAGTTAATTAGTTTCACTTTTACAATGTCTCTTTGTATTTTTATATAATATGGTTAATAAACTGACTATATACATCCAAGAGACCCTCAAGTGGTACATTAATGATGAACCTATCATGATATAAGTCTCTTGGCCGAACCTTAGATTTTTAGGAATTTAATATCAATTAATAATATAATATTTGTTTTAAGAACTCTTTTTTGTCAATTTTGACACTATTCAATAGTTGATTTTTGTGAAACTCATAACAGATTGATTACTTGGAACAAGGTCAATTAAATTAATCCTAATATATCATATTATCCTAGAAAATTAGTTTAATTCATTAAAAGTTTCATATTATATTTATTTGGGTATTTATAATATCAATTATTTTAATTTTTCACTATTATAGTAATTACTGCATCATCATTGTGTCATAAATAAAATAAATTATTTAATGTCTAAAAATTATAAATAAAATATAATTATGTAGGAAACTTTTTATATTTCTAATTAATATTTATAATCTAAAATCCAACATATATAACCCTATGTAACAATTGTTTTTCTAAAAGATATATGCTTGTGTCATTTTTGTATTCATTTTAACTTAATTAAAATAAAGTGTCATTATCACTTACTAGTGGATCCATGGGGTCCCAAAATAGACCCAAAGATTCCCATGGTCGAACATGTATCAACCAATAGGGTTACGACACGTTTTAGGGTAATTTAGTATTATTATAATATTATTTTTTTAACCCTTATTTACCGGATTTACCCTTAACCAGGGTAAATAAAATATTTACCGCAGTAATTATTCAAAATGTCTAAAGATAAAAGTTACCTATTTACACAATTTGAACATCCTGATTCCAAATATGGAATCCATTTTCCTAAATTCAAAACACAGAAGTGTCAGAAATTAATTTAAAATTAATTCCCGCTGTCAAAACAAAAAGCGTGTTTTTAAGAGATAATAACTATCAAAAGATTAACACTCGTTTATGTTCGGTTTAATTGTAAAATTATGTCCAATGACCAACATTATATTAAATGGTAAAAATATATTCTAAATATACTTTAAAACCACTCAAATTCATAATTTATCACTATTAATTATTTTGATTAAAAAAGTTGTTTTTAATTAAAACTTAGTAATTTTCACTATTCATCAAAATATGAAAGTTATCCGAAATGTACCAAAATTTTACCTTAGGCTAAATTCGATATTCCGAATCCAAAAATGAAGTCCATTTTCAAATATAAAATATATATAATTTAAAAAAGTAGGTATTACTATTCATAACGGCTAGTTTGATTAGTTATGGTGTGTTAGAACTCGGTGTTGCGTACAACACACGCTATCACATTATTCAAAGAGAAGCGTACCGTAGAAGCTTGGGGTGTTAAAATTATATTCTCCTTCCCTTCCTCAATTATCAATGGACTTTTCCTTCACTTAGTGATCATGGAAATCCTACCACCCCCTAATCATCCTCATCATCCTTTGGGTTTTTTGGATCATTTTGGTTGTAAAATCATTCTTCACATATTTCCAAATTTTTTTCTGCCCTTTCTATTTTCATCCTCCCCTTCTGGGTAGAATCCATTAACTAGTGGGAAATCATTTATTTATCATCGCCACTTTTTATGCCTTTCCCTGTGCATCAGACCTCCAGATCGGGTCTCTATACCGGAGCTTCTAGAAGATTGGGTAAGCATATATGGTGGAATTTGAGGTTCTTATTCTCCCCTTTCCTTGTTGTCTAACCCGTCATGATCAACCCCATATTTTTCTGGAATTATGAATTTTTTGGGACTTCTTAGGATGTTGTGGGAGAAGGGAAGGTGGCGATGTCTGGGAATTTTAATTTATGAAGTTCATTTCATTCACACATGTTTGGTTTCCATCTTATTTGGTCATTGTGTAATTTCATCTGTCATTGTTTTCATGTTTTCTATGTGATTATTTTTCATTTTTTGTTTGACTATATTTTTCATTCATTGTTTTTTATTTTTTATGGTTCTCTATTGTGGTTCCCAATAGTGAAGATTCCTATGATTCATTCCTACTGGTATTGAATAATACAATGCGAGGTCTTGCGACGGATGTAGCGGTGGTCAATATATTAGTTTTAGATCTAAGAAAAGGTAATAATTCTTCTTTCAAAAGAGCTTATTTGTTTCCTTCTATGTAAGGTGTTATAGTGGATTCACTCTAGTGTAATCATAACCACAATAGTTGATGGGTGGATGTTTCAATTCAAAGGCAGGCGATGTAAATGGCAATGATGTTTTGAGTGGATGCCGAAGATGTGATGATGATGAAAATTATTTAATAAATATAGTGATGATAATGATGATTAAAAGACTCTAC
Source organism: Viscum album (assembly GCA_963277665.1). Lineage (NCBI taxonomy): Eukaryota > Viridiplantae > Streptophyta > Magnoliopsida > Santalales > Viscaceae > Viscum > Viscum album. Next base: position 369,063,161 of record OY728137.1, read on the forward strand.
ATTATACTTAGATGTGGGTTTCTCAAGAGTATTTCTTAATTTGAGGGATCATGCTATTAATGAAATGGTTCCCGCATTGAACTCTACACCTTTTGTTTCAATTTTTTTACTATGCCCCTAAATTTTGAATTTCTAATTTCCATTACTCCCACTATATGGGGTAATTCAGTCAGTTTCCACTCTACCCATAATTTGGATTTTATGTAAAAACAAAAATAAAATATTTGGATAAGGGACCATTAGGTTTTACGTGATCTTAAATATTTAGAACAACTGTTTTATTGTATTTATATCCTTATGATTAAAAAGTGATTTGGTTACGAAGTTATTAATTTCACTTAAAAATAAAATCAAATAATTTTTCAAGCATGATATATTTAAGGTATGAGACAAACATTGAGTTTATAAATTATTAAATTTGGACGTTATTAAGGTTATTTGGAATATAGATTTATGAAATGATTTAGTTTGAAAATTGGGTTTTACTGTTAATTTTTTCAGATTAATGTATCATATGATTGTTTAATTATATTTGGAATTATCATACCATGTTATAAAAATGTTGGTTTTTTTAATGTCTAAATTCCAGAGTATTATAAAGTAAATCTTTTGGGGATTAATTTATTCTTTAAAATTTTATCTTACTTCTTAATGAATTAAAAAATCATCCTAAATGCCCATCATTTTGAGAAAAATATGTGCTTGTGGTAGGAATTAATTAATGGATGAAATTATAATATGCACGTAAGTTTATTTAAATATTATCATAGTATATGTTGTAATAAAATTACACAAACCATGGAAAATAATCCTAAGGAAAAAATTTTCACATTACCATCATCTCTGAGGATATTAATGACGTGTTTCACACCTCTTTGTTTAATTTTTTTTATTGATATGTTTCTATTTATCATTCACTTTTTAGTGATCCATGATCACCAATAACCTATATCCCTTTTTGGAATTAATTTTTTCATTCCATGTGAAAATATTCACATTCAATCTATGTTACTTATTTGGAAAATGGGTACGTGTTATTCTAGAAAACCATCATTCTAACATTTCACTTTTATCGAGAATATTTTTTATTATAATTTTTAATGATATGGGTATACAATAATAGAATTCTCAAATGGGATTCCATTGAATAAAATGAAAAACATCAAATGGGGAGGATGAAATTTATTTTTGTGGGTGATGTAATGACCCATGTTTTCTAAAGAAGAAAATTATATATAATACCATACAGGATAGAAAAAACCGATCATAAATGACCAATGGTATATATAATTATTATAAACAAGCAGTTAAATTGGAGAGTATGAATATTAATAAATAAATTATGAAAATTATATATTTTAAAAATATATAACATTTGTATCTATTAATAATAAATAAAAATTTATCATTTTATGTAAAAATAAAAAATTTTCTGAAATGTTTTGTTTTTTAAAAGATTATTTAAATGCAGTTGAAGAACATAATTTAAAATGAATTATATTCTTTTTTAAAAAATTTATTTTAAAAAATAATCATAATATTATAATTATGAAAAAAAATATTTAAGGTTATTTTTTTCTATTTTTGTGAAATGTTTCGTTTTTTGATGTATTGTGAAAAATACAAAATTATTATTTAAAGCAGCTTTTTCATTTAAATAAATTACAATGTTAAATATTAATATTAATTTATTTTTATGTAATATGTGAACAATTATATATTAATTATTCCAATATATTTTATTTTTTTATCATTTTCCTCTTTAGATTTTATAAAGAAATTGTATACTTTTGAACATTTTCTCTTTAAAAATCATTTTCTCGTACATTTGCATGATTATTTTAAAATTAAAATTTTACACTTTTCTGAATTTAATTTTTAAAAATGGTTTCATTTTTTATAATAATCATAATTTATAATTTCTTATATGTTCTTCTTATTATTCAATCAATATTAATAGTGAAAATAAAAATAAATTATCATTGTTAAGGTAGAAATGGATTTACCTGGGGTTCAACTAACATGATAGGAGTGAAAATGACATAAAATATTATCTCAACCAATTTTTATTAGTCTATAAAGAACGTAAAAATTAAATTATCTAAAATAATAAAATTTCATTCCATTTCTATTAGAGTATGACCCATATAATATGTGAAGCAAGGAAAAAGGTAAAAAAAGAACATTCTATGGTTGTAATTTTTATAATGCTTTATAATGGAATAAAATCAACACGGGTTCATTTATGTATATTATTTTGAAATATAAATATGTATTTTTTGTCATTATAATTGATCTCTAATTTTTAGAGATGAAATAATTACTAAATGTGCTTTAAAAATGTCAACATAGTGATTCTTTAGTTAATAATTAACTAAAATAAAAGATAATAAGAGTATTAAAATTGAAGTAAAATGAATAAATAATGGTATTATATTATATTTATATAATTATATATCATTTTACACAATTTTGATGATAGTATATTGGAATTATTTCATTTTATTTCTAATTTTTTTTTTAAATTCAACTAATATAAATAATAACGAAATTTAATGTAATTTTATTTTATAATATATGTTATTTTAATAAATTGTTTAAATTTTCCTAAAATACCACATTCTATCAAGAATTTTTTTAATTATTATAAAATTTTTTCTATGGGGTGTTCATACCCCAATTACTCTATTATAGTGATTATATGTTCCCACAATAGTAAAAACTATGTTAGTGTTGTTATAGTTAAAACATTGTTTGCCTGTATTGGAAGTGCTTCTGTTCAAAATAATTTTTAACACACCTGGGATATTTTATTTGATAATAATGATTTACTATTTATAGTTATTGGGTTGAAACTATCTAATAATTATCGTTTAATTTTAGTTTCAAAAAAAAAATATCTAGGTTAGAAATCTAGTTACCGTGGTGAAAACCCAAAAATACTAAATATAAGGAAACGCGATGGTTATTAAAAAAAGATAAAAAAATATTTTAACTATCTTCTGGATGGTTTCCTTGACTATATAATTACTAAAAACTCTTTAATTGTAATTTTTAGTTACATGGTGTATGTTTGACCTCATATTAGTGAAGAATTTTGGGTATTTATAGAAATGTCACTCCTCCACAACTATAAAATGGCACTCCCCTCAGTTATTTGCACATATCAAGCCTTTTGAATCAGACAATACCTACCAAAATTAATTCAATATATCCTTTCTATAGTCCTAGAAGTCGTATTTTTTGTACAATCTGATCCTAGGATGTTTTTATTTCAAATTATAGGATGATACTTGAAGATGAGGTAATGTTCTTCAATGGGAATCTTTATTTTATTTTATTTTCTCTACAACGATAAAGTATTCGTAACCCATTATCATAAAATAATTTCATTATATTACATATATTGATATACTTTTATAATAATTTAATTATCTATAAAAACATCACTTCCATTTCCTTCATTATGAAATTATCATTCATGTATATGCTAGGATGTTTTTATTTCAAATCCTAGGATGATACTTGAAGATGAGGTTATGTTCCTCAATGGGAATCTTTATTTTATTTTATTTTCTCCAAATCCATAAACTATTCTAAATCCATTATCATAAAATAATTTCATTATATGAAATATATTGATATACTATTATAATAATTTAATTATCTATAAAAAGATCACTTCCATTTACTTCTTTATGAATTTATCATTCATGTATACGCTAAAAAACTGCCTCACAAACTTATATCATTATTTCTGATTACCCCCACTTGTGGTTGGTTATTATGATAGATATAAAGTAAATATATATTATTTATAAAATTACTAAACCTTTTTAGTCATTATATAATATATATTTTTACATTATATTCCATATGGGATAGGATAATGTCATCCATGTGTACTGTGGACTACAGCCTCACGGAGCTATGTGATTCATTTTTTAAAACTCATTACATTGAAAGTATCAAGGGAAAATATAATTAATATATATGATATAAAAAAGATTATTTTGATATTAAAAAAATATTTATCATTATGGAGATACAATATGTCATTTTTTACTTCATTTTCACTAACTGAAAATTTGATAACGTCATTCATGTACGTGTGGACTATCACCTTTAGGAAGCGTTGTGACCCTCTTTTCATCCACACACCATAGGATTGATTTTCATAAGTTTACCATAATTTAAAAATTATAAATTTATGATGTAATTATATTTACATAATGAGAATGTTTTACATACATTCTTTTAATATTGATCATATGTGTATGACAACCTACTGTCTCCATGATCTTAATGTTGGATCAGTTTTCATAACCATAATTCATAATTGGTATTAATGATATAACTAATAAATAAATATGGTAATTTTTTCATAATTATATTTATCTATATTATTTAACTATATTATATTTTCCATAATTAGAACATTCATAATAATTCAAGAATGGGAAAATGAGGCAATTAACACCCGAAACAATGTAAATAATTACAGATTATTAATTAATGAGTGATAAGTTGATATAAAAGGATCTTATATAATATTATAAATATTAGTATTAATATTAAATATGTTAATAAAATATTTAAAAAACTATAAAATTGGTTAAATCATGATAAACTCAAAGGTATCATGATGTAAGGGTCTTCTCATCTCGGTTTTATTATTTCTAGATGTATGCCATATTCAACATTAATTTTTGTTATGTGGTGTATATAATTTATATGGATTTATTTTATGATTACATCCATTAAATATATTTGGACTTACATATTCATTTGATAATTTCTCTTTCATGAAGTTTATAGTTTCCACGATACCAATATGGTAAGTGATTTTTTGTCTCAATTTTTCTACATTGAGTCTTTTGTTATATTACAAACTAATATAATTCTATGAGGTGAGAATATTTCACATGTGACATGTTATATAAAAAATATAATTATCTTCATGATATACTAAATTTTATTCATTTATATTCATTCATTGGAATTATGATTTGATTTTACCAATGTGGTAATAATTTCATGATATAATATCATTGTTTATTGGTATTATTTGTGATTAAGTCTTGAATATTGAATTAGCATTATCTTCCTTTATATAATTATAATTAATTTTATTCTCCTATGTTTATATAATGATAATACATATTTTACGATAATTTGCCTTGAATTATGTACTGAATAGTTCAAAATAATGTTTTTAAGTAAAATCCTCATTTCAGTAGAGAACACTTTTTCATCAAAAGAAACTTTTTCTAAAAAAATTTTAAACACGTTTTAAAACGTTTTTTTCAATGTTGGAAGGATATTTATTTGAAATATAAATATAAATTATTTTTATTGTATCCTTTATAATCATTCATGGACATTTTCAATGGAATGTAATTTAAAAATGTTATATGATTTAAAAATTTATTTCCAAAAAAAAATTCATTTTCCCAAGATTTATTTATTGATTATAATAGAATATACATTCATAAGAGACAAAAAATACTTCTATCTTATGTAAAAATTGAGTTATTTTATCGTGATACCATCTTAATTCTATCTCTGTATGGATTATCATTATTTTGAATAGATTGAAATGGAACCTGTTTCTTTTCAAAGGGTTAAACATATTTCAAAGAGATTTTTATGGAACCCATTTCTTTTCCAATGTTTAATCATGTTTCATATAAATTAAAATGAAACCCATTAATTTTTTATGGGTTAATCATGATATTAAAGGAATAATAATGTTTTTACATGTATTATGCTAAAACAAAATTTATTTTTTACATTATTAATGTTCTGGTACATTGACACTACTTATTTAATAGGGTGGTCTAGATACCATCAAGTGTGACCATTATAACTTATATAATTGGGTGGAATATATATAACTGAGTGATCCCATAATATCGTAAATAATATGGTTTCCCAGATAACACTGGTGGTTCCTGTTATAACTTAACTGATGGGTGCACCCAGATGGCACTCTGATTCATTTGGAAATGTACGTTAAATTTAGAGGTAAGGAGGTGGGTGTTACATAAGGGATTCTCCTATGGATTTAACATATATCTAGTTTTTTCATAAATGGGTCTTACAACATTTAAGAAACAAATTTCACCAAGATACCAAAACATTGTTTATTCATTCTATATATTTATAAGGTTTCTTATGATCATGATTGATTTCACGTGGCTCATGAATATAGATTCTGATGAATCATTCATTTTCTCAGTTTTCATATTTGGTTATCTAGTTATTGATGTGTTTGAGGTATTTTATAATTTACCGATGAATTCTGATTCTATTGTCATACCATTATTCATTTCTTATTCTCATTAATGACATTTAATCACTAATGATTTTATTTACCCATATTGATTATTTGAGCTCACCCTACTTATTCTTCATTTACACCATGTTTTAAAGAATGAGGATTAATGAATTATATATAGAAGGTTTTTTATATGGTTTATGATGATGAATTGTTCTCAAATAAAAAATTCTAGGTTATGTGCTATAAATTCTCATTTGATGACACATATATTAATTTTGTAGGATTTTTTCCAAATTATCTAAAACTACAAACCTAAAAGGTCCTAAATAATTTAAGCTGTCCAATTTTTTCTTTATATTTTGAATGTTTTTTATGGAAAAAATGGGTTACATTTATCATCATCAATGCCTCAAAAGTAATGTATACAATTTCATCACAAGATACGGGAGTGTAGGTTCTAGGATGTTATAATATTATTCACAATAAATAAAAGAAATTAATTAAATGGTTATTTTTTAATAATATTTAACATATACTAATCAATTTTTTGAATATAATATTTTTATAAATTTTATATCATTTTAAAAAAAATTATTTGATATAAAATATCAATACAGTTAATATATAGAACTATTCATTACATTTACTTTAATAGCATCATGAAAAAAGTAAAATTAGAACCAAACATTTAATTACATAATTATCATGTCATGATTATCTGTAATATCTATGTATCACATTACTTATATCAAATTATAATACATTTATTTTTTTTAATATAATTTAATTTATTTTTTCCTCAATTGAATAATTAACGCATCAAGGTTTAGTAAGAAGTAAAGATAAATAGTTATTAACTAAAAATTTAAAAAATGATCCTGAAAAATATATATAATTTATATATTTTCATTCTATTTGTTCTTTAAAATATTCTCTATTTATCCCCATGTTTACAGTATAATAGTTTTAAAAATTAGTGACATTTTTTCTTGTCCTTATATAAAATATAATAAGGGTAATAATAATAAAAAAATCAAATGAAAATGTAATATAACAGAATATTTATGATTAATAATGAAATTAAATAATAAAATAAAATTCATACAAGTGTTGGGGTAATTTCATAGTCATTAAAAATTTATTTTTAACGCTTAATTACCTGTTTTACCTTTTACTACGGTGACAAGATTTACAAGATTAATATTAATTTTTACTAAAATTAAAATGGTCATATATGAAAAGTAAATAAATTATGACCTCGAATATAGAATCAGTTTTTTGAAAATACCTAATTTACTGTATTTAATTTAAAATCAAAACTGATTAATGTAGTGAAAAATGATTTTTTAAGAAAATAACCTTTTTAAATATAAAATGTTTTTAATAGAAAATCAAGTAAAAAATTTCATTGGAAAAAACAAAAATAAGTTACTTTAAATAATAATTAACTAATTTTTTTTTAAAAAATATCAATTATAAATTTTGAAATTTTAAATACACAAAAAGAAAATATTATTTTTAATAAAAATCATTATTTATCTTTATTCATTAAAAATTACATCATTTCAGAAGTATATAAAAAATAATCCTAAGATATTTTTGACATGATGAACTAAAAATTTAAATTAAAATTTTAAAATAAATTTTCAAAAATTTCTAGAATATAATTTTAATTATCAGTCATAAAATTATTGAAAGTCCATTTTTGAAGAATTATTATTTTTTAGAATAAAATTACAATACTAAAAATGAGTGAATACATAAAAATAATTAGTAAATTCATTGTCAATGTGTTTTACCATTATATATTTTCTAATTAGGTTAATAAAATTCATTATATCTCGTTTAATGGATTTTTTATAATGGTCAAATTTGACTAATAATAATTCACTTTTTGTTTAAGCTTGGCGTTGTGTATCATGTAAGCTATAAATCGTAGTATGTATTTTTAAAATAGAAGTGTATTAAACTAATTTAAGGATTATATATGATATTTATATAATGTATAACATTATGTTTATGATTCTACAATGATCAAGGTAAAAGGAATGAAATTACCAAACCACAACATATATGAAAAACATAGAAAATATTACCCGGAATACTGATGTTGTCAAATAATTGTAAATTAACAGGTCATAGAAGACTATATGAAAATAATATATGGTATGATATTTATGGTTATTGTTCTTTAATAGAATTATAATAATTTTATATTTATTATATAGGATTCACAAACATGTACGAAGGAAAGTAGACTGGTGTTATGGGTTTCTAATATCACTTTTACTTTTGTGGGACATATTCCATATTCACCCCTAATTTATTATGTGTGGTGTATATAAAACCCCTATGACATGTTATATCATTAATATATTTATTTTTATTGTATTGAATGTTTCATTAGATGTTATTTCATTTAGGAATCTCTTAATTCAATTGTAAACAAAGTGGTAGTGGTTTATTTCACAATCACATAATTATTCAGGATTATATTTCTTATGTCTCCCTTATTGTAATTGTTTTAAATTTACATCCTAAAAAAGATATATTTTTTAATAATTTTTTTATTCATAATCAATTCAATAAATGGTACCACTCCACTCTTTTTGGTACATAGAATGATTGATATAACATATTGATGAAACGATGTCATTATTTATCTCTTTGATAGAGACCCTTTTTTCTTATATATCCTTTTTCTATAGAATAATATTTCTAAAATTGTTCTTAAAATTATTAAAATGGTTTTTTTAAATACATTTTTTCATGTTTTATCTTTTATAATGTTTTGGAAATGAATTTCTTGTCATTTTCTGAATGATGTAATTTTTAACTATTTTACAATTGTATAAAAAGACAACTTTTATAACATATAAAAAATGTATATAATTACCCACTGTAATTATATTGATGATAAATTGAAAAATTTTCAATGATAATTTTAATGAAAATTATAATCTTATAATTTGGATATTTATAATTTTTTTGAATTTTATATTCAATGTGATAATGATATATTCCATAAGAATATATTTAATGAAAATTTATCCACAAATCTATTATGAAGAAAAGCAATGCTTATTTCAATTATTCTATATTTAGAATATTTTGTAAGGATACCATCAATATTATTGCAATAGATTATTTATAATCATCTTGATTTGGGATTTTTATGATCATAACATTTATATTAGTCATGATCATTTATGATTATGTTTATTGATTTGGGTTATAATTAACATCTCATAAGAATTTTTCAATATGATTGTTTATGTTTATCATATTTAACCACATTCATATGAGTAATTAATAAAAAATAGTATGTGATAGATGGGTCATGCTATAGACCCCCATTGAATCTGTAGGTCTCATGAGACAATCTAGCTTGAAAATTTGGTAGAGTCCTTAACCGTCAATATAAGATTTATTATGATTAGGCCTCAATGGTTTGATTATTAATTACAATATTTTCAATTAACTCATTATGATTTAGTTTTTGGTGACCAAGCGACTATTTAATTAATCATAATATACATGGTTAAGTATCCAATTTGATTAATTATTTGTATGGAATTTTAATTTATTCCTACCACATTATGCATCGTGATAATGTTATTGAATAAATAAAATGTATTTAAGTTATCTACCAGACCATATTTATTATAAATTATTTTTTCATGATATCATCCTCTGTATAAATAGCCTTATAGAGCATTATAGATCCCATCTTTCTTACGTTTCCTTTCCCCAGGATTTCGAGAGGTGTCTTATGATTTATATGTTGGGATATGATAATTGGAATTATGGAGTTGTCAAACAAATTTATGTGTTTTATTTTATGTATTCAATAATAATATAATATTCAACAATGTTAATTTTTTTTGAAAAATAATAAACAATTCAGTCCTTTCAGAATGTTATGCCTCATATATTCCCAATTTAATGAAGTAACCACTGACTATGGGAAACTAGGGTCATGTTCTATATATTTTGTATAATAATATGTTTAAAAAAAATGGGAGCATGATTTAGGATAAATTATATTAGATTAAATAAACCTAGGGTATTCTTCATGGATATTTATAGAAGAACATCCTAATTTTTTAGTTTTGAAATGATTATATAGTTTTCTTTGAAATTATTCCCTCTCTGGATACTACAAGGGGCATATTCCTAGAATAGTTTTTCCTAGGGGTAATAACCATAAAAGGGGGCATTGGAAGTTGACTCAATCGTCACCAGGTGCACAAAAAATAACCTTAACATACACCCAGTTTGACACTTCTTTGAAATATACATGTGATGATTTATATTTACATTAAAACAAATTATAATGTATTTAAACTATTTTTTATTTAAACACATTTTAAAGGAAACCTTCTTCTTTATGATGATATCTTCTATTACAAATATTTTTTCAATTTATGTTTAGTATTTCATTAGATTTTGGATTATACATTATGTTTCATTATGTTATTATCTAATAAATTAATTTAAATTTTATATAAATGGATTCTAATAAAAGTAATGTGCACAATATCAATGCACATATTCGATGTAGGTATTTATATCCAGTGAAAGATATTGTATATGGAGTTAGACATATAGTCATAAATGATCAAATATCAGTCATATTGTGGAATATGACTAAAGTTATGAGTAATAACCACTCTCGTATAGAGTATAATGCATATCCAACATGTGTTATGACAATGTAATACTGTATTATGAACCATAAACCTCCCAAAATCCATCGGACAACAAACCTATTTTTTTCTTAGTAATGGAAAATTACCATAGAGAATATATTTCAAACTCTGGGATTTAATTAATGGAATAAGGGCATCATGGAAGAACATCATATCTTAAAAGATTAAAATAAATAGTGGTTATTGATACAAATCATGGGGTGGGAAGAAGTAATATAAAACATGGAGATTATGGATTTTAGTGAACTCTTCTTGGAAAAATGTTTTGCTCGTAACCAATGAGATGATATTTAGAGACAATTCTTGAGTATAAGACAAAAGGGAGAGGAAATATTTTCAATGTTTAAATATAACATTACAATATTATGTAGGTATGCTTTGAAATATTTAATTAATCCAAAAATAATTACTATCAATTTAATTGATGGGTATAAACCAATACTCAGAAGGGAACTATTTTCCCAAACATTCTCATAATCTGAGGACATGTTATCATGTTCTCTCAAGAGAGTGATCAAATTTTATAGTCTTATATATTTTAATGGAATCAAGATAATAAGAGGATTACTGATAAGAAGTAGTTAAGGGGAAGAATTGAATGATTTATTTCCCCTCATGAAATAATTTAGTAATGTTACAACCCTATATTTTTATAAAGGTATTTAGAATTTACTTAATTTTTTGTATGAATGTGCATCAGGTAGGTGAATTCTACATTAATAGAAAAATATATTTTTTAATGTTTCAAATAAAAATATATGGGGTTCTATTCAATGGAATTCACCTACAGTCAAAGAAATATACCACAAAACTTGTCAATGTATCAAAGACGATATTATATTATTAATAAAGATGAAATGGAATGATTAAAGTTCTTATGTATAAGGATTCATAAATTATGATGTGAATGTATTTTCTAGAAATGGAATTATGGTTATATGAATCAAGAAATATCTAATAATTGTGTTATATTTTGAATCATATATGTCTTAATTTAATATTAAAATAAGTATTATCAATACCATCATGTGTTTATGAGTGTAAGAAATATCCAAATTTCAAAGTCTTATTCTCCAATTATCAGGGGTTTATGTGGTGGGATTTAATTAATTTTAAGGATAATTTTGGGGGTATATAAGGAAATACAACCAATTGGTTTGGAATAGGTTTTTGTGAATTTTTTTAAGGAATAATTCCTTTACAATTTTTGGATATGATATTGTATATATTGATGACATACTTGGACAACATGAGAATTTATTTTTATGTAATAAAAGTATTTTATTATTATATGACTTCATGGAAAAAGCATAATTCATATTGACAACCCTTTTGGTTAAAAATAAAATTAACTAGAGTTATTTTTGAGTATATTTATAATATATTTGTGAAAATAATATGAATTATAGTTATATATTTTTTTTGAAAAAGGAAGTCCCACTTCTAAGGTGGAAAACCATCGCATCGTGCAAGGCCGCAGGGTAAGAACCCACAACTAAGGGATGAGAATCATGATTCCCCGACCACTATCCTATGTGATGTTTTAATTTACAAGAGATTGATGATACATAAAAAAATTTATGGATAAATAATTATAGAATGGATGAAGATGAACCTTGGGTGTTGTAGTTGGGGGTTGTTGATTAATATTTTATTTTTGATTACTTGTATAAGGCCCTAGCATTAAACCTTACTTAATATTGAATTAAATGAATAATTCACATTGAGGATCTTTTCATGGTTTAGAGTTTTATATAATTAGATCATAAAACTTGCATTACATTCCACATTTAAACAAAGTGGTCACATAAAAGATAGTGTTCATTTTTCCCATCATCGGAAACATATTTAAAATAAAACATGGATTTTTTCTTGACACTTCCTTGACACTATCATCATATCATGTACCATTCCCTTTACCTGTGAAAAACATTTCAAAAACATGGGATGAACATAAAAAGCTTAGTAAGGGTTATAAAAGTATGGAAAGGAAACATGAGTACATATATACATAAGAATGAAATCATACTTTACCCATAAAACATATTCTCTTTAACACACATTATAAAATCATGAATAAATCATAGAAATCATAAGACATAAAGGTAACTTGAGGCATTCATAACATTCTTACATAGGGAGTAACCCTCTTGGTTACGTTTGGAATACGTATCACAGTATATTCCATAAATCTCATTGGAGAAACCCTAATGTTTAACCCCTTCGCGTTACCCAATGCATTGGAGAGCTATATCGAGCTCACCCTCCCTTAGTTTTTCACGGAACCACCCGTCATCATAATAATTCCCAAAAACCATAACATAATCGTATCACATAAAACATGAACAAAGGAAACACAACATTTCCACTTTTCAATAACAAGATATCAATACAACACATTGATATAAAAACATTATGAAAACCATTTTCAATACCAAAATAAATGAAAAGTAAAACATGGTATTTATTTTATTTAAAAAATGTATGGCTTGTAGAGGAAGCCAGAACTCAAATAATGGTCACGGCGGCCGAGAAGTCATTGCCTCCGCATACGTATGACAAAAACATTCCCTTTTGTTGTTTAGTAAAACGATTCGTATAAAAAAATATTCCTTTTGGATAAACATAAAAGTCATAGGGGTTTATACACCGTATAAAAGAAGGTTGTGTATAAAAAAAATATGCCTCAATGAATGGAGATTGAGACGAAGACCCTTACAAAGACGGTATCCTTGGATTAAGGATATATCAATTACATAATTATGTGTGACAAAATAATACACCAAATATAAGTGGACATTAAGTGTAATGAAATCAGAGGTTATTCACACATATTCATAGAACGACATATTCTGGGAGTACAAGCTTATCACAAAGAATCAAAATTGGGTTAAGAAGTTCCCTTGCAAAAATTTGACAGCCTAACGGCGTCACTACAAAATTCAGAAAATGAGTTGATGAGAGATAAAAAAGGGTATCTCATCACTTGGACATAAAATTTAAATCAATAAAGATATAGAAGAACATATCCCAAAATAATATTATGTGAATTAAAAGACACAACAAAATAAGTCTTTTAAAAAAAGGAGGGTGAAAGGTTCCCTTACCGACATGGGTATCTTTCAAAACATACACACCGTGAAAGAAGGAAAATACAACAATGATGTAAATACTCATAAATGAATGCATATTACACAATGAGTAAAATAATGGGCAGTAGATACACCACTCAAATGAATTTGAGGAAAATGTATCATAAATCTCATGGGAATAAAAGTGAGATGAAAAATCCCTCATGAATACTCGGCAGCCTAACAGCGCCACTTAAAACATCCAAAAATGGATAGATGAGATAAAATAGGGTCTCTAATCATATTAACATAATTTTTACTGAAATAGTAATATAAAAGAACATCCCCCAACATATCAAATAGGAGATTAAAAGATGTTTCATAAAGGAGAGTACTTAAAAAGAAAGAGAGGGGTTAGATCTCTTACGAAAATTCGGCAGCCTAACGGCACCACTCAAAACATCCAAAATGGATTGATGAGAGAGAATAGGGTCTCTGATAATATTAACATAAAAATTACAGTAAGCGTTATATAAAAGAACATCCCAATCACAAGAAATATGATCTTAAAAGGAATGACATAAAAGAGTGTACATAAAAAGAAATAGAGTAGGATTCCCTTACCTCATGTCCGACATGACTCGATCGTTCTTTAATCTCATGAGTAATAAAATTTGGTCAATTTATAATTTCATAAGGACATCCTTTATTCAGTTCATATCACTTATTATAAGTTTATAATAATTAGTTAATAAAGTTAGTTCATATAAGACTTTTTTGTCGATGTTCAGTACATGAGTAAAAATTGAACATGTTGGAAACAAATTTTCCATGTAGTTATAGATAAATCATCTCCAGAATTGTATTGATGTTTTAAATATCATATATATCCAGTATATATTCATTTTATACTATTCCATGGCATTTTGAGATAAAAAATTAAAAGCACCGTTCATGGGGAGGTAGGCCGTACGTACGCATGAACGCTACTTTCATTTTTTGTCATATTAATGGAAATAAAACAAAATTAGAGAAATATATATTATAATTCAAGAATTATATCCATCATTTAGATGTAATATATTAAATATATATCCATTATATATATATGTACTTATAATAGTACATAACATTTGGAGATAAGAAATGAAATGTACCGTTCATGGAGACGGTAAGTCGTACGTACGCATGAACGCTACTTTCATTTATTTGTCATATTAATGTAATTAAAAATAATTAATAGACATATATATTATCATTAAATTATAATATATATGTTATATAGGTCACATATGTTCATTAATTTTATTCTTTATACATTCCATGTATTGCATGAGCGAGTCACATCACTTGAGGGGGCAGTAGTCCACACTTCCTCGTATGAAATTATCGCATTTTCACAACATGAAAAGCATAAAGTAATGTTTTAAATATAAAATTAGGAAGCATATAGAAAACATAAATACCATATATATCATATATAAAATATATTGGAATCATAATGGCCACCATGAAAGGTGTTAAGAGAAGATTGAACAATCATCGTTTCGTGAGGCAGAAATTCGCCATCCACAGAAACAGTATGTTCTTTAACCATTAGACGAAGGTGTGTGTAAGTGTAGCTCGAATAATTCACATAAAAACATCATAGTATATTTAAGATACTGGTTTTTTTACCATATAAAAGAATAAAAAGAGTTTATAGGGTTGGAGAAGCAAAATAAAACATAAGAACACAAGAGAGGACACTACCTTTAAATCGGGTAACACTCTTTGATTTGAGCTCAAAGGCTTCCTTGGAAAGTATTATGCCCAAAGTGAGGCTTCAATGATGAAGATAGGGATTTGGAGAGATGAAATGGTCAGGGTTTTCCCGATAAAAATTCTTGAGAGGTGTGTGTAAGGTGGTAGAGGTGGGGGACTTTTATAAGAGGAGAGGAGGGGCACTCTTGGAATGTTATAAATGTTTACTTTATTATAAAATGATTTTCGGATTTTAAAGGTCCCACATTGATATAATTCTAGGATAAGGTGATAAGGGTTCGAAATATACTCATCCAATAGGTCTTTGACAAGTGTAAATCTTAGATTTTACATTATCTTTTCACTTTATATAAATCATTCATTAATGAGGTAATCGCTTCATCATCATGATGTCATAAATAATTTAATTTATTTAATGTCTAAATATTATAAAAAAAATAAAATGATGTAGGAAATATTTTATCTTTCAAATTACTATTTATAGTCAAAACTATGACTTTTATAACCCCATGTAAAAATTGTTTTAGTAAAAAAACTCATGTTTGTGACATTTTTATTTTAACTTTAAATATAAAGTTATTTATGTCATTTTCCTACCAAAGTGGCTCCATGGGGTCCCCATGTTGACCCATTGATTTTCATGGTCGGCCATGACACATCCAATAAGGTTAGGACATGTGTCTAGGTCATTTCATATTATTAAAACATTATTTTTACCTTAAACTACATTAATTACCTCTAATCACGATTAAAAACTTAAAAGTTACTATTCACAAAAAAAATTATTTTAATTCCATTGAACCACATTTTACTTCTTAATGACAACCATGTATGTCGGATTTTTGAAATTCCAAACACATAGGTGGTAAATTTTCATTTAAATGGAAAATCAGTTTTTATAAGTACCACTTAGTGGTTTCACTATTCATCAAAAATTGAAGTTTTTCAGAAAAATACCAAAACATTACCCTAAGCTATATTTGATATTCCGAATTAAAAAATGAAGTCTATTTTACAAAATTCAAAACATATAAGTTGCATTAATTAATTTAATAGTTAATTCCCGCTGTCAGAGCAAATAGCGTGTTTTTATTAAACAATATATATCAAAAGATTGACACTAGTTTAAGTCCATTTTCAAAGTGAAATTAATTCCAATGACCACTATTGGATTAAATGGTAAAAATATATTCAAATTTCACTTTAAATTTGACTCAAAGTATAATCTAATCATATAAATAAATTAGATTAGAAAATGGTTTTGAATTAAAATATAACATTTTTCACTATTCATTAAAAATGAACTTTATCAGAAAAATACCAAAAATTTACACAAAGTACATTTTGATGTCCAGATTCTAAAGAAGAATTTTATTTTGTAAAATATAACACATAAAATTTTCAAAAATTGGATTTAAAAGAGGTTCTCCATCAAAAGGCGATTAATCGACCTTTTAATGAATATTAGAATGTTTACCCTAAAAATTGGATTCATTCGCATTTTTAATCCTCTAACATTTACTGTAAAGTGTAAAAATATTTAACAAACATATATAATCATTTTTTAGTTAGTTATGTTCATTCTCGCCATTACAACGGCTAGGCGTTCACTACCATTTAAAATAATATTATTTTATTATTAGAGTGCAATGTAAGATTCCCAAGAAACTCGTTGTTGCGTATTGGGTACGCCATCGAGCATAGCGTCCCATTTAAAGTAATATTAATATTTTATTCACAAATATGGATAAATTTGAAAATGTAATATTCTTTATTTACCTGGGGTGTTACATTCTTCCCCCCTTTTGGGAATTGCGTCCTCACAATTTTAAAATTGGGCTTCAAAACTTCATTGAAAATCCCACATCGGAACAAGAGTCAGTAAAACAATCACTTTAAAATAAAGAAAGAGAAGTACAAAGGTCACCTGAGTTAACCCATACTAGGATTCCAAGTATGAAAATATGGACATGGACGAAAAAACAAAGGGTCATGTTCTGATGGATAGTGATAGTAAACATGTCTAGGAAGAAGATAACCATAAGAAAATCACAAACTTGTGATGGGTTAAATGGTATTTGATTCCCCAGTATGAAAAGTTAACAGACAAAATTTTTGTTTTAAGTTACTCTTCATTGAGGAATTTCGTTTTGAGATTAACTAAATCATAATGAAAAATATTTACTTGTCACGTAGACTTTCAACTTTTACTAGATTCCTTAATCAAACTCATATTTTCTCCAAAAGACGAGTATTTAGGAAGACTTGTTCGCATTAAGAGTACTATAATCAACTTCTTGAGAATCACCTAATCCAAAAAAGAGAACTATATATTTCCCATGTCTTTAGACAAAATCCTAAACCAAAATTGTTAGTACGAGTTCCGATAATCCACAAAAGTATAATCTTTTATAAAAAGAAAACCTATTCCTAATCTCCAAAATTTGTCCCAAAAAAACACAAAGTTCACCGAAGACCATTCGATAAACAATTTTCCATAAAATTATTCAAAGGAAACCAAACTAAGATTGAAACCCAAATATTTGAAGGATTTAATCACATAGTCATCCAAGTTACAAATTAACTTTTATCTCCAAATAACATCAGTTGCTCTTAAATTATCATATTGAAAAGTAATTAACCTAATCACATATCCTCTTTGATAGGTTAATCATTTCCATAGATAACCCAAAATAAACATACTATTGATTCCTAAAATCATCTAACTAAAAAGAATTAGTCAAACTAACTAGGGACTTCACGTAGTCTAGTGGTAGGCGATAAATACCAGTCGCACTTTGGTTGTGGGTTCGATTCCTGCAGCTTTTCCCGACGCGACGGGTTGTCACATGGCCTGCGTGTTGTCATTTTTCAAAAATTATATAATTCTTAAAACATTCCCCAAAATGAGATAAAATCTTCAAAAATAATCATAACATATTTTAACCTCAATTTTATCTCATGCCTTTCATTTTCCATCATAATATATAATAACCCATAATTACCTCAAAAGTAAGGATCATATAAACCCTAATGGTTACCTTTATAATTATTACCTGCACTTCCACATCGATTGGTCATATCATACATGATGCATTACAGAACATACCAAGGTACAAGTGGTTGATCATGAATCCTTGATAGTTGGTTTAGAACAACCACGAGTTTCCTCATTGAATCCCCCATTTCTTACAGTCTCTTAATTAGAGAACCACCACAGTTTCCTTCAAACCTATTGTAACTTTGGTGCCTTCTAGATCCATCCATTCACTAAAAAAAGAAAAGTCAGTGTGAGTATATCAACAAAACCATCATTTACTAATGAGTAAGATAAACACTAAGATATACTTACTCATTAACTTTATCTAAAACTAGGACTCTTTCTGAAATCCTAACCATTATGGTAATGTCACTTATGCTTAGAGAATACCCTAACCTCTAAACTTATCTAAACCGACCTCTGATATCAACTATAAGGCCCCTGCCTTAAACCTTAATTAATATTGAATTAAATGAATAATTCACATTGAGGATCTTTTAATGGTTTAGTGTTTTAGAGAATTAGATCATAAAACTTGCATTACATTCCACATTTAAACAAAGTGGTTACATAAAAGATAGTATTCATTTTTCCCATCAACGGTAAAATATTTAAAATAAAACATGGATTATTTCTAGACACTTCCTTGACACTATCATCATATCATGTACCATTCCCTTGACCTGTGAAAAACATTTCAAATAATTGGGATGAGCATAAAAAGCTCAGTAAGGGTTATAAAATGTATGGAAAGGAAACATGAGTACATATATACATAAGAGTGAAATCATACATTACCCATAAAACATATGCACATTAACATACCTCATAAAATCAGGAATAAATCAAAGAAATCATAAGACCTAAAGGTAACTTGAGGCATTCATAACATTCTTGCGTAGGGAGTAACCCTCTTGGTTATGTTTTGAATACCCATCACAGTATATTCCCTAAATCTCTTCGGAGATACCTTAACGTTTAACCCCTTCGCGTTACCCAATGCATTGGAGAGCTATATCGGGATCACTCGCCCTTAGTTTTCCACGGAACCACCCATCTTTATAATAATGCCCAAGAACCATAACATAATCCTATCACATAAAACATGCATAAAGGAAACACAACATTTCCACTTTTCAATCACAAGATATCAATACAACACATTGATATAAAAAAAGTATGAAAACCATTTTCAATACAATAATAAAAGAAAAGTAAAACATCGTATTTTTTTAAAGGTATGGATTTTAGAGGAAGCTGGAACTCAAATAATGGTCACGGTGGTGGAGAAGTCGTTGTCGCCGCATACGTATGACAAAAATATTCCCTTTTGTCGTTTAGTAAAACGCTTCATTTAAAAAAAGATTCCATTTGTATAAACGTAAAAGTCCAATGGTTTTATACACCGTATAAAAGAAGGTTGTGTATAAAACAAAATATGCCTCAATGAATGGAGATTGATATGAAGTCCCTTACAAAGACGGTATCCCTGGATTAAGGATAAATCAATTACATAATTATGTGTGACAAACTAATACACCAAATATAAGTGGACATTAAGTGTAAAACGATCAGAGGTTATTCACACATATTCAAAGAACGACATATTCATGGAGTACAAGCTTATCACAATGAATCAAAATTGGGTTAAGAAGTTCCCTTGCAAAAATTTGACAGCCTAACTGTGTCACTAAAAAGTTCAGAAAATGAGTTGATGAGAGATAAAAAGGGTATCTCATCACTTCGACATAAAATTTAAATCAATAAGGATATATAATAACATATCCCAACATAATATTATGTGAATTAAAATACACAACAAAATAAGACTTTTAAAAAAAAGGAGGGTGAAAGGTTCCCTTACCAACCTGGGTATCTTTCGAAACATACACCCCGTGAAAGAATGAAAATAAAAAAATGATGTAAATACTCATAAATGAAATTATATTATAGAAATATTAAATTAATGGGCAGTACATACACCACTAAAAGGAATTTGTGGAAAATGTAGCATAAATCTCACGGGAATAAAAGTGAGATGAAAAATCCCTCATGAAAACTCGGCAGCCTAACGGCGCAACTTAAAACTTCCAAAAATGGATTGATGAGATAAAATAGGGTCTCTAATAATATTAACATAATGTTTACTTCAAGAGGAATATAAAATAACATCCCCCAACATAACAAATATGATCTTAATAGAAGTGACATAAAGGAGAGTACTTATAATGAATGAGAGAGGTTAGATCTCTTACGAAAATTCGGAAGCCTAACAGTGCCACTCAAAAATTTGAAAATGGATTTATTAGAGAGAATAGGGTCTCTCATCATATGAACATAAAAATTACAGTAAGAGTAATATAAAATAACATCCCAATCACAAGAAAGATGATCTTAAAAGGAATTACATAAAAGAGTGTACTTAAAAAGAAAGAGAGGAGTAGGATTCCCATACCTCGTGTCCGACATGACTCGATGGTTCATTAATCTCATGAGTAATAAAATTTTGTCAATTTATAATTTATTAAGGACCCCCTTTATTAAGTTCATATCACATATTATAATTTTATACAAATTGGTTAATAAAGTGAGTTCATATCAGACGTTTTTCTCGATGTTCAGTACATGAGTAAAAATTGAACTTGTTGGAAAAGAATTTTCCATGTAGTTATAGGTACATCATCTACATAATAGTATTGATGTTTTAAATATCATATATATCCAGTATATATTAATTTTATACTATTCAATTGAATTTTTAGATAAAAAATTAAAATCACCGTTCATGGAGACGGTATGTCGTACGTACGCATAAACGCTACTTTCATTTTTTGTCATATTAATGGAATTAAAACAAAATAAGAGTTATATATATTATAATTCCAGAATTATATCAATCATTTAGATGTAATATATTATATATATATCCATTATATATATGTATATATAATAGTACATAACATTTGGAGATAAGAAATGAAATGTACCGTTCATGGAGACGGTAAGCCGTACGTACGCATGAACGCTACTTTCATTTATTTTTCATATTAATGTAATTAAAAATAATTTAGATATATATATATTATAATTCCAGTATAATATATATGTTATATAGGTCACATATGTTCATTAATTTAATTCTTTATACATTCCATGTATTGCATGAACGAGTCACATCACTTGAGGGGGCGGTAGTCCACACTTCCTCGTATGAAATTATCGCATTTGCACAACATGAAAAGCATAAAGGCATGTATTAAATATAAAATTCAGAAGCATGTAGAAAAAATAAATACCATATATATCATATATAAAATATTTTGTCATCATAATGGCCACCATGGAAGGTGTTAAGAGAAGATTGAACAATCATCATTTCGTGAGGTAGAAATTCGCCATCCAGAGAAACAGTATGTTCTTTAACCATTAGACGAATTTGTGTTTAAGTGTAGCTCGAATCCTTCACATAAAAACATCCTAGAATATTTAAGATACTGGTAATGTTACAAAAGAAAGGAATACAAAGAGTTTAGAAGGTTGGAGAAGCAAAATAAAACAAAAGAACACAATAGAGGACACTACCTTTAAATCGGGTAACACTCTTTGATTTGAGCTCAAAGGCTTCCTTGGAATAGATTCTGCCCAAAGTGAGGCATCAATGATGAATATAGGGATGTGGAGAGATGAAATGGGCAGGGTTTGGCCGATCCAAAGGCTTGAGAGGTGTTTGTACGGTTGTAGAGGTGGGGGCCTTTTATAAGAGGAGAGGAGGGGCACTCTTGGAAAGTTATAAATGTTTACTTTATTATAAATTGGTTTTCAGATTTTAAAGGTCCCACATTGATATAATTCAAGGATAAGGTGATAAGGGTTAGAAATATACTCCTCCAATGGGTCTTTGACAAGTTTATGTCTTAGAGTTTACATTATTTTTTCACTTTATTTAAATCGTTCATTAATGAGGTAATCGCTTCATCATCATGATGTCATAAATAATTTAATTTATTTAATGTATAAAAATTATAAAAAAATACTATGATTTAGAAAATCTTTTTATCTTTCCAATTAATATTTATAGTAAAAAATATGACTTTTATAACCCCATGTAAAAATTGTTTTAGTAAAATAACTCATGTTTGTGACATTTTTAAATTAACTTTAAATATAAAGTTATTTATGTCATTTTCCTACCAAAGTGGCTCCATGGGGTACCCAAGTTGACCCATGGATTGTATTCGTCGGCCATGACACATCCAGTAAGGTTAGGACATGTGTCTAGGTCATTTCATATTATTAATACATTATATTTACCTTAAACTACATTAATTACCTCTAATCGCGATTAAAAACTTAAAAGTTACTATTCACCAAAAAATTATATTAATTCCATTGTACCACATTTTACTTCTTAATGACAACCATGTATGTCGGATTTTTGAAATTCATAACACAGAGGTGGTAAAATTTCATTTAAACGGAAAATCAGTTTTTATAAGTACCACTTAGTGGTTTCACTATTCATCAAAAATTGATGTTTTTCAGAAAAATATCAAAACTTCACCCTAAGCTATATTTGATATTCCGAATTCAAAAATGAAGTCTATTTTAAAAAATTCAAAATATATAAGTTGAATTTATTAATTTAATAATTAATTCCCGTTGTCAGAAAAAATAACGTGTTTTTATGAAACCATATATATCAAAAGACTGACACTAGTTTAAGTCCAATTTCAATGTGAAATTAATTCCAACGACCACTATTGGATTAAATGGTAAAAATATATTCTAATTTAACTTTAAAATAGTTAAAAAGATAATCTAATCATATAAATAAATTATATTAGAAAGTGGTTTTGAATTAAAATACAACATTTTTCACTATTCATTAAAAAGTGAACTTTATCGGAAAAATACCAAAAATTTACACAAAGTAAATTTTGATGTCCCGATTCTAAATAAAAATTTTATTTTGTCAAATATATCACAAAAAATTGTCAAAAAGTGTATTTAAAAGAGGTTTTCCATCAAAAGGCGGTTAATCAACCTTTTAAAGAATATTAGAATGTTTACGCTTAAAATTGGATTCATTCGCATTTTTAATACTCTAACATTTATTGTAAAGAGTAAATTTTTTGACAAACATATAAAATCATTTTATAGTTAGTTCTGTTCATTCTCTCCATTACAACGGCTAGGCGTTAACTACCATTTAAAATAATATTATTTTATTATTAGAGTGCAACGTAAGATTCCAAAGAAACTCGTTGTTGCGTATTGGGTACGCCATCGAGCATAGCGTACCATTTAAAGTAATATTAATATTTTATTCACAAATATGGATAAATGTGAAAATGTCATATTCTTTATTTACCTGGGGTGTTACAACTTGTTCGGACAAATTTTGAATTATTGAATATTTAGAGACATATGAAATAAATTTTTACTATTTTATTGATATTATGATACATTTAATGTTAATTTTAGTGAATCATGAATAAAAAAACATTGATTTTTATTTCGTGGAGTTTGAAATAATGAGAAAATCGATTATAGTCTAACAAAAGGATGAAATTTCATGTATATTTTCTGGTTCCCTTTATAATGATAGTAAAATAATCCATTATCTATTTGAAATTATTCAGGAAAAAAATTATCATATTACCTTCATATCTAATGAATCAATGTTCTTTTAAATCATAATAGATTTATGTTATATTTAATATTTTATTTCTCCTGTTCATATACTTTCTTATGATCAATGATTTCTATCATAGTAAAAAATTAATTATGATTTGCCTCTATGTCTATATTTTCATATTAGTTAAAAATTCTCATAAATGGACACCTAGATAAATTTCATTTCATATGAAATAATATTTCATATTCCCTCCAATAAAGGGGTGTTTTTTAACCCTATTAATGATGTATGTTTTCAACAATAGTATTTTCAAATATGAAATCTTTCATTTCCAATAAAAAGTTAAAATTTTAAGGATATAATTTATTAATGGTTGATAGAATGTTACACCATCAGATTATAAAATAATAAAATTGTCCCTAGTAGTTAATCATACGTTGAATATATATCTTTGATGACCCATTATTTATTTTACAAAAAATCAATCTCTTTGATAACATACATTACCTATAAACCCTTTAAATTATTATTTTATGGCCATATTTTGACCTTATCTCATTCATTGTTCTGTAATGATCCATTTTAGATCATTGTGGTATGTTAAAAATGTGGGTATCACTATTTCATTTCAAAAAAAAAATTGTGTCATCTCCCCCATTTATAAAAGGACACCACTATCCAATCTAATTTTCACTCCCAAATCCATATAGGTTTTCCAATATATAACCAAATATCTTACTAACATCACTCCTCGCATACTATTGGATTTTAATTAATCATAAATATAATATATTATGACTTAGGGTATAAACCAAATGAGTTTTTTCAAAGAAGATGTAATGATCATAACCGTACATTTTCATTTTATTTTTTCTTGTATCAATTACAAATAATATTAAAATATTATAATATAAAAACATTGATAGCTACTAAATAATGAGATGTTATTGTGCTAATTTATTAACATATTTCTATCTCTTCTTCAATTAAATGGGAATGGAAACCATTGATCGTGTGTACGGTTGATTACCTCCTCCAAAACCAATGAAATTTTTTTCATCATGGAATTTAATGGATTTATATAATTTTATATTTATCATATTTATATTATATTTTTTAAATAACTATAATTATATAATTATAATATCAAATTTCCCCTCTTACCTTTGAATTTGATGGAAAAAAGCTTCCTTCATGTATACATTTAGACAATTGTCTCTATATAACATTAGTAAACGTTTTAAATTTTATATTAATATTTATGGAAACATAAATATATTTAATATAAAATATATATTTGAAATAATATTGGGTAAGGAAAATGAAATCAATATTTAAATTCACTACGTTCTATTGTTCATATAAATTGAAACAGCCATCATACATACATAGGGCCTACCATCTCCAGAAAAGTGTAACACAATTTGAAATCCCGAACAATTATGGACTATTATAGATACTTATATATTGATTTTTTTGGATATATATATCCTTGTTAAAATTAAATATATTATGGGGTAGTGATGAATTTTAAAGGACCGAAATTTCTAAACTAAAACATACATGAAAAACAAAGCAATTACTAATAGAAAAAGTGATGTTAAAAAGTAGTTATTTTTCAATGGGTAATAATGGACTATAATTAAATAATATATAGTGTGATATATAAAATTATGTTAATACATTTATAATAATAAAATATTTATTATAAAATACTTACAGATGCATATGGGGGAATTCATAACATAGGTAAGAGTTTCTTGTCTTACTTTTCCATGAGTGAGACATATTCATAGTAACCAATCATTAATTTTTTGTGATGTATATATTATCCATTTGATTTTTTATATAATTAATATCATTATATTAATTATATTTATTGTTATATTTATTTTTATTTCATTCATGGGGCTTTGGATTTAATTTTAAACATTGTGTAAAGGGTTTATTTCCAAATCTCATTATTATATGGGATTGTCTGTATTTTAGTCTCCCAGTTGGGATTAATTGAAATATATATTATAAACCTGATATACTTTATTATCTCGTAGTTATTAATGAACTTATAAAGAAAGAGTATCCTTTTTCTCTCTTCTTAATATAAAAATATTGAAAAAAATCCTTCTGATAAAATATATCCTTATTTTACTCTTCGATTAAAAACCCTTTTTATTCATATCAAAATTTACAAAAAAAATTCATTAAAAAATATTTTTATCATTTTAAAAATGATTTATTATATAAATTTTTAACCATTTTATAATTTTTAAAATATTATTTGAAAGGAATACTCACACTATTTTCCAAACGATGTACGTTTTAACTTCTTTACAATAGTGTGAAAAGAATGTTTTTAAACTTATAATGGATGTATAAAATTACCCACCATAATTGTTTTGACTAATCCTGTCTATGTTTACAATGATATTTTTAATTAATTTTTTTATATACCATAATATTTTAGTATTTTATAGTAATTTTCTAAGTGAAAATGATATTTTCCTCACAAATTCATTTAATTTATTTTTAATAATATTTATATTCATCAATGAAAATTACACTTATTTCAGTTACACCCCATTGGGAATATTTTTTAATGATACCATACTTATTATTTATTAGGATGGTTTATGATCAGTTTGATTGGGAATGTACTATGTTGGTACCATTCATAATACGATGGATATTTTATCATTAATTTTATTTACTAGGGTAATTATTAACATGTCATATGCTAGTTTTTCAATATGAATGTTTACATTTTTTATGTGTCACCACATTGATATAAGGAAGGTATAGGATATAATATGTTATGGATGGGGGCCACTACATAATCTGAATGCATTGGTAGGTTTCATGAGACACACTGGATTGGGTATTTAGCTAATGCCTTACTCATTTCTATAATATATCTTGGCATGAGGCCTTAATGGTATGTTTATGGTGTATTAAATTATTTATTCCATACTTATGATATATCTATTAAATTCCATGTGATAATTTAATCAGTTGGAACATTTTTTGGATTAGTCTCATGGCTATGTGACCATTTGTGTGGAATATTCAATTATTACTTCCAAATGATGCCTCATGTTCATGTTATTGACCAAATGGTTTTTTTTCATTTATTGAACATTACATATTTATTATGTCTTATTTGGTCATGACATCTTCCACTATTCACATAACCATTCTCATCATTAGAGTGCACCCCTTTCTTATGTTCTCTTTCCCCAGGATTCCAATATGTGAATTATGGTTGATATATAAGAGTATGCCAAAGAAAATTTTGGATTTCTAAAATAAAATTCTATTTTGTAATTTTTTTTATTATAATTATAATATGAGATTCAATAATTAATATAGTTGTCTAGAAAAACTATATTTTTTGATCCTTCGGGATGCAATTCAATGTATTTACTGCCAATGTAACAAATTAACCATATACCATAAGCTACTAGGGTTAGGGTCTTTATATAAAAGATAAAAGAGCTCAATGATATTCTGTTATATGGTAAGGTAGTTGTAAGAAAGCATCAAATATATAAGTGTATCTATATATATGACTATATTGAACCATTTTAATTCCAAGAACTAGAATTAATCACCTACTCTAAAAATAGGATCTGGATGTGCTCACTAGCTCAATGAGACGAGCTATTAATGGATAGTAGTGGCACGCTAAAGTGGAACTATTGTAGTTCTATAGGCTAGATAGTTGAATTCCACCAATGATCATGTAGAGAAGGTTGCAGCATTGTTGGGATATAGGAAGCCCCATATGGATGGTACTCTAGAACCAAACATCGGGTGGCATCCTAAGTGAATTCATGTTGATTATGATAATATTTTAATCAAGGACAACCCTATAATTCTACCTCAAAGACTAATTTCACATATATAATCCCTCCCATTCGATCCTAACATAATATTTATGATATTAAAGGGATATAATGGAATTTATTGACATTTACAAAGATATTTTATAATTTTGTGATTCATTATTCTATATGGATGCTATGATTTGCTATGTTTTTCCTATAATTGATGATTTTCCCCTCATTTTCAACCTGAGTATACTTAATCTAGCCTATAATTCGTGGATCATTCATAATCCATATGGATTTATAGTGTTTCACATAGATCAAGATGACTGATTATTGAATTGTTCTTCATGACTTTAGATATATGTTATATAGCTTATCCCTATAGTATAATTTCAGTTTCTAGTAGACATATCATATGTGATAGTAAATATATGTCATACATGAAACCTCATACAATTTTTAACCACTTATTTTAATAGAATCAATTTACCATCAATTTTAATATATACATTCATGTATGTCAATTTTAAGACATTGTACTTTTATCCACTCATGACGTATGTCTATCTTTGACCCTATATTGGAAATCAATATTATATAAGTACAATGTTCTTGAAAATGAATTCTGTAATTTTGAATTAGTATTTAGATAAAAACATGTGAATCATGTCACCCTAGGGTTTTGAAATTGGATGTGGAGACTTGTATTGACATGTAAATTAGTAATTGTTCATAACTAAATTGTGAATTAGTAATTTGGATTAATTAACATGTAATTGGAACATGTCATTATGGAATATTCTAATGTAACTATAATTGGAATGAATATTAATATTTGAGCTGAATTAAAAAATTGTGTATAGTTAACATTCCTAACATGTAATAGTATATTGGTTGGAATTGGGTGTTTTTTGTACATGATACAAGGAATATATAATCATATATGACATGGTAATTTACATTTTCTGGTTGTTAAGTAAATATAAAATTATCCCATGGAATGTGAATTTTTCATTGGATGGTTGTAAAATGAATATGTAACAACACTCAGAAATAGAAATTAACATTGGGCATATATATGAATTGATAATATATATACATATTCTGGATTATATTACAAAAACCATTTTTGGGAATGGGTGGAGATATCTATCATCCTTTTGAGCACAGTATAGGCGAACATATATGTCAACTGAGAGCTTGAGGGTTAGTGAGTTATTTAGATGATATGAATTTAATTTATAATTAATTAATTCTTTTTCATATTATTTCATGCACTACTTATCTGAATAGATTTTTATATGAACCAATGGTTTTTACCTAAAAATATTTAGTCACCATAGTTTATAAGAAACTAAAACATAATTGCAAACCTTGGTACATACATTATATGGGATTGAGTCCACTGAATGTCTTTTCTGAACCATATCCATATATATATATATATATTCTCATCTAACCACGGTTTGTATTCAATGCTCTCTGGATTCCTCAGTGGAGATAATAATCTTTGTTACTGATTTATGATGATGATGATAATCCAATGTGTTATGAGGCCATAATTTAGGGGCCATATCTTGAGATCTTTCCTCATGGATGGTAGGTATATTCATCCCCCACCTGTCAAGTAGTATATAAAACTATAAAATATTGATGAGGATGTGTGTAGGCTTAGAAAACTCTATTTTCTCTACTTCTGGAGACCATCAAGGTTCAGTGGTGACATAGATACCCAGGAACTGTAGAATTTCATTGATTCGATGGTATGAGAATTTATAATTATGTAAACTAAAACTGATCATATCGTTGTTTTGGTATACATACTTTTCTATGGATTATCTGGGTACTTATGGATTCTTGTCACAATGATACATGATTATTTGACACTCCCACGGATAGACATCCAGAAGGTGTTTTGGGAGGATTACCTCCCTGTATAATTACAATCAATTCATATTTAGGAACATTTGGAGACGCAGATTAGAGTGTTGAATGTTGCTGAGTATTTTATGAGGTTCAATAATCTTAGATAGTACTATCTCTACATGATTTTGGATGGTAACATCAATGAGGATAAAATAAAATAGGGTATCCATAGTGACATATGTTCTCGTGTGGTACCCACAATGAATTCACACAATATTGGAGAACTAATGTGGGAATTGGTAACATACAACGTCCTATCTGAGTAATTACATAATGATAGTACCATTAGTGGGGATCATAAGGCTGAGTCATCTATAGTGTCTGTAAGGCATCATGAGTTATGACCTAAGAGGAAAACCCATACTCATACTCCAGAATGTAGTCATGTGGATCACAGAATACTCAGAGGATCAGGGCATCTCAGAGAGGGGCATTTTTATCCATGCAATGAGTGTGGTTATAGGACACATGATTTCATAACCTGTTGTGATTAGATGGGATGGAAGGAAGAGAATTGAATGCCATGGTAGATTAATATTCCTGATCATTGGTATTCTATATGAGGCTTGGGAGGTCTCCATAAAGGTGGAGAGATATGTGTAGAAGGTTTGGATCCCATTGGAGAAGCTACTAGTGGTAAAGGACTTTATGAGATATTCCCACCATAACAAACAATAGGCATCCCACATCGGGATTAAGGAGATTGTGGCTGGGGATATGATAAGATGAAATCCATGGAGGCTTATGACCCAACATCTCACAAGATGATATGATGTTAAATATATGATTATTAAACTCTTGATTCAATAGTAGTGGACAAAGGATTGATTCACTCCTTCATCTCCTTATTTTTTTCTAAGAGATGGATCTCCTGATTGATACTTTATCCCATCATATTTTTCATGGTTTTACTACTGGTAATGCTTTGATATTAGTTATCATTCAATAGTTCGAGATATTGATTTCTAGAGAGAGTTTCTTGTTGTACCTCTTGGTCATCACGATGAGGCCATATGAATTCATCTTGGGTATGTACTATTTGACCATGGTCTTATATGAGATTTATTATCACCACATATGGGTTATATATCTTTATATGGATGGGTTGATGTTCTAATTTATAGTAATTATATGTCTCATGGTGGTTTAGGTGGGTTTTATGTGTAGGAAGATACTTCCCATCAACTATCAGTTGGCATGTTTAACCCTTGTAGTAGTGGGATCATCATTTATCTAGGTTTCATTTGTCATGTAGGATTTTATGAATGTCATCCCCAAGGGAATTAATGGACTACAACTGAGTCATGGGTGTTGTGTTTGATCTAAAAACACTTATTTACCACTCTTATATCTTCCATCACATATCATATGGCCCCTACCAAACTTTGTTTTCTGAGGGTGCATTTGAAAGACCTTCAAGAGAAGGTTTTTATCAAACTTAGTGTGTCCCCATGGGGGTCTGTTGTTTTCTCAAGAAAAACATAATGTGTTCTTGCATTTTAGTTTTGATTATCATTACCTAAAAAGTTCCATAATAAATAAAAATTAAACATTTCCACGAATTAAAAAAAAACATTGATCAGTTTCAAGGCACAAGAACTATCTCAAAGATCAATCTCCGGTCTGCCTACCACCAGATACTGGTTAATGAGGATCATATTTGAAATCATGAATTCTGATTTGACTATAGAAACTATGATTTGATGATGATTCATTTTGGATTGATGAATTCCTCCACTATTTAAATGGATGTTAATGAACTGGTTTGTCCCACCACACTAGGAACATATTGTTGTTATACACATTTATGACATACACATATAATATGTATCAAATAAGGATCACGAATAACATTTAAGGATTGGAAAAAAATTCATTGAGAGAACTATAATTATGATAAGCTCTAGAAGCTCTAGTTCTGGATCCAGAATTTTAATTTTCTAGGGAGTCTCATTTCCAAGAATTGATTATCTATGGACCTAGTGAGTATTAATGTAGTGCTTCTTATGGAGCCACCCATGTCCAAGTTAGAGGTTTGATTTTTTCTCATCATCATAGGGTACTATAGAAGGTTTGTGGTAGTATTCACTAGGATTTAATCCCCTTTACCACCCTGACATGGAATGGGAAACTATTTACCATGAATAAGAAATGTTAGATATCCATTGAGAAGTTGAGGATGAGGATGAAAAATCCTCCACTTTTGAAGCTTTAGGAGGAGGATGTTTAGTAAATACTATATTGAGATGCCTCTAGATCTTGTCTTGGAAGCATGTTTGTGTTGTGGAAGGCTATAATAAAATATGGTTCAAAAAATTTGACCCCATGTGAAGAACTATGCGACTCATGACTTAGAGTTAGAAGTGGTGGTCTTCACTCTAAGGATATAGAGGAATCTTATTTCCAGAGAGTGATTTATTGTTTATGAAGACCAAAAAAGTCATAGGTAGGTATTCATGTATAGAGATATGAAATTTCTATAGAGGCACCATTTTTAGTTACTATAGGAATATGATTTTGATATAGTCTATAATCATGGTAAGGGAAACATTGTTGAATATTTCCATTGTAGAAAGTCTTGATGTAACATGGTGGAGGAGGCATCTGAGTAACTATATTAATTGTTTCTAAACATGTTATTTAAGGAGGGTGTGGATCTTATATAATTTATGGTGTTGAATCTACTTCTCTAGTGTTTGATGGTGGAGTAGTTGGGATATACTGAGTGTGTAGTCCTATGTGACCATATATCATCATGAGATCCAAAAGATGGATTCATTGATGGAGGGTATCACATCATCATTTTTCAGGGATGGAAAATGGCTAAATTCATATTGTGAGAGGAGATAATGAAGGATTTTCACACATCTTCAATGGATTTACATCCATTTGTAGAGAATATGTACAAAAACCATTAGTAGTAGTTTTGGTGAGATGGAATATGTTTGAGTGTTTACGAGTTCATCTATCATTGTCTGTCTTTTCAGCTGTTAAAGAATGAGCAGCATGTTCCAATAAGTTTGATGCATCCTCTTAAGATATCAAATTGGAAATTTTATTGATTATAAATTATCTTTTTGATAGGTATTCCACAGATAATGAGATTCCATGATGTCATATGGGTGATAGTTGACCGGCACACTATGTTAGTAGTCTTCCTCGCTATCAGAGAGTAGGGTTTGATTAAGAGTTTGGGGGACGATATATGTTTTGGAGATCATCCACCATCATGGGATTCCTAAAATGATTATCTCTTAACTTGATGTGATGATCATGTCACAGTTGTGGATAGGCCTATTGAATACATTCTAGAACCATCTTAGGATGAGTACAACTTTTCACCCACAAATATATGGTAAGATCGAGCTAAGTATCCATGTGTTGGAGGATATTATAAGGGATTTAATGTGAGAATTTTTCTAGATCTAGGATGATTACCTACCATTATTTTAGTTTTCTTAAAATATTATTTATCAATCTACTATTATTATGTCACATTTTTAGACCTAGTATCAGAGACAATGAAGGTCTCCCTTATACTATATTGAGATAGGTGAGGAATAAATTCTTTTTTGGGAATATATTGTGCATGTGATGATATAGAAGGTTCCATTGATCCATTAATGGATGAGGATAGCTCAAAGATGGTAGAGTACTTCTATAGATCGACATGATAGGCCCCAGGAGTTCAAATCATGGAGATCATGTTTCCCTAAGAGTCTCACAATGACGAGTATTGTGGAGATTATGATATAGAGGTAAATTATTATAAAATTTTATCACTTTCTCCATGATCCTATAGAGGGTTAGTGATGTTTCTTATTATCTCACCTAAACCCACTATTAGCCTGTGTTCATGCACTATTCAATGTTACATAAATAAGTAGATATGTGCATGATCCAATACGTGTTATTGAATAGGGAGATCCATAAATTTATGGTTGATCCACCTTTATGGAGTACCCTCAGTTTCCCAAGGATTTTATTTAGAGGATCCAATGTGGATGGAACATTCCCTTGGTTTTCATGTTTTCATATCATGGGAGCATGTAGGAGATGGCATGGGTGAAGGAGAGATAGACACTGGATCATTGTACCCACCTATTTGTTTAGTTTGTTATTTTTCTGATGAAAATATTTGAAAGAGTGAATAATGTAGAGACTGTATTTTTTTGTAATACTTTTAATATACCGAGGAAAATTTACAAATCAAGGAGCTGAGACGGTGTGAAATTCTGAGACCTAATGAGCCCAAAATTAATTTTATAAAATGATAAAAATATTTTATTTCAGGTTCACATGGAATTACAAGGATAATGTAATATCTACTAAATGGATTTAAAAACCATAAATATGTTAGTATGATTTGATCCAGATCATGGGGGATACCCAAGGCATGAATTAATGTTGGTCAGCACAGAATGATCAGACGATGATGCCCTTGGCAGGTATAATAAATGGATTTATTAATCAATTAGTTTAATTAAATAATAAAATTCCAAAAATAATTTTCCACTTATAAGAATCCTTCAAAATATAATCTCATGGATTTAAAACATAACCATTGGATCATTGAGATGAGGTTACGTCATTTTTTGTTGGTGGATCAAGATCAGATGGTGACTGATGATCAGATTGAGGTGAATCGAATGATAGTGGACATGTCGGGTCATCCTCATGGTTGGAGAACAAATTCTTCAACAAATATTGATCCAATATTGAGGTAGGTATCATCAATTTCTATTTTAATCATTGATTAAAATATCTCATGTGTTCTTATCTTCTATTATTTGATTTCGGATTAATTTAATCCTTTGCAAGAGCCTGTGAATCAAATTAATTTTTTTATTAAACTTATTTTTTATTATTCCATGGTTATCTCCATAAATATATATGATCTATGATCATTGAATAATATATTTTTTACAATGATTGATTCACCCTAGTTATTTGTTCATTCCCTATCTTGTTCTTCGCATACTTCATCATTGGGATATTGGGAAGCAATTTGACTTGTTTGTGTGGATATGAGTGCGATTGTACCCCTAGATTCATGGTGTATGTGTGCCCAATGACTTGATATTTTTTTATGGATGGATCATGATAAAATATGAGAGTCACTCTGTGGATCTAGGATTCAGATGAAAAATAATAATAGGAGTCACATGAGGCTTGAGAATACATCATGTGTATGATTGGAAATCAATTTTCTAGCCACCGAAGCTGGGGAAACAATGGTTAGAGGAAACAACCATCAATTTCACATAGAAAACATGAATTATTCATGGAGGAAAAACTATATCTAGTGAACATGTGAAATATCTAACTTTCATTTAACATCATGACAATATGGTATGTACTAGTATAAAGACACACTATACAATCAACCATTTACAGGGCATAGGATTTCAAGAAAAAGGAAAGGATCACACACCATGTGGCTGGGTAACATGTAATGTGACCCCCCCTGGGAGGCTATTTTGGGTGCCTGATTGACACTATTATGACTTCATGTGGGAGGGAAAACCATGTACATTGGTAGTATATAGGTATGGTCTAGTACCCAAGAACAACCAGGTATATGGCCACATACATGGGCATGCACTGTATGACACAAAAATGAGCACAAACAAGAGTATAAGGGCTGGCCCTGAGTGTCAAAAACACTCTGTTTGGGTCGCATACACACAACATATGGTTACATATCCACCGATATTTGTATAGAGAAGATAATTTATAGGCTTCATAGTAAGATCACACAGTATGTGAACAAATTACACACCATATCTACATTTCTAATGAGATGTGTGTTTGAGAGGACATGACTAAGAGTCTTGGTGATGGGAAATTTCATGATGACCCCCTTACATGATCTTTAATTCTTCAATAATCTTAAACCTCTCAGATATCATTTATTGACTCAGATATTATCCCACAAGCAGCCTATCTAGTTTTCTTCCATGTTGAATGTGATCATGGAATTCGTTCTGTCTTATGAAAAATGATTCAAGATATTGTGAGAATGATGCTTCTTCAAGTGACACTCGATTATAGAAGTTATAAGGAAGGATCTTTAGAGTGTCTAGGTAAATATAGTACTCCCCTATTCATGGTATGGGTGATCTATCAAAGTAGACAGTACTCCATTATCACACTAGGGTGTGGGTACTGCTTACTCTTTATCTATAGTGGTTGTAATCCCTTATTGTACTAAGGAGTGAATACTATATCCTTATAGATATTACACCCCTATCACGCCGGGGCTTTATCCCTCCACACTTATTGTTCTAATATTTAGGTGGTACTCCCCTTGTCCCAATAGGGTGCACATCCCCTAACCATGGAGACGGTACCACTCTATCACATCATGGAACAAGTCCACCACACTCGTTGATCAAATATGGAGTTTGTACACCCCAATACAACCATAGAGTGGTTCATATATCCATTGATATTGTAATACTTTATAATACCTAGGAACTTGTCCTCAATACTTGTTATTATAGGGTGTACCAACACTATTTATAGAGGAATGAGATGGGGGCGTACCGGATCTATATTTGATGAATGAGTGCCGAAGAATCATTCCCTATTGTGATTCGGTAGTACTGTCTCAATGGATAGAGGGTGTGAACTCTACTGTGATAGGGAGAGTACAACCTATA
This sequence comes from Viscum album, assembly GCA_963277665.1. Taxonomy (NCBI): domain Eukaryota; kingdom Viridiplantae; phylum Streptophyta; class Magnoliopsida; order Santalales; family Viscaceae; genus Viscum; species Viscum album. Next base: position 369,100,087 of record OY728137.1, read on the forward strand.
TATTAGAATAGTTGTTGTGGAGAAATCATGCCTTGTTGTAGTAGGAGAGTATCATCTCCAAGGATAGAGGATCCTATCCTTTTTACAACATGGGATTATAGCCTCTATAGATAAGGATCACAGAGTAACCAGACCCATGTGTGGCAATCGTGTACCATCTTTATTGATAGAGGACCCTCACCATGAATATGGGAGTACTATTTCTACCTGGGCACTCTTAATATCCTTCTTAGAAACTAAAATCATCGAGTGTCACCTAAAGAAGCTTCATGCTCATAACATCTTGTATCATATCTCATATAACTCCATGAAGGCCACTATCACATTGAACATGGGAAAAAACCCATCATAGGATACTCATGGGCCAATATCCGAGTCAAACCAAAGGAAATATGAGAGGTATATGAATCTTAAAAAGGTAAAAATCTTATAAGGTCATCCTCATGACATTTTCCCTCATGAAGACTCATAGTTGTCCAATATCCAACACACTTCTCATTGGACATGTATACATGGCATGTAAGTGGTCATCATGTCATGTGATCTTATTATGATTCCAAGGAAGGTTCTCCTGTATACATTTCTCAGTGGAAATTTCACCATAAGTAGTGTGTATGAGACCAAGATAGAGTTTCTTAGACATTGAGGCCAGCCCATGCACTCTTTTTTGTGCCTGTGTCTGTGTACTATGGTCCATGTCTTTATGTGTGGCCATGTACCTACATGTTATTGGGTACTCGCCCATACCAATATACTCCCAGAGTGCAAGTTGTGTCCTCTCACATGTGGTCTAATAGTGTCTAGTAGGCAACCGAACTGGCATCTTGGGGAGGGTCACATGAAATGTGACTCATCCACTTGGCGTGTGATCCTTTCCTTTTTCCGAAAACCCTATGCACTGTAATTGGGTGACTGTATAGTGTGTGTGAATCCTATTATATACCATATAGTCATTATTTTAAATAAAAGATAGATATTTAATATGTTTATTAGATCTAGTTTCTCCTCCATGAATCACACCTGTTTTATATGTGAAATCTATGGTAGCCACCACCGACAATCATTTCCCCGACTCTGGTGGATGGAAAATTGATTTCCAATCATCCGTTTGAAGTATCCTCTAGCCTCATGCGACTCCAATTATCATTTTCCAATTTTGATCCTAGATACATAGACGGACTCTCTTTCTCCATCCTGATCCATTCATAGAAAAAATATCAAGTCATTGGGCACACATCCACCATTAATCTTGGGGGTGATATCACACTTGGACCCACCCGACAATGTGAAACTGTGGCCAAATATCCCAGTGATGAAGAATGCAAAGAACAGGTTAGGGAATAAAATAATAACTAGGGTGCATCTATCATTATAAAGAAATTATTATAAAATAATCATATATTAGATATATTCAAGGTGATAATCGTGGAAGAATCAAAAATAATTTTAATATAAAATTTTATTAGATACACAAACTCATGAAAAGTATTAAATTAATCATAGATCAAATAATAGAATATAAGAACACATAAAATATTTTAATCAAGGGTAAAAACTGAAAATGATGGTAATTCCCACAATATTGGTGTAATATTTGGTGAAGAACATGTTCTCTAATTATGAGGATGATTTGATGTGTCTTCTACCTTTCAATTCACTTTGATCTGATCACTCATCGTCATCCAAAATTGATCCACACACAAAGAATAATGAAACCTCCTATAAATGATCCAACAGTTATGTGGTTAATCAGGGATATTCCTTATATACGGATTCAAATAGTTGGAAAGAGATTTTTTAGAATTTTATTAAGTAATTACAACAATAAATTAATAAATCCATTTAACATACCTGCCAATGGCTTCAACATCTGAACATTTATCACCGACCAACATTGTGGAATTCCTCAAGTAAACCACACAATATGGATCCAACCATGCTATCATATTTATTATTTTTATATCCATTTATTAGATATTCCATTATCTTTTAAATACCATGTGAACATGAAAGAAAAATTATTTAAAATTTTTATAATATTAATTTCGGGCTCATCATGCCTCATAATTTCATGTCGTCTCATATCCTTGCTTTGAAAATATTCCTTGGTATATTAAATGTATTACAAAAAAATCTCTACATTATTTAATCCATTAAAGATTTTTATCAGATAAAAAAATTAAACAAATAAGTTGGTACAAAGAACCCTTATCTATCTCTTTTTCTCCCATGACATCCCTTGTAAACTCTGACAATATCACAACATGAAAGCTATGGGAATGATCCATCCAAACCAGATCCTCTCTGGTCGATCCTTAGGAAACTGAGGGTACATCACAAAGGTGGATCAACCCAAAATTTCTATCTATCCATATTCAATAACATACATATAATCATGCATGTCTCTCATTATTTGTGATTCATGGAAGACATCATGCACCCAGTATTTTTGTTCCATAATGTGAGGTAATATGAAATGTCACTAAACCTCTTTAGTATCATTAATGGCCAGATGAAATTATAGAATATCTTACCTATGTATATTAATCTCCACAAGCCTCAACATTATGAGACTCTTAGTAAAATATGGCCTCCATGATTTGAACTCCAAGGGCCTGACCTGTCGATATGTAATAGTTCTTTACCTTCTTTGAGTTGTCATTATACACTCAGGGATCATCAGTATATTCTCAATCAACACATGCAACATATCTATCCAAACAAGTGATTCCTATCCATTTTTAGTCTAGTATAAGGTATACCTACATGGTATCTCATACACGTTCTTGAAAGGTGACATGATTATATTGGAGTGATAGCTATTATTTAAAGAAAAAACTAATAAATGTAATTTATCCTCATAGATCTAGAAAAATTCAAACATGAAATACCTTTGAATATCCTCCAACACATGGATAATGAGCTCAGTCTTCCCATCTGTTTGTAGGTGAGAACTTTTACTCATTCTAAACTAGGTTTCGAATTCCTTCTGTAGGCCTCTCCACAATCGTGACATGATCATCACATCATTTTTTGAGATTTTCATTGAGGGAATCTGAGGATGGTGGATGATATCCCAAACATATTCCCTCCTCAAACTCTCATTCAGAATATACTCTCTGATAGTGAGGAAGTAAACTAACTTGGTATATCAGTCAACTATCAATCAGATGACATCATGGCCTCTTTCTATCTATGGAATCCCTATAAAAAAGTTCATTATTTTTCCATCCCATTTCTACTCTGAGATCTTAAGAGGATGCAAAAACCTATTGGAATAATGTGCACATCCATCAACTGTGGAAATGTGAGATAGTGAGACATAAACTCATCAACACTCTACCTTATGTCATCCTCCTAAAATTGCGACAGATGGTATTTGTACATATTCTCTCCATAAGGACGTAAAACTAATGAAGATGTGTGAAACTGACTCATATTCTCCTCCCTCACACACCAGAGAAGAAGACGAGTCAACACCATCAATTATATAAAATATGCAGCCTCCTATTATACCAATGTTAGATGCAATGAATCTAGTTAGTCAGATACCTCCTCCACCATGTGACATCGAGTCTTTTTACAAAAGAAATATTATACTATTTTTCATTTACCAAGAGTACAGATTATCTCAAAGTTATATTCCTATAAGAAATAAAACTGGGGAATTTATATCAATTTAAGATCTTTTTATGTGAAGAAATACCTAATACTATGATGGTATTCAAAAATAGCAACGATCCCTCAAAAAATAGATTTCCTCCACATCCTCATAGTGAATACTACCATTGCCAACTCCAAGTCATGAGTCACATAGTTCTTCACATGGTGTGAAAAAATCATTGAACCATATGTGATCACAGCCTCTACCAACATCAACATGTATCCAAGACTGACTCTAGAGGCACATAAATATAGTATTTACAATACTCCCTCCTCTCATAGTCTCAAAACAAGAGGAGTTTTCATTCTCATCCTCAACTTCTCAAACAATCTCTAACACTTCTTAGTCTTGGTAAATGGATTCCCTTTCCATGGTAGGGTGATAAAATTGGATTCAATCATAGAGAATTCTACCACAAACCTCTTATATTACCCTACCATGATTAGAAAACATCAAACCTCTAATGTGGTCTCAAATGAATCTCTATCCAGCACTACATAAATACTCACTAGGTATATAGATAATAAATTATTGGAAATGAAATTCCCTAGAAAATTAAACTTGTGGATCTATAACTAGAGATTTTAGATCTTAGAATAAATCTGGTGATCCAAAATAAATTATTTTACCAAAATAAATTTCTATTCATGATTGTCATTTGAAACAAATAATATGATTATTTCGTGAATGAATACAGAAAGAATGGTACTAGTATAGTGGGAGGAACCAGTTCATCAAATCCATTTACACAGTAGGGGAATTAATCACACCACAAGGCATCATCATAAACTCATAGTTTCTATAGTTACATATGAATTCAGGATTTGGAATATCATCCACATGAACCATCAATAGGTGGTATAAAAACTTAGAATCGTTCTTTAAGATCCATCTCGTGCCTTGAAATTGATCAAAGGTGTTTTCAATCAACGAAAATGGGTATTTTTTCTCCATTGTGGATAGTATTAGGTGACTACAATCATAACAAAGCTTCATGAACTCATTAAAAAAAATTTCAAGGGAAAACCATAGATTCCTAGGGGACACACTTGTTTTGATAAAACCCATCTTCTCAAGGTCCTTAACTGCACCCTTTGTACATAGAGTTGTATAGGGGTCATAATATATTCCATGAAAGATATCACAATTTTTTTGGGGTGAAATTATATCAAAAACTACACCCATACCTCAATGGCAGTCCATGAATTCCCTTGGAGAAGATGTCTAAGAAATTCCACATGAATAATGGAACCCAGACACCTGATGATCCTGCTACTAAAGAGAATAATTTTTTATTTATATAAAGTTATCTAACTCATATGTTGTGAAAATAAATATCATCTAAAACCATGGTCAACCAATACATACCCAAGATGACTTCATATGCCCTCATCATGATGACCAAGATATACAAAGAGAAAATCTCTATATAAAGATACATCTCACACTTTACTCTGATAAAAGATATCAAATAATTATTAACAATAGGGAAATATTGACAAAACCGATAGGATAATGTCTCAATTGGGTGATGTAATTCTTATATATGGAATAAAGAGATAAAGGAGCGAATACTACATTTTTCGATAGTACAGAATCAAGAGTATAATAATCATAGATTTTAGCTCATATCATCTTGTGAAATGTTAGGTCATATGCCTTTATGGACTTCATCTACTCACAGCCCCAACAAAAATCTCCCAAAGCCCAATGTGGGATCCCTGGCAGTGGTTCTGGTGGAAATATATCATAAAGGCATCTTAAAATTATAGATCCTCCAATGGGATCCCCACATTCTCCTCATCTACCCCCACCTTTATAGGGACTTCCCAATCCTTAAGAGGGACACCAATGATCACGGAGCTACCTCTACCACAGAGGAAAATTTGTTGCCTTCAATCCCATCCCAGCATGTTGGGCTAGGAAATCACATGTCATGTGACCACACCCATCACATGGATAATAATGCCCAAATTTGGGATTCCATAATCATCTGACTAGTCCCTAATCCACATGACACCGTTCTTGAGTACGCGTATGGGTTTTCCTCCTAGGCCTCGACTCCTACTGATTTTAGACAACTGTATTTGAATCATCCTTAGGATTCCCACTGATGGTACTATCATCATAGAATTACTCAGATAGAAAGTTGTATGTCACCAGTCCCCACAGCAGTTCTCCAACTATGTGTGAATTCATTGGGGGTACCCAACTAGCATTTATGTATTTGTGGATACCTTCAATTATCTTATTTTCATGGAAGTAAGCATCCTGAATCATGTAGAGAGAGTAATATATAAGATTATTAAACCTCAGAACATACTCAAAAAACATTAAATCCTTTAATCTGTAGCACCAAAATCTCATAAATTATAATTGACAGTGATACTGTAGGGTGGTCCTCCTCATGAAACAACTTTTGGAAATTTGACCATCAGAGTGTATAAGCATCATGAATTTATGTAAAAAGACTCCTCCAGTACCCAAATATTCTATAGAAAAGGATGGGTACCAACACAATGATATGATTAGTTGTGGTTTTTGTAATTTTAAATTCTCATACTATCAAATCAATGAAATCCTCTGATTCCTAGGGATCTAAATCACCATGGAACCTTGATAGCCTCCAAAACTAGAAAAAATAGTGATTGCTAAGACTACACACATCCTCATCCTTCTCTGCGAGTGCAATATAATGCATGATAGGTTGTGGTGCATCTAACTTCTTACCTTGAGGAATGATATTAGGATATGGCCCCTGAACTATGGCCTCATCACTGATTGGATCCTCAACATGGTCCTGAATCTGTATCCAAGATTCCTATCATCCTGGAGGAATATAGAAAGCATTGAATAAATACCATGGTTAGATGAGTATATATATATATATATATGTGTGTGTGGAGATGACTCAGAAAGGACATTTAATGGATACCATTAGTTTCCATGATAATGAGAAAATAAAACATACTTGCGAATACCTTTTTCATGAGATATAATCCTTTCACCAATCCTTTGAAGGGAGATATATGATAAAAACCAAAATCATCTATATATATGAGGCCCTATTTTAAATTCATTAATTTATCATATTTAAAAAACACTTAGTAATTAAATACATTTTATAAAATGTAAAAAGTGTTTAAACTAACTAAATGAATTAGATCGATTAACTCAAAAAACATGATTATCCAAAATAATCACATAATAAATGAAAAAATTGTTGTAAAAAATGAATTATAACTACATTATAGAAATATTGTTTTATATATAGAGTGTAAAATTATTACCATATCCCACATATTTTTTCTTGAAAAATAATTTTTAATCCTTGATGTAAAAGTCATAATTACTAATCTCTTTTAAAAATTACTACTTAAATATATAAAAAGATAAAACAATACCATTCATCTAAATGGATTAAAAAATCATTACCCATTATAAATAAGAGATAAAATCATTCAAAATAAAAAAAAGAATATAGGTAACATTGGGTACAAAAAATTATGAAAAAAATTATATACCCTTAAGGAAGATATTTTAGTTAACAAATCTCTTACATTTAATATTGATTTCAATGGAAGGGTTTTAACCTAATGTATCAAAAAGATAAAAATATGAAAAATTTAAAAACATTATTCATATAAATACTTTTTTTGTAAATTTAATTTATAATTACTTTCAACATGTATATTATTTTGTTCTTATATGTTTTTAATATCATTTGGGAGTAATATGGATTATTTGGAACTACTTTTGGAATCATGATACTATTATTCTTTCTTATATAAATGGGAATCCATATATGATGAAAATATCTATTGTAATTAATGGTTTTTTGATGTTTAAAATGTAAAAATTTCAATATTTGTAGTTATTTTAATGATTCTTAATAATGAAATCATTGAGGAGCATATTTTTGTGATAGTTAATGAAGGTAAGACGTTATCTTAATTAATAGGTAAAATATTAACATTACCACTCCAAATAAAGAAAATATATTTACATATTTTTATAACTAATATTTTACTATTAGTTATATTATAATAGTCATCCATGGTATTAGTTTATAACATTGTGGATATAGTTGGTTAGATCAACCTAAACATGAATGAATATTAATAAATGGATGGTTATGATTATGAATGTTTTTTATTTATGAATAATATTATTATTACAATAGAATATTTATATTATTTAGAGTTTATAATGTATTATATAACATTTCATTTTATTTATTAGAAAATAAAATAAATATGTGATATGAAAGTTTCTGGATTTGGTGGTATACATAATTCATACCAACCATTTTCATTTCCCAATGGATGTAAAAGAGATAAGGTGGATAATAATTTTTCTATTTATAATAATAGATTATTATATATTTAATACTTATTCTTCATGTTAAACCAAATAATCTGTTAATATGGTTGGTGAGAAAAAAATGGAATTTGTTGGTGTGAGGGTGAAGTATTCTGTATAAAACACAATAGACAGTTTTAGATTTCTTCATAGAAAAGTGGAAAGTTTTTTAATATTTATTAATTTAGAATAATAAGATTTAGTAAAAAATGATAATAATTTCATTTTATAGTAATAAAGAATCTAGTTCATTGATATTAAGAAGTAATATATAAGAAGTAATGAGGAAAAGTACTCATGTTGGGGACTTGTGTTTTTTCCCTAGAGAATCATTAGAAATGAAGGTCATAAGTCAATGTCCTAAGACCATAAGCTAAATGAAAATGGAATATTATTAAAAATGAATGAAAATGGTATAATTTTTATATGGAAAATAAATTTTTTTAGTTTGATATAGTGGTGGGAGGACCCTTTTATAAGTAGTGAGATCGATTTTTTTTGTAATTATAATAACTTAATATAATGGTAGTGCATGTTACAAATTTCACATTGTTCTAAAAATGAGAATTATGTATTTTGGTACTATATAATATCAATAATACCCAAATAATTTTTTTCTATAATGTATTAAAAAAATAATTTCCTTTATTAGAATAATTTTCAGTTTTACCTTTTTATGTTTTAAAATGGTTACTAATTTTTACATAAGTATGTTGATTTTTTTCCTAAAAATAAAATTTACATTATTATTTATTTTTTTTCTAATTAATAAAAATAAAATAACTATTTTATCTTATAAAATTTCTAGGTGGATAAGAAATAATTTTTATCATTACTTCAAGTAAGCCGTAAAAACAAGTTTTTTGAAAAAGTTTATTCTCAAGCATCAAATTAGCGTGTCAGGTTCAGATTATCTATATCATTGATTGTAATGATATAAATGGTTTTATTATAAATCTCAAATTTTTATTTTCCTTTCAATGAAATCCCATTGAATATTTCACCAAAATATTATTTAATTTTAAGAAAACACCAAGAACAGGTTTTATTCAAAATTATCACATAAGTAAAAAAAATTAAGAATTGGTTTTATACATTCATTAAAGTATTTTTAAAAACATTTATCTGAAATAAATCCTATAATATTTAAAATGTTCATAAACCTTTCAATATTTCTTTTAAATTCTTAAATTCTATTATTTTGGTAAATAATATATATTTCTGTATTTAGAAAAAAATAAAATTATTCATGAATATACTCAAATTTTATACTTTTTCATTATTTTAGTGTTATTCCAAAAAATGTATTAATTTTATCAAATTAGATTTATAATGTGTAAAATCATTCTATTAAAATTATAAAAAAAAAATATAAAAAAATGAATTCTTATTGAAATGTTATGTTTTGAAACCTCAAGAGTTGTAAATATTATAGAATATTAATAAGAAATTTAAATAATATTAATATATTTATCTAACAAAAATGACATTTGAGAATTGGATATGTTAATTTATTTGGATAAAATATTTAAAATTAAGTACACTAGTTCTATGAAAAAAACATTATGATTATAATAAACATTATAGAACAGAATACCTATAAAACAAAATACTTAAATAAGACATTTTAATTTAACCTATCAATTGATATTAAATTAATAATTATAATTTTATAAATAAATTATATCAGATTTTAATTATATTTTTATTAAAATTATTATGTAACACATGAATATTTGATATATATATATATATTGATATATAATATTTTAATAATATATTTTTATTTCATTTGTGTTATGTTATTCTAAAATTACTAGTAACAATACAGATCATAAATATAAATTATTGATACATGTATATCCCATGAACATTTTCCCTAAGAGCACACTTCTTATGATTATATATATAATGATTGGGTTTATAATGACTATAATTTTTTTCCTATATATAGACGTTCCTAAATTATGCATTTTGTTCACCATTTTTATTTCACACATATCATTTCAAAATACTAATTTCATATCTTAATAAGTTTGTTCATCACTAATTATATTCTTCCTTATTATAGGTTTTATTTGGATATTGTTCTTCCTCAAGGGTGAATATGACCTTGGAGACCTCCTATTGTTGACGATTTCATTCATCACTAATTATTACCTTCTTTTAATTTATAAACTTTTATATGATTTAATGATAAATAGTGAGAAATAAGCCTTGGTGTGTAATACATATTTCCTTATGATTTTTTTCAATGATAAAATATGAATGAATATATTGTTTTTTTTAATTTATTCACATATTTCAGGACTTATTAGATAAGAAATTTCAATTCCTTTGATCAAATGGAAAATAATCTATAAAAATAACTATATATTGTTTTCATAAAATAAGCTTCGTAATATCATTGAGTTTTACAATGTGAAAATCACACACTGACTGATACACTGAACTATGTAATAACTCAAGTAGTATAAGGGATTCTATATGGGTTATGGTAAGTAATGTAACCCACTATATCTCATATATGTATATATAGAGGGATGTGATTCATTTGTGAAGATAAAATAAAAATGGAAAATTATTATCAACAAGTTTGAAGTACATATTTATTGGTTATCATTAATATACGAAATGATATTAACTATATAACTGCTCTATATAAAAGTGATTATAGATAGGAATTTCATATTTCAAGAAATTTAACATATTTATAATGATTATAGTGGTAGAAATATTTAACTCGATAAAGAATATGCTCTTGATTTATAAGTGTTAGTACAGGAATAATATCTACAAGAGATAGTGGTAGATGGGAAAATTTTGAAGACACGTCTACTTCATAGGTAAACTAGAGAGGTCATAAAATGACATAGACACGATATTCTTATCGTTGAACCTAGTGAAATAATATTCCTTGAGAATGAAAAACCTCTAGATTAAAATAATGTTGTGAATGTTAATAGTGATGCTAAATGATAGTAATACTTGCATTCTAACATAGATATAATGTACAAAAATAAAGAAGGAATTTTTGTAAATCCACTAGATTATGTAAAACCTATTGATTTTAAATAATTTTTCATGAAAATACTATACATAGATAATAGAATTAGCACAAATAAATCATGCTTGTTTTTAAAGGATTTACTAATTGTAAAAGAATATAATATGAAGAAACCATCTTAAAAGTTTTTATTCTAATTTATATTAATATATTAATTGCAATATATTCTTTACATGATTATGATAATATGAAAATTTATTTTTAAAATTATCTTCCAAATGAGATTGGGGTTTAAAATGTGGATAGGACACAACATGAAGGGATGATTATTTCATTGGGTGGTATGTAAGTTTGAAAGATACAGAGATCAATTTATGGACTTAGGCAGGAATCATGACCATGGGATACCCATTCATTTTAATCCATATTAGAATTTAGTTTCCTCAATAAAAAATAAATCCACGTGTTAATAATAATTTTAGTGGGTGCTTCATCAACATCCAAGTATTATATGTTTATGAAATATTATTGAAGGGAGAAAAGTCAAAGTATTAGTACCAGTTATTTACTAGTTTAATGAATAAATATCAATAAAATAACTTAGTGAAAGAACCTATATAATGGTGATAAAAATTAATTTTTATATTTCTAAACATATTATCGGGCTATGTCAATGTACATATATCAAACAAGCACTCACAATGTAAAATATCTAAAAATAAATGTGAGGATTGTGGATGAGGCCATATGGAGTCAATATCTCCATGAAAAAACCTAAACACAAAAAAATTGATAATATGTGCATGTAACATTATTCATTGAAAGTTGGATCCATCATATATTCCCTGAAATGTATTAGGTGTCATGTTTTCTTTAATTTAATAAATGGTGCAAGATATCAAGAAAATTTTGGAAATATTATTTGTATAATTATAAAACTATCATGTTGTACATGAGACATAAAAATTAAATATTCCTAATTTATAGAAGATATGTGGAGCCATTACCAAATGTATAGAAAAATGTTAGCTTCTAATTCATAATGATTAGCTGATATCAAATTCAATAAATTTATTTTTCTTAAATGGAGATGAAGTGAAATGGAGAAGCTTGTAGAAATCTATGATTTCTAATTCCACCATGGAATATTAGTATATTTACACATTCAATGTTTCTATAGATATATATTGGACAGATAATTTTGTCTAAGGTATTGTCATTATACCTTTTACGGAATTCCCTTTTAAATTTTACTATGGTAATATTGAAGTAGCGGTGCATTCAAAAGAGACTATGTTACACTAGATAACAAAACATATAGATCAAATGTTTTTCTTATTGGGGAATTTTTTTCATATATTTGAAGTCATATTTAGAATTTAATCCATATATTAAAATGTGGTAGACCCCCTAAATAAATCTATATCAGATGAGAAGATTGCTTCTCATGCAAGAGCTTATAGGTTTAGAGTTGTTAAAAATTGGCTCCAGTTCTAGTTGGAGTGTTGTGAGTGAATTCCCAAAACCCAAATCATGTTCCTATATTGATTACCATATCATCAATATTTATTAATATGTACGTATTTTTATTTCATTAAATTTTGAGAGAATATCACCTATCTCTCACAGATTCTAGAGTGAGAAGGACACCCCTCAATAACTCTAATCCATGTATTCCTTCCCTGATTAATAAACCAATTATACATCAATCATCTCAAGGTCAAATGTTTCATAAGTAATATGAACTAAAACCTAGATTATGATGACATATACAATGATTTACACTTTATCCATGTATTGATAATCTATATGAAATTGGTAATGGTTTAATCAATTTAGGATAACAAATGATGAGAAAAACAGGTATTCATCTTCAAATGATATAAAATATTGATTTTATTAAAAAATTATTAAGTCCATCCACTCAAGATCTTGGATTTGTAACTAAAAATTCCACATTTACAAAGAGGAAGTTTTTATGTTAGAAAAAATATAAAAGTTTTGAATATCGATATTTTATACTTCTGTTACGTGGGAGGTAGCATAAACAACACCATACCAACAACCTCACCCAGTAAAGCTACAAAAAACTGAAATCATGTCATCACTAAAATAATATTCCAATTATAAAAACATATGTTTTATTTTATAAAAACATCAATGGATGAAAAAAAATTCTAAAACCATATCATTTTATTTTATTACTATCATTATGCTATTTATAGAATCAAATATATTTATTAACATCAACTCAGAATAAAAAATAATTTAACATAGAAATACTATTAATTCATACTCCCCTATATTACTATAAATTCATTCTGAAAAAATATACATAAATTATTAGAATTTAATCATCTACCTATACAGAATATGATTTAATCCATTTTATGAACATGTATGACAATAATTTTAGAAAAATTTATTTCATAATTTGGATAGACATCATAAAAAAATGGTAGAGGCTAGATAATGTTATGGTGACTAGGGTATAAGAGATGGCAAGACCTTAGCATTCAAATTAGCCATATATTTTCCCATTTCCCATTGGTTTTTTTCTTTTAAAAATTTATTTGACCATAAACAAATCATAGTATCTTCCACAATAGATGTTTCATTATCACACCATGACATGATCCCTATACCACCACAACATAGCAACAGATATCAACATCAATTCCATAATTATTTATTTAATCATTAATAGTAAAAAGTTTCCATAAAAATCCATAATTCACGACGACCATTAAAAATACCATTTTCACCTCCTCCATGGTACATATAGTTTTTATCAAGGATAAATCTTATAAAAACATGCACTTATAGGTTTAAATGACTACCAAAATACAAATCATCACCAAAATATCCAAATATTTCATGAATTATCCCACTAAGACTCCACGTGGGCTAGTATTATGTAATTTGGTCCTCCCCAATACACCATACAATAGTCCTGGTTCTAGTGAGTAGCACTGAGTATGAATATCACACAACTATGTATAATCTTTCTCAATGAACATGAGAAAAAACATATAACTTTATATGGGGTGTAATTATTGTTTGAGGAAATAAAACACCTTCAATATAGAATGAATGATACAAAAAATCATTCACAACGTAAATTTGAGTATTGTTAAAAGGGAGACAAATAATGGACTAATATCTAATGGTAAAAACCAACCAATTACAACCACAATTTTGAAGTGGACTACCTCACACACAACTCCCGACATGAACTCCACCTATTTATATCATAAGCTGGTACCAATAATCTCTAGCTATAGTTATAATATATATATATAGATCCCCTCCAAATATTCTAGCATCATCATAATATAGAAAACAATATGGTGAGATTTATTTATATGGGTGTATATATATATATATATAAACATATAAGGATACCTTAAAAACAGAAAGGATAGATAGAATAACAATTTATATGAATACAAAAAAAGGCAAGGGAGAACAATGATACTTTCTATATATAAGAGAGTATGTATAAAATAGATTCCCACTATACTTTTACATTCTAAAAAAGAACCGAAGACACCAAGAAACACATAAACACAAACTAACTAGTTTTAAAACCAACATTACCTCTTTGAACTGTATAGAGGGTCCCACCCCATTACATAAAACATATCAGTCATGGGGGTAGAAAATATCAGTTGAGGGCCCAGTATTTATATTGTAAAAATTCTTATATGGTAGAGTACATTATTATATATAAATATGACTCATGCCTCACATAGGTTGGGGTGTTCTAAACTGTATATGTTTTCTAGGGGTTCTTCATCCTATCCGGCACAAAATTACTGACACCACTACTATTCAAGAGGAAAAATTTGATGAGAAAACATAGGTGTACTAATATTAAAGATGAATTTTTTTGTACAATTATCCTTTTAAAAACCCACCACTATTAGAGTTCTTAATCATGTGTATTTTGAAATAATTATTCATAATCTTCATTTTTAAATAAGAAGAGATAAGGAAATTAAAAATCCAAAACAACCTCATGAATCATATATTATGTTCTAGATAGTCCGATGGTCATATTATATATAATAAAATTCCCAATATGGACTTATCTCATTCATAAATTTATGTTTTGGGAATGAAGTTATGGAAATATCCATGTTTGGAAAAGTATATAGCTTTTAATATATATGTACATGACATGTAAACCCTCCAAAGAGGTCTGGTAATGTACTTACATCAACATGGCATATTTTGGATTATATAAATGGATTGTTTGATAGTGGACATTACATATGGGGATGGAATAGGTACACATCATTTAATTTCATGACCATAGATGAGTATAAACGATGTTACATGGAATGTACCATTATACCTCATAGAATACGAGGAATATGAATCCATGTTAATGTGTTCCCTATAAAACTCAAGAAATAAAACCAATGATATTTTATGTATAACTCTAAAATACAGTCCATGTGATATTTATATAAGAAAAATCCAACCAGTGTTTCTAATTTGATACTTGAAATGTGGAACTATACAAACTCCATGTTATTGTATCTTAGATATTTAGATCTGAAACTCACCCGAAAACACAATATTGTTGGAGATCACGCATCTAAACATATAAAAAAACATCCTTAATGACCTGTTAAAACATTATCACACCACTAAATTCCCATTTCTTACCATCCTTCTCTAAAAATCCAATCCCTAACCCATTTTCTTGTGTCCTCGATACCCAACACATAGCTTCCATTTAGAGACCCACATAAAAATGCCTATTGAATATCTATAATTTCAATATATCCTATCCACACAAGGATATTTTTTATCACATACAATCCCATTTATCACTAGCCTGAATATTGATCATTCATTTATATGACGATAGAGTAACTGAACTACCAACCTTGATGAAGATCAGTGATGAAGTCATGGAAATTTTGAATGAAATAGAGTATTTATAAGGGTATAATTCATTGTAAAACAATATAAAAATCATTCATTATTTAAAATATAATCAATAGAAAACATAAAATATTTGTTTTGTAGATTTATTAAATTAAATAATATATTAAAATTTTAGGATTATCAGTTACAAATATTTTTAGAAAAATAAATTATAGTACTATAATAGATAACATAATAAAAAAGATACAGTGGAGTAAAATAATTATGATTCTAACCAACTAATAAAATGGTAGGATCATGATGAACACATTCACATTGGGTATTATGAACAATTAAATTTAATGACTTCTTTTATTTTCTTCTATTATCATCAATTATTGTAAACCACCATACTCTCCCTAATTTAGGGTTTACTAATAATTAATATCATTACCAAATTATATATTTAAGGATGAGAAAAAAATAATTTGTTGGTTTATATAAAAAATAAATATACAAAATTTATTAAATTTATTAATTAACCCCATTACATATTTCATGAAGGGATGGTCAAATGTGGAAAAAAAATTATGTAATCCCTATGGTAAAACCCATATTCTAAAGGCACATATGGTGATAGTTTTCCCATAAAATGATTCATTTATGAGAAAATGAAATTATTCCATGATCACCAAAATTGAACCTATCTGTAATATAATAATTTTATTATGTCATTTAGAGACATCCATGATTCTCATATTTTTATAAATAATTTTGACTTATACATGAAATTTTATTTAAAATTTTCTAGATGTTCCATGATAAAAATATTTATCACATCATCCCCACCACATTCATTTACATTCCCCTCATAAATGGACATCCTACTAGAAATGGTTTGGGTATTAAACTCCCACCATACTCTTGTTTGATGGGAATATTTCTAAAGGATCTCATGATAATATAGAACATGCACCAAGATTATATCACATCATTTAATATTCCTCTCCTACTAGCCCTTAATAATTATACGGTAATTCCATAATGTTGCAATATCCTCAACATCCCTCTTTTTGAAGTTGATGATGTATAATGGTTTATTATTATACTCACTTACATGTGATATATAAAATTTAATATCTGTCCTTTCCAACTATAGAATAAACATTGGATAGTAAATTTAAATTCCAATGATATGTATATTTGGCATGGACCAATGACCGATGAGGACTTCTTACTCACCCAATTAAACGCACACAAGCATTGTATGAGTGAAAACTTCAAGAACCCAAGAGATCCATTATAAAAATTTAACTCCCTATATTATTAGTCAACATAATATATCAAATATATATGATATATCCTTATCCTATCTCGTATTAAGTTCACTATCTCCATAATTTATAGTAGATACTATTGTCCAATCGATGAAGACTCTGAAATATTTATTCAAAATAGGGGAGATTTATATGGTCTTCTATACAATTACTCAGGTATTTTCATTCCAGTTGTAGTATGGTAGCTTTTGTCTCATGTGAAAACCACTAAGGATTTTTGATCCTCCTAGATCAAAAAAACAATCAATGAACAGAAGACATCAAAATATTGTTAAGAACCTAATTTTTTTTAGTCCCTATTTTTTGATGAGTGAAACTATATACTAAACCAAAAAAAATAATATATATCTTCTATGTGGTCCTCCAAAACTAGTACATAAATCAATTATCATGGAAAAAAAGTTCAATTCTTATCATATGCATCTTGATAATATCCCCCAAATACTATAATCCATGATCCCTATTTAAAAATTATCATGGATAAGATTTAAGTGGGACACCTTAGTCATTTAGTAGATGTTCACCATGATAGTTTCAAGAAATCTCATATAAAGTGGAATTAATCACATTAAGACAATGGATATTTTATTCTTCTTCTTCTAAAAATAATAAGGGGCTGTCAAGATACTTTGGGGACTTGGTGATTAACCTTAAACTACTTCCAGTTTGGACACCATGAGATAAACCTAGAAAAAAGTTATATATATCCATGGAAACAAATAATAACATCTAAGGTACTAGTGCTTCATTGTAACACATGGATGTGTCTATGTAAAATATCTGAAGATGTTACACAACCACTCCTCATGAATATTTTTTAGAACTAATATATTCCAACAGAATAGAATAATGTTATATCCATCTATGGAAAATCAACTTATTTTTTAACTTGAGTATATCATGTCAAAACCCATCCCATCAAGGATTACATAGTCACCATTTTGAAGAATTAGACTCCCCAAGACCACTTCCAATTGGATATGGGATTGGGAACTCGTGTTGAGTACGAATAAATTTGTAATGGGAGTCCTTATACTATGTACATGTATGCATGCATGAAACTAGATCCATGCAATAGTGTTGAGATATAATAAATGACTAAAACAACTAGAGTATAAACCATGCATTCAAAAAACATTAAGAAATATTTCAACATATAGAAACAAAATAAAAACATTTAAAGGGGAATATAAATGAACAATGATAAACGAGATAATATCCTATCAAAAATTGGGAAAATTTAATTCCTAAATAGAAATACAAAGAAATATCTAAGGTCAACCACCTAACATGGTCAACACTATTAACCAATATACTCAATATAACCAGGTTCACTAATTATAGTACCGATATTTAATTCATCTATAAAATTCAAAAAACAATTTTGAAAATCCTATGACGATGTGGGTATATAAATACCCAAAAAGACACCAAAAAAATAAAGAAGGGTGGAATATAAATAGAAATATTTTGAATAATAAATAAGAAAGAGGGTAAAGAAATACCCATTATATAATCTCATAAGGACCCTAGGTGATAGAAAAAGGGGATATAAATTTCCAAAACTAGATAAGATTAGCAATTCAACATCAATATTCAAATGGTAAATCTCTAAATTCGAAAAATATGATCATTCTCACCAAAAAAATTAAGTGGAGAGCTTGATCCACTCCACTCTGCTGTAGAGCTGAGGTAGTACTAACTCAAGTGTATGGAATGATCACTATTAGAGCTTGAATATAGGGTAATACATTTCTATATATAGAGTACCCATACCCTATTTTAGTGTGTGGGGGGGGGGGGGTACAACTCTCACTATATATAGTGTATGGGGTAATCATGTTCTAGGGAGATATGGGAGTACTAATCCCAATAACTCTTTGGTGATCAAAAGCAATCTATTTATTTGTCTAAGAATTTTTTAAGTAAGATTCCAACTTGTAAAACATAATTTAATTTAATAAATTCTAAAATATATATCACCATTATGTCATAAATGTATAACTATACATAATAGGATACTCACAAGCCCAAATACTAGTCCTAGTGAGTGATTTAGATGGGGTGGATGCCCATGGGAACAAGTACATAGTGTGTGCATTTAATCCCATTGTGTGTGACCTCACCATGAAACTTGGGTAATTCCTATATTTTACATGGATTGGTAATCCATATGTATTTACATGACATAGAAAAGGAGTACATAATACGTCTTGGTAGCCTAGGGTAGGCTTGTGTCCTCCCATCATGTGCATGAGTAATCTAGCTTGTCCATACATTCTTGGTATTTCCTGGGACTATATACCCTGAGGGTACACAATGATCTACTAGGAATAGGTCATTGGGAAATTAAATATGGAACCTAGTGTGTGATATTTAATTTTAATTAAATCCTATCTATCATTTCATGTGTAATACAAGGAATGTGTTCATTCAAATTGCATGTCGTATAACTCATGATCTTCCAAAAACTCTCACAGTCATCATTAGTATCTCTAGAAATACCACCTCAAATATTCCTACCATGAATTAAGCCTAAAAACATATATATAGTGTTAACATAACTGGATATATCACCAATTTTAATATTCCAACAACACAATCTAACATTTTTTTCTACCTCAACGAGATGCACTTCTGAACAGTGAATCCCCCAAATATAGGACCCCTGATCCACTATGGATGAATCTCTAATATAATGTAAAATTTAATCAAAACCAAATCATGATCATTATCCAGAAGTTTGAAATATATAAATGATTCATTGTGCCAAATATCAATTGCACTGTGATTGAAATTAAGGTATTTATCAAACTGTTGGAAGAAGATATATAAATCAGGAACACACAAGAATAAGGGGAGAAAAGAAAAAATGAAAAAAACATTGTCAAAACATGGGATTTTTTTTGGGATTTCCTAAATATATGGATGGATAACACATAAAAAGGAAATATTAAATAATAAAAAAATAAAAAATGGATAAAAGAATGTTATTAACCATAAATCATTTTTTGACACGCGTATCAATTTGTTTGATGTATTGATTATTTTTTGACCTGGAATAAATTTTTTTTTTCAAAATAATAAAAATAAATTCCTATCTTCATGTTAGGATCAATCACTATTGATGAAATATAGTATGTATTTGTCATTTGTGAGAACTAGAAACTTCATTGGTAAAGATGAATCTATTGAAAAATAATTAGTACTCTATTGTCTATTTCCTTCCATCAATAGCTCTCCTACATGGATCCTCAAATTTCCTAGGGGTTTAAAAATAAAAATATATATTTTTTATAATGATGTAAAAATAGAGGATAAATATGATTCTTGTTATTTATGTAAATTAATTAGATAAATTGAAAAATCACTAAATAAACCAACTGACGGTTTCATTCAATAAAATTTTATATTATGACACACTTTATGTCATTCCTTGGGTAAAACACATATTCTAAAATCAGCCACAGTCTCATATATCTCATTTGAGATGATCAACACAGATAGTTTAATATATATATATATATATTAATATATTAATTACCGAAGACTATAACTCTCAAAGATATTTTCAAATATGAGGATATAACTTGGTATATATATATATATATTCAAATGGTAAATCTAAATGAATAATAGTCATTACATCATACCATCATTCAAGTATTTCTCACTAAAAAGAAAATTCTATTGAAAATTATTGGGGTACCAAGTCTGCATTTGGATCCCATACTCCCTAGATCTGTCTAACATGTTTCCATACTCCCAAAGTAGTCAATCCAAAGAGGCGTTTCATCCAAATATGATCCTATCATATTGATCCTTCAACACCACTAAGTAATCAAATAAGGTGGATCCTTTCACGATGTCAACCTTTTCCTAGGGAATAATGTGTTATGGTTTATGCATGTATCTGTTTTTCCATGACACTCACAAGAATTCATGAACCTAGTAAAACTATTATATTAAGGAAAATAGATAATAATCATCACCAATCCTACAATGTATCTATAATTTCTTGAAGAATCCAGGGGATATATTGCATCCCAGAAAAAATATATTCACAATCCTCATTGTTGGGAGACTCTCAGGAATAGTTGGTATGTCTACTAAAAATCTAATGTCCTATAAAGTCTAAACTTATATCATTTCTTTTTGAACATGATTTTCATCATATTATCATGGATGAACTGAACATTCTCTATAATAATTTTCACCATCTATATCCCAACAAGTGATGTCTCAGAAAACATTGTCCAACCAAATGGTGACCCTTAGGGTCTCCCATACATGGCTTCAAAATAAAAATTCTCAATAATAGAGTGATTGAATTTATTATAATAAATCTCTACCAATGGGGAGTGACCATACCAACTCTAGTTGATAAACATCAAATAGATTCTCAACATATTATCCAAAACATGGATTTTCTAATCAGCCTTGCAATCTGGATGTGGGTGAAATGCTATACTCATCCATAAATGGGTCTTAAAAGCCTCTTTATACCCTCTCGAAAACAATAACAAGAAGTGATAATCATTTATAGATGAGATCATTATAAGAACCCCAAAATATGGAAAGTATCTTGCATATACCACCACCCCAAAACCTAAATATTACATTTCTCAATGATACTAAATTCTACCTACTAGGAGATTTGCGATAAATAACAATCCTTCCATGTTGGAAACTCTAGAAATTGATGATATGATAAAGAATCATCTATAATATCTAGAATGTTTTGAATTAATATAGAAATATTAGAAAGAAATATGTATATATATATACGTAATATATCTGAAGTTGAAAATAAATAGATTTTACGTCCAATTATCTCATGATTATCCTAAGCATTTCACTATAGATTATGAAAAATCCCATTATCTCAACACTAATACCTTTGATCATGGAGTGGGCCACCTGGTAGTGGTCTTGAATGAGTGTTATAGTGTTTTACTCTAACATCATATCCTCCAATGAGTGATCTACCGTATTTTTTATGAGTATGACCTCCCTAGTGGCCCCCATGTCTACTCATGGGAGGTCCCTGACCATGTTCTGGCCAATAACTTAGTGGTCCCTCCACATCTTGACTGGTCCCCATTTTTCAACGAGTCAGTAACTCGTGATACATACAACATCACATTTCATATGTGTAACATCACCCGTCAACTAGATGATTTAATCCTATATGGGATCTTAATGTGGAATATCCACATATCTGAGTTTGGGAATTAGTATACCTCTTACACAAACTCATTGATGGTTGGAAGCTACTTCCTGATTTAGAGGACTCATCCCATAGATGACAACTACTGACTCTCACTTCCCAATTTGCATATACATGAAGTTTATTATCACCATCCCATTCCATCAAACCATTATATGCGGGAACACATAAGGGAACTGTATTATCATAGAATGTATATATAGATCCCATTCTAAAACTGATGTTCCAAATAGTATCCATCCTATAACATATCGGGAGAGTAATGATTGGAATTTCTATGCCTCAAGACATACTGAGTAATTGACATATCATATTTATGAAGCTCAAGAAACTCCTAGCTCTATATAGAGTGTATTCATGGATGTTAATACTCATCATAGAAAAAAATCTAGAAGTAATAAATTATAGAATTACCTCATCAGGAGTCTTGGTGATCATACTCAACTAATCCCTTATCCCCCCTTGAAAAATACCAGTTGGAAGCACTAAATTTTTCACATATGGGTCCAAACGAGCATAACACTCAATCCACCACCTCGAACACATCCTCAACTACAATTGGGTCTTCCATTCATTAGAATCATTTTAGTGCATGTTTCGAAATCTCATATAACATGATAAGCATGTTCTTATTATCACCCTAACCTATTACATCTATCGGCTACCAAAAATTTAGTTAATCATCTTCATTCACCACTAAATGTGGACCCGCATACTCTCTATCAATTAGTAGCACTAATAAATTCCTTCTTAGAGGAAACACCTGGTAATATTTTCCCAAAAATAAGGCCTCATTTCTCAACTAATCATCATCATTGTACTATATCAGTATCCTCATTCAACGCCACCTCATAGACATCGTAATAGTTTCCCAAGATGTTATAAGTTTAGATGAAAATATATAGGGAGAAGACTCAAGAATGATAATACCCAATCTTGAATGATGAATGTACCATTTTTTCCATATAGCTGATGAATCTATAAAACAATTAGACAAACCAATAGTCAAAATAACAATGGATGAATACACTAACCACTAAAACAACACTATGATTTCTATCCATAGAGTCGAACTAAAAAAATATGCCATTATATCATAAATTTCCCATAAAAACGACTCAAAATGGTCTAAATCCAAAAAAAACCAAGGAAACCCCACCTTTAATACCACTTGACCACAACACGACACATCATGCCCCGATTGTCCAACATTTAATTAGCTGAGACTGCACAATCCCACCTCTTATAGGATAAGGTCTATTGACTATATCCCTGAATTTATATAACTATAATTTATAAAAATATATTATATACCAATATGCATGAACGTAATGATATCTATTTAACTGTGTTGACATATAATAAATGATTAAAACATATTTTTTGTGATAAATACATGAAATAAACTCTATGAAATACATCAAAAAACACATGTATAATAAAAATGATATAAAGGTGAAATGTACATTCCCCTAAAATTGATCCCTCAATATACCATCAACTATAAAAATGAAATGTCTGAAGAAATACCTTCTCACAATCATCAAGGCTGACAACTGAACACGGTCAACACTAATATCCATTATTCTACACTGAAATAAGTTCCACAAAAATCACCACTAATCATCCTATCATTTTAATAAATCAAAAAACATATGGTAAAGTACCATACAGGGGTTATTTTTTTAATACGTATTTGGATTCCATGATACTCATAAAAGGAGAAATAAAAAAGAGAAAAAATCTAACTAAGACATAATCAAGTGGGTATAGGGAAACCCAAAATATATAAACAAAAGAATATGATGTGTTTTGGAATGGTTTTCTCAATCTCCCTAGAAAGATAAGAATGATGATTCATCCTACAACACAAAATGATCCATCTACCACGCCATGAAACCTATGAAACCATAAAAATATTTGAGTAGAGAGAGGGACCTTCAGTAGTTCACCTCACAACTAATGGAGCAGTAACTCAAGTGGGGGACCTACTTACCAAATCTGCATGAAGTCGGGGGTGTAAAAATATATAGATACAATAAAATCTCTTTAAGGTGGTATAGGGGAGTACAAAATATACATTTTTAATGAATATGAGGGACTCATGCCCAATTTTTGAATGGAGAGTACTGACCCCGAAGACTCTATGTTGATCAAACTTGTTCAGTGAAATCATAAATGTTTCACAGATGAAAGTATTTTACCCATAATATATCATTTCATATATATTATACCCAAATTAACACCACAATAACCTAATATTTTGTAAAATGCTTATTATATGATACTTTCAGTCCTTGATTTGAGTCACATGGTTTGGTATACATAATGTTTATTATCCAAGGAAAATGCACCTGGTGTGACAAAGGGTCACACGGTGTGTGAACTCACAAAGTTACATAGGTGTGTACTTGACTATAAAAGTTTGTATAAAAAGTTTTTCCTCAAAAACTGTACCTAGATTTAATAGTATGTGTTTTCATCTCATGTTATTCTCATTTAATCCCCATTAAAGTCATTGTAATCTGACCCATTACCATGTTCCAGGTCATGCCCATTCCCTTGTACACTAGAATTACACAATAAGAACTAGGGTGTGGGTCAAATAGAATGTGGACATACCACACAACATGTGAAATTTAATTTTCATTATTCCTTAGCCACCACAGGATGGGTCTAGATGTTTTCTGTTCATTAGAAATACACACCGTATAGCTCAAAATTTTCTAGCTACTACTATAGTTTCATAAATGACACATGTTCCACCATCACTACCACTACCATTTTTACAATGAATTATGACATGAATCTTGGATGTTGTGTTTACTAAACTTGATCTACCATTGGTTCCACGATATCCAACCATTATTTGATCCCATCACACAGGTCTATTGAATTCATAAACCCATGAATGAAGTAACCATGGTATTCCATTAATGAATATCTAATATCAAATAACATTAATGAACACCATGGTCATTATCTCATTAATGATTATAGGCCCATATAAATGATCCATTGTGCTAATGGTCAATTTTGAAACTGTCCTTCTCTGATTATCCTTCAAAAAACCATCCAAAGGAATAACAATGAAGAATGTATAAAGAAAAAGGGTAAATTGAACAGAAACATGAGAAATGAACTTTATCCATTGTTTTGGTTATTCTCAATCTATATATGTATAAAATTTCGAATTAAGGTAGTAATAAATGTTAAAAAATTATAATTTTAGGGATAAAAATATTCATCAACTATAAATCATAATTTGGCTAGTGAATCAATTTATTTAATGGAATAAATCAAGATAAATAACATGCCTCGGATTTGGATGAATTAAATTATAATAATTTTTATACTCCACAATCGATTTTGAAATACAGTATCATCATTGGTTAATAATAATCCATTGAAAAAATATCACTACTCCACATTTGGTTTCTGTTCATAAAAAACTCTAAACTGTGGCTCCTAAAATCTCCCACAGTTACACGAATAACTCTGAATTATTTATATAATGGTGAATATATAATAGAGAATTATGTTTTTTGTTTTTTTAGAAAATTAATTAAATTAATAAACTAATCACTTATCCCACATGCTATTATTTTTCTTAATTGAGATTCTAACTCTAGACAACATTATGTCACATGTAGGGAAAACCCAATCTTCCCAAAAAAAGTCGTCTCAAATACCCCATCTAAGTCCTTGTTCAATAGTAAAACCATATATTACATAATGATGTGTGTCCTTTATTTAATATATATTAAAAATTTTATTATACTATTTATAATTTTCATTGAATCCATTACAGAACACCAACTCCATGGAAAAATATAGTGATATATATATAAATATTTAAAGGAAAAAACATTAAATACTAGATTAATTACAAATGTCATCACATAAAACTGGATAATTAATGTTTATAAATAGTTCATCCCTTAGACATAAATGATGTTGATTTCCCACCATTGTCAATTGGAGATAAGTCACATCTCTATCATCCACTAAAAAATTCATAGAAACAAAATACTCAAACACCTCCTCCATTATCCGAGGGTGTTATTTCATACTATGGGTGTATTATACCGTGTATCCTTCTATGGAGTATAGATAATATAAAATTCATAGTCTTATAGTAACTCTAGAAATATACACCACGTTATATTAATATCACTCAAATAAAAGGTCTATATCAATCTTTAGTGGTCAATATAGACTATGAACATCTAGATTATAATGAATCGATTCCAACTTAATAAGGAAATAACTACTAGAAACAACTAAAAATCATGGGTCAAAAAGTTCTAGTATTTTTTTATCAACTATATAGACCTATTAGATTTCATTTACAACCTCTAAATCAATGAAAAAACAATAATGTCTTCATAGTTTTCATAGAAATCCTAGTACTCAAATTCCAACACTAGTAATATAAGAATAAGGGAACTCAGTAATATACAAATTATCTCTATGAATGTTATCATCTATCCCTAATACAAATTATTGAGATCATCCTTTTAGTTATAAAATGTCATGGTTTCCAAAATCATGGAACTAATTCCAAAAAATCTCATGTTATATCTTTTCAAACTAAGGAAAACTGAAACAAAAAAATGGTTTGTATTAAACCAATGGAATACCTTCATCAATATTTTCTATTTCTATTAATACTATAACATATGTGATGATGTACCCCAATTAATAGACATCTCAAATAAAGAAGAAACACTTTCATATGTTTTAGTATATCGAGTTCTTTTAAAATAAGTTCATGGAAATCCCAAGAGGCTATGTTTGATCTTACATTGATATTGAATAGATATGGATATTTTAAATGAAGATAAAAATGGATTTTTCAATGAATGTACAAAATATTTTTTTTATGAAGCCCATGAAAAATGTTGCAGTGTTATTAATTCTTATGGGAATCACAAGAAAAGTGATAATTTCTAAAATTAAACATAAATACCAAGTTCATTATATCTACCTCACAATCTTAAAGGGAGAGATAAATGTAAATGAGGTTAATCATAGAGAACCACTTGAATAACATAAATTAGTTTCATAGATAATCGATCATTGGTTTATTATAATTTATTCTCACAGTAACATGATTGAGGTAGTGATAATCAATTCAACCCATTAAGATCATGTCATTAATCTTGGAAAATAACAATACATCATTCTAGTGGAAAAAACTAGACTGATGAAAACATGGCACAAATGGACCATTAACAATTATATAATATAGTAATTTTTTAATGGGTTTATATAATTTATTTAATGTAGATATCAGTGTTAAACGATGATAGATTTCAGTATTGTTTTTCATCTCCCATTTGGGGGAAATATTGGAATATCTTAAAGAAAAATGATCATATACTCCTCCCCTAATTTAAGATGATGACCTTCTGAATCCTCCACCAAAAAATGATTCAAACTCATCATCTAATGGTTGATCATCTAAAATATCCCCAAAACTGGCCCCACTCATCCTGACTAAAGTTACCTTTCAACCATGATTGAAAAATATGTTTTATCAGATGAGAATCACACAACCCATTGTTGATAATAATTATATATAGGAATGGATTGATTATAAATATTTCCTCCCAATGATGGTTCTTTTGGGATCCAATCTATCTATACTGAGGTATATTGGAATCCCCTCTCTACTGAGAACAATCTCATTTTGTTGAGTATATAATCTCTCCTAATGGATGTAACTAGAAAAATTGGCTAGGCTTGATTATCCACCTTAGTCTCTATCTCTTGAACCATGGATGCGATGAAAAAAGTAATAGTTCATGACAATATATATGCTAATGGATCCCAGTGTATATATAATATATATCATACCTTGAATAATGATCATATCTAGTTCTTCATAGCCCACCAATGCCAACATCATGATAAAACCATGGCTACTAGATCCCTAACTCAGTGTAAACTATCAAGGGATGGTTGTGTTTAAAGTGATTTATAGATAAATCCATATGATCCTCTAGTTATTAGTAGAAAACCAAATCCACAACCAAATCCACCTTTGGAAACCCCCTTTTTTTAGGACCTCCTTGATTGCTTCATTACCTTTGATATAGAGGTTCATAAGCTACCTAAATGAACACTACAACAAGATATAGTTTGAAGACCCAATCCATATATCATTATCCTCTTAAAGAACATTAAATAATATTTTATGAATGGTTAGATATTATTCATAACTCCTGTTGTTACAGGTTCTTATGACTACTATATATCATGTTAATTAACTAGAAATCATGAGACTAATACCTTCAAATGACTGATCATAATTGATGAACATGCACCTATATAAGTATACTCAACAAGTAAAGATTATGGGTGAACCTTAAATTGTAATAGAATTCATTAAAAGTCATCTTAGGATGGTACCTAATGAGTTCATTGATCCTATATTCATAGTATAATTTAGAAATTTAAACCACTTAAATAATCAACATATCATTAATATGTATACCCAACAAGTTATCCAAGTTATTCTACTCATGAATCTGATACCCAAACTCAATCCAACAAAGGATAACCTCATCTATGGTATGTATGATCAAGGTCCACTAATGAATCATCATCAAATGGAGAAGTCCATATTGCAATAAAAAATATAATCAATGGGTATTTAGAATATGAAGAACATGGGAATTAGTACCTAATTCCCGTCCTCCACTACCCAAGGGTAATTCTTACTACCAAATATTGTTGGTTAGTAATGTGTAAACTCAATAAAAAAATATTTTATGCACATCTTCATCCTATCTCAATTGAATGATAAAATTATCCATAATTAGAGAATTTTATTCCTATAATATTATTGGTAGGTCTTCTGGTTTCACCATTAGGGGAGGAAGTGATCCCCCTTTTTCCAATCAGGGAATCTCTCAATATATCCCATTGTAATATTACTCATCTATTGACTAGTTAGTAGGAGGAGGATTTATTGATTTTAGTGTAATTTTTCATAGAATCATTAAGATCCTCTCTAGTAACCTATATAGTGGAATAATGTAATTACTATGTGCCACACATACATAAAATAATATAATTTCATCATTCAATAAATGATATGTAAAATCAATGAACAATAACCATATAATGTATACGGAATTTACAGGTTTCCTTTAATCAATTATAGAGATATATTAATTCAAAAAATCACTCATCAGAGTCCACTTGACTACATATATCTGTAGATATACCAAAACTAGGTGTCCTTTCCTGAAATAAAACATCAAGATCCCTTGAGATTTCTGATCTAACTTCACTATAAAATCCATAGAATATTCCTAACTCTAAACTCAAAACCTATTTCAATCCCTCCTCTTATAAAACTCTAACAAGAATAAATATTCTAGATCCTCACATAGTCTGTTAGTAAAAGTGGTTTTCTTTACTAATCCTTCCCATAATGGGATAGGGGATGGTGAAAATCATATAATAGGAAAATTAGACGACATAAGAGGCCGTATAACATTACATATATACAATTACCCACATCACATCATATGATATTGTAATGATGGTAACATAATTAAAAAATATAATTCATGTGATAAAATCTAATCATTCAAAAGGTGAAATGATATAATGAAAAAATAGCTGAATCAAAGGCCAAATATCCCAAGATAAATACCATCCAACCATGACTGCAATGTTTATGATCAATCTCTTACTCATAGCTCTTGACATGATCTCTTCTAGTTCATATCCTTTTTGGGTGACACTATTCCCACACTACACAGGAATAGTGTCTACTTAGACCATCACCAAAATATCTCTCAACTACATAACCAAGAACAACTAAAATAAAAAAGAATTTATACTGTTTAGTATATTTATAAAAAGGATACATGAATAATAATAATATATAGATAGATGTATTTGTAATCTCATAACCATAATTATACGATGAATCCTAGATTAGATTATAAGTAACATACCTCTGATTTAGAAGAAAAACCTTCTATAATCTTTACAGTGAAAAATTAATCAACTGTAATAATGGAAAAATGCATTTTAACAGCCCAAAATTACAACACAAATAAACTCTTAATACTGTAATGGGGGAATAATGAATCACAATTTAAGGTAGCGATTATGGGAGATAACAATATATATATAGGAAAAATTTCTTTTCTTATAGAACATATAAGAAGAGTGAGTACTTGACCATATGGATGGGAGTATCATATCTCACATAAGTAGTGTATTCCCCAATTCTATCAACTTTTTTTATAGAAAACCATAAAAGAATAAGAGAGTACAGACCCTATTCCCTACAAGAAGTAACCAACTACTAAGAATATGTTGGAGTATGAAACCATCAGGAAAAATGTTAGGGGACCTACACTAAGTTTATAAGTGATATCTAAGGGTGTTCCATACCCATTTTACACTATTATTATTTCACATGGTTTATATCATTAACCATTTGATAATAATGAAATATAAATTCCAAAATTACATTGAATACCACCTAAAAAAATAAATAGTTATGTATTATCATTTTATACATGGAAAAATTATTTTCATGTTCTTATCACATGAAGAAAATACATGTATTGAAAAATATGATACAATAATATTCATGTATGGAAGAGTACATGACTTGTAATTTGGGTCCACATAGCGTGTAACCCCTCAACCAATGTATGGCCATGTATTTCAATCTACAAGTTGTGTATGTGTTTACTTAAGAGGTGTTTTTAATGGTATCCATTAAATGTGAGACTAGTGGAGGTACTCTACATGTACCACTATAAAATCATTCATGTCTTGAACAATGTATATGGAATGTCCCCATACACCAACATGGTGTTTAAGATTATATCTTTTTTTATTTATAAACTCCTAGTACACAACTGGCTAGCGGACCTAGGAAAAAATACTGTTTACCAAAAAAGTAAATAGCATATGATATTTACCATGGACCAAATCAGTAATTTCCATTACTAGAATGATACATGTTGTGTGGATTTGGATCATATCTCGTGTGATCATTTATTTTTGATAAAACTCTATCACTCACATGAAAACATATATACATCACTAATCTCAACTGAAAACCCAAAAAAACATTAAAGGTCCTTGATTAATGTTTTCGCCTCTATACATCTCTATCAACCAATCCATCATTGGAATAATGATTAAAACATAGCCATATACAATATTATTTCCTCTCACTGTGGTTACATTCAAGAAAAATGCACCATCATTCCTTTTAAGGATCATTTTTTCATCAAATATCCTCCAGTTCATCACACTAATCACTATCATGTCTATAATGGACACAAAAAAACCTCTATATCAATAATTCATCAATATAGGCTATGTTTTTTTTAAATTTCCATCAATGATAATGGAAATAGTTGAATTCAACATTAAAAAGAAAGAATGATATTTCTAATAAGGTTTCAATAGATGGAAAGGTAATACATTCCTGATCTATTATGCACTATATGACCATTGATGAATAACACATAAAAATAAAAACCTATTTCATGGAAATAAATAATTGAAAAAATAGTGGTGATCTGTGAATGATAATAGTTTATGAGTACTCAATATTATAATTTTAATTTACTAATTGATAAGTTATAATGGAGTGGAATGCCATAATAACGAGTCTTTCCATTTGTTTGGGTCATTCATAGGTGATGATGGCATCCACACCAAGGACCATTAGTTATTACCATATATAATTACACTTGAATCATTCAAAGATCATCAAATCTCTCAATTCCATTACTTCTAAAATTATGGATTTCATGATAATGAATTTAATTATATAATTGTAGAGTTAGGTATGAATAAATATAGAATGTTAATTTTATTAGATGTTATAATTTAAATAACTAAATTAATAATTTAATTTCTAATAGGCCAAACTTGGGAGGATAGCATGAATGAAAAAAAAAACTTATTCTCCCACAATTTTATACCCAATATTTAACATAATTAAGACACATTCCCATATAATGATTATATTAAAATAAATTTGAGTTTTCACATGACTGTGTATAATAAATAAGGATTATAATATTTTTAATAACTTATATTTGTTGTTTTATGATTCTCATTCAAGGAAAATGTCTCACCAACCCTTCCATAAAATATTATTTACAATATTATAGAGGTTTAGACTAAATGAATCTATGCTTCTATATAAAAAAATCAATCTACCCAAACAAATAAAAACATCTATGTTAGAACACCTATAAACTAGTGATGAAATCCATTAAGAATCACAATGAATAGTGTTTACCCTATACACCTATTCTTCTCAATGACCCAAAAAAATTACATAATAAATTCACATTAACTTTCCAAACACCATGCTTCACACAACATCATTAACACCCAAAATACACATAGTAGAGGGATAATGAAAATATCAGACTATAATGGTGGGTTTGGGTTGTGACACACACAGGCAGACAAAATATTTTCTGGGATTGATTATATTTGTATCAAATCCTTTTACATCTCTATGGATTTTATAAAAATCGAAACGTACTACAAAATATATATAGGTTTTCACTTTGTAAAATATAATGTTTTTCTCAAATCTAAAGAACCATGAATATTTAACACTTATGTATCCATTTTTCTGTCTAATAAATACATTAACCA
Source organism: Viscum album (assembly GCA_963277665.1). Lineage (NCBI taxonomy): Eukaryota > Viridiplantae > Streptophyta > Magnoliopsida > Santalales > Viscaceae > Viscum > Viscum album. Next base: position 369,133,239 of record OY728137.1, read on the forward strand.
TCATTTTATGATGTTTAGAACATAAATTCAATTGATTATTTTTAGAAGGTGAACATGATGTTTTATATGATATACCACATAAAATTATTCTTAATATATTTCACTCCATGTGATATTATTTTGAAAATATATATCACTCAAATGAATATAGGCATATCCTAGGTTAAAATAATGTTTTTAGTGCTCCTACACATTTTAATATCCAAATTTGAAAATGTTGGCTCATAATTTATATTTAATTAAAATAATGTAATCTTATATGTAACATAATGTGAATATACAGTCCAATTTTTTTTGGGAATCCATAAATTGTTTTACATAAAATAAAATCAAATAAATCTATCCTTTTTTTGGAAATAATAAAATAAAAACATAAATCAAAATCTACACCACCATATTTGTGTAACCTAGTAGAGGTTTTTAGAATTTAATAATGATTCTGAATTAAAAATTAAAAACCATAATAAAAGGAGGCCTATATGAAAGAGTCTGTGCTACTCGAATATTAAATTGTTTTGGTATGATCTCCTTAAAAAATATTAGTCGATGAATAAATCTATTAATTGTATATAGTACATCATGAATAATAATATAATCCTTCTATTATATCATGTTCCACCATGTGTCATGTAAATTTACATCCATATATATGATAACATATAAATGTTCAATTCCCTAAGAGAATACTAGTTAAGACTAATAAATATTTAAAATTCTATTAATTCTAATAAACATTCCAAATTTTATCCATATTTCTATATGATTTTTTCTCATGTGACTCAATTGTTTTTTTATATACACATTCAATGAATTTATAAACATGGATCCAAATTTCATACATATCATGAATGATTCTAATTCCCTGTATTGTTCTATAAAAATTACCTTATGATAAATACCATATCCATCCACCTACTAATGAGCTCAAAAATGGATATTTACTAAGGGAGGTATGAAATTATAATAGTTAATATTATTGAACCCTAGTAAATCTCATATATTAATTTTATTATGATGTATTCAATGTAGGAATACAAATTAAAATTTTTAGGACCTTAAATATGGTATACTTAGGGGGTTCAAATAAGAAAATATGCATATTTATATCAAATGATTGATCTTTTTATCTTCATGTGAGCCTCAACATATATAAAAATCAACATATCTACACAAAAAATGACATAAAGTAATAATATATAATTTGGGATAACATAGTGATTTATATTAATGGGAATAATATTCATTCTACTATCATGATTTGTGGAAATATATGATTGAATAATAAATTCTCTATTCCTGTATATTACATGATACATATATGTATTGGTTTTATCATGAACCATTGAATATATATGCTATAAATTATACACCACCATATATCTAAATAAAATATTATCCCTCTAATAAATTATTTATTAATATAACATACATAAAGACAAAATATTTTGATAATTGTGTGATTTTAATTTTCAATATTTATTTTCAATATTTTAACATTATATCCAATTAAAAGTATTTTACAAATGTCAAATATTATGATCTATTTTAATTTTTATTATTGAAAGTGGAAAACACATAAAAAATTTTATATATTACTATTAAAAAAACCCATCATTTAGTTAATATTTAAAAATCAATGATATAATTCTATTCTAAAAAACATTATTTTACAAACATTTTAATAAAAATAATAACATGTATATATTATATTAATACTAGTGTTATCTTATAATAAACTATAATATATTAAATCAATATTACTTTAAAAATATATTTTTTAAATATTGAACTCCTACATTTTAAATTTTACTACCCCTAGATACCTCGATTATATATTTATATAAATATATTATTCCAAGAAACAAAAAATTTATATAACAATAGAACTAACTATAATTTTATAATATATTTTTATGAGATAAATTTAAAATTATAACATATATTATTTCATAACATCATATGTAATTTTTATCAAGATCATCTATTTTGAAATGATGAATAATAATTCGGATTACTAATATATTTTAATATACAAATAATTTTATTTATTTTAATGGAATATAAAATTTTTAATTTTTAATTTTATATCTTATTTCTCATAACATGTTATTGACATGATTACGTGAAAATGGTCTGTGTGTTATATTTAAAATCAATTTTTTTATATATAAAATATATTTCTATTTCAATACTTGTGATTGGAAAAAAAATTAACAGAACATTTTGGATTAAAATATCAAAATAACTAAGCTAAAAGTTAATTTCTCAAAAAAAGACACTCATTGATTCTTTTTTAAATATAAAACCAAAATTAATTTTTATCATCCTCATCCTAGTTAAATACTCATTATATATGGTTAATGATTTTTTATTTTATTATAATTACCATATGCCCTTATCAAATGAATATTTGTTTAAATAAAATTAAATTATATAGACTTTCCCTAAATTTGTTTCCCTCATTTAGATGTTGGGTTGCATAATATTTGAATATCTAGTCATTCCAATGTAGAAAAATTAGTAATCCATCTTGATAACTCCTTTTGGTATTATTAAAACAATAATGGATTCTTAGTGACATTTCCTCCTTTTCATCCTAAAAAAAATTACACTTATTTCATGGTCCCACAGTCATGGTACATGGAATTGTACTTCACAAGTTCGACTCAAAATCCTTGATAAATTAAAGAGATTAGGTAAATATTTTTTCAAACTCATCCAAGATACCATTAATATTTAATAGATGAAATGTATGAAAAAAATAATATATAATGACGCTTTTTGGAATATCTATTATGAATTATGACCTGATTATTTAGAGACAACTAATGTACATGATACTATTTAGAAGATGGATTGATATAGAAGTCCACAAATTCATTTTATAGGAATAATATTCCTTTTAAACCATATAAGTCACTTGGTTTTTATCTACATAATATAAATTTTTCATTTCATAAATCATTCCATAAAATTAATATTGAATTGATTGAGTAAAAACTATTAAAATTCATTCTTTATATTTCTTTTTAAATTGAAAATTTTGTATTTAAATTATAAAAATTTACATACACATTATATGAATAATTTTTCTATCATTTTCAAATTCTGTTCCATATGATTCTAATATATATTCTTTCAATGGTAGAAATATTTTTCATCCTTCATGAGAACTCCTTTTTTATAAACAAGGACTAAATTATTCTCAATGAAATTTTATACTTTTCTTCTTTCAAAATATTTTACACTTATTTCCCAATCTCATAGTTAGGGTACTTGAAACTATACTTCATATATAAAACTCAACTACCCTTTATATATTGATGATATCAGGTATGTATTTTTTTAACTCAGTCATGATATATTTAATAATGAATTTATGACATGTATGAAAAAATTATTACATAATTAAGTGTGTTGGATGATGTAATATAATTTTTGAACACAGGGTTTCAAGATCATTAATGTATTAAATAATTTATATCTTATGGATGGAAATTAAAGTCAGATAATTATTTTTTCATAAAAATTTTCCTCATTATGAATAATAATTATCATTCATTACTTATACATAATAGATCATCTCATGTTATAAATCATTCCATTTTAATAAATATTTTTATATAACTTTTGTAACCTAAGAATAATTGAAACAATCATAAATATATGGATATCAAGTGGCTCATCTTAATATTAACCTTCTTGATTTTCCTCATTCATGAGTTATTTTTAAGGAGTGGTATCTTTAGAAGATAACAATTTCTATGTATTTTTGGAAAATAATCATTATAATATTCCAATTATGAAAATTTCTAGAGTTTTGTTTTCCATAATTTAAAAATTTATCTCAAATGTTAGTTTGATATTAAAAAAATTATTTAAATTTATAAATGATGTGTTTTCTAATAAATATCATGTTATATAATGTATTTTGATTCAATTTTATTGAATATACTCTAATGGAAAAGTTTTTTACATTTTACACATTATTTATCAGTGTTCCAAGTAACAAATATTGTAGATTTTTGAATCGATTGTGGATATTTTTAAATGATAATCAAATTATATTGATATTTATATCAATTATATCATATGTAACTATTTAATAATTCAGTGTAAAACCCCCTTATCTAATTCATCATTTCAATATTCACTACCCCATTAATTTTGGAAATTAACCCTATTAGGTTAAACTATCCTAATGTATCCCAAAACAGAGAATAACATTTTTTCAAATTCCTTTAGTCTTTTATAGAATTCCACACAAGAAGTATCTACTTTACCTCTTGCTTAATTAAAAATATAAAAAATGGTCACTTGAATTTGTTTACACCCATCTACAATAGATGATATTATTTATGAAAAGTATTCACATTAGAATGGATCTAACAACTAAATATATTTGGTTGTTTTATAATATCTCACAGTATTATTTTATATAAAAGTTTCAAAATTTTGTTCTAATTATAAATTAATATTTATGATTTTTTTGAAGTTTTTAAATCAATTATAATTATTTTAATTATCAAAATTAACATAATATATTAAAATTAATGAAAAACATTTATATGATTAAAAATTATTTTGATGTATCTGTTATACTATTCGATAATAATATTACTCTCATATCAATATATATCATCTGAAATTACTAAATGATAAACATAATTATAAAGGATGAAAATCATAAGTAAATTAAATCCCTCAAATATATATGTATGGTTTGGTAGGGATTCGACCACCACATTTATAGATATGAATACATTTTTTTCCTAGTGTAAATGAAATCCAATGATTTATTATTTATATATCATTACAAAAATCATGTTATAATGTTATAACTATATTTTTAAACCAAATATGTAAGAATAATTATAGTATAATATTTATTGTAATTCTCACCGAATTGAAGGATACAAGATATAAGGGTTGATGAGGTTTGGGTTCCAACTCTAGTAACCAAGGACACCATGTCTAAAGAGTCAAATAACCCTCAACCATTTTATAAGAGTCTTAAGCTCACATAGATGAACTATTTAATTATATCTTTTAGATTTATTTTATTGGGTAATGAAATCAAGTACATGTTATATACTTTAATTAATTTTTCAAAAGCCTTATCTCATTTCTTATATAATAAAAAAATTATATGTTTCTCATTTTTAATGGACCATTTATATTTACATTGAGAAATATCTGGTTATCCAATGATTCAAAGATTCATAATTTTATTTTGGTTTATCGTTTTGTAAAAAAATATTTATTTTTCAACAACTTTCATAAAAAATTAAAATTCAACTATTGTTCGATGTTTATCGAAATTTTGATTAGTTATAATCTGTTATTGTTTTTTCAAACTCAATAGTTACTTATATATCTATGAGTCGTAGTATAAAAATATCAATTTTATTTGACAAATTATATTTTCCCATTTAGATATAGACTCTTGAGAAACATGGTATTTGATACTCAGTTTTTTATGAATTTATTTTTCAAACAACCATGTTATAAAATTACTCTATACAATTCTAGAGAAATTTTTATCCTTATAAGCTCAATGGGAGATGTTATTATGGAATTTTTAAAAAAAATATTGTATGTGAACAGTATTAATATTTTATTTTGACTAATATAAATCTCATACTATGATCATCTAGTTCTATTTTGATATAGGATATCTAATTAAATGTATGGTATATTAAATAATTATGGATTTTCAATGTTATTGAAAATTAATCTGTCAAAATATGAAGACCGTACTGTAAAAAAGCCTCATTAATATATATATATATATATTGGAATGTAAATATTATATTTACGCTAGTGTGATTTTGAAATCAAAGTCATTTTTTGATGAAAAATAATCATCCATTGAAAAATATACCATTTTATATTAGGGAATTAATCATTTATCAGATTTATAGGATATATTTTACATAAAAAATGAAGAAAATATAGATAATGAGGATCTTTATCTTGAAGAAACAGTAAATACAAGATTATGTTTTGTATATGGAAAAAAATTATGGAAATGTAAAATGAAAAGGAATAGGTAAGGGAATTAGAAATTTCGTAGATGTATGATTAAAATTAAGTATTTTAGGGATATAAATATTATGATAGAAAACAATTTAATATTTTTTTAAGGAGAAAAAATATCCTCATATAATTCCCCAAAAAACCAACTCATCAAAAGAAAATTCATTACCCTATGGATGAAGATCTTCATAGCCTCATCTTAGAGACCTTTCACCCAAGGATTTTTCATCCAATACATTCCCCGTATCCACATCCGAATATCCCATCAATGATGAAAGATACTCTCTAAAATTCATCGACAAATATGTTATCTGTTATAGAAGAAATATAGATCTAAACAACTACTAAACAATCTAGATCATTTCATCCAATGGTCGGGTCTGCTAAGTCACATAAATAATCTTTTATGGGGTTCCATCCAAAACATAATTTTATATAGGAATAGAATATAATCCAAGAATATAATATATCAATTATTCCTTATGAAAACTAATATTGTATTTTTTTCCCAATAAACCTCCCTTCATAATAGATATAATCCAAATGGGCTGCCACTTCAATGATTTTTCATGGGATTGAAACATATTACACCGTTATTTTATCCCTCCATTGATACTTTCTACCAAAACATTTTTATTTGGATGACATTAAACACCAGTCACCATAGATCCACATGATTTAATAATTCCACTGTTTTCGTTATCAAACCTTTTTTGGGACACCACCATCGAACATGGCCTACACTACACCTCATATAAAACATTTATATACCCATTACTATATCATGCACCATCTATGAAAAAAATTTATGAACTTATAGTACATTATCCTAAAATAATGGGTCTATCCAAGTTTTATATTAAATTCAGTGAAAGGTTCCTTTTAAGAAATTATGTTCTTTGAATATTTGGATGTCTAAATTTTCTAAAAAAATAATATATTTTTTTAAATGAGTGATTTATATATAACGTACCAGTATACCATTTTGTTTTCAATATTGGAGATGATGGATGACTAAATCATAAGGAACAAGTGATGTGATGTGACTAGTGTATGTAAAGACATGGGGTATATGAAAAATGGGTCCACGTTCATTTGTGTTGAGGGATTAGAATCTGATTGGTTCAATCAGTTTTTGAATTGGTTCTTCTATGATACCAAATAATTGGATTTTTTTTAAATAGGGTGGTATTTTTTCCAAAAATATTTTTTTTTCACATGTGTGAATTTCACAGAGATGAAGAAGGTGAATCATGTTTTTGTATCGACATATGTATTTCTACCACATATTTGAAATTAATTATATTTATTTTAATTTAATATTAAAATATTTTATTTTATATTGATTATTTAGAGACAACCCATGGATTTTTAAAATTATTTTATGGGGTTTCCATGTCAAAAAATCTCATGTATGGAAATTTTTATTCTATGATAATTTTCCAATTATATATTCATGAGTGACTCTCCTTAAATTTTTTGAGACTATTTATCCCATAAATAATCAATTCATCCCCAATTTCTATTATACAAGTGGTTTCATCTATGTTACCATCCAATTCGATATGGTTGATTCATAGTAAAGGATGTTTTTGCATACGAAAACCATTAATATGAAAAATGTTTTATCGTGTTGAAATAATGGGATAAATATATTTTCCACCACTAGATAATATTGAAATAACTGATTAAAAAAATATAGGAATCCAAATAATGAATTTGATGACGATTGGAAGGATGCGATTTTTTTAGTGTTTGTAACATTTTTTATGAATTTTTTATATAATATAGTATGGTCAGTGATAAATCTAATAGTATTTGAGTACATCAGAGTGAATCATAAATTTTGGTACAAATTATATCACATACTATGACATTTATATCTAAAAAATAGACCTATCATTTATGAATACAGGATAATTGATATTTAGGTAAACATGTTGATGAGTTCTCAAAATATATTGTAGATTTTTATTCTTTTCTTGTCAACATCATTGATAAAAAAACATAACACATGAAGAAATATAATAATAAGATAATGTATTTATACAATTTCTTTTTTTATATTTATATGATAATATAGTAAAAAAAATGTCTATGTAATAAATACACTCAGAATTTGGATTATTTTATTTCATAATTATTGAACAATGAGAGATGAAGACAGAATAATGGTTCTCAATGATTTTGTTGTGGTGGTATTCTCTCTATAATAGATGTACATGATAATAATATAGGTCAAAAATAAATAAAAGTAAATGATATGTTATTCTATTTAGACAATGATGGAAATTTTTATATATTGGTTAAATATTTAATAATTAACATCGAGAGAAAATAGTCATCACATCAATTCATTGGATTCCATTATAATTATCATGATGGTTAAATTAAATTTACATTGAGTTGGTGATAATTATCACATGTAACATATATAATAAAATGGGTGATTGATTTAGCCTCTTCATACCATATTACACCAAACATGGAATTCAATTATTAATTTATAGATTGTGACGTTGGCAGACTAATTATTCAAAACAATGATTTTACCATTTTATTAGAGTGGGTGATATTTGTATCACTATGAATACGATTTTTATTCTAATCTTGAGGTGTATAATACGTTTTTGAAAAGTTCTATAATTTTCTATCTTCAAGTGTTTTTGATAATGATGGATTCATGAGTTCATTAAACAATGGAAGATGAAATTTTTATAGATAGTCATCTTTATAATCATGAAGTATAATTATTGTCATGAGTTTTGGGAATGACTAAAGGTGTGTCGTGATGTGATGAAATCAGCCATAGATAGAAAATCATTATATATTCCATAAAAAGTCATCCTGAATGAGTCTGTACTATCAACTTGGATGAAAAAGTTTTGAAATCTAAAATTGGTTTAGAGGGGTGTCTCAATTCTTATAAATAATTTTTTTCCTTTATATAGTAATTATTGTTATGAAATAATTAAAATTTATGATCATGATGATATGATTATAGTTTTAGACGGTGATGGTCATATTGTTTAATCAAGGTACGCTGAGAAGAGGAGAAATTAGTTTCTACAACTACTCTAGATTATATTGTAATAATTATAATGGGGAAAACATATGATTTTTATGGGGTTCTATTTTATATTAGTTAATATAAAGGTATAATGAATAATTTCCCATTGGTAATTTTTCCAGGGGGATCTATTTGTTTTTTGGTAGCTTTATAAAAGGGTGTCATCGTATTTTCATTAGAGGATGATATTTGGTGTGATAACAATTAGTTTACATTCCATATATGTTTTATTGGTAATTATACTATATATATCATATTGATGTGGATAATCTTCATGTTTAAACAAGTTCTTTTTTGGGAATTTAATGTCATTCTGTAAACCATATTATTTTGGAGTTGAAAATGCATGCATGTATTGGAAAATGTATATATATATTTTTTAAATTAATTATAGTTTTAGTGTTTACAATGAATTATATTTTTAATAATGGGGATACAAGTGATTATAATTTAAGAGAAATGTAGATTATTATAAGGCTTGTGTTACTAATTATAGAGGATCTATTGAGACCAAGTCTATGTGCTTGAATGTTGAGATTTGATTAACTAGTATGGATGATTAGTTTTTAAATAAGTGAAAAATATATTATTATGTATTAATAATTGACCTTTGAAGGTGTGGGGTTTTATTAGTGGAAGTTATTTCTCCAAAAATAATGATATTAAGAGATAATAAAGAGGTATATAGTGTTTTTTTATTCACAAATAATTTTTAAAAATTTTATTTTAAATTCATGTTTTGGAATTTTCATTATTTTTTAATTTCTAATTATTATTTAATTTCTTAGAGTTTCCCTATGAATTATAACACTATTAATTTCAGGATTTTCCTCATTAATAACATACAATTTATTTATTAACGTAATCTAATATAATTCATCACTTCTATTATCATTAGTAATTCTTATAAAAAAAATGAAAATATTTTAACTTAAGAATAATTCATTCCACCCCATCACAAACCCCCTAACTACTATTGAATCCCCTCATTGCTATTATTATCATTACAAATTGTTTCAAGGGTATAGTGAAGGAAATATATTTTTAAAAATCGACGATGAATGTTATTTGGTGAAATACTAATAGTGGATGGGGATTTTAGGGATAGATATGATTAAAATAGGAGGGGTGACCTTGGAAGGTGGTGCATGTGATGCCGATAATGAGGAATTAGAGGACGATTATTATGTTATTGTGAAAAAAATTAAATTTATTGGTTGAATACATGTTTATAATTTGTGTGAGGATGAATAATTTTGATATTGAAGATAATGTAGATGAATATGTTTAATTTTATTAGTGAAAGTCACTTTCTATATAAAATAAATGATTCTGAATATGTTTGTATTAAACCTAGATTCCATCACATGGTGGAAATTCTAAATCCCTATAATCCCTATTACATCATAATAATAACTTCTATCATGGGTTTCTTTCGTCGGTTCCATTCCCCTTCCCCTTTTTTCATTTCAACTAAATATTGAATAATAGCAGGGAATCATCTATACAAGTAGGTGATGTTACTTTATATTATAATGAAACTAATCAAGGAATGGAGGATTCCTCTTCATTAAAATTGGTTTCCTTACCATGTAACATTTTATAACAATTAATAACAGATTATGGTTAGGATAAAAATATCATATACTCGAAAGAACATAATGAGTAAATTTAGAAAGGAAATATTTTTGATATTATTGATAGCAATAAATTTTATGAAATATTATCGTGTTTAGAAAGTAATCATAAATAATTTGGGTTAAGAACTCATTTTAATTCTTGTAATAAAATAAATAAGGATGTTGAAGGCATAATCCATTATTTAACAAAATAATATATTCCTACATGAGAAATTTTTAGAATAAACGAGAATATAAATTATAGTGTATTATTAGGAAGATAATTTCGATGAAACCAAATATTCTATTAAAATTTACAAGTTCTAAAATAATTAAATTTATAGGGAGTGAAATTAATTTTTGGGTAAATGGAAAAGGATTCTAAGAGATTGGTTCATATTCATCAGATGATGGATACCATGTTCAATACCCATTACTTCCAATCTTATAATATATTCATATCAAAATAATGTTCTTTATATTAATCCATTTAATAATATGTTTACACAAAATTTGAATAATGAAATATGAAGAAAAATTAATAAAATCTCTATCAATATTATTATTTATTATTTTCTGAATGAAAGATAATATAACGTTTTAATTAATAAACATATTTAAAAAATAAATACTTCATTTTAAACCATTGATGGTAATTTTTTTAATAGAATATGTGAATAAAAAAATAGGAAGGTAGGTTTGTTATATTGATTTGTTTCATAAAGCTTGATCCATTGTGACATTGAAGCATGAATCCGGGCTTATTTATTTAACACGTTTTTTATGCTTTGGTGGATTGTTTATACTTGATGGATAAAATGGGTTGTGTGATGATTATTTTATTAATTTTCAATATATAATGAGTGCACAATATAAATAAAAGTGTTAAATTTTTTTATGAATATTAATGATTATGGAAATTTTAAGACGAAGAATCATGTTAGGAAGCATGTACAATATGATGTGTTTTGATGTTAAAAATGAAGAATGTGAGTTATGTCAATATCCACTAAAGGAAGATAATTTTAATGTATTATGGAAGTATAATTGTATAAGATAACATATTTCAAGATGTAATTATGTTTTATAATGATTTCAAACAGACATATTATTACTACTTAGTGACGATGTATATTTTTAGAAGCAATATATCTAATTATTTTTTAGAAAATAATCAGTTAGATCAATGAAAAGCGTTGAATTTTGTTGAATGAACTTTTACATACCTATTATAGGTTATGTTCATGAGAAAACATCCTTATATTTTTACCACAAGATTTTTTTAAAATTTATGCTTCAATTATGTGATGATGAAGACATTGGAGGAACATGTACTACAACAATAAGATAGACTATCTGAAAACTATAAATATGGATGTTACACATAAATACGAAATGGTGAATTAATATCTATGTTTTATACCAATAAGTAATACATTAATAATATATACATTGAGGAAATACAAAAATTAACAATGGAATCTAACTTCCACAAGTTAGTAGAATATTACTGGATGTTAATATTTTAATGAAAATAACAAGAAATAAAGGTAGATGAACATACAAAAGGATTGAGAGTTTATTATATAATTAAAGTTTGCTCTTGTTCTGAATTTTTAATAAATCATAAACATTTGATGATGTTCTATGTAATATACTGTTAATGAAAAAGTAAATAACCCTAAATTATTACAGATGATATTTTTCAGGTATGATGGTTTATGCGAAGATGGGAAATTACAAAATTCATTGAAACTCCTCAATGAAATATATTTAACTCAAAATAAGTAATTATAAAATTGAATGAATTACACTAAGGTGTAAGTGAATTAATATTTCTTATATTAGTGTTATTCATTATAAGACTCTTTGATATTTCCAGATGATGTTCAAAAGAAAATATAGATGATGTTATGCTATTATTTAATGTAATAAAAATCATAGTGATTTTAGAATAAAAATTGAAAAAATATGAGCTCAAATAATTAATTCAAAGGTGAGAAATTAGAAATGGAGAATACTCATAAGAAAAATTATTAATATTTCAATAAGGTCGAGTAAAATAAAAATAAAGAGTGTTAATGCTAATATTAAATATTGAAAGTTAAGTTACTCTATAATTTTGATAACATATGTTGATTTAAATCCACGTAATTAGTGTGTCAACAAATTCATTAATTGATCATGATTGTAAATGTGTTCGGGTGTAAAAATCATGTACAAATGATTCAATTTTGCCACAAAATTACATTTGAAATTATATTCTATAGTGGATTTAAATTGAGTGGAAGCAAAATTTTTAAAAAAATAAATAATCAACTATAGTCCATATGATCCAAATTTGTGATTTAGTGATTAGAAAAAGATGATTATTGGTTTTTATTGTCGATCAGATGAAAATATTACTTCATATTTGGGATTCCACATGATAGAGTGTAAATAATGGATTAAAGTAATGTAAATTGGTCAACAAAAGCTCAATATGATTTTTAGACATTATTTATTGAATCAAAATTCATGTATGATTAACTCAAATAGAGGAAAATACATAACCATAAGTTAATGTGAAATTATGTCCACTTTAGAATAATTAGAATATATTGGATCATAAATAACCTGAAGATTAATGTTTATGGTGTTAGGAATAACCTAATGACATACAAATTATGATTTATAAATCATGATTCCTGCTAAGACTTATTAAATCCTTAATGATCATTAACATTGAGTTTGTTGGTTTCATTGATAAATTAAATATCTGATATAAATAGAGTCATTTTAATTTCCAATTATTGATTGCATTTGTATTACATAAGGGATATAAAAGAATATGGCGATATATGTATAGTTGTGTTCTAAATATATATAGGTTCATCTATCATTCATGGGAACAATATAGGATCATGTTGATAGTTGGAATAACTTAATGGATATGTTCCAGTAGAATAGCATTATTTTTTCTACATTATGATATAATAAAAAAGGTATGTAATAATATAGAGAGTAAAACAAAAAAAATTTATAGATGTTTCAAGGGTATGAAATGTTAAAAAGAATACATATAATAATTTTGAATAGATTTTAATAGCTACTTAATGGTGAATGGAAGTTCCTTATCTATCATAAATTTATATTTATAATACTTATATCTTTGTATTTTTTAAAATTTTAAACACTACATACTTGAACGTAACCTTGAGAAAAGTTTCTATGAAGATGAAAATTTATACACACATATGGTTAACAAGAAAATATAAGAACCTTAATAAATGTAACCATTATGTCACACTTTCTAGTTTTCAAAAATGACGAGATTTATAATCATCATAATGGTAGTCCCTAGGGATTAACTAACACTTAAAATTTAGACAAGTGTCACATAAAGGATAAAACTAATGATCAATAGATACATAATGTTCAATTGTAGAAACATGATGGTAACAATATAAGATGAATAGAATCAAACATGTAACAATGTACCTATGTAAAGGTCACACTAACACCATAATGGTATGAATAACATGTGTAAAGGTCACACAGGAGTTTAAAAACTTCCAATGGGTATTGAAATAATTTAGTTATTTATTAATTAATATGTAATGAGTATTTTGGGAATAATTTAGTATATTTGGGAATATTAATTCAGATGATTCTTTGGTACTGATCATTAATTAATTAATATCAAAATCTATAGGAATTATTTCTCTTAAATTTGAGATCAATTGTGAAGCCCTCACAATATAAATATTTTGTTGTTATTGTGTAATTGTGAAGGATAATAGAACCAAATAGAATAAATGTTTATTTCAATATGTTTGATATTAAATGATGTTTCCAACATTACATAGTGTCTTACATATGGGTGTTTTTATAACCATAGCGAGTTTGAAGGTTACCTGTGAGAAATAATGTCATCCACAAGGCATTGTGAAATTTTAATGAATGATTGGTTCTAATGGTGTATCTAAGGAAAAAAGTTGTAATTATCAAAATAAAATGGAGCATCCTAAAGTTCACTTATGGTTTTCACTTTGAGACATCATTAATTGTATAAAGAACTAAATAAGGACAACTACACATCAAGCTATGTCATGGTACTATGTAAATCATGTAGATTGGATTTTAAATAATTATGGCATCAATTTGGTGGAGATAATGAGGATGTTGATATTATATTAATATTATTGGAATTAAAAGTTTAATTCTAGATGATTTAAATGATGATTATTATATTGAGATTTTTTGAGATGGTAATAATGTGACAGTTTGAATATCACAATAAGTTATTTTCTTGAGTTTACGTGAGATATTATTTTAAATAATACCTCTTTTAAATTTATTTGAATGGAACTATATGCTAGATAATTCAAATTCATAAATTCATAGAGGAATTATATTCATTATATTATTTTGTAAATATATATTTTCAAGAGAAGAATTGAGAAATTTAAAGAGAACCATATAGTACTAAAAACCCAATAGATTTTTTTGTTATCAAGTGAGGATAAACTAATACCATTAAATGGAACATATACATCCATGAAATGATATGGAAAACCCATATTAGATATTTCTCATGAGAAAATCTGTAAAGAATTAAAGCATTATTACAAAATCTACACTTGATTGCGAATGAAAAAGTGATCCTTAATAGAAAAATTCCATGCAGACTTGGAGAATAACACAACCCACTGTTTATAAAATGACTGAATAATTTTAATGCACATTAAAGAAAGAGTCTAGAAGTATCATTGTTGACATTTAATGAGTTACTATAAATACACAACCTATATATTGAGAGAATAATTTTTGGAGAATGATTAACTATAGATATATTTTATAAAGAACCTATCGAGAGACGGACACTACAAACACTAAATTTTAAGACATTTCATGGGACTTTTTGCGGTTAATTATTGATATTTTATATCTAGGATTTTCAGAGATATAATTTACATTTTAATTATGTTTTTTATTGAGGATTCAAGGTTTTAAAACTGAACCCTTATTATGTAATTATTAGTATCACAATGAGACGAAACCTTGTAAAAATCATTGTTTCTTGTTCCTTTAACAATCATCAAATACTGACGATGTTGTGAATAAAATAAGTGTGTATTAAGATCATAAAAAATTATATAATTTTAGATAAAAGAGATAATTCATAAAAACAAAAAGCGACCAATGACTCATCCCATATCACTTATAGTTATCACATCCATCCTGGGAACAATATTTTGTATCATAACTAACCATATTTCCATTGAAAATCCAAACTTCTCTAATGATTCTTGATGGTGATTTAAAATTAATTGAACATCAAAATAGTTTTTTATTAATAATAAGGACATTTATTTATTAAATAAGCTAATTAATAAATTTTTTCATTCACATGGCCTCGAGGATACTGATATTTAATAGTGTTTTATATCCCATATGAATGATATTCTATAAGGAATCAAATAGATAAGAGAAAAATTAATGTATATGGGAAAGCAAGGAATGTGATCCAATCATCACTATGTAAAATATTATATACCATGTCTATGGAACATATTAATACAATTGGGATATACGGAAATAATGAAAATTTATATGAATACATTTAATAGATAATAGATGTTATGTTTCAGAATTGGAGGGCCATTTTATCGATATTTAAGAGGCATCGAATGAGACCATTGATGATTAATTCAACTAGTTCAATGAGAATATAAGTAATATATGAGGATATGCTAATACATTAGAGGATTTAACTATTCTGAAGAGTCCTGGGGAAAAAATTCCAATATATTTAATCTAAATATAGCTTCCTTTAATGTGGTTGGAGATCTTGCTCTTGGTTTGATGCATAATTCTCTTCTCAATTATGAGATGGAATATCCACCATGTTCATGGATAGATTAAAATTATAGTGAATAATCACAGGATAAGATATATGAAGGATAATCCACTATCATATTCTAATGAATATGGTAAATTTGAGAAAGAAAGTGTTTAAGGACACACGAGAATTTTTGTTATCTCTTAAAATATCAAGTATGGAAAATAAAAATACAAATAATATATCTATTTTAATTTCATTAATTTTGGTATAACCTGTGATTTTTCAATTGATTGTCCTAAAAATAAATATGTTTAGACTGAGGGAAACAAATAAGGGGATAACTTTACAAAAATATGACCTACAAAGATAAATTCATCATCAAATCACAGAATAAATTTTAGAAGCAATGAATAATGTGATGACTCAACATCAATATTTTTTTTTGAAAAATATGGTTTTCCTAAATTATATAAAATTTTCATTGAATAATTTAACAAGAAATAAGATACATCATGTAATGATGAGGAGGATTAAGAAAACAATATTAACTATATGCCTCGATTTTCATTCGATCATTACCATTAGAAAAATAACATCATCACGAAGATTGTAAATATTCTATAAAAAGAGAATAGATGGAATGATTTATAAAAATGAAAACCCATAGAATTGATAAAATTATACAAGTTAATGTTTTTATAACAACATAGGATTTTGGAAAATTATAATAAAATTTTGGCAAAAAATGTGGGAAAACTAAATAAATCTCAATCTTGAAAACATAATGATTAAAATAACATGAATAATAAGATAGATGATTATAAAATTTAGTGTATATTCAAGTGGAATAATAAAATGATGTTGATATGATTTTCCCTGAAATAATGGTATAAAATGGTTCTTTTTTTCGAATTATAATTGTTCTATTTCATAAAATTTTTCCACAACTAATAAACTGCAGGATTTTGGGCTAGTACATTTTTCTAAAATTATACTCAAATAATAATGGAATTTTGAGTTGTGAAATGGAAGGGGAAATATTATATTTTAATAACAAATAATTAATGCAAGACACCTTGAAAACAAGTACAATTACTTTGATAGTCTCATCAATATAATGATGTTTCAATACTCAAATCATTTTATTAGTTATGTGGGATATTTTATCATGAATATTAAAACTAATGAGATGAAATGTTCATCAATGAATACAGAAATAATTAATGGATCATATTATATATAAAGGAATATGACCACTTCTATACGGAAGATTAATAATAATTGGAGGAAGAAGTTTTTATTTGAATTTTTGATAATGAATCAAATAAAACTAAAATAGGGTGATTGAAGAGAATAGGTTGATGTTGTTTACAATATATCCATTGTGCTAATATTTTCATGAAAAGTTTTCTTTGATAAAATATAAAAACCCATAGTGGTATGAAAATGTGAGGGAAATATATGGTAGACGAAAAATATTCAATAAATGAAAATATTTAGTGTCCATTTCCAGATGATATTATCAATATTGATAAGATAATAGAACATGTGTTAGTGTTTTTTTCATACATAAAGGGACACCCACACAAGGAATATGTGATAACTACGTCTACATAATCGAAATAATCTCATTTATGAATGAAAATGGGTCACAAGAATAATGTTTCTTATAAGAGTAGATCATGGGAAATAAAGAACACTATTGTTAATATATAAATCTCATCCATACAAGTCTTTTTATATAGTATGATTGGTTTTATTTTATGATATCATGGAACTCATACTTCTACAGATTAAAATTTACATATGTAATATCTCATTTAGTAAATTTAATTTTTCCTAAGAATGATTTCAGTACAGAAATCTTATTGTTACAATGCATCCAAAACTACCATATGTTGTCTAGTTTCTTTACTAGTTAAATATAAAAAACTTAACCTATATGATATTAAATAAATTACTTGGTTAACTTAATTTTTCTCAATGAATAGACCAAAAAATGGTTCACTGGATGGAGAATATATCATTTCATATACAATTTATCATTCATTTTTTCTATAGTACATAGATCTACTAAGTCTAACAGATATGGTTTTAATGAGTATACAAGAAATAGTTTAACTAAAACTATTTGATTGAAAATATTTTAAAACATTATAATTATTTTAATCCTAATGAACATCATATTATTATTGATATGTTGATCCCATAGAAATATGAAGATGATATGTCCAATTCCATAGTATGTTATCATGAGAAGTGCATAATTCTACCACGGAAAGTTTATTACATAATGCCGGTAAATATGACTACAGGCCCATGGTGATGGAGTGACTAAATTCCATGGGATATTCAGCTTAAATTTGATGTTTTTGACATATTTTTATATAGTGTTCTTTAAATTTATTACATTAGAGATATTATCTTATAGCAAGTGCTCTGATATTGTTGTTGAAATAGTTTTTGTTTTTCACATTTTAATTATTTTTATCCAACTCATGTTGATTGATCTTTACTATGCCTAGGTAGCATGGTTTTTTTTGATATTTTTTTGATCAATGGATTATAAGTTGACGATAATGTTTTTTTTATTTTAGGATGATAGATAGAAATAGATGTATAAAATATATAACTTCTAATAATAATATATTTAGGTATACCTAATTTCGAGCATATATACCTTCGTATCACTTTCGGTGAATATGATTTCCTCACATTGTTATTAATAATATATTTTATAACATTAATATAATTACTCCCAATTATAATATCTCTAATAATTAAGTGATAACGATTTCTAAAAAATTTGACACAAAAATTTCGATGATATATATTGTTCAAAATAATTTATAATGTTCAATTACAAGGAATATATATAGTCCAATATATTTTTATGAGACCACCAATAAAATCTTGAAAAATTTTGATAAACATTTTTTACCATTATTCTTTTTGAATATACGATATTAATTAATTTTTAAATTTATCATGATTCTAATTTATTACATGGTGAATCTATTTCTTATATGCATCTAAAAAGTTATAAATATTATAAAACATTTACCATCACATAGAGATAAGGAGTTTCATGATTAAAAATATATTAGTTAAATTATTTATATTATTTGTAATGAGTTGGAATATAATAGATAAATTTGGATGATATACAAAAAATATTAATTTTTTTATTAGTTTATCTTATTATAACACTTAAGAAGTGTGAGAGAATATTAAAGAGAGATGCTGAAAAAACATAATACACTATCATTTCATAAAAATTTGGAATGTTATAACAAAAAAGGCTAAGACTAGTGAAAATGTTTCACAATAACAATTGTATACAAGGAAAGTGAAAAAAGAATCATGTTATAGTACATTATAAGAATTTTAAAGATAAATCTACTAGGATACTAAATATATGGATAATATTATTGTAATAAAATATAATCACAATAAGTTTATAAATAAATTGATAGACCCGAGTAAGAATATAACGACCCGAAATTTTGAATAAATCTTGTTTCCTAATTTTTTGTGTTATTTTATTTTATTTTTATACTCAACAAAAATGTTTCATTTGATAACATGTGTATAATTAAAATGAGACCGTTGGGTTTTGACTATTATATGACCATTGGTCAATATGACCGCTGGAAACTAAATGTTTTGATTATTGTCTCTAAATACAAGTAATCTTGGTTAATTAATATAGAAAAAAGATTCAATGGCCTCACCCCGTAGTCTTGGACCGATCGAAGCCCATCTAACAGAACTTGGGAAAGAGGTAGCACCACTGGGATTTGCACTAGACCAAACCCAAGCCGAACTTCGTCGTGTGAAGCTAGAACTAAATCGCCTTTGAGAGAAGTTCAAACTAATAGAGATTACTACTCGTGCGATGTTGGTCGAGCCTCCCTCTGATTCTCTCACCTTAGCACACCTTACACTTAGGTCATATACTGGTGTGATAAAGGGATATGTAAGGAGACCGTAACTGCCTTGTGTAATCCATTGTTTTAAACAAAAATTGGGATTTATTATTATGATGATGTTTATGACTTTTTAAATTTCCGGATAAATATATTATGCATATTTTTGGTTAATTTTAGAGAAAGGATATTTTAAAAAATGTTTATGTAAACCTTAAATAATTAAAAATGTGTAATGATTTTCAAAAAATGGTCTTCTACAATTATGTTCAGTACGAAATTTAGAGTCTAATAAGATCAATATAATTTTTGATGAATAGTAAATTATGAATAGTGATTTTATGTTAGGATTAGTAATGTGACCAAATAGATTAGTAATCTCACTTAAAGAATGTATTAATATAATCTAGGCACCTTGATTAAGTAATGTGATTCAATAAAATGGTTAAATAACGGTTTCATAAATTATTATTCAAGTATTAGTTTTTTTCGGGTGAATAGTGTATTTTAATTAAAAATTAAATTAAAAATATTTAGAAAATTATTTTTATAAAATGGATTTTATTTTTGAACTCAGAGCATCGATATTATGTTAAGGTAATTTTTGGGGATTTTTCTAAAAAAATTAATTTTCGGTGAATAGTGTTTTTATTTAAAAAATAAATTCAAAATATTTATAAAAATATTTTTATAAAATGGAGTTCATTTTTGAATTCAGTGCATTGAGATTTGGTTAAGGTGAAATTTTGGAATTTTTTTGAGAAAGCTGAATTTTCAGTGAACAGTAAAAATACAGTTTTAGGGTTTCAGTATGTTTAATGACATCATAACTGTGTCATGATGATGTCATGAAATATTTTATTGGTTTTCCGACCAAAGGTAATTAATTATTGTATGGGGGCCCCATGTGGCCCAACATCATGGGAAATATCTGGGGAGAGCACATGGTTTTGAGAAACCCACTTATGATGTGTCCCTTGGCCATTAATGCCTTGTCCCCTCACTTTCCCTATAAATACGAATACATTCTCTCTTCTTTTGGACTCCAAAATCATTCTCAACGAATTTATGGTCTCCATGCCTCCCAAGGAGTCCTCCCAAGGTGCCCCAAGACCTCAAGGTCAAAACCTTTGAGTTTTAAGAGTTACGTTTTAAGGTAAGGGATCCGACCCCCTCTCTTTCTTTTCAAGTGATCTCTTTTATGTCATTTCTTTTATGCTCAAAGTTCTTATGTTGGAGGATGTTCTTTTATATTAATTATACAGTACTTTTTATGTTCATATTATTAGATACCCCCTCTTACTCTCATCATTTCATTTTATTAAAGTTTAAGTGGCGTTGTTGGGCTGCCGAAATTTTTCTAACAGATTCTTTCACTCTTCTCGTTTTGAAGTTCTACTTTCATGTCAAGTCTTTCAAGTTCCATTTTATTATGTTGGGGTATGATCTCTATATCTATCATACTGAAATCTTATGTTAATATGATGAGAGACCCTATTTTATCTCTTCAATTCGGTATTTTTATGTTTTACGTGGCGCCGTTAGGCTGCCGAATTTTTAAGGGATTCGTTCACCTTTCTCATTTTTCAAAGTTCGACTTTCATGTCAAATCTATAGAGTTCCTTTTTTTTATTTTGGGGTATTATATCTATATCTATCATACTGATATTTTATTTTCATATTATGCGAGACCCTATTTGATCTCATCAATTCATTTTTTGATGTTTAAGTGACGTCGTTAGGCTGCCAAATTTTCATAAGAAAAATCATATTTTTGTCTTCCTTTCATGTTCTTAATTTCATATGGAAAATCTTTAAAATTTCATTACTATGTTCATATATCCTTCATATTCTGTCCCTCTACTGTTTTATGGGTCATTTATGAATGTTTGACCCATGTCCCATCTCTTTTCAATGTTTTCTAAAACCCCGAAACGTAGTTGTTATGCTGCAGAATTTTCATCTCAAAATGCCTCTCTCTTTTCTCAAAATTGTTTTATTTTATTAAGTGAATACTCAAAGAACTTATTTCTACTGGTGTATTAACATATATATCAAAATGTTCTATTTTAAATTCTTGGATTTACATACATGAAACCCGCTTTCCCTTTCCGTGGGTTTAAAGTGATGTAAAGATCATGTCTTTAAAGCAGTTGTTTTCTAAAAACATTATTATTATGAAATGAAAACCATTTATTTTATTCTATATGGGTTATTTATGAAATGTTTGATGATGATATATGTGGATCACATGATAATAAAGGCAAATTTAAGGGTGTGCCCTAATAGCGTTCTAATGCATTGGGTAATGATGTAACCAGTAGAGATTACAATTTTCACTATATCATGGTGAATAACATTGGTAATTTTAAAATGAAACCTTGGGGATGGACCTTGGTGATATTTTCATGATTTTATATGTTAAATGATGTAGCCACATCTTAACTTTATTAAAATTGTTATTTTTATTATGATATGCCTCATGATTTCTTTCTCATGCCTTAAAGTTATTTTCATGACCTTATTGAAGTATCTCAAGTTCACATGTAAAATGTATCTCTTGTTTCACTTACTGGGCCTTATTCTCACCCATTCTTTTGTTTTATGTCCCTAGGTTATGAGATCCAGTAATGAACCTAGGATGAACATGAGGAGAATCCTTTCAAGTGTTTAAGAAGAATGTTTTATGTTTTCATGTTTTAAGCTCCGGGTTTCCAAGACACTAAACCTTAAAGATCCGCGGTTTTGTAAAATGTAATGAAAGTTTATGTGATAAAAAGGCGACATGCTATAGTTGGTATCAAAGGATGGTTTAGTTATTTGTGTAAATTAGGATATGAAAACTTTAAGAAGAACCTTATAGAAAATTTTAAATATAGGAAATCTTCCTGATATTTTGGTGAGTATTGAGTAAGGGGTTGCCAAGCAAATACATCCCTATCTAGATACAAGCAGGTAGAGGTGGCTCTGGAAGAGATGTACATAGGGGTAAAACCCAAAAACACCATTTTGAGCTAGACTCGAATAGGAACTGGTACACGACAATGGGCCTTGCTGCACTCTTGGTATGACACTCCCGGGGGATATGCTTTGGTAAATTAATAAGCTTAGTAAGAACCATTGTTAAAGGAACAAAGATAAAATAAAATAAAGATTCACATAAGAATATATGATAATCGATAACCTATATGGGAACCTAGGGGATCACAAGTTAGGGTATACTTTACTTCTACAAGTTATCCTTATATGCTTTAAGTTCCTTTTCATGATTATTGGCTGAGTATTTAAGCCCCTAATTATACTTTATCTTCTTAGTTAATGGTGGGAAATGGAAGAACATGTCCCAAAAACCAATGTGATCCGAAATGCGACGATTTCTGTATTAATATGACATATATGATTAGGGGATTAGAAGATGATTATTATTTTGGAAGACGTTCACTATTTTGGGGACCCTATATGATCAAGGTAAATATATTACTACGGTATTTTCATTGAGGAGTAAGGTTGACTTATATTTTGAAGAATCGATTAATTTACGGTGAACTTATGGTAATATAGGTTACTTATGGAAATGATTAACCTGTCTTGGGGAAAATATGTTTAGGTTAGATACCTTTGTTATAAGATGTTAGGAGTGGTTTATGTTGGTTAGAGATGAACGATGAAGTTTATTTTGGAAGGCTATGTTATCAAATCCTTCTTGTACTTGGGTTTCAATCTTAGTTTTGTTTATTTTGAGGAATTTTATGGACAGATATTTATGGAATGGTCTATGATGAACGTTGGGTAGTACCATGGAATTTTGAATATTTAAAGAAGTTTCCCTTCCTATTGGATTCTTTCTTTTTGAAGAGTTGTTTTATCTTACCCTTTCTATTTTTTGGATAATATAAGAAATAGATAGTTAATCTTTGGTGGATTACGTGATTATCTAGAAGATTATTCTTATGCGTTTGATGAGACCAAGTGTTTTTGAATTCTCATCATTTGGAGAAAAGATTACTTTTAGTTGAGACTTATTAAAGGATGAGACTCTACTTGAAGGTAGTTATATTTTCTTATGTTTCTGTTCTATGTAGTAAATGAATTCATCAAAATTTTGAAAAGGAACGTAAAACAAAAACGTTGTTGGTTTACGTTTCCTAATAGGTAATCAAAGTCTGTTTACACACATCATAAGTTTGGGATTTTCTTATGGTTAACTTTCTCCTAATCATGTTTTCTATCACTCTCTCTAAGAACTTGACCCTTTGTTTTCTCCTCCATGTCCATGTTTTCCTACATGGAATCCTTGTGTAGGTTAACTCGGGTGACCTTTGTACTTCCCTTTCTTTCTTTTAAAGTAATAGTTTTACTGACTCCTTTTCCGATGTGGGACTTTCAATAAAATTTCAAAACCCAATTTTAAAAATTGCGAGGACGCAATTTCTTAAGGGTGGAAGATTGTAACGACCCAAAATTTTGAATAAATATTATTTCCTAATTTTATGTGTTATTTTATATTATTTTTATACTCATCAAACATGTTTCATTTGATAACATGTGTATAATTAAAACGAGACTGTTGGGTTTTGACTGTTATATGACCATTGGTCAATATGACCACTGGAAACTAAACGTTTTGATTATTGTCTCTAAATACAAGTAATCTTGGTTAATTAATACAGAAAGAAGATTTGATGGCCTCACCTAGTAGTCTTGGACCGATCGAAGCCCATCTAACAGAACTTGGGAAGGAGGTAGCACCATTGGGATTTGCTCTGGACCAAACCCAAGGCGAACATCATCGTGTGAAGCTATAACGGAATCGCCTTTGCGAGAAGTTAAAACTGATAGAGATTACTACTCGTGCGATGTTGGCTGAGCGTCCCTCTGATTCTCTCACCTTAGCAGACCTTAAACTTAGGACCTATGCTGGTGTGATAAGGGGCTATGTAAGGAGATCGTAACTGCCTTCTGTAATCCTTTGTTTTAAATAAAAATTGAGATTTCTTCTTATGATGATGTTTATGACTTTTTAAATTTCCGGATAAATATAGTATGCATATTTTTGGTGAATTTTAGAGAAAGTATATTTTAAAAAATATTTATGTAAACCTTAAATAATTAAAAATGTGTAATGATTTTCAAAAAATGGTCTTCTACAATTATGTTCAGTATGAAATTTACAGTCTAATAAGATCAACTTAATTTTTGATGAATAGTAAAATATGAACAGTGATTTTATGCTTAGGATTTGTAATGTGACCAAATGGATTAGTAATCTCACTTAAAGAATGTATTAATATAATCTAGGCACCTTTTTTAAGTAATGTGATTCAATAAAATGGTTAAATAACGGTTTCATAAATTATTATTCAAGTATTAGTTTTTTCGGGTGAATAGTGTTTTTTAGTTAAAAATTAAATAAAAAATATATAGAAAATTATTTTTATAAAATGGATTTTAATTTTGAAAACAGCGCATCGATAATACGTTAAGGTAATTTTTGGGGATTTTTCTTTAAAAAAATGAATTTTTTGTGAATAGTGTATTTATTTAAAAAATAAATTAAAAATATTTAGAAAAATATTTTTATAAAATGGAGTTAATTTTTGAAATCAGTGCATTGATATTTGGTTAAGGTGAAATTTTGGGATTTTTCTGAGAAAGTTGAATTTTCAGTGAATAGTAAAACTACAGTTTTAGGGTTTCAGTATGTTTAATGACATCATAACTGTGTCATGATGATGTAATGAGTTATTTTCTGGGTTGGAGAACCAAAGGTGATGAATTATTGTATTGGGGGCCCCATGTGGACTATCTTCATGGGAAATATATTGGGAGAGCACATGGTTTTGAGAAACCCACTTATGAGGTGTCCCTTGGCCATTAATGCCTTGTCCCCTTACTTTCCCTATAAATACCAAGACATTCTCTCATCCTTTGGAATACAAAATCATTCTCAACGATTTTATGGTCTCCTTACCTCCCAAGGAGTCCTCCCATGGTTCCCTCAATCCCTCAAGGTCCAAACCATTGAGTTTTAAGAGTTACGTTTTATGGTAAGGGATCCGACCCCCTCTCTTTCTTTTCAAGTGATCTCTTTTATGTCATTTCTTTTATGCTCCATGTTATTATGTTGGAAGATGTTCTATTATATTCATTAAATAGTCCTTTTTATTTTCATATGATTAGAGACCCCCTCTTACTCTCATCATTTCATTTTATGAAAGTTTAAGTGGTGCCGTTAGGCTGCCGAAATATTTGTAACGGATTCTTTCACCCTTCTCGTTTTGAAGTTCTACTTTCATGTCAAGTCATTCAAGTTACTTTTTATTATTTTGGAGTATGATCTCTATATCTATCATACTTAACTCTTATGTTCATATGATGAGAGACCCTATTATATCTCTTCAATTCAGTATTTTGAAGTTTTAAGTGGCGCCGTTAGGCTACCGAATTTTTAACGGATTCGTTCACCTTTCTCATTTTTCAAAGTTCAACTTTCATGTAAACTCTTTTGAGTTCCTTTTTATTATTTTGGGGTATTATCTCTATATCTATCATACTGATCTTTTATGTTAATATGATGAGATACCCTATTTGATCTCGTCAATTCATTTTTTGATGTTTAAGTGACGCCGTTAGGCTGCCGAATTTTCATAAGAGAAATCTTATTTTTGTCTTCCTTTCATGTTCTTCATTTCATATGGTAAATATTTCAAATTTCATTACCATGATTATATATCCATCATATTCTATACCTCTACTATTTTATGGGTCATTTATGAATGTTTGACCCATGTCCCATCTCTTTTCAATGTTTTCTAAAACCCCGAAATGTAGTCGTTATTTTGCAGGATTTTTGTCTCAAAATGCCTCTCTCTTTTCTCAAAATTATTTTATGTTATTAAGTGAATACTAAAAGCGCTTATTTATAAAGGGGTATTCACATATATATCAAAATTTTCTATTTTATATTCTGGGATTTACATACATGAAACCCGCTTTCCCTTTCTGTGGGTTTAAAGTGACGTAAAGATCATGTCTTTAAAGCGGTTTTTTTTCTAAAAACATTATGCTTATGAAATGAAACCCATTTATTTTATGCTATATGGGTTATTTATGAAATATTTGATGATTTTATATGTGACTCACATGATAATAAAAGAAAATTTAAGGGTGCACCCTGATTGCACTCCAATGTATTGGGTAATGATGTAACCACTAGAGATTACAATTTTCACGATATCATGGTGAATAACCTTGGTAATTTTCAAATGACACCTTGGGGATTGAACTTGGTGATATGTTCATGATTTTCTATATTAAATGATGTAGCCACATCTTAAAGTTATGAAAAATGTTATTTTTATTATGTTATGCCTCATGATTTCTTTCTCATTCCTTAATGTTATTTTCATGACCTTATTGAAGTATCTCAAGTTCACATGTAAAATGTTTCTCTTATTTCCCTTACTGGGACTTTTTCTCACCCTTTCATTTGTTGTATGTCCCCAGGTTATGAGATGCTGTAATGAACTTAGGATGAACATGAGGAGAAGCCTTTCAAGTGTTTAAGAAGAATGTTTTATGTTTTCATGTTTTAAGTTCCTGGTTTCCAAGACACTAAACCTTAAAGATCCTCGGTTTTGTAAAATGTTATGAAATTTTATGTGATAAAAAGGTGGGATGCCATAATGAATATTGATACTTTTTAATTTGTTTTCAATGAATGGAATAAACCATTTCAAATTTGATCCGATTTTCCAATTTTGAAATTAAGGAAATATGTTCATGTAAAGACTTTAAAATCAAGGAGAATAATATTTTAAAGGAATTAGACACATTGAATCAATGTGGCGGAGAAATTTCTTTAGAGTGTTCATCAAATGGGAATAATGATCATAAAATGGTTTGTAGACATTATAATGACATTTCCATTACCGGCCTTTTCTACATGTCCATGGTATCAAATGAATCCCATACGAATTTGGAATAGAATAATATTTACCTAATACCAATGATGTTGAGTATATTCAAAATTCTATATAATAAGAAAAAACTATTACCTCAGATAATGAGGATAGTCTATCTTCTATTGAAGAAAAAACTAGAAATGTAACATTAGTCAAGAAAAATATTTTAATGCATTCAAATACTATAATTTTTTTATGGATGATCTTTCTATACCCAATGTTAGAGTATTCAAACATTCATAGAAAATATATATTACTATATCATAATTATATTAGAAATATAATTCTTACTCCACTCATGATGATAAGAATTCAGTTTTAAAACATAATGTGGAAATCCCAACTACAAAAAGTCATCTATAAAATTTTACTTCATGAATGGGAAATTTTCATAATATTTATAGAAATTTATAACAACATAAAAAAATTCTAGAATACTATTTACCTCTAAAAGGATTCAAATTTAGTCAAATAATAAAGTTCCCAAGATTTTACCTTTAAAAAAAATTCAAATAGGATAAAATTATAAAAATAAATATTATTATAACCATTTTATATCCTTTGGTTTTCATAATTCATATATTTCTAGGTAATTTCCTATTTCCTGACATAAGAATATTAGAAAAATATAGATTAAAATTTTGTATTTTTCTAGTACATCTCGAAAAAATAAGGTATGGTTCAAAAAACATACTTTATTTACTTCAGGTATTAATGTTGTGTATTAATAAAAATAACAAATAGTACATAGATAGTGATTTTCTTAGGCCTTTGATAGGGAATAAAGAGTTCTTCTGGAAAATTTAATTGATAAAAGGTGTAAATGAAACCATTATAGACAATGCTCAAGGAAAAATATTTGCAACTAATTATTTGTAATTTCATGGTTATGATTTAATTTCTAATGATTAATATATTATGGGAATTATGAATAATCTCATCAACATAATTAAATTTGGTGATGAAGGTTAAAATTTCAATTACGAATAATAGTTTTTTAATCTATGTTCAGAATATTTGTTCATTTTTTCTACTTATTGGATTGATAATTTTTACACCATCAATATATAGTACATTAGAAACCATGATCTACTTTTTTTATGAGTAATACAAGATCAATCTTGGTTGGGGAATAAAATTTTATGACAATGTAAAGTAAAAAAATTAGTTAAACTTTAAATGAAGGTTCTTACGAGGTATTTATTAGATAATAGGATGAATTTATCAAAAACCATGGATACTAGTCAACATATTTTGATATGTAAGTCAGTATTTCAATCTAATAGTGAAGTATCAACTTTTTTTGTTTTATCTTTATTGTGAATAGATTTATATGCACCTACAAAAATTACAATTATTGATGATAAAAAATATTTTTATGTATTTATAAGGAAACAGCATTAAACATTACATAATCTTAAATTAAATTAATAATTCATATTGAGGATATTTTCAATATTAGAGCTTTAGAGAATTAGGTCATAACATATACATAAAAACTTGAATATTACTAGTAGATGCTTTTACTCTAACCAAATTTTTTTAACAATAATAAAACACCCTAAATAAAAAAATAATTAATTTCTTGACATAAATATTTTTGAATTCTTCCTTTCCCTTACCCATCCTTATAACCTATGAAAAACATTTCAAAAACATGGGATGAGCCTAAAAAATATTTTATAGTTATAAAATATGGAAAGAAAACATTAGTCCATCAATTCATAAAAATCAATCAAATCATACTTTTCACTCATATAGCATAATCTATTTATCATATCTCATGAAATAATAAGATTTATTAATAACACATTGAAATCATAAATCATAAAGGTATCTTGTGGCATCTATAACATACTTTTATTATACCTTTCATAGCTATATAGGGAGTTACATTTGGAATACCCATCATAGTATATTCCAGAAATCTCTTAGGAGAAACATTAACATTTACCTCAGTCACCTTACCCAATGCATTGAAGAGATATCTCGGGCACACCCACCCACAATTTACCATGGAACCACCCATATACGTAAAAAATTACCAAGAACCATCTCATATTCATAACATATAAAACAAACATAATGGAAAGATAACATTACCACATTGAAATCACAATATATCATTTCAAGATATAGACATAATAAATGCTTTATAAAAACCATTTTCAGTACCAAAATACATAAAAAGTTATACGGTATTTATTTTCCTTTTTAAAACCATTAGTGATTTTTAGGGAAGCCAAATATATAACAATACTTATCATGGTGGAAAGGTTTTTTTCACCACGTATGTTAAAAAGAATCCTTCATTTTGTTATTTAGTAAGACACATCAAAGAGAAAATATTCCCTTTGAATGAAATTAAAATTCAAAGTGGTTTTATACACCGTATAAATGTAAGTTGTGTATAAATGAAAATATTCCTCAATGAAATGAGATTGAGACGAAGTCCCTTATGATAATTCGGCAGCCTAACTGCATCACTTCATAATTTAAAAAATTAGTTGATTGTAGGGAAACAGGTCTCTCATTACATGGACATAAAAAATATTGTAATAAGGATATATAAGAACATATTACAACAATGTACAATGGAAACTAAATGACATAACATAAAATAACACTTTGACTAAAAGAGAATGGTGAAATGTTCCCTTACCTTGAGTCTGACTCATCACATATGTTCCTTGTTCTTCATGAATAATGAACTTTAGTTAATTTATACTTGGTTTAGAACCTTTTTAATATTTTTTATTATTTTTATATAACTTATTGTCATGCTATAAACATTACATAGTTATTTATGTTAATATCGGTCGTTCTGTCGATATTTTGTACTTGAGTAAAAAATGAACTTCTGAAAATTAAAAAATTTCCATGATGTCAAAATCCCATTATGTCTTGAATATAGTTAATATATATCAAATATATTCATTATATCTTTATTTATAATATTCTATAATATATGCAGATAATAAATGAAATGAACTATTCATGGAGACGGTAAGCTATACGTATGCATGAACACTACTTTCATTTTTTTCATATTTAATGGAATGAAAACAGAATGATAAATAGTTATATTATAATTACAATACAATATCATATGATATATAAGATACATAATTTCATTAATTTCATACTTTATATGTTTCATGTAAGGTATGAACGAGTCATATCACTTTGAGGGGAAGGTAGTCTGCACTTTTTCAAATGAAATTATCGTATTAGAAATCATGAAATACATAAAGGTATGTTTTTAAAAAAATTACAGTATCATAGAGAAAATATAAAAATATTATATATCATATATAAATATATTTCCATTATAATGTCCACCATGATAGGTGGTAGGTGAAAATTAAACAATAATCATTTCATGAGGCAGTAGTTCACCGTACAGAGAAACATTATGTTCTTATCCAATAGATGGAGGTGTGTGTAAGTGTAGTATGAATACTTCTCATAAAAACCATATAATATTGAAGAAATTTTTTTTGTTTTCAATTAATGGAATAAAGAGATTTTAGGGGGTTGGAGAAGGAAATTAAATGAAAGAAACATTTGACAATACAATACCTCAAATTGGGTAAATCTTTTTAATTTAAGATAAAATGCCTTCTAGAATTGCATTCTCCCAAAGGAAAGGATTCTAGGAGGAATACAGGGATGTTGGGAGCTTATTTGGGAATATTTGGGAAGATCCAGGGAGGATTTAGAGGTGTAATTAAGGTTTATAGGTGGTGTCCTTTTATTGGAGGGAGGAGGAGTACTTTAGGACAGTTTGAAAGATTATTTTAATGTAAACAAAATTTATATTTTAAAAACATCCAAAAATCATTTAATTATTATATAAGATTAGTATTTTTCTATATCATCTTATCCAATATTTTTTGAAATGTTTTGGTTTCAAATTTAACCTTATCATTTAGATTTAACCCTTTGTTAACTTATTTGACTCTTACCAAGTCTTATTGTATATTCATACAATATGCTTAATATATATACTATAAAATGTCAATATAACCTCAATTAGTTTATTAATGACATTTTCAACATTATAAAAGTCATTTGGCCGAATTTTATGTTTTTATGACTATTATATCATTTAATAAATTAGAATGTATTTTAAAAACTTATTTTAAAATTTATAAACTATTCACATCATGACTTAAAAAATCCATAATAACCTGACTATTTCGAACAACCATAATTATTTAAAATATCTCAAGTCATACGCCTCCCTAAAATTCGGTAAGGGAATAAAATGTTTCAATATAAATTAATTTTAATTTTTATAATCTCATTTATTTAAAACATTCTATAATAAGTTACTCGCTAAATCAAGATTTTTTCATAAGTAAATTTATTTATTTAAAGTCTAAAAAATCTAAATAAAATACCTTGATTTATGAAATTATTTAGATTTATAATGACTAATTATAGTCGAAGATATCACTTATATAACCACATATAATTTTCATAGTAAAAGATATATGTTTATGATATATTTTCATTAATGTTAATTTAAAAGTAATTAAATGTAATTTTCACACACATGTGGCTCCATGGGGTCCTAAAATCGTCCCAAGGATACCCATGGTCAGACATATCTCATCCAATAGGATTACGACAAGATTTAGGGTAGTTTTATATTATTATTATATTATTTTTAGCCTTATTTACCAGATTTACCCTTTAACCATAGTGAATTATATATTTACTAAAGTTACTATTCATATTGTATAAAAATAAAAGATATATATTTATACAATTATGAACTCCTAATTCCCAATATGGAATCCATTCTAGAAAATTCAAAACCAACTTGTGCCCGAAATTAATTTAAAATTAATTCCCGTTGTCAGATCCATAAACCACGTTTTTGAGAAGAAATAACTATCAATAGATTGACTTGTGTTTATATATAATTTTAATTTAAAATTACTTAAAATGACCAACATTGGATTAAATGATAAAAAAATAATTCATTTAACATTAAAAACAATTAATTTTACAATCTAACTGTATAAATAAATTAGATTGAAAGGAAGTTTTGAATTAAAATATAGTATTTTTTAATATTCATTTTAAAATGAACGTTATCAGAAAAATACCGAAATTTCATCCAAAGTAAATTTTTATTTCCTATTTATAAAGAATAATTTTATGTTTTCAAATAGAAAATATAAAATTGCGAAAAACTAGATTTAAAAAGGGTTCTCCATCAAAAGGTGGTAAATCTACCATTTAAAGAATACTAAAGTATTTCTTGCATAAAATCAGATTCATTATTATTTTAAGCCTCTAAATTTTCTTGGATAAATTTGAAAATATCTAAGAAACATGTTTAATAATAATGTATTAGTTATGTTCATTCCCGTCAATACAACAATTATGTGTTAACAACTATTTAAAATAATAATAATATTTTTTTATTTTTCATTACAAATCAATGTTGTGTGAAACGTAAGATTTCATGGAATCCTGTTGTTGTGTGTTGAGTATTCTATTAGAAAAAGTGTCCTATTTAACATCAAATTAATTTCTTATTCATAAATTTTAATAGAAATGATAAAAGTATTATAATATAAATACCTGGTTTGTTACATCCTTCCACACTTTTGGAAATTGAATCCTTGTAATTTTAAAATTCGGATTGAAAACTTCATTGAAAATCCCATATCAGAATGAAAGTCAATAAAACAATAACGTTAAAATAAATAACTATAACTACAAAGGTAAGGCTGGATAACACATACTGGTGTTCCATGTAGGAAAACATGGATATAGAAGAGAAAAAACCTTCATGTTCGGATGGAGTGTGATTGAAAAAATGATCAAGAGAAAATTAACTACTAGAAAACCTCAATCATCAGAAAAGATACATAGTATTTGATTACCAAGTAGGAAGAGTAAATGGAGAAAGTTTTTTTATGTTCCATTTTATAATGTTGAGGAATTTATTTATAATATTGACTAAGAATAGAAACAAATATACTTAATTTTCTAGTATAGTTTCATCCTTTAATAAATTTCTACTACAGACTCATATTTTCCTCAAACGATGAGTTTTCAAGATGACTTGGTCACACATGAAGAACTATAATCCACTTCTATAGAATCACATAATCCAAAACAATGAACAATAAAAATTTCCCATATCTTTAGACATTAACCAAAACAGAAATGTTTATTACAATATCAGATAATCACCAAAAAGGATAATTATTTATAAAATTAATTACTAATCTTAATCTACGAATTCCACAAAAAATACACAATGTTCAAAAAAGATCATTTGATATACAAATTTACTCAAAATTATTCTATATAATCCAATATTAGATTGAAACCCAAATCTCCGATGAATTTGATCACATAGTCTTCCACAATAAATCTTAATATTTATATCCAAATGAAATCGACAACTCTTAAAGTATCATACTTAAAATTAATATTTCTAATCACAAATTCTCAAACATAGGATAATCATATCCATAAATAACCCAAATTTCTATAAGTCCACAATAAAAATATAGTTTTTTCCAAAATAAAATTCCACCACTACTCCTCAAAATAAATCCCATTGGGTTCTTTTTTCCATAGACATAATGTTTCCCAAAAGACAAAATGTTTTCCAAAATAACCATTATCAAATTATCCCCAAATCATTTTCCTATACTAAGGATATCCATTAGACAAAACATAAGATCCCAAAATCAACTGATTTTTGATCGATAAAATCATTTAACAAAAAAGAATAAGTCATTCTAACTAGGGACTTCATGTATTCTAGTGGTCGGTGATAAATCATAGTCGCACTTTGGATGCTGGTTCGATTCCCCTATCTTTTCCGATGAGATGGGTTGCCACATGGTCTACATGTTTTCCTTTTTTAAAAAGTTTTTTTATAACATTCCAAAAAACGAGATAAATTCCTCAAAAATAACCATAACATATTTTAACCTCAAATGTTATCTGATACCCCTAAAATTAATAACATGTAATTGTATCAAATTCAAAGATCATATAATCCCAAATGGTATAGTATAACTATATCCACCAAATAAAAGATAATTCTTCCTCAAATAGATTTTTCACATAACAAACTTCAGGGTTACACATACCAGAGAAAAGTATTCCAATGTAATCCCATGAACAAAGTCTTTTAAATATTTCATCACAAATATATATAGCATAACTCTAGAAATTTCTAAAATATAGACATTTTATTCATCCAGAACTCTCCATGATCCATTAATTTTATTTAAAATTATTTCGTAATAATTATTTTATAAACAAAATCATGAATCAAATTATAAGATTTAATAATATCAAAACATCAGCTAATAAATAATCCATACCATTCCTATTTCATTTCTAGATTCCTTATCCTTAATTGGAATGGAATTGGGAATTGTTAAACATATATTTGTATGCTACTTCTGATCTCATTCCTGAACCTTCTTCATAGGACATATATTTGTGTAATGACCATGTACACCATATTTAAAACATTCAATTGATTCCTTGGAAATAACTTCTTTTCCTTTTCTGGAGTAAACTGAACGCTTCCTTTTTCCATAGATGAATATTGCATTATAAACTTTAGTACCACATCTATAACATCTTCCTATCCCTTTGAAGCATTTTCCTAAGTGTTTCTTTCCACATCCTTGAAACATAGGTTTTTTAATATACTTACCATTATGATTATTACCTGAACTTCCATAGGGATTTGTTTCTCTCATCTAGGATGCCTTAGAAAAATCATTGTGGTTCAAGTGGTCATTAATGACTCCAGATAGTTGGTTAATAATAAACACAAGACTTCTCATCCTATCTCCCATTTCATTCATTTACATACTCAATAAACCACCACAATTTCCCTCATATCCATTGTTACTTTGGTGCTTGGTATATCCATCCATTTACTAAAACCAAAAAGATCAGTGTGAGTATATCAGTAAAATCATCATATAATATCTTATGAAGAGGGTAAAAACTAAGATATACATATTCATGTTATCTTACACTCATTCAAGATATCTAAAATAACTGTGACTATTTTTAATATGCTAATCCTTATAGTTATGTCCCTTATGCTTAAATACCACCCTATCCTTTGAAGTTATCTAAACCAACCTCTGATACATACTGTAAGGCCATGAACATAAACATTACATAATCCTGAAATATGTTAATAATTCACATTGAGGATCTTCTTTGGTCTAGAGATTTAGAGAATTAGGTCATAACATAAACATAACTACATGAATATTATAAGAAGACACTTTCAATATAACTAATTTTTTCACAACAATAAAACTCATTAAATAAAACAAGAATTATTTTCATGGCATAAATCTTCTTGAATTCTTCATTTCTCTTAAACATCCTTATACACTGTGAAAATAATTTCAAAAACATGGGATGAGCATAAAAAAGGCTCAGTAAGGGTTATAAAATAAGGAAATAAAATATGTGTACATCAATTCATAAAAATCAATGAAATCATACTTTTCACTTATATAACATAATATCTTTAACATACCTTCTGAAATAACAAGATTTGTGAATAACACATAGAAATCGAAAATCATAAATGTAACTTGTGGCATCCATAACATACTTACATTGTATATTTCATAGCTACATATGAAGATACAATTGGAATACTCATCATAGTATATTTCATAAATCTATTTGGAGAAACATTAAAGTTTACCTCTGTCACGTTACCCAATGCATTGAAGAGATATCTCAGTCTCACAAACCCTCGGTTTATCATGGAACCACCCATATATGTAAAAACTTCGCATGAACCATAAAATATTAATAACACATAAAACAAACATAAAGGAAAGATAACATTTCCACACTGCAATAACAATATATCATTTCAAGATATTGACGTAATAAATGATTTAAAAAAACCATTTTTAATACCAAAATATGTAAAATGGGTATATGGTATTTATTTTCATTTTTAAAACATTACGACTTCTTAAGGAAGCCAAAATAAAATAATACTCATGGCTACAGAAAGTTCATTGTCCCTACATATGTTAAAAAGAAATATTCCATTTATCATTTAGTAAAATGCTTCATGGAGAAAATATTACATTTGAATGAAATTAAAATTCAAAGGGGTTTATACATAATATAAAAGGAAGTCATGTTTAAATAAAAATATTCCTTAATGAAAGTAAATTAATACAAATTCCCTTATGAAATTTCAGAACCATACCATAATTAATTCAAAATTCAGAAAAAAATAGTTGATGGGAGAGAAAATAGTATCTCATCACTTGGACATAAAATTTAAATAAATAAAGATATATAAGAATATATCTCATTATAACTTAACGTAAATTCAAATTCATAACATAAAATAAATATTTTACTAAAAGAGGAGGATGAAAGGTTCCATTATTTTGAGTCTGACTTGTCACATATGTTGCTTATTCATCCAGAATAATAAACATAAGATAATTTATACCTGCTTCAAAATCTTTTTCATGTTTATTATTATTTTTATATAACTTATTATGATGTTATAAAAATTACATAATTATTTAAGTTAAAATTGGTCATTCTTTCAATATTTGGTACTTGAGTCAAAAATGAACTTCCAATAATTAAAAATTGTCCTTGAGGTAAAAATTACATTATCTGCAGAATATTATTCATATATATCATGTATATCCAGTATATATGTATTTATAATATTCCATAACATTTGGATACAATAAATGAACTGCACCGTTCATGGAGACAGTATGTCGTGCGTATACATGAACACTACATTCACTTCTATTTCATATTTAATGGAATGAAAAATTAAAGATACATAGGTATATAATAATTCGAGTATAATATCATATGATATATACATTACATAATTTTATTAATTCCGTACATTATATGTTCCATGTATGGTATAAACGAGTCATATCACTTTGAGGGGGCAGTAGTACGCACATCCTCAAATGAAATTATCATATTGACACATCATGAATAGAATAAAGGTATTTTTGTAAATAAAAATTACAATTTCAAGGGGGAAATATAAACATAATATATATCATTTATAAATGCAGGGCTATCATAATGTCCACCATGAGAGGTGGTAGGGGAAAATCGAACAATCATCATTTCGTGCGGCAGTGGTTCGCCGTACACATAAACATGTTCGTATCCATTAGATGTAGGTATGTGTATGTGTATTTATATTCCATCTCATAAAAACATACTAATATATTTAATATACTGTGTTTTTTATAAATGAATGTAACAAATAGAGTTTAGTGGGTTGGATAAGGAAAATAAATGACAGTTTCTTGAGAGAATACATTACCTCAAATCGGGTAGCTCCTTTTGATTTAAGCTAAAAGGCCTTCTTGAATTGCCTTCTTCCCATGGTAAGGATCTTAATAGGAAGACATAGATGTTGGGAGATTATTTGGATGGATCTTAGATGAGCTAAGGGGGCTTGAGTGGTGTGTGTAAGGGTTAGAGGTGGTGGGCTTTTATGAGAGTGTGGAGCGGCACATAACAAAAGTTTGAAATATTATTTTAGTATAAACCGAATTTTAATTTTAAAAAGGTACAAAAGTAATTTAATTTGAATATAAGATGACAATTGTTCAAAATACTCTCGAAAAATAGTTTTTAGTCAGTTTTGGGTATCAAATTTAACCTTATCATTTAGCTTTAGCCCTTAGTTAATTTATTTGACTCTTACCATGTCTTATTGTATATTCATACTATATGGTTAATGTTTTTAATATAAATACCGATGGAACCTCAAGGGGTTCATTAATTACATTTTCCACTTTATATAAGTAATATGGCTGAATATTAGATTTTTAGAACTATTATATCTTTAATAAAATGGTATTTGTTTTAAAAACTCATTTATGTAAATTTATATACTATTCATATAATAAATATTAAAAAATCCATAGTAACTTGATTCTTTAGAACAACGTTAATTAATTAAAATTTAAAAATTCTTAATCATCCCTAAATTTCGTGGATGTCATTAAAAGTACCAAATTAAATTTATTTTAATTTTTATAATCTAATTTATTAAAAATATTCATTAATAAGGTAATCACTACATCATCATTGTGTCATAAATAAATTTATTTATTTGATATATAAAAATTATA
The DNA here is from genome assembly GCA_963277665.1 of Viscum album. NCBI lineage: Eukaryota > Viridiplantae > Streptophyta > Magnoliopsida > Santalales > Viscaceae > Viscum > Viscum album. The sequence goes on from OY728137.1 coordinate 369,172,870, forward strand.
AATAAAATACAATGATATAAGAATTATTTTTATATTTATTATGACTATTTATAGTGGAAGATATCACTTATATAACCCCATTTAAAATTATTTTATCAAAAGATATATGTTTATGTTATATTTTCCTTAACTTTAAATTAAAAGTAATTAAATGTTATTTTCACACACAAGTGGGTCAATGGGGTCCTAAAATCAACCCAAGTGTGACCATGGTCGAATATATTTCATCAAATTTGTGTATGACATGATTTATTGTAGTTTTATATTATTTTAATACTATTGTTTACCCTTATTTACCATATTTAACCTTTGACCATGGTAAATAAAATAATTACTAAAGTAAGTATTCATAATGTTTAAAAATAAAAGATAACTATTTACACAATTTGAACCTACTTATTCCAAATATGAAATCCATTTTACCAATTTCAAAACACATTTGTGGTAGAAATTATTTTAAAATTAATCCCCATTGTCAAAACTAAAAAGGGGGGTTTTATGAAATAACAACTATAAAAAGATTAATACGTGTTTATGTCCAATTTAAAAGTAAAATTACTTATAATGACAAACATTATATTAAATGATAAAAAATATAGTCTAATAAAATTTTAAAACTAATTAAAAGTAAAATTTAACTATATAAATAGATTAAATTAAAAGGCAGATTTGAATTAAAATGCAGTACTTTTCACTATTCATTAAAAAATGAATTTTATCAGAAAAGTACAAAAATTTAATCAAAAGTAAATTATGATGGGAATTTTATAAAGAAGAATTTGTTTTTCTCAAATTAAACATATTAATGTGACAGAAACATTATTTAAAAAGGGTTATCCATTAAAAGGCGGTAAATTGACCTTTTAATGAATATTAAAGTATTTTATGCTCGAAATTAGATTCCTTCCTATTTTATGCCTCTAAAATTTATTGGATAAATTTAAAATAATTTAATAAATATTTTTAGTCATAATTATTATTTGTATGTTCATTCTCGGTAATACAAAGACTATGCGTTAACTACCATTTAAAATAATAATATTAATTTTCTCGTTTTAAATACCACTGAATGTTGTGTGCAATGTAAGAATTCAAGGAAACCTATTATTTCATGTTGAGTATGCTATCAGAAAAGTATCCTATAAAACATAAAATTAATATATTATTCATAAATATTAATAGAAATGAACGATGTATTGTTATGTAAATTTGTTTATTGTTACAATATTAGTATATAAGTACAATACATATACTATGGTTTATTTTTGATTGAGGAATATAGAATATCTTTTATTGATTTTAGTTTTTCTAAACAATGATGAAAACGAGAAAAACCTAAATTTGGTTACTATTCAATGTTATCATGGTGTTGATTTTGAAAAGTTTGATTTTAAATCTTTTTCTAGAAAAAAAGGTATTAATAAAAAATTATCAATTCCTATAACACCTCAATAAAAGTTCTTAGTGAAATCAATAAATAAAATAATACAATAAATTACTAGATACTAAGATTTTGAAAACTGAAATGTTGAACATTTTTGGTCAATTATTTATTACTTTATTATATACTATAAATCATGCTTTATATCTACCTTTTCATAATAAAAAACTTTATGATTTATTGAAAGGAAGCAATAAAAAAGTGTCTTAATTCAGTTTCATGAGATTAAAGTATTAAATATAAATAAAAATATCCAATTTATGTAAAAATAATTCAAGAACATATAAGGGAATATTTATTAAAAATTCAATGACTAGTATTTCTTATCAGGATTTTAAAAAATGAATATACATTACTGATGAAATGTTGTATGTTATGTTTGATGGAATATATCATATTGTTTTTTATCTTCAATATGCATTGAATATTTTATATTCATCTAAAAATGTATTTTTGTTCATTTATGGAAAATTATTCATACATAGAGTGATTGGTGGAATTATTTTTAAATGCTATTCCCTTCGAAAAATATGGATCCTATTATTAAAGACATCTATTTACTTATCCAATAATTAAATACATCATAATCAATCCTCCCATTTATAATATCATTAGGAAATTAGATGAACTGGAAAAAACTAACAGTTCATTAAAAAAGGTATGTGAATGTTGTGCATTCTTATCACAATTTGAACCTAAAACACATATTGAGACTTTAGGTGGTGATGTTTATATAATGTAAATATAAGGTGAAATATATACATATGAATAGAAAATTGTTTGGAATTCATTAGAAAACCCTAATGTTGTCATTGTAATTATAGTCAACTTGGTTTTCCAAAATAAATATGATTAAAATGGAATTATTAATAGAAATAAATAAATAACATTTTAAGGGTTATATTCAGTAATTAGACATTGATTGTAATGATTCATATAAATATGTAGTGTGAGTTTAATATATATGAATACTTATAGTATTTATAGAATGTATAAATTTTTCTTATTTATAAAATGGTTTTGAACTATGGTATTCCTAATTGATACATTCAAGTTGATTTTTTATATACAAACCACCTATTTTTGAAAATAACAATTTCTGTAAGATATATTTAAACTTACTAAGGAAGTATAATCACTTAGAAAATCTAGATGATCCTATTATTATTTACCTAATATATTTTTTTACTTCATAAGTGTTTTCATTAAGCGAGAATATGGTGAAAATCTTTTTATAATGAAATTTTTAAACATACCAACTTTGTCACAATTTATGTTGAATAAATTATCATTATATCAACCGAAAAAACATTATGATTTTTAGATGTTATGAATTTGTGTTTGAAATTAGCATGATGTGTGAAAAATGATTTATCCTTGGTTTTAAAATTTCACAAAAAACATAAGCCTCGTTTTTATTTCATAAAATATACATTTAATATTTACTCAAACATTTTTGTGTTCATAATTCGTTGAATATAATTGCTTTTATAAAAAAATATAAAAATCATGATCATGATTAGTTTGGGAAGATGCTCAATTAAAACATATTTTTTGAAATGAATGGATGTTTACATTACCTCAAATATTTTCAACAATATTTTTTATTGTTTTGAAGATTGATTTAAATCAAATCTGAATAAATCCCATAACAAACATGAGAAATCAAATTTTCATTTTACTAATGGAATAAATGATATTAATAAATTTTATTCTTCTAGAATATGTTTTAACAGATAATATTTTTAGATAATTAATTTAATGGATGTTAAATAGATAGAAATACGATATCTAGAAATTTTCACTTTTTAAGAGAATCCTTAGTATCTTTTCCTTTTAGGATAAAATTCATGGTATTAATTTGTAATGCTCATGATGAATATAAATTACATAGAAGATGTTGTTCCCATGTGTTGGGGATAAAAATAAAACTCAATTACTTAGGTATTTATTTCAATGAGACAAAAATCTAATGTGATAAAAATAGAGAAGTGAATTTTTCTAGGAGACTAGAACACCACTAACATCAAAATAAAATATATAAAAGAAATAATTTCCACTAGGATAATAAAAAGTATATATTATTTCTCAATTCATAAGAAATCAAAAAAAATTCTTGTATTTTTATTAAAACTATTCATTCTAATATATATGAATTGTTTTAATATAATCTACCTATGATGAATATAACATTATTATTAACTTATATATTATTTTAGATATCTCATCACAACTAAAAACACGTCAATAATGTGGGAGGAAATTTTATATATATCCTGATTTTAATGTTTTTAACTTTTTTTATTTAATATTAAAAATACTTGGATACATACTTTATAAGGTAATACACTTCATAATATAATCATAATTTTGTGAATTCGACGTTTCATCAAAACAACATGGTTACCCACTAAATATCTATGTATCGATGTAAACAAAACAATAGAAAAACATTTTATGCTAAAATATTACATAAGTTCTCTAAAAGGTAAACATTATATATATGTAACCTTCTGAAGAATAATCAATTAAATATTTTTTATTGTATTTAATGATGTTTTGGAATGAATTTTATACAGTTTCTATAATATTTATAAAAAATAAATTATGATAATCAAAAGATCAAAATAATTTTTTTAAAATAATTTTGAAATCATTTCATTTAAGATATAATTATTTTAATCGTATTTTCGATAATTGAAATAGTTATTATATCTTTATCAAAAATAGAATTTCTGGTTTAGTTTTTTTCTTGAATATATATTTTTTAAGAGAAATATCCACATTGTTCCTTGTATATCAAATTGAAATTAGGGTTTATATAGATGCTGAGTTTTCCTAATAATCATTCATGAAAACTTATAGATGTTTTTTATTCAAGAAATTATTAAGGAAATAGCTATTGTAAAGATATGGTTTAATATATATAAATCTATATATAAATCACAAAATTCATTAAAATTTAGTGATAGTCTATGTGGTACTAAATACGATTGTATTTCAAATAATCCTTGAATCATATAATATTTTATATTAGAAATGCATTTAATAAGGTAGAAGGCATTTTGAATGTTTATTTATCTATTTTTTTAAACAAAAACTTATAATTATCGAGAAGTTGGATGAGATAGATATATTTTATCGAGAGGTTGAAGCTATATTTTAATAACTATTATTGTAGATGGTTCCTGGTTAAGTACTCATGAAACAAATATGTATTTTCAATCATTGAAAATGAACATTATATGAATCATATTTCAATATACATATGAATTTTTTGTTGCATTCATAGTATCTTAATCCTATAGAAAGAGGAATAAGAAACTATAAAAGAATTTTATTTTCAATTCCTTTGTTTTTTATCCAATATAATAATTTATAATCTTATTATGTTTTTCTAGAATTATTTAGTAGCTCTTCATACTAGAATAGTGAAGCTAATTTTTTTTAAATAAAATTTTTTTGAACCATGTACAAGTTGTGTTTATTTGGGATAAAAAATATAATTAATAATGCTGCTCTAGTATGAAACAAATAATATTCTTTTAAATATGAAAATATCCTAGAAATGAGATTGTTTTATATTCCATCTAATAATAATTTTATAGAGAATACATCAAATGTATCATCAGCTAAAGAGATTAATTATATAAAGAAGAAAGTACATAAAGAAATGAAGGTTGTATAAACAAATAATAAATCCCCTAAGATTCATTTTATGATATATAAGGTTATATCAGATAAAGACTGTATATATTTGATGAAATATAAGAATGATATGAGGGATAATATTTTTTTGTTCCTGATGTTGAATGTGATAATTATTTAATAGAACAATTCATTTAAAAAAAAATAAGGAATATTGGAATAGAATAATGGATTATTATAATTAAAAAATCCAATGTTGGACAAGATTTCCTTGTGGAATTTGATATTATAAAACTTGATATAGAAAAATATCATGATAAGAATATCAAAGATGTTTCTGAACCAATTTCAAAAGGAAATAGGAAAATATGTTTCATAGTATGTGTAACACAACAAGGTTATAAAATTAAATTGAAATACATGAAATATTGTTTTAATAAAATAGTTATAATTAGAAATAAGCATAATTTTCATACATTAATGTTTTCAATTTCAAAAAGGTTCATCAACGGTTGTGATCTGTAAGTTATTTTGAGAATAATAGAACCAACTTGATTTTTGGTGAATAATAACATACCATTATGAATAATAATATGACCATATTGAATAGTGAATTTTATTATTATTTTATTTTCCCATGGATTTTAGATAATGGCAAATTGATTAATTTTTCAAGGTGATAAAAATGACTTATTGATTAAAAATTGTTATCTTTGAATAAATTATAATTTTACTTAAAAATTAAAAAATAATATTTAGAAAATTATTTTCAAAAAATAAGGGTCATTTTTGAAATAGACACATCAATAAATGTTTAGGGTGAATTTTTGGGATTTTTCTAAAATTCTTGAATTTTGAGGAATAATAAAATATGATAAATGATAAATACATGTTTAAATCCATCATACTTGATTCAAGGATGATTTAAGCCCAATTTTTTCAAACTCACATTTCATTTTTACTATTTTGGTTCAAATGAATCAAAACTATTCATTGTTTATAGAAACAATATTAAAATAATTATAAAAATAATGTAAAATCCCTCGTCTCCTCCAATATAAACACCACCCTCATTCCCCTCTTCCTCCCACGCCTCTCAAGCCTTGATCATTTCCTATGTTCTACCCAATACTCCTCCTAATAGCCTTAAACATTTCTGAGACCTTCTAGTCTTTCCAAAAATCCAAAACCAAGGGCATTAAGAAGGATCTCTAGGAGAAGAGATCAAATGGTTAACCACCTATTTTGTTTTCTTTATGTTCTTTTCATTTTCTTTTTAGTTCTTCTTAATTCCACATCTCCCCTTATAAAAAAGGAATATATGATCCAATATCATAAATATTGTTTATTTCATCATGTTTATGGAATATTCAACATTATACTTCTTCTCCTCTCCCATGTATTCAATATATTAAAACATTGTCTATGATGTGTCAATTTACCGACATTGTGGATGATCTGATTTCAATTTATTTTATATCCTCCAAGACTAGTCTTGAAACCAATTTCATTATTGATCCATATTATAATTTTTTTATTATATCTTATATAAGGTTCTTGAATCATTTTTTACACATGATAGTAAATAATAAATCAAAATTAGTTCATTACGATCGAAGAATCGCCAAAATGACCTAAACAAATATAAATAATATTTTAACATATGTATAATCCTAATGTAAAAAATTAAAAATGGTAAATTTTATAATTTAAGTTTCTATAAATTTTTAAAAACCTTTACATTCCTATTATGTAGTTTCACTTCCAATGGACAAAAATATCCATCACGAACCGTTCATGGAAACCTTGTGAAGAGTGCACAAAAAAACAATGGAATTAACAAAATGTTATTAATGAATGGGTGGAATGATGTTATAATATTAACATTAATGGTTCTATAATCAATAATATGTTTATGTATAACATTAATAACACTATTTTAACCTTCATATATGAGGTTTAAACATGTTTGAGGGAAGTCGAACCCAAGGTAAGGGATCCTATCTTCCTCACATTTAATCAATAATTTCCCCTATGCTATGCTCTATAATTTTCATTTCCTAATTATGCTGTTTGTTTTGGAACCTTATCCACAAAACCCTTATGATTTATTCAATATGATAGACCCCTTTCTCTCTCATCAATCCATCCCATGTACACCAGATACCATGCCAAAATGTTTTAAGTGAATTCTAAACCTATTTTTCATTCTTTGGGTCAAGCTTTAACTCAAATGATTTTTATCATGATAAGAGGATTTGTGAAATTTATTTTGGTTATCTTATGTTTTATTTACATTATATTTACATATTTCATTCATTTAATCAATTATATTTTCAATGTTATGGTATTTGTAAAGGACGTTCTGATTAAATTTTTTTAGATGTCTCCTTTAGGAAATCCAAAGTGATTGATCTTTTTTTATGACATGAGTGTTCTATTATGATATAATTATTTTTTAATAATAGAGTGTCTCCATTATATGATTTATATTTTTTTAATAATAATTTTTTATTATTTCATGGGTGAAATTATTATGTTCTAAGAGTGATTTTTATGAAAAAAAAATATTTTGAAATGTGAATGTGTTTTTCTCAAGGGTGAAGATGAATTAAAAAGTGTTTTATTAATTATATGTTAGTTGGAAATTATTTATGTTGGGTTGAACCCCATTATTGATCAAAATATATTGGGTTGAGTCCATTATATATCAATATATGTTGGGTTGATCCCATTATAGCTCAAGATATGACGGGTGAGCCCCATTATAGCTCTCCAATGCATTGGGTACTCTGATGATGGAAGTTGACCAAAATGGTATTCCATGTGTAAGGGTGAATGTAAGGGTGATATGGTAAATATGTCCCATATCAAGTACATGATGTTTCAATTCTTATGAGTTTTTATGATAATGTGTTTTATTGGTTTTTATGTTATCACTTGACTAACATTTTCTTTCTACATATCCCTTACTATGTTTTATACACATCCCATGTTTTTAATTTTTTTCGCAAGATATAAGGATGGGTAAGAGAAATAAGGGAGTCGTGATATTTTATATGGAGTGTTGTCAATGAAATTATGTTTTAAATTTTAGTCTTTTATATTTTGAAAAAAATGGATAGTGTTTTTAGTAGTATCCTCCTTTTATGAATGTGGTAAGTTATCTATGTAATATATACTAATTCTCTAAAACTATAAACTCGAAAATATCCTCAACTGGTAATAATGTATGTTCTGGACTAAAATTAGAGATCATGTAACGTTTTATGGTTGAGTCCTTATAGATGTTATCATAGGATGGTTTAGATAACATTAGGGGTAGGATAATGTAAATAGAATACCATAAATGATTTTTTCTCTAAAGTTAAATTGAAATGTTATAGAATTTAAAGATTGTGATGTTGGTACATCTAAGATATGTTTTTTATAATGGTTTTCCTCAGAAGAAATAGGGATGCTAATGTTGGAAGCTACCAATAGGCAGATGGCTATATGTATCTGTTTCCCAGAATAGTGTGAACCAGAACAGAGCAGTTTGTAATAGAAATGGCTTAGTAGACTCAAGAAATAAATTATTGTGGTATCCATGATAAAGGGGAACATGATCTACCATGAAGAAACACGTATTTTTTGGATTATTTTTTGAGGTCGCATCCGCCACCATCCAGGGGAACCAAAGATCCAGTGATAGTCGAAGGATGGATCAACACTCTATATAAGATATTTGATGTAATAGGTTGTTCGAGGTGTCAAAAGGTATTACTTTCCATTTACAATTTGGAATATGAATCCTATCAATAATGGGCTCTAGTTTATAATAAGAAAGAAAGAGATGTTCTGGATAGTCTATAATGGGTTGATTTTAAGAGTCTTTTTCTGGAAAAATATTTTCCTAAATGTATTCGACTCGGAATGGAGAAATAATTTTTAGAACTGAAGTAGAGAGATGATGAATTTTTGGTTGTGTATGAGTCAAATTTTACAAAAAAAAGCTAGTTACGTACCATATTTTAATAGGGTTTTTAATAGTTACATTAATAGATTTTACTCTGCTTTAGAACCATCTTTATGAAGATATTTGGATTCACAAGAGTTTAAAAGCTATTTGAAAGTTGTTTGTTATGATGAAAATATTGAGATAGAGTTCTCATACATGTATTTTCCTCGTGATGAAAAGAATAAGAAGTGGCTAGGTTGGCAGTCATTAGAGAAGAATTCATCAAAGAAATATAGAGGTGAGAAAATAAATTTACCTTCTTATGAAAAGTGTAGTAAAATGAATCTTAGTGAATGTCTTGTAAATATTGGGAAATTCTACCAACGTGAAAATATTGGACACATGTCTCGTGAGTGCATGGAAAATGATCTGAAAGTTAATGGGAAGACAATTGTGGGATGATATAATTATATGAAATTGGGTAATTTTTCTAATGTTTGTCCGAATCTAGTCACTCAGGTAAGGACTCAGTAATATTGGAAGAATAAGGGTGTGGTAAAATCCATTAAACCAATTCATAGGATGATGAGCTATCAAATGGGGAGGTATCAGGTACATTTCTTGTTTTTAAAGAATTTTAAAATCTTTTGTTTTATTCGGGGTCTATAAATTCATCCATTTCAAAGAAGTTTTCGAAAAAATTTGGAATTCCACCACATGAAATGAAACCAAAACTCATGGTAAAAACACATGGAGAAAATATTAGAGGGAAAAGAAATTATTGGAATCTACCTATCTAGGTCTATCGAAAGATTTTACCCACAAGGATTGTTGTTTTTTCCTCTTGTAGAGTTTGATGTTATCAGGGTGTGGAATGGCATTCTTTTTATCGTGATATTATATATTGCATAGAAGAAGAAGTTGATTTTAAAAAAGATTATATGTTTGTGTAAAATAATCAAATCATTTAATTGATAACATTTTTTCAATCTAAGAGACTGATAAATTATGGAAATGAAATTTAACTGGATCATATTTTTTAGATAAGGGAACTATACAGATTAAAGATGAACTATTTGTAAATAAATAACTAGAAGTCTTTCCTAATGATTCTCCTAGTTTAATTCTTGATCGAGAGGTTGATTTTACTATTTACATAGTTTCTAGTGTTAAGCCAATTTTAAACCCCCTTATAGGATAGCTCAAATAGATATTATAGAATTAAAAATCAAATTGCATGAATTATTAAATAAAGGTTTCATCAGACCTAGCACTTCACTAAGGGGTGATCTTATCTTATATGTTAAAATAATGATGTTTCAAGGAGACTTTTCGTTGATTATAGAGCCTTGAATAACATTACTGTTAAAAACAAGTACCCTTTGAATCATATCAATGATTTGTTTGATCACCTCCAGGGAGCGTAGTATTTTTCAATTGTTGACCTGAGGTCGGGGTACTATCAGTTGAATGTAAAGGATGAATACATCCCAAAGACAGTGTTTCATACTATATATGTTCATTATTAATGTGTAGTCAGGCCATTTGTGTTATCTAATTCACATTATATATTCATGTATCCTATGAATATAATATTTCATGAGTTCTTGAACATGTTTGTGGTTGTGTTTATTGATTAAATTTTGGTATATTATAGAAGTAAAGAAGAGCATGAAAAACATCTAAGGGTTTTTTTGTAAACCTTAAAAGAAAAGAAACTTTATGGAAAATTCAAAAAGTGTGATTTTTGGTTGGAACATATTTCTATTCATGGAAACATTGTAAATATATATGTAATAACTATAGATCAGTCCAAAAAATGTGTATGATGATTGGCCAAGACCTACAAATGATATAGAGACTCACAGATTTCTTGGATTAGAATGTTATAACTGATGGTTTGTTTAATCCATTGCATGGTTATCTAGAACCCTAACTATGATTACATGAAAAGGGGTTAAATCTATTTGGATAAACAAATGTGATTTTTTTTCCAGAAGTGAATAAGAGATTTGAGAATGCTTCAGTATTGGCCTTTACTTCCCGAAATGGTGATTTTGACATATATAGTTATGCTTAATTAATGGGGCTTGGTTGTTTCTCATGAAGGTTGATCAGGTAATTAATTATACATCATGTTAGTTGAAACCTCTTGAGTTAAATTATCTCAGACATGATTTGGAATTTGAATCGGTGGTTTTTTGCATTGAAAATTTGGAGGCATCATCTCTATAGAGTAAAATTTGAAATATAAACTAACCATAAAAGATTGAATTATATAAATTCTTAAAAGGAAAAAAATAAGAGAAAGAGAATATGGATGGAACTAATTAATAATTATTATTGCACAATTCATTACCATACTTGGAAAGAAAACAAAGTGGATGATTCATCGAGTTAGAAAAAAAATGCAACATTTACCATGACACCTTTGGAACGTGATCCCTAGGTAAATTATTAGATGATTTTTTGATTAGAAGTTGTTGGTGTAGAAAATAAATATGTTTTGTTTTATGTTTTAGTGGAGTTATTTTTGTTAGATAGAATTAAGAAAGTGCATAAGGAAGACCATGAGCTACAGAGAAAGGCAGAATTGTCTAAAATGGATAAGTTTCTATAATTTATCCTTGATAAAGAATGATTTTTATGATTTGGAAAACATTTATATGTGCCTTGTGTTTCTCAGTTGAATAAATAATTATTATGTGAAGCTCATAGTTTTAAATTTTCTATTCATATTGGAAGTACTAATATATATAGAGGCCTTTGGGAGATTACTGGAGGGACGGAATGAAAATGTATATAGCTGGTTTTATTGTGAAATGTTTGACTTGTATACAGGTTATAGGATATAGGAAGTTACTAAAGGGGTTGCTTCTGCCTTTCCCAACACCAAATTGGAAATGGGAGAATATATCCATGGACTTATTTTTAGAATACCAAATACTTATCTATGTAACAATGCAACTAAGGTTGTTATTGATTAAATGACAAAATCTTCATATTTTCTTTCTATTCCAGATACAATGTGGATGGATCAACTCTCTGAATTGTACCTCAAATAGATTTTCATATTATATGGAGTGCCTCTTTACATTATATCTAACTAAGAATCTAGGTTCATATATAATTTTATATGGACTAGCAGATGTCATTGGGAATAGAATTAAATTTCTGTACAACATTCCACCCTCAATCATATAGGAAGTCAGAGAAAAAAATTCAGAAATTGGGGTATATTTTTCGAGCATGTTCAATGGATTACCAGGGATGTTGGGATAGACATATTTTATTAGTTTATATTTCTTATTATAATAATTTTTATTCCAGCATATAGATGGAAACATCTGAGGAATTTTATGGGAATAGGTGTCAGACTCCATCTTTTTGGGATGAGGTCAGTGAATGAAAATTGATGGGGCTAGAATTAGAAGATTAATTGGATAAGAAAGTGAAGATGATCCATAAGCACATGAGGATAACTCAGAGCAGTCCGAAAATTTATGCAGATAATAGAAGGAAACACAAATCTTTCTAGGTATGTGACCATGTTTTATTTAAAATCCATTCATGGAAAAGTGTGATGTCTTTTAGTATGAAAGGAAAGCTATGTTCATGTTTAATTGGTCCCTTTGAAATTTGGGAGAATGTCTGACTTCTTTTATACCAATATCATTTACTCTTGGTTTATCTCATGTAAATAATTTTTTTTAATATTTTTATGTTCAGAATGTATGTGCTAGATTTATGTCATGTTTTGAGCCCAGAATTAGTTCAAATGGAAGAGAATCTCACATATGAAGAGAAACCAGTTCAACTCCATAACCATAGTAAGAAAGAATTTCTGAATAAGTTAATCCACCATGTAATGGTTTTGTGGGAAAACCACATGGTTGAAGAATCAACATGGGAATCTGAAAATGCTATGAGGGAAAAGTACCATCACTTGTTTAATAAGTAAATATAATTACCAGGACATAATTTCTAGAAGGTGGGGATAATGTAACACCTGAAGGTTTTAAATTTAAATTGAAATTCCTGAAACATTATATAATGTAGATAGTTATAATTAGCACTAAACTTAATTTTCCAACGTTAGCATTTTGAATTTCAAAAAATGTTCCTCAATGGTGGTGATCAATAAATTATTTGGAGTCTGATAGAACGAACATGATTTTATGTAAATAGTAACATAACCTTATGAATAGTAATATGATTAGAAATATTACTTTATGAATAGTAAATTTTATTCTTATTTGTCCATATCAAGGATTTATGATAATGGAAACCAGATTAATTTTTTCAGGTGTTAAAAAATGATTTATAGATTTAAAATTGTTATTCTTGATTAAATTATGATTTTATAAAAAAATTAAATTAATAATATATATATAATTACTTTCAAAAATTGGATTTCATATTTTATTTCTATAAATAGAAAAATGATTAGGGTGAAATATTTTGGATTTTTCTGCATTTTTGGAATTTTTGATGAATAGTAAAATACGATAATTTACGATAAATGCTAAATACTTGTTTTACTGCATCATAGGTGATCAGAGGTTGATGTAATCCCACTTTTTTATAACTCCCATGAAATTTTTAATATTTTTGGTAACATGAATTAACACTATTCATATTCTTGAGAAAAAATATTAAAATAATGATTAAAATATTGTAGAATCCCTCCTCTCCTCCACTATAAATAATATCCACATTCCCCACTTCCTACCACACCTCTCAATAATTTATCCTTTCCTATGTTCTTCCCAATACTTCTCCCAAGACCCTTTCCAACTTCCAAGACCTTCTGGTATCACCAACAGGCCAAAACATAGGTCCTTAAGAAGGATCTCAAGGAGAATAGATCAAATGGTAAACATCCTCTTTTGTTTTCTTTGTTTGCATTACATTTTACTTTCAATTGTAATTCTTTCCTCACATCCCCTTATCGAATATTTATGAATGAAATATTATTTACATATTATTGATTTCATCAAGTTTATATAATATTCACCAATATACTTCTTATCCTCTCCCACTTATTCAAGAAATTAAAACACCATCCGTGATGTGTCGATTTACCGACATCAGGGACAGTTTGATTTCAATTTATTTTTAATTACATAAAAATGGGCATGAAACCATTTTTATGGTGGAACCATATTTCTATTTATGTATTATATCTTATATAGGGTTCTAGAATAATTTTTTACATAGTTTATTTATTTATAAAACAAAATGTGTTCATTATAATCAAAGAATCGCCAAAATGAACTAAATGAATATAAAAAATGTGTTAACTTATGAATCATCCTCATGTGATAATTAAAAATTATAAATGGTATAATTAATGGTTCATTAGAAATATAAATACTTTCATATTCCCATTCTATAGTTTCACTTCCAATCGATAATAATATCCATCATGAACCGTTCATGGAAACTGTGTCAAGAACGCACCCGAAAATAATGGAATTAACAAAATATTATTAATTAATGGGTGGAATTATCTTATAAAATGATAATTAAATATGTTATAAACATGAATATTTTTCTAGAAAATAATAATAATACTATCTTAACCTTCATACATGAGGTTTAAATACGTTTGAGGTAAGTCGAACCCAAGGTAAGGGATCCTCTCTTTCACACTTTTATTTAGGAATCACCCATATTTTATGATCCTTAATTTTTATTTCATAATGGTGGTGTATGTTTTAAAAACGTTCCCATACTACCCTTATGGTGAATTATTGATGACATACCCCTTTATTTCCCATTAATCCCCTCATGAACACATGATACCTCGCTGAAATTTGGTATTTGAATTTTAAAACCAATTTTCATTCATTGGGTTATCCTTCAACTTCAATGATTTTTATCATGATAAGAGGATTTTTTAAATGTATTTAGGTAATATATTTTTTTATTTACATTATATATACATATTTCCATCATTTAATAAATTCTTCATTAAATTTTATGGTATTTCTAAAGGGATTTCCTCTTAAAATACTTTTATATGTCTCCTTTATGAAATCCAAAGAGATTGTTATTTTTTATGTCATGAGTGTTATATTCTGATTTCATGATGTTTTAATACTATAGTTTCTCCATTGTATGTTTTATAGTTATTTTTGAAAAAAAAATTCATTATTTCATGTGTGGAGTGTTTATGTTATAATAGTGTTTTTTAGAAAAAATGTATTTTGAAATATGAATGATTTTTAATGAAGGGTGTAAATGGGTTATGAAGTGTTTGTATTTATAATATGTTCCATGGAAATTATTTATGTTGGTTTGAGCCCCATTATAGAACATGATATATTTTTTTGGTCCCATTGTAGCTTAATATATGTTGGGTTGATCCCATTATAGGTCATGATATAACGGGTGAGCCCCACTATAGCTATCCAATTCAATAGGTACTCTGGAGATGGAAGTTGAAAAAAAGTTTATTCCATGTGTAAGGTTGAATGTAATAGTGATATGGTAAATATTTCTCATGTAAACTACATGATGTTACTATGCATATGAGTTTTAATGATTATGGGTTTTATTGGTTTTTAGGTTATCACTAGACTAATGATTTCTTTTATATCCCTTACTATTTTTTATCCCGATCCCATGTTTTTTAAATGTTTTTCATAGGATATATGTATGGGTAAGATAAATAAGGGATTTTTTATGTTTGATATGGCTTGTTTTCAATGAAATAATATTTTATGTTTTAATGTTGTATATTTTGAAAAAATTGATAAATTTTTAGCAGTATCCTATTTTTATTAATGTGGTATGTTATTCATGTAAGATATCCTAATTATTTAAGAATCTAAACCCAGATGAATATTCAATGTGTAATAATGTTTGTTCATGAATAATATACAATATTAAGTAATGTTTTGAGGCTGGTTCTCTAAATTATGCTGGAAAACAAGAAGTAAATGTTTTTTATTGGTCTATTGGAATGGAAAAAGGAATAAAGTTTAAGATTTTATTAAAAACTATTATATCAGACATTTTTATAATAGATATAAATATAAATTTTCTATAAATATAATAATTTCAAAAGAATAAAAAAGATGTTATAAAACTCCTAATATTTTAATAGAACAAAATGATACATCTCCCAATGAATCCTCGTTAACAATTTCCATTTCCTTGACTTCACAATAATAAATTTAATATTATATAATTTGTTTTTAATGAGGAGAGCCATATGATTGTGAATGGATGGAATACCCAATAAACCCATCATAAGGGAATCACTCTGAAAATGATAAAGATATAGATCTTCATGAAATGGCCTAATATAATTTTGTTGATTTATAATAACCTTTACCTCTTGAGTAAGAGAAACAATTCTACCTAGGTGTTCTTTTTTTATAAACATTATCCTTTATGTTCAATATCAATGAAAACTGAAATGAAAATGAACTACATTGAAATAATTAATCTATAGTATTGAATTAAATATAGATATAATTTCAAATATGTATTACATATGAAAATATATATAAAGAAATCATGATTTTATTAAAGATATAAATTACATGAAGGAGAATATATAGTATATTATTCTTAAAGAAGAAAATAAAATGAACATGAAAGATAAATTTGTAGTATATTTAAGAAATTTAAATAATATTTTAAAATTGATGAATCATATACACGAATATCTAAAAACCTTAAAAGGCCAAATTTCTTGAATCAAAAGAGATACAAATTCAGTTTGAAAACATGACTAATGTATAAATATTGATAGAGGATAAAATTTCTAGGATATTGAGAATTCAATTTTTTGTCTATTAAATAAAATTCTATACTTACACAACAGAGTAAGCATTTGGTAATTTTTAATAAATTATTTTAATGATATTTTCGAGAGATGGAAATATTTAGAATCAATATAAGGATTAAAATTTTAGTATTTCATCAAAAAACTCATTAATAAATAATAATATATTTCAAATTTTTATTATTTAAAAATTAAACTTTCTCAATAAATATCACCTATTTTATTTCATTTTATGAATGTTTGATATTTTTTTAATAAATAAACATATACCTCTCAAAATTCTAGTGAAGTTAGTTTTACATATCAGTATCTATTTCTATCAAAATCCATTCCATTTTACTTCTTTTTTAAAATATCAATGGGGGATAAAGGTCGAGTACACCAGATATGTGTAAGGTAGGGGTAATAAGTTTTATTTTTTTAACACTTAAATCCATATTTTTTTTGTATATTTCATTTCAAAATGGGTGATATTGATGAGGGAAAAAATATATTTTTACTCTTAATTTTAATATTCAAAATAAATTTTTATAACATTTGTGTTTAAATAATTTATTTTTCTGAGGTATAAATTCTTATAATAAGTATTATATAAATAAATAAATTATTTATACAAGATGGATTTGAGTTACATTATATGAAAAGAATAAAAATTACAGAAATGAGATAAAATATTTCATCGTACCAACATTATTTTTATTCAACAGATAGATATCTTATAAGATCACTATATAGAGAATATATCTTTAACTATATAGAAATTCCTATATTTATTCCATTATACTGTGATTTAAAATTTCTATTGGAGAAATATTTAGTTTGTCTATTAGATATACTATTAATAATCTTACTAGAAAAAACATATTATTATGAATTAAACTGATTCGATCCTTGAAACCTTTAGACAATGTGATGGCACACTAAACACAATAAAAGATAAATATGTTCTACTAGATTCATTTTTAAATTGTATTTGGAATTATGGAATTTTATTGTAGTATATTTATTATGATGATTTATATAAATAGACCCAAAAACACATGGAGAAATATAAAAATGAAATCCATTCATTAAAAAGAATACATTTTACTTGTTCCAATATATTATTGATGTGATTTCAAGTAATGTTAATTATTAGGGTTATTAACATAGATAATAATTTATTATTAAACTATTTTGAATGCTCTAGGTTTTTTTGTTGTAACTGTATTTGTTTTATTATGTTAATAGAGGGATCCCAGTGTTAGAGAAAATTATGTTTTCTAATCTTATGTAGGTGACTGTCTTCAAAGAGGAGTACATTATTATTTTATATTATGATGATCAAGGGATTAGATGTTTAGGAAGAATGAAATACTGATATGTTTTATAATCATGAATACTTATTTTCATGTTTATAAGAATCCATATCACATTAGGTGAAATTTAAGGCCTCACATATTTGATGTTACATATGTTTTGTAATATCATTTTACAAAATGTTATTTTTATATTTATCTAATAGTATATCTCTTTAGTAAAATACACTATTTCACATGTTCATTGTACTAGGATTAAAATTTTGATTATATATATAATTTTTTATTATATTTAATTTTTTAATTAAAATATAAATGGGTGTGATTTTATGATTGTTTTTAATACAATAATTCTCACCATTGTTGTATATATATCTAATATTTCAAGAAAACATGTCTATCACCGGTCAATATTTGATAAATTTCTATTTAAACTAACTGGTATGGAATTGAAGGAAAAAAGGGGATTTGTATGATTCTATCACTCTTAGAAAATAATATAAATCACTCTTTATGGTGTATAATAATAGTATTTATGGAGGTGAAGTGAGTGAATCCCTCTATGGGGGAAAACATGATGCGGTGTTGTCCATAATATTAATAAATATTGAATCTAGAAATATATATATGCCTTTAAAAATTCAATTATGAAGTATTCCAATCATATTTTTCACCAATAATCTTATCATAAAAATGAAATATATGAGAGAGGAGTGATGGATTATGTTTTTGAAAAATAAATTTGTATTAAATTGTCTGGAATTTGAATTTTACTCAATTATTTACTAGGGTGAGTTTCGGGAATATATTTCATGTTCAGTATATTTAAAATCTCCTTTATTAATATTTTTTATTTTATCCAATACTCAAATATTAATCGATATCATTTCTCACATAGTGAGGTATATATTGATTTATTCTCCATGATATCCAAAATATAATTAGTGTAATGACCGAGAAAAAATGCGCTAAAATTATTTATGGATCCATTTTCTTTCTAATAAATTTTTATTATGTTTTATAACAAAATCACATTGAATTACATTGGGCCGGAATTTTAATATTCAAATATGATATAATTATATTCAAAAATTATTTTATATTGAAGAAAGATTATTTTAATTAAATAGTATGATTAAAACTCCCATTTTAAATGTAAATGATAGAATAATTTTTATTTTTTTGTGTTATAAACTTCACTATGAAATTTCAATATCCATTTTCTATCCACTATTATTTTTTATAACTCAAATATTTTATATTTTAAAAGTAAAATTTCTCATAATTAGAGAGTTTTTATTGTTAAATAAACATCATTTTTGAATTCCAAATGTCTAAATTAAATTGGGGTGAATTTTTAGTAGTTTTTTCTAAGAAGATTCAATTTTTGGATGAATAGTGGGTTTTGATGAATAGTATTAGATGAATAATGTTTTCACGATGAATGTTATTTGATTACTATTGTTTTCTTGAGGAATAGTGAACAATATTTTATTATTATAAAACATTTTCTGTGAAATGATTTTTAGAAATCCATCAATCATTGTTGTAATCAAGGTGAAAAATGTGTTCCAATAAGATCAAAATAATTTGTTGGTGAATAGAAACATACCATTATGAATAGTATTGAATAGTAAATCAGCCAAAAAAATATAAACTTCACCCATGAATGTATAAATTTAATTTAGACATCTTAAAAGTGAATAAATGATCATCCCTTAAGTATGGGTATTTTTGTATTTCATGAATATTTTATTTTCAAAATTATGATTTATTTAATAATTTAAAATTGAAATTTATTTTCACAAAATTTAATCATAAATTATTATTTATTTTATTATGGTTATATGATAATTTTATGGGACATTTATTACTTTCGTAAGGAGTTACAAAACGAGTTATAGTTTTAAAGCCGTTTTTAATAAATAATGATTTTATTTAAAAATTAAATTTAAAATATTTAGGAAATTATTTTCATAAATGGATTTAATTTTTTAATTCAAGGCTTCGATATTAGGTTATGGGGAATTTATGAAATTTTTATAAAATATTTTGTTTTTCGGTGAATAGTAAAAATACTGTTTTCAGTTTCAGTGTGTTTAATGACATCATTAATGATGTAATCATGATGTAATAATTATGGTATACTTGTTAATAGTGAAACATTCAATTAAGTATCCCATGTGGCCAATACCATGGGAAAATACCATTGTCAAGACCATGGATTTGTAAATACCACCGATGAGGTGTCCCTTGGAAATTAATAAAATATTCCCTCACTTTTTCTATAAATACCAAGACATTTCTTCATTAAATTCATTCAGAAATCCTCATCAAGGAATCTCTAGTGTATTTACCTCTGAAGGAGTCCTAAACAGGTTCCCTCAATCCCCCCAAGGTCCCAGCATTTATTCTTTCAATGATACTCTTAATGGTAAGGGAAACATTCACCCCCCCTCTTTTAAGTCATGCCTTCCTTTATGTTAGGTTTTCTAGTTTCTATCTTATTATGATGGTTTATGTTCATATATTTCATTTTTATGTTAATTTTATGTAAAAATAATGAGATACCATTTCCACTCTCATCAAATTATTTTTCTTAATTTAATGAGAATTCGTTATGCTGCTGAATTTCTCGTAAAAGAAATCAAATCTTCTCTTTTCTTTCAAGTATCTTTCTCAGGTGGTATGACATTAAGATATCCATTCCATGATCTTATTTATTTTGTATTATGTTACCATACTTCATTATGAGTTATTTATGAGTGAGTGACTTCTATCCCCTCTCTTTTTAATGTTTTTTAAACCTTGTTATATAGCCGTTATACTATTGAAATTTTGTCTCAAAACCTATCTCTTTTTTTTCTAAAGAAATTATCTTATTTTTTATATGTGAATATTCAAAACTATTTTAGTTGTAGGTGTATTCATCAATATGTAAAAAAAGATTTATTTGGTTCTGGATTTGACCTACATAAAACCCTCATTACTTTCCAATGGGTTATAAATGACATAACGATCAATTTTTTAAGCACTTTTAAAATGTAACGATTTTGAAATGAAACCCATTTACTTTCTTATATTTGGATTATTTATGAATTGTTTGATTATGATATATGTGGCTCAAATGAAAATAAATACATATTAAGGTTGCGCCCTGAGAGTGCTCCAACTCATTGGGTAAAGAATTTAATCTCTAGAGAAGATAAGTTTCACGATACCTTGGTGAATAACCCTGTAAATTTTTCTGATACCTTTGGGATGAACCTTGGTGATATTTTCATTAATTTAAAAATTAAAAGTTTTAGACACATATACATGTTATGATTCATGTTATTTTTGTTTTGATATGCCTCTTCTTCCATTTCTCACGTCTTTATGTTTTTCATCAAGTTATTATTGATATCACAAGTAAACTGATTCCCTTGTTTACCCTTACTGGGCCTTCTACTCAGCCTTTAATTAGATGTATGTCTCCAGGTTATGGGATTTTGTAATTATACATAGGATGAACATTTAAAAGAGATTTCATTAATGGGATTTAAAATAATTTTTTATGTTTTCGTGTTTTATGTTCCCGATTACCAATATACATCAAGGATCCTTGATTTGTAAAATATAATGAAAGGTAATGTAATAAAAAGGTGGGATTCCATAGTTGGTATCAAAGGATAGTTTAGTTATTATTTGAAATTAGGCTATGAAATTTTTTTATGAACCCTATATAAAAGTTTAAATATATGAAAACTTCCTTGTCTTTTGGTGAAATATTATATAAGTGGTTTCTGAATAAATAAATCCATATATGTATACGAACAAGTGGATGTGGCTCTTGCATAGATGTACCACGGAATTAAAACTCTGACAAGGAGTTTCAAACCTAACACATGGTATTCTCGTACACAACAATGGGCATTGTTGCACTCCTGGTTTGACACAACCAGTAGATATGTTTGGTTAATCAAAATCTTTTTATGAATCATTATGAATTATTTATAGAAAATGTAATTGTTGTAAAAGAATATTATTTTATCAGAAAAGAAGTTAATTTATAATTTTATGTTCCCAATTAGTAACAAATTTATAATAAGGGAGAATGGTGAGGATGTAATTTTTTAAGGGGGAAGAATGTAACGACCCGAAAAAATGCACTACTTTTATTTATGGATCTCTTTCATTCTAATAACTTTTTATTATTTTTTACAATAAAATAATATCAAATTACTTCGGATAAAAATTTAAATTTTCAAACATGATATAATTATTATAAAAATTGTGTTATATGGAATAATGATTATTTTAATTAAATAGAAAGACTAAAACTCCCGTTTTGAATATAAATGATAAAATAATTTTTTGTGTCAAAAATTTCACAATGCAATTTCACTATTAATTTTCTATTCACTATAATTTTTTTATAACTAAGGATTTGTAAATTTTAAAAGTTAAATTTCTAAAAATTAGATAATTTTTATGGTTAAATAAACATCATCATTGAATTCCAAATGACATAATTAATCTTGGGTAAATTTTTGAAGTTTTCTAAGAAGATTCAATTTTTTGATGAATAATATTTTTGATGAATAGTATTGTATGAATAGTGTTTTATTGATGAATAATTTTTTCTTGATGAATATTATAATATATTTATTATGAAATAACTTTTTCTGTTAATGGATTTTCAAAAATCCATTATACATGGTTGTACTCTAGGTGAAAATTGTGTGTAAATAAGATCAATATGATTTTTTGTTGAATAATAACAAACCATTATGAATAGTAATGAATAGTAAATTGGACAAAAAAAATAGAAACATCACTTATGAATGTATAAATACAATTTTTTCATCTTAAAAGTGAAAAAATGATCATCACATAAGCATTGGTATTTTTTGTTGTCATAAATATTTTATATTCAATTTTATGATTAATTTAATTTTTGTAAATGGACATTTATTTTCATAAAATGTAATCATAAATTGTTAATTTATTGTGTTCCTGTTATATGATAATTTTATGTGATATTTATTAATTTCTTCTGGTTTTACATAATAAGTTATAGTTTTAAATTTTATTTTTTAATAAATAAGAGTTTTATTTAGAAAATAAATTAAAAATCATTAGAAAATTATTTTCATAAAATGGAGTTAATTTTTGAATTCAGATCTTTGATATTTGGTTAGGGTAAATTTATCATATTTTTAAAAAATGTTTTGTTTTTTTTAATAGTAAAAATAACGTTTGGAGTTTTGGTGTGTTTAATGAAATCCTTAATGATGTAATCATTATGTAATAATTATGGTATACTTTTGAATATTTAATATATGTTATGAGGTGTCCCATGTGTCCAATACCATGGGAAAATACCATGGCCAAGCCCATGGTATTTGAAATACCACTAATGGGGTGTCCATTGGAAATTAATAAAATATTCCCTCACTTTTTCTATAAATAACAATACATTCCTTCATTATTTTCATTCAAGAATACTCCTCAATGCTTCTATGGTATTTTTACCTCCCAAGAAGTTCTACAAAGGTTCCCTCAAGCCCCAAAAGGTCCAATCCTTCATGCTTTCAATGTTACTCTTCAAGGTAAGGGAACATTTCTCCCTCCTTTTTTATGTCATGACTTATTTTATGTTATGGCTTCTAGTTTCCATATAATTATGTTGGGGCATGTTCCAATATGTTATTTTATCAATTAATTTTATTTCCAAAATATTAAATACCCTTTCCACCCTCATCAACTTATTTTTCTGAATTTTAAGCGACACCGTTAGGCTGCCGAATTTTTGGTAAAAGAAATTGCATCTTTTCTTTTCTTTCATGTTTTATTTTCATGTGGTATAAAATTAAAATATTTAGAAAATGGTATTATTTATTTTTAATTATGTACCTATACTATATTATGAGTTATTTATGAGTTAGTGACTCTTTTCCCCTTTCTTTTTAATGTTTTCCTAAACCATGTTATATAGCCGTTATACTACCAAAATTTCTTCTCAAAACCTATCACCTCTTTCTAAATTTTTTCTCTTATTTTCTGTATTTGAATACCGAAACCTATTTTAGTTCTTTGGATATTCATAAATACATAAAAATATTTATTTGGTTTTTTATTTTACATACACAAAATTTTCATTCCTTTCCCATGGGTTATAAATGATATAACAATCTTGTTTTTAAGCACTTTTAAAACGTCATAGTTTTGAAATGAAACCCATTTATTTTTTTCACTAGGGGTTAGTTATGAAATGTTTGATTATGATATATGTGGATCAAAAATTAATGTTATGAATCCTGTTATTTTTTTATGATATGCCTCTTATTCTGTTTCTCATTTCTTTATGTTTTTCATCATGTTCTTTTTGATATCACAAGTAAACTGATTCACTTCTTTACCCTTAATGGGAATTCTGCTCACCCTTTCCTTTGATGTATGTCTCCAAGTTATGAGATGAAGTACTTTTACGTAGGACAAAATTTTCTAGAATATATTAATCCAGATCTAAAATAATGTTTTATGTTTTCATGTTTTATGTTCCTGATTTCCCAGACACTAAACTTTAAAGATCCTCTATATTTAAAATGTAATGAAATGTAATGTAATAAAAAGGCGGGATGTCCTAATATAAGTACAACTATTAAAATATTGTTTCAATGGAATAATGAGAATAAATTCCTATATCATAATAGAATATCTTTAGAAATCATATTTAATGATGGAGGAGAATTTATTCTAATAATCATTTTCTTAAGAAGAAATTGGAACAAATGAGGGTGGTATAAACAACCCTTATATTACCTTTACATTTAATTTTCAATAATTGGTATAAAATAAATTAGTACACATAAATATTGAAACGTAATGATTTTGGCCAAAATGTGTATTAAAATATCCTAGATATTATATAGCAATTCCATCATTCAGGTCCTGGAAATAAATTTAGGATACTATTTTAAGTAACTAGATAGATATGATCAATGAGAAGACTTGTAATTCTGATTATTGATATTTTAACCATGGTTAAATGGAACATTATATTGGTTTTATTATTATCTATATCTTTCTATAGATGTTTGAAGGCCATCCAAAGAGTTTGAGAATGTCCTGTGTGGTTTCGATAACTGTTTAATTTCTCTATAATGGTTGAAAACGATGTGTAATATCTTTTGTAAGAGTACCATAACATTTCCACTACCAATTTAATGGTATCCTAGATGAATCCCTATATATTTAATAGAAATATTGTAATCAATTGATATGGAATGGGAAAATGATACCTATATAAGAGTAGTAATTGGAAAATTAATCTATATAACAGTAGATTCCAAGTCAAACGTGTTACATAATCATAATGAGGAGTCTCTAAATTTAAATAATGGAATGGTTTATAGATATAATAACTATTTAATGGTAGTAGGAAATCATATAATTATAAAAAAATGTATATCAATTGATATATAATGGTCAACAGAATAATAATTAAGGTGAAATAATATGGTAAATGGTTTAATATGGGTAAAATGAGCATAATTAAAGGTCACCTGCATGGTGTTAGGGTAACTATTATCTATGTAAGGGACACACTAGAGTTTATGACCTATATAAGGGTGTTTAAATAATGAGGATTTATTTAAATTAATATTATGTGATATCATGAGATTAATTTTGAATAAATTGTGATGTTTATTTAGAAGATTCTTTTTTCTTGATCTTTAGTGAATTAATATCACTATAAATAATAATATGTGTGATTCAAGTCAAAAAAAAATGGGGATTTTCTACAACATGAAGATAAATCTTTAACAGTGTATAGATGAGGGAGAAGTGAACTGCACTGAAGAAATTGAGACATTGTAGTAGGTTATTTATACGAATGATGCAACCATATCATAGTGTCTTACTAGTGGGGTTATAGTGAATGTGGTGAGATTGATTCATTCATGTTAGAAAAAAAAACTCTTACATGATGTATTGATATTGTTTCGGGTGTTTCATTGCATTTATTTTTTCAAATGAATAATGTAGGAATGATAAAAATAGAATGGAACATGTTTTAGTTCAATTATGGTGGCTATATTGGGATGTTATCTATGATGAATGAAAATAATAAGGAATTATATGATGAGGAATACGCCATGGTACTCTTTAATTCACACATAAATTATTAAAAAGAATAAATTTTATATGATCAATGAAGATGATAAAGACATAAGTATTCCAAAAACGCATGGGGAATTAATTTTCAACAACTACTATGTTTTAATAAAGACTACTGTAATAAGAATTTTTGAGATGATAAGAATACAATTGTTCAACTATTATATTGACTTACTCATCCCATTTTACCCAAGATATTATGGTGAATAAAAAAATCCCACACTCTATAAACCCATATTTGATAGTTATAATACATAATTGTTGTAATTTTCAATTATTAGAAAAGGTTCAAAAAAATTAGTAGACATGGAAAACTAGAAACACACATACATTATGCATTAATAAAAAATAAAAAACATAAACACATTGTGAGAACATTATTATATATTCAATCATGTCACTAAAAATTATACATAGTCCTCTTATAGAAATATTTGGGAATGGAAAAAATAGGGGTGGGATTAGATTCTCAATAATATGTAACATAAAATTAAATCCTACATAACAAAAAAATGGAAAAGGTGATATGGACTGAAAAAATAAAAAACAAGAGGACCTAATCAATTGAAATTGAGGGATGTGTATATCCATGATAAAAAACAAAAATACATAAGGAAATAATTTTTAATATCATTTTAAAAGAATATATAATGTAAAACATCAAAACTCTTATAAAGTAATTGTTCCATGACACTTTCCTATCTTGGAATAATGAATAAAACAAAAAACATGTTTTGTCTTATAAAACATGTAGATGCATCGATGTGAAATATAATTCTATGTCTCACCAATCACTTAGTTATGTCCAATTTGTTCCACATTTCTCATCATGATCAATCACTCATTTTACTAAATAGCCTATTAATGAAAAACCATGGATCACCATATGTTTAGAAATATAAAAATAAAATAATTACATATTCAATAAAATAATTAGGATGTTTTTTAGAACATCACTTAATCTATATTGAAACTATAGGGTAAAATCATAGTAGAATGAAGTTCTCCCATAATAAAAAATGGAAAATGGTAATTCCAAAGTATTATTTCTACCATGGAAGAAAAAAATTGTGTTAAATTGTCTTTATTAGTAAGATAAAAAATAAATTGTAAGAAAAATATGTAATCATGGTTCTTTGAGAGTGCAGTAATTTACAAAGCATATTCTCCTAGAGTTATTTATTAAGTGTGCGATCATATTCCCACTTAACAAGTTTCAGTTTAAAGATTGATTAAATTAACAACCAATCATTTTAAGGGGTAATTATTATAAACATTTTAATTAATGATGAAAAAATATACCTTAATATTTATGAACTTCACAACAAAATTATTGGTGATCATAACAGGAGTCATAATGGATAAAAATGGAGGCAGAAAAGACATATGCCTTGGGTAAAATATCAATCATATCCTTCTGAAACAAAAAGGTTAATCAAGATATTCATATACCAATAATAATTCCATATCAGGATAAATTTTTTTAAATTGGTAGCATAAACACCTCATAATGGAAATTTGGTGCATAATATAAAACATGTTTCATAGACATAAATTTTATACCATAAATCATTGCCTCATATACAGACTTCCCAAAATGTACATTAACCTAAAATAACATCATCATTTATATATTAAAAACATAATTACGTACATTAATCATATCTATTTTCATTCAAACTCTCTACAAATAGTCATATTTTTCAATAATTCTTTTCATTTTACACATTACTGTTTATAGTTTTTATTATTTGTACTAGTATCATAAAAACTGGTTTTCATATTTAGTATTATTAAAATTTTTATTTTTAATATTACATTTAATATAATTTTTATGATTTTATATAATAAATTTTGGAATTCCAAATTCACTTCATGAGTGACCTTGGCCTTATCCTTGATGATTATGTCGATAATAAGCATGTTTTGGTGATTTTTAATAAACAGATTGTATATGCGTAATAGAAAAAATAGACATTGATATAATATATCCATAAAAAATAATATTTACACATTTATATCAAATTATAACAATTATTCTATTCCCATAGTAATTTATGGTTAAATTTATAGTCTTGATCATGTAAGGGCTAATGCTAGCCAAACATTGACCTAAATACATTTAATAAATGATTATGCAGTGGTTTTGATGTAATATCATTATACATGAAGAATAATGATCTTATTTAGTGTTTATTTGTTTCATATATTATAATTTTATGGATTTATTATAAATAATAATGGATATGATAACATTAGAATATTTTAATAAAATATTACCCTCATGGTATGTTTATTTTAAATGTTACAACTAATAAGTTTTTTGGTTATATATGTATGAAATTCATAATTTTTTCATACAATTAAAATTATTATAAAAAAATAATATTTATCCACACATTCCATCAATGAAACCAATCATTTAAGGTGGTAAACAAAAATGGAACATATTAAGTCATGGAAGTGGTAAACTACACAACACAAAGAGACCATTTTTTTTAATGGATTGGATATATGAATAAATATTATAATACCTCTAATATATTAACATTAATTTATATAAATGATAAAATTATCACCATATAAGTATATATTAAAGAATAGATTTTAATTTGTTAATAAAAAACTAAATATTTGATAATACTCGGGTTGAGGACATGAATTTTTATGTGGAAGTATCCTTGAATTTGGAGGGCATTGGGAAAATTTGATTGAAAATGAGCTTATGTTAATGGGAGAGTGTATTATTAACAGTAAAATGGAATAGTTTTAATTATTAATTTTAATGATAGGTGATCCTTTAGTCGGTGAATATTTTACCCATTAAAATGTAATGGGAAGGGAGGTTCTAGGAGTAATGTTTACATTTTTAATAATTCAGATTTACTATCCAAGTTTCGAAGGCCACAAAATGGTCCAAATATGAGAGGAATATGACTTTTCTTTGAGACTCACCTCATCCCCCCATTTCTAAGAAACATTTGTTTTTTTTCATTTAGTGGGTTTTAATTGAACTCTTTACCTTTACAATATTTTCCATTTACCTCGGTAGTTATTTTATATCATTTGTAAATGCCATGTTTAAAATTAAATTTTTTACCAAATTTGATACCTATAATTGAAAAAAATTAAAATATTTATTTACACAAATTAAAATAGTGTGAAAATTTAATTTTAATATAAATAAACTTAAATGCATAATTTTTTTTAGTGGAATAGAGTTTTTCTGATTTAAATTTATATAAAAAGAAAAATTATAATAGATAATTATTTCAATTATAAAAATAGATTTATTAAAAAATAATAGAATTTATGAGTCTTTCATGTAAATTTAAAAACAAAATATCTCCTTAAAATACATGATTTCATGAAAATAATTAAAGTGGTTTTTAATTAATAGAAAATTTTTATTAGATCTAAAAAGATTATAATGTTTTCTTGTGTTCAAAAAATATTTAAAAATGTATAATTTTATTTCATAATTTTTTTTATGATTACATAAATGTTTTTCTAAAAATATAGTTCATTTTTATATTTCCATAAATTAAAAAATATATAATTTTTGTGAAAAATGTAACTTTGAAATAAAATCCAACCATTTCAAAACAAGGTATGAAAAGTTATTTTAAACACATTTCAATATGAATAAGATAAGAATGATTTTATTTTATTCATTTTGAAATTGAAAAAATTAATCTATAAATAAAGGAAATTAAAAAGGATCTTTAAATAGAGCATGGAATGATAGTGCATGAGATAATTTTTACAATCTTTAGTAGTCTCTCAGGTATTAAATATAATGATTAATTTTAAATTTATGAAAGTAAATGATTTGAAAAAGAAAAAATGGCCACAAATACAATGACGAATATATTCATGATAGTATTATGTGAATATATATATACAAAGATATGAAATGAAGAAATATTATAGGACCTTGATAGTATAGAAGAACATGATATTATTTTCTGGGTATCGAATGATGATAAACAAATAACATTCTTGAGAACAATGTGACAAGACTGACAGAGAATAATGAAAAATAAAATAGATAATGTTTATCATGGATGTTCAACAATGAAAACCAAAAATATAATAGAAACAAAAGATAAATAAATAAGAAGGGATCTTTAATATAAGTTGGATTTTTATATTTTGATGAATAACAAGGTCAACTATATATTTTATGAGATAATATATTTGAATCCCTATTCCGGGATGATTTTACGATGAACCTTGAAGAACATTTGGGAAGGAGTATAAATATCTCACATGGTGGTGGAAAGAATATTTTTACAATATACATTCAATGTAAGGGATATAGTCTAATGAACTCACTGGGAGGATGCCACTTCATACACAACATTAAAGATATTTCTGGTTATTTTCAATAAGTTGTTTTATGATATTACTTATGACTTATTTTTCGACATATCCTTTTCATTTTACACATGTGGTTTATAGTATATAATCTAGGTCATTTAGCACATCTCATATCTAATATGGAGGAGGCCCACATTGAGAAGTAAGCATATAAACCCTTAATGTCGTGATCCTTTTACATTATTCATATTTAGGAAAGGATTAAAGAAAGAAAGAGGATTTCATAAAGATATTAACCAAACATAATATATGATTTTAAATATATAATTATTAAAAAAAATTATAAAATAGAATCACCCTTATTATTAATAAAATATGACATAGACACTGCAACATTTAGTAAAACTAACTATGACATGTTGTCGGTGAAATATTTAGAAAATGAAAGATAAATTTATCAATTATATATTGCTAATATAAATGCTGAGTTACTAAATAACTTAGTGCTGATTATTTTTGGTGGTATGGATGAGATGGATAAGTCAATGTTCCAGTTTCAATGATTAAATGTGGTAATGGATTTTTGGTTAAATAACTTGATGTTTCAATATATTAGTGTGGACTTCGATAAGGTAAGAGAAATTAAATTAGTAAAAATTATCAGTGTCTATTTAAAACCTATTTAATTTCCAAACCTATAAGTTCTAATGTAAAAGGATTTTTAAGGTTGTATATTCTAAAAGACAGTGAATGAGGTTTATAAGAAGAACCATTTGTATGATACAAAATTTACTCCACTGGGAGTTAGTGGGAAGACAAAAAAATAAAGGCACTATATATAATTTAATGTTTTATTTTCTAGATGGAAGTGTAAAATTATTTATTATGATATATTTCGAAGGATCATAGTAAAATTTTCTTTTGTTATGAATGGTGATGGATTGTAGAAGCAACATCAATGCATAGGATCTTACTCATTTAGTTTGAGTTAACATGATAAACTAGGGTAAAAGGGACCATGAAATATTTTTATGAGATATCCTCTTGGTGGATTTCATTATATGATTCTAAACAGAATCACATTGGGAATGAATAAAAATAATTGTTTTGATGGAATGCATAGTTGATATGGATGTTTACTTCCATTACATTGTTCCAAAGAAATGTAACTTAAATAATGTTAAGATACTGAGTTTCATATATAAAAAAACCATTTATAGTCTATTATTTTTCATTTCTCTACTATATTTAAGGGGAAATACGATGAGTAAAATGAAGATAACATCTTGGGATTCATGTTCTACAATGGTTTCTAAATAGTAGAGATATTCACATTTGATGAAATTCAATCATTTTTATAAATAATGAATTACAATTTGGAATGAATAATTGTAAGTACTACCATATTTTAAAGACAACACATATAATTCACTTGAATAACTAATGAATATGATGAATAATATCAAATTTAATGAAAAAATTGAATGGTATATAAAATATAATTATCCTTGGGATGTTCATGTTTGGAATATCAAAAAGGAATGATACATAATGTTTTCCCATTAAACTATAGATGAATTGAATGATGATTTTTTCTCAATAAATATATATCGATATTGTTTCTATAACTATGGGGTCAAGAAAAAATAACTTTATTCCTATATATTTTATGTTTATTTTCACTATGTGGGGAAGTTAAGGTGATGATATTCTGGGGGGGGGGCTAGATGTGATGATTGTTGTTAATATTGTACAACACTCTAGAAGATATCCATCATGGAGTATATTTCATATAGAATCATAATTATTCCTTAAAACACCACATGTAACACCCCTCTTTCCCCAACCACTTATTGGTAATGAACCATAGATACCTACATGGCTTCAAGTATGACACCCTATATGATAGTGGATTCTAACTCGTAGTTTGGTTCTAAACAGGTGCAGTGGGGAAACTATACCATTATATCAAATTGAAATATGATCTAATATAAATGAAATCATATAATAATCATAAATAAATAGTAAAAACAATAAATAAATTAAATCCGTGTAAGAAAAGCTCATGAAATTACAACATGAAATATATTAATATTATAAAGAAAAACTATTGAAACCCCAACTAATTAACCAGAAGGACAAAATATATGAAACTTGATGCCCCCAAAAAGGATATGGGGTCCTAGCATGGTCCAAAACCCCCATTACCACTCATATTTGTCTAAGTCATGCATCCGTTATATGGAATTTTCACTTTCGTCTCGTATAATCCTGAATCATGCTTGGATACGAACAATATCCCACATAGGGTGTGATTATATCTCAATAGTCCACCATTAATAGTGTGTATAAATATAAAAGGTCAATATAAGTACACAATGAAGTGAAAATTATATCCAACAATAAAATATATAAAAATATATAATTAAATACAACACATTTCCCATTAGGATCCATAGTGACACTTGATACCATCTGCATCTACCTCAGTTTGTACTAAATGTATTTTAATAATATACATGAAATTATATAAATATTACCATTTCATGTTATAATTCAAACCCATGGAAATATTCCCCTCTCAGAAATTGAAGTCACACTCGGGGAAATATGTCTATCCCAGAAAATATATTTTCACCTGGGGAAATGTGCCTCTCCTAGAAACAATTGTTTCTACAAAGGATATTTACCCACCCAAAAAACAATACACACACCCCCAAAAATATACCTATTCTAAAAAAATATTCCTACCCACTTAGGTATACATTTCCAATAACTAATAGTCTCACCGAGTGAAAAATACACATATGAGAAAATTTAATCACACCGAGACGAAAATCAACATCATTAACCATAAAAGAAAGACCCAAACAAAAACCATAGAACCATCTTCTACATTCAAGAAAAATAATATTAGTCATACTCTCATCATGTCAATATGGTGAAATTGAGATACCATATTCATTTGTATATGTGAATAAAATCATTTATCAAGATTATAAATTCACCCTTTATACTTTCCAATTAACATTATTAATTTTTTTTGAAAATCATGAT
Source organism: Viscum album (assembly GCA_963277665.1). Classification (NCBI taxonomy): domain Eukaryota; kingdom Viridiplantae; phylum Streptophyta; class Magnoliopsida; order Santalales; family Viscaceae; genus Viscum; species Viscum album. Next base: position 369,206,544 of record OY728137.1, read on the forward strand.
TTTATGTTTGTCAATTATTCCAAAGAACTATAGTTTCAGTAAATAAATTTTATTTATTTTTGGAATAATCCTTTTCCATGGAGTATTATGAATTTATATATAATTTGGATAATTTTAATTCCATAAATTATGACATTTAATATATTTCTAGGTCGATATCTATATAAGAATGCTTGACCACAAAATAAATGTAATATTAAAATTGATAAGTCTTATGTGAAAAAATTATAGACCATATTCGTTGATTTCAATGATGATTAGTAATTGAGAAACATTATCCCAGATGATGCCAATAATTTGAGACCCCTCAATCAGATTCCATCGACAACATATAAGGATATTGATAAAAAAGAATAATTAATTATAGTGAAGATATAAATAAATCATTCTATGGAATATAGAGTATCTGACAAATTTAGGTCAATAAATCATAATGTTGGGATCATCGATCATCTAATAATTTACGAATATGATCCCTTGGAAGTTAAAATTCATCAAGCGTTAAATGGAGGTTACAAATCTTATGTCTAGGAATAAAAATGATGTATCCGATTAGTATTCAAGATTAAAATCTAGTTTTCATGTGCAATTATTACTATTGGATGATTTAGACATAAAAAATTTTAAACCATGTGACAACTATATAGTCCCCACTATCCAAGATTTTACACTTCACATTGTTAGACTACATGGTTTTAAAAACCAACACTATCTTTTAGAAATAGATCTTTAATAATTTAGATGATTTTTTATAGTAACATTGATCCTTCTAGTTGGGTTCAAAAAAATTACCTACATCTACCCCTCAATGTGGTTAGATATATGGTTGGAAATAACCATGAGATTGCTTTGGAACCCTATTTGAAACTCTAATTTCCATATTTCTGGGCCCTTGCCCGATGAAGACTCTCAGCACATTTATAACACCAATAACCACATTTATCACAAATAAAACAGGATCCAAGAAAGATTACTGTATAAATAAATATTGAATGTAACTCAAAAAACATTGGGGTTTTTCAACTTCCCTAATTTAGTGAAGATCATTCTTGATCTATACATTCGAGTTAAGACATGAGTTTTACAACCTCCCCACATTTGAGTAGTATATCCATGAGATTTACTTTAGAATATTGAATTTATTTTTTGAAACAAGTAAATGTACAGATTTTACATGTTTCATTATCAATACCATATCTCATCCTTGTTCCATCCTTACCACAAATGTACTCACACCAGAGGAACTATCCTTCCTTAAGGATCCTTATCACAGTGATCCATTATAAAATATATAATCATGTTAATGGATGTTTTAGATTCAATATATATATCATCAATATCAATTACATTATATCGATTAAAATGGTATCAGATCAATCGCATATATAGAAAAAATTAAGAAAAAATTTGATTTTTTGGATGAACCAATAGCTATTCCACTGGAATGATCACATACACTATATCAAATGACCCTATAAACCCATGATTCAATGTTATATACCTATAAACTAGTTATTCCCTAGCCTCATTGATAATAAAAAGAAAACATAATAATTGATATTGAATTCATTATGTATATTTCACCAGTATTCATAATATTTACCTCATCTATGATTTCTAGACAATCATATTTGCACTAAATACGCATTATTTGATATATCTAATAAAAAAACCTGATATACATACATACATTAACCTCCATCTAATATAGAGTCAAGAGACATGGTATAATATAGATTTTTTCATAATTTTACATCTTTATTGAAACATAATAAAGATTTTTTTAAGATACATCCATTATGGAAAGATGGTTCATTTAATAACCACTAAACTCAAGGATACACCCTCCCATAATATCCTCCAAAATCTGTATAGTCTAATTAGAATATCCATTGGTCAATGGAATATTGTAATTCCTTAATTGAACCTATTTATGTTACAAATATTGTAACCTATTCTAGAAAAGAGTTTAATAAAATGTATCCTAATATAAACCAATGCTCTAATGGACACCATGTTAGAGAACCATGTCATGTAAAAAGAAATTACCTAGACTATCCATTCAAAAAGGCACTTTGATTGGAAAATATGAACCATATTAGTCATCTAATCCAATGTTACCCAAACATCATTGATATGTGGGGAATCCTTGATAAAATCATAATGAATTCCATATTAATATCATAACATTTACATTAATTAATTTTCAATCACTAAAAGGGCCTATGGATCATGGGTTTTCAGCCTCCACATTTAGATTGGTTGATAACCACATAACCAAACCCATGGAAAACTTCTTCAATCACAAAAAAATAATTCCAGTATATCATGATACACCTTCACCAACCTATGTTTAATTTCCTATTTCAATAAATTTTATTCTTTAATTTTATTTTCATACATCTCCATGGGAATGAAGACACCTCCACAGACATGAATAATCTCAAATTTTTAAATGTATAATCATATGTCTGATATCCACTATATATATTGTTTATCAAGGATATAAATTATAATCCATGTGGTATTGTCCTCTTCATTAGGATATGTAAGGAAAGAATAATAGATGAGGATTTAAATTTTGTTCAAACCTGGTGCTCCCGAATATCTAATTGAATCTTACTAAAATGAGTTATTAATTTCCATCAACTATAAATCACTAAAAAATCCTACGACCGCATTTTCTTGTTCGAATAGTCTTATTAGAATTTTTTTTCCAAGGGTAGAGTAAATATTATATTTTTAAGATTCTATATTATTTAATATCATTCAATTATTAAGGATTAGGTTCTATTGGGAGATGATGTATTATAGGAATTGGTTGTCCCTATACACCATAAATCTCCACTGTAAAAAATAATTACCTCCAAAAAAATAGGTTATAAACAATTACTTCCATATCCGTGTCACATGTAAGATTATTATTCTTAAGGAGTATGATTTTATATGAACTATAATAAACCACATAACCTATAAAAATAAAAACATCTTCAATCCCAACCACTCAAGTGTCATAATATGTGGTTTATTCCTTACCCACCTTGAGAAGGGTTGGTATTGATACTGTATCCATCTATTAATATTGTTTCTAAATATCATAATAATAATTTCATATAATAAGAAAATCACACCACATTTTCCATGCTTATATTTGGTGTTACCAATTATGAAAAATAATCGTTAAATTTTTTATATTATATTCAAAAACCCAAAAAGCAACGTATATCGAAAAAATTACATCTCTACCAAAATAAAAACAGCGTAAAAATTCTTGGGGTTCATGAAACTAAATACTTATAAATAACATAACCCTTAAATTAATCTTCATTGATCCCAAAGTGGAACGTATAGAACATGGTGTAGATATTATGTTCTTGAATTGTACCCAACACTATCTGTAGTTGTTCTTCAACATACCCCTTCATCATAGAGTACACTATTATGTATTCTCCGAATATATGATCAAATATTTTTAATACCAAAAAAACCCATATTCATTTGACCAATAAGTATATATGGTGTGTTTATCAAGCTAAAAACATTAATAGTTAATCATGTAGTCAATAATTTCTCCAAAAGGTTGTGTGCAGCATGTTTAAAGGCCTTGTTATCAACTATTGATCACCTAATTTTATAATAATCTTGAAAATACTCATGAAACAATAAATTGGTTGAAATATTCATCAATATGGAAAAGTGTATTTTTTTATTTACTATCATCTAATTTAACTTTCAATAGACCTGACATAAATGAAAAAATCCATCCTCCTTCTCAAAGAGTAGGACTAAAGATACAAAATGGGATGTACATAGTTGAATGAATCTCGTATCTTTTGATCACCCTCTTAGATCAGTATGGTCTCATAGATCCACTAGACACATGTAACATCCAAAGAAAATAATGAATATGAAATTTTCTTATTTATTAATATTTGTGAATTATATATTAATTTTTTTAAAGGTGATGCTAGGTTAAATGGCATACCCAACACACAACAATGGGTTTCTCTAAAGTCTTATGTTACACACAATGCTGAGTCCTACTGAAAAATAATAATATATTATTATTTTAAATGGTATTTAATTCCTAGCCATTGTAATGGTGGGAATTAACATAACTAAATAAAATCTGATCATACATGTTTGTTAAATGATTTTACATTTATCCAATAAAAGTTAAAGTCTTAAAAAGTAAATGAATCTCATTTTAAGCATAAATACTCTAATATTCTTTAAAAGATCGATTTACCACCTTTTGATGGAGAACCCTCATTAAATATAGCTTTGGTCACTTTTATATCTTCTATTTGACAAAATAAAATTTTTCTTTAGAATCAGGACATCAAAATTTACTTTGGATAATTTTTGGAATTTTTCTAACAAAATTCATTTTTTAATGAATAGTGAAAAGTAATGTATTTAAATTCAAAACATCATTTTAATAAAATTTATTTATATGGTTATATTATCTTTTTCATTGGTTTAAAAGTTTAATTACATTATATTTTTACCATTTAATTCTTTTTTGTCATATTATGTAATTTCACTTTGAAATTGGACATAAACAAGAGTTAGTCTTCTAATAGTGATTATTTCTGAAAAATGCATTTTGTTTTGACAATGGGAATTTATTTGAAATTAATTATTAAATAATCTACATTTTTAATTTGGTACAATAGACATCATTTTTGAATTTATAATATCATATATATCTTATGCTGAATATTTGATATTTTTATGAAAAAACATAAATTTTTTATGAACAGTGAAAACACTGAGTAGTAGTTAAAAGTAAAATTTTTCATTTAAATGAAATTTTACCGCTTATGTGGATTTAATTTAAAAAAATAAAACATTCATGGTTTTTATGAGTATGTAAAATTTGGTTCAATGATACGAAAATATTTTTTTGAAAATAGTCTCTTTTGACATTTATTTACCGCGGTTAAAGGTAAATAGAAAATTCAAGGTAAAAATTATATTATAATAATATAAAATTACCCTAACATGCTTTCTAATACAATTTTTTGATACATTTCTGAAAATGGTCTTCCTTGGATAGATTTTGGTACCCCATGGAGCCACTGAAGAGTGATAATGACACTTTATATAAATTAATTTAAAGTAATGACAAATATAACATAACCATTTATCTTTTAGTAAATCAATTTTTAAATGGGGTTATATAATTTATCTCTTTGACTATAAGTATTCATTTTGAATCTAAAAATATTTCCTACATCATGGTATTTGTTTTTAATATTTAGACATCAAATTAATAGAATTATTTATGATATAATAATGATGCAGTGTTTGCCTCATTAATGAATGATTTAAATAAATAAATTATAACGATAAAAAAATATCCAAAACCTATATAATTCATAGTGGATGATTTTATTTCGAACTCAAGGCATCTTATATTCTACTTTAATGAGTCTCGGAACAAAAGAAACCGAAAATATTTTTATAATAAAATAATGTTTTCAAAATTTCCTAAAGAGACCCAACTCCCACTTATAAAAATCCATCAGCTCTAACCCATTACTCACAACTCTCAAAATACATGGACCATCCAAAATCTACCCAATTAATCTTATTACATACTTATCTTCTTCCTAGAAGACATAACATAGTTTTAAGGTGCTTCAAGATATCCTTTTGGTTCAAACCAAATGGAGTTACCCGATTTGAAGGTAACATCTTCTCTTAAGTTATTTTCTTTTATTTTACTTTTCCAACCATAAAATCCTTTTATTCCATTTTTTTAAAACAAAAAATGTATAATAAATATACTAGTTTGTTTTTATTAAATTTATTCTAACTACACATACACACACCTTCAACTAATGGGTAAAGAACATACTGTTTCTGTGGACGGCGAACTACTGCCTCCCAAAACGATTATTGTTCAATCTTCTCCTACCACCTATTATCAGGGCTATTAATATGGAACTATATTTTTATGTGAAATATATTATATTAATATTGTTTATATGGGTCTTTATTTTTCATTTATAGAATAAATTAATGGTTTCTATATTGGGTAAATACAATAATTTTATTTGAGGAAGTGCAGACTACCACCCCCTAAAACTGATATGACTCTTTCATTCCATACATGGAATTAGTAAAGGATGAAGTTACTGAAATTATATATGATATTATTCATTAATTATAATAAAACTATGTATCATTAATTTTTTATTCCATTAAATATTAAATAGAAATGAAAGTAGCGTTCATGCGTATGTATGACATACCGTCTCCATGAACAGTGCATTTCATTTCTTACCTCCATATGTTATGTATTATTATAAATAAATATAAATAGTGGATATATATAATATATATTATATCTAAGTACTGAATATAATTCTGGAGATAATTGACTTTTGACCCCACGAACAACTTGAAATTATAAGAAGTTCATTTTCACTCAAGTACGAAATATCGACAAAATGACCGCTATTACCTTAAATGATTACATAATGATTATAACATGATAATTAGTGATATATGAGGAATAATATACTAGAAAATTTTTTTATGTCTTTATAAGATATCTTTAATAAATTATTTAGGAGATTAATGAATGAAGGAGTCAAGTCAGACAAGAGGTAAGGGTTTTCTTATCTCACTTTTAATTCGTTAAGATTTCCATTGTTCTCCACTTATTTATTGCATGTGGAGTATTTTGTACTATCATTTGATATATATTATCATTATTATTTTTATATTCATGGTATTCTGTGATTTATTTGTTTGTTATTATATTTTGTCCATACGAACCGATTGATTACAATGTGGTAAGAGGTTTTCCTCTCACTTTTTATTCCCATCAGATTCATGCTATATATGACACTATTTCCTTTTGTGTGGTGTATATAATTCCCATGATTGTATTATTTCTATAATATAATTTAATTTATTGGTATTTAAATCTTCATTTTATGATCTTTCTTTCATCAGGTGAATGCTTCATAAGTTACCAAATTGGTCATGGAACCATTCACATTCCTCTTTTTCGTCAAGACTTATTTTATGTTATGTATTTTAATTTCCACGTTCTTATGTCGGGATATGTTCTCTATCCTTATTACTATACTTTTTCAGTCCAAGTGATTATAGAACCTATTATATCTAATCAACGCATTTTATTAATTTTTATGTGATGCCGTTAGGCTGCCAAATTTTCATAAGGGACTATGTCTCAATCTCCGTTCATTTGAGTCATATCTAGATCTTGTGCACCTTTATTATCCATTAGGGTGTATATACTGCCATTTGACAAATTATATCATGAATCACTTTCTTCTCAAGATATTATTTTATTTTTTTAATTTTATTATGTAATTATTTTTATTCAAGTATTTTTTGAAGTGGTAAGGGACTCATTATCTGAAACACTGTTTTAAATGTTTTTAAGATTTATTATTCTAAATATTTATCATTAATGACCATGTTTTAAAAATGGATGTAAGGATTTATTATCATGAACATTAATGTTTAATAATTTTAATTACTTTAAATGATTCAAAGTGGTAAGGGACACTTTGATTCAATAATACCATTATTAAATGTTTTAAATGGTTTTGAAAATGGTTTGATAAAGCATTTATTATGTCAATATCATGAAAACATATATTTTGATTTCAATGTTGAAATGTTATATTTCCTTTATTATTGTTGTATTTTTTATGAATATTTTATAGTTAATGGAAATTTTTTACATATATACATGGTTTCGTGATAAACCTATGGAATGTGAGTCCAAGATAGCTCTCTAATGCGTTAGGTAACGTGATAGAGATAAACTTTAATGTTTCTACTAATAGATTTAGGTAATTTAATTTGATGGATATTACAAGTGTAACTCCCTATGTATCAGTGAAATCTACAATGTAGGTATGAAATGGATGCCATAATTCACCTTTATGGTTTATGATTTCTGTGTGTTATTCATAAATATTATGATTTCATGAGGTATGGTATGATTTAAAAGTTTGGTTTTGTTGATTTGTATTTATTGATGGGTTAATGTCTATTTTCCTTGTTTTATAACCCTTACATAGCTTGTTATGCTAATACCATGTTTTGAACTGTTTTCTCACAGGACGTAAAGATGAATATGGCCAAGGATGGGATCAGGGAAAAGGCATGCTGTCTAAAATATGGATCTAAACGTGACTATTTTTTAAGAATTTTTATTTTATGGAAAAAATTGAAACTAAGTATAAGTGTTTACTTTTTAATTTTTTGAGATGTAATGTAATATTTATGGCCAGATTCTCTTCAAGTATAATCTTGAAAATATCATCAATGTGAATTATTAATTTAATTCATGATTATGTAATGTTTTAAGGCTGGGTCCTTATAGGTAGTATCAAAGGTCGTTTTAGATAATTTTGGAGGAAGGGTGTTATTTAAGAATAATTGAAATAACTATAATGGTTAGAATATTAGAATGATTTATAATTATTTTATAGGTGATAAATGGTTATTACAAATTGGGGTGAAAATTGAAAGGTATTTGATAACCTTTGAGGATAAAATATGTTGTGGTTATTTTTGAGGAATGTATCTCATTTCCGGAATGTTATAAAATTATATAGTTTTTGAAAAAAGAAAACATGCATACCGTGTGACAAATTTTCACATAGGACAAAGTTGAGGGAATCAAACCCTCAACAAAAGTGTGGTTAGGATTTATCTCCTACCATTACACTACGTGAAGTCCTTGGTTAGTATGAATTATTCTATTTAGTTAAATGATTTTATTGATCAAGAAGAAATTTATTTTGGATATTTTATTTTATAAAATGAACATCCTTAGTATTGGAAAATGATTTGGGGATTAAGTGATAATGGTTATTTTGGAAGACTTTTTCACTTTTTGGGAAACTATATGCCAATAGAAAATAGAATAATTTTGGATTTTAATTGAGGAGTTATGGGGGAATTTTTTTGGGGAAGAATCTATGTTTTTATTATGTACATATGGTGATTTGGGTTATTTATGGAAATGATTAACCTATCATAGAAAATATGTGATTTGCTTAATTACACTTCAGTACGAGTCTTTAAGAGTAGTCGATGTTATTTAAAGATTAATGTTAATATTTTTTTTAAAAGTCTATATGATTAAATGCTTTTTAATTTTGGGTTATAACATTAGTATAGGTTACTTTGAAGAATTTTAAGGACATATTTTTATTTAATGTACATTGCTGAACTTTGGGAATTGTTTTTCGAATTATGGTGATTAAGAGTAGTGTTTATTTTTAAAAGTATTTTCCTTTTTTGGGGATTATCTGATCATGTACTAACTGTTTTGGTTTTGGTTAATGTCTAAAGACATGGAAATATGTAGTTCATATTTTTTGGATTATGTGATTCTATATAAGTTTATTTTATCACTTTTGAAATGTCCATGTCATATTGAATACTCATCATTTAAAGAGAAGAAGAGTTTATGGAAGAAATTTAGTAAAGGATGAAAAGTCTACAAGACAAGTAAGTATGTGTCCTTATGTTCTTAGTCAAGAACATAAATAAATCCCTAAACTTTATATAAATGAAACTAAAAAAAATGTCGTCTGTTTACTTTTCCAACTGGGAAACCAATGACTGTTTAACTAATTACAAATTTGTTGTTTTCTTATTGTTACCTTTCTCCTAATCATTTTTCTATCACTCTGCATCAGAACATGAGACTTAGTTTCTCCTCAATATCCATATTTTTAGGGAATAATATTATGGGTTATCTCGGGTGACCTTTGTACTTATCATTATTTATTTTAAAGTGATAGTTTTATTTAATATTTCCGATGTGGGACTTTCAATGATGTTTCCAAGACGAATTTTAAAATTGCGAGGACGCAATTTCAAAAAGGTGGAAGGATGTTACGACCTATGAAAATAAAAAATGTTACATTTTCATATTTATTAATATTTTTGAATTAAATATTAATTTTATTTTAAAGGGGATTCTATGTTCAATGGCGTACCCGACCCACAATAATGGGTTTCTCTGAAGTCTTATAAAAGACACAATGATGAGTCATACTAAAAAATAATAATATATTATTATTTTAAATGGTAGTTAATGCCAAGCCGTTGTAATGGAGGGAATGAATAGAAATAATAATAATATGATTATAGATGTTTCTTAAATTATTTTAAATTTATCCAATAAAAGTTTCAGGCATAAAATGTGAATGAATCAAATTTTAAGCATAAATACTCTAATATTATTTAAAAGGTCCATTTATCGCCTTTTGATGGGGAACCCTCTTTAAATCTACTTATGGTAACTTTTATATGTTTTATTTGAAAAAATCAAATTCTTATTTAGAATGAGGACATCAAAATTTACATTGGGTAAATTTTTGGTATTTTTCTAATAAAATTTATTTTTTAATGAATAGTAAAATATACTGCATTTTAATTCAAAACTACCATTTAATCTAATTTATTTATATGTTTATATTTTCTTTTTAATTGGTTGTAAATTGTAATTAGTTTATATTTTTACTATTTAATCCAATTTTTTTCATTGTAAGTAATTTCACATTGAAATTGGACATAAACAAGTGTAAATCTTTTGATAGTGATCATTTCTTAAAAATACACTTTTTGTTTTGAAAATAAGAAATAATTTAAAATTAATTAAGGCAACATATATGTTTTGAATTTTTCAAAATGGAAATAATTTTTGAATTCATAATTTCAAATATATATTAGGCATAATTTTTGTTATTTTTCTGAAAAAACTTTAATTTTTGATGAATAGTGAAAACACTGAGTAGTAGATAAAAAATCGACTTTTTCATTTAAATGAAATTTTACCATTTATATGGATTTAATTTAGAAAATATGACATTCATGGTTGTTATAAATATGTAAAATTTTGTTCAATAAGTTGAAAATAATTTTTGGTGAATAGTTACTTTTGACTTTTATTTATCGTGGTTAATGGTAAATTGGGAAATTCAAGGTAAAACAATATTATAATAATATTACATTACCGTTACATGTGTCCTAATCTTATTTTTTGATATATTTATAACCATGGGATTCCTTTGGTCATTTTTGGTACCCCATGGAGCCACTTAAGAGTGATAATTACACTTTATATTAATTAATTTAAAGTAACGATAAAAATGACATAATCTTATATCTTTTAGTAAATCAATTTTAAATGGGGTTATATAAGTTATCTCTTAGACAATAAATATTAATTTGAAATATAAAAATAGTTCCTACATCATGTTTTTTTATAATTTTTCGACATCAAATAAATAAAATTATTTATGACACAATAATGATGCAGTGTTTACCTCATTAATGAATGATTTCAATAAATAAATTATAAATATTAAAAAAATATACATAACTAGTCCAATTATTATTTCATGATTTTATTTTTGATAAATAGGCCTCTTATCTTCAACGTTAATGAGTTTCGACCTTTATAAACTGAAATGATTTTTATAATAAAATAATATCTTCAAACATTCCTAAAGAGACCATCATCCCCTTTATAAAAAGCCATCATATATAACCCATTACTCAATCCTCTCAAGCCCCATTTCTCATCCAACATCCTCCCAATTATTCTCCCTACATCCCTCTCTTCCTCCCAGAATCCTTACCTTAGGCAGAAGGCACGTCCAGAAATCCATTGGGTTCAAACCAAACGGAGTTACCCGATTTAAAGGTAACGTCTTCTCTTATGATATTTTCTTTTATTTTACTTCTCCAACCCCCTAAACTCTTTTTATTCCATTATTTTATAAAAACACCAGTATATAAAATAAACTAGGTTGTTTTTATGAAAAGTATTTAAACTACACTTACACACACCTCCATCTAATGGGTAAAGAACATATTGTTTCTATAGACGACGAACTACCACCTCACGAAACAATGATTGTTCAATCTTCTATTACCACCTCTTATAGTGACCATTAAGATGGAACTGTAATTATATGTGATATATATTAGATTTATATTGTTTTTATGCTTTTATATTCCTCATTTATAGAATTCCATTATGATTTCCATAGTGGTTAAATACGATAATTTCATTTGAGGACGTGCGGACTATCACCCCCTTAAAGTGATACAACTCCTTCATTTCATACGTGGAATGTACAAATGATGATGTTAATGAAATTATATATGATATTATACTATCATTATAATATACATATGTATCATTAATCATTCATTCCATTAAATACAAAATAGATATTAAATTAGCGTTCATGCGTACGTACGGATTACCGTCTTCATGTACATTGCATTTCATTTCCTACCTCAAAATGTAATGTACTATTATAAATATATATATATATATATATATAGGATATATATAATATATATGATATCTAAATCCTTAATATCATTTCGGAGATAATGAACATTTGACCCCATTAACAACTTGTAATTATAAGAAGTTCATTTCGACTCAAGTACCAAATATTAGCAAAACAACCTTTATTAACTCAAATGATTACATAATGATTATTACACAGTAATAAGTGATATAAAAGAAATAATAAACCTAAAAAGGGTTCTTAAGAATTAATAAATTAACTTTAGTTTATTATTTTGGATATTAAAGAAATAATGAGTCATGTCGGACACGAGGTAAGGGGTTTCCTGTCTCACATTTAATTCTGTGAGATTTCCAATGTTCGCCACTTATTAATTTCATGTGGTGTAATGTTTACTACCATTTGATATATTATGGAAACCCATATTTTATTACAAACATAAACATGATTTATTACATATAACATCACATGATACAACAAAGAAGATCGAGAGGTTTAGTGTATTTGGGGCTTAGTATCATTACATAAAAACATAAAACATGAAATACAACATCTTTACTGAAAACATCCTTTACATGACCACTACACTCCCTTGTAATTATAATTGCATGGGATAACCTAGGGACATGCATAATAAAAATGTGAGCTATAAAGCCCAGTAAGGGAGAACACATGGAATAACATGAGAAGTACAATACATGTTAGACAATAGGCATATCAATAGAGCATAACAGAAACATGAACAAAAAGGTGTTATAAAACATAATAATCATAACATGGAAACGTGGCAACAACACTTAACATGGAATTAGCATGAGCCAAGGATCATTGCACATGGAGAATGAGTAAATCCTCATTGCACATAAAGTACGAGTAAAACCTCATTGCCCTTGAATTATCATGAGTCAACACTCATTTCACATGACGTATCATGATAGTATAATTTTTACCCAATGCATTGGAGCGCTATAATGGCGCACCCTTCTTAATCATTTCATTTCATGCATAAGTGTGCCACATTGATCATAAAAATAGATTCATAAAACATAATCATTTATTCCACGATAAAGTAATGTGGAATTAATACATGAATCTTTATAATCAATAAGTAAATGTGCATAAAGGTGAATTCCCTTGATGGAGAAATGGGCATGGTATTCACTACATAATGGCATTGGCTTAGAAAATCGGTGCGATTTCGGCAGCGTAACAGCGTGACATAAGAATTCATAAAAACTGTTGATGAGAGAGAAAGGGGTTCCTCATGATATTTACATGTAATTGACAGTAATGAGGTCATATAGATACATGTCCCAAGAATTGTAATGAAATTTAGATTCATGATACAAAAGTATTGCTTCAATGTAAATGAGCAGAGAGAGGTTACTTTCCAAATTTTGGCATAGTAACGGGTGTACATGGGAGTCATTTAATGAGAGAGAAATGAGTCTCCCATCATTAAAACATAAAAAGGGAATTATGAGGGAGGTTAGAAACCATACCCCAACATTCATAATTGAAATTAAAATGGCAAAAAAACTTAAAGAAAATTGGACAAAAATGAGAAAAGAAGAAAAACCCCTTACTTGGAAGTGTGCTTCCAAAGGCTTGAAAAAGGCTTGAGAGAGGCTTCATGGGAGCTTGGGGCACCGTGGGAGGATTATAGAGAGACTATGTCAGATTTTAGATGAACTCCAAAGGCTTTTAGTGAAGAATAAGTTGGGGCTTGCGTGGGTTTATATAGGAAAGGTGAGGGAATTTTTTATTATTTAGGTTTGGGACCCCTTATATTAAATTAATCCAAACCACAAACCATCCCATGGTTTTTCCCATGTTTTTTGGGATTAGGGAAGAGAAAAACAATATTTTATAAGGACAAAGTCCTAAATTCTTAAAATAATAGGGTTGCTTTTGTGGAGGTGAGTCACACTCCCATGGAAAAGAATTTAAAAAGACAAGGTGTTTAATAAGTCTTGAAGGGTCCATTAATTCTTTTAAAAGTAAGTAAAACAAACCCAAAATCACATTATTGTAATGGTAAAACATATATTGGCCGAATATAAAGCTTATAATATTTTATTACATCACTATTGGGTCATTATGATGTCATAATACACATTATATATTTAAACATTATTTAATTTTTACCCAAAAATTTAACTGTCTCAGAAAATTATGAAAAATTCACCATTGGATTATTTTGATGTCCTGATTCTAGAAATATCAATTATTTTATCTAATTAATTTTATAAATATTTTAATTTTTACTATTAATATAAAAACCATCATTTATCGAAAATTCACGGGTTTTGACAGAAATGGATTTCAAACCTTAATAAAAATTATAATTGCATTCATAAAATTATATGATCATTTATATATATAATAAAATTAATTTAATAACAATAATAATAATTTTTTAATATATTTTTTAATTCAAAAATCTCATAATTTAATAAAATATAATTCTTAATTAAATAATAACTAAAAGCACTATTTTTACCTTAAAAACTACTTATAATGTATCAACAATGAGAAGAAGGTATATTCATTATTATATACAAAATATATAATATACCTGAATATATTACTATTTATTTGTTACATAACCCCTTAAAATTTCCGTATAAGACCTAAGGGTAAGGTGTGCGATGGTGACAGACTCTTGGGGTGGCTCAGATAACATTGCTCGAGTGGTAATCTCTATAAAAATCCAATTTTATCATAGACGGTCTTGTTCGAGATTGAAATGATGAATCTCAGCTTGGTCTTAGTCAAGAGCGAAGCCCAAAGATGCCACCTCTTTTCTGAGCTCTGACAAATGGGCTTCGTATGGAGCAATTCTACTGGACGAGGCCATCACTTCCTTTGTCTGAGTAAAATGGGTTTGTTAAATCCTTATATTTATACTAATGATGTGATCACTATTCAATAGCTATAAAAGCAACGATCACAATTATTACCATAAATCCAAATAAGTTGACATTTTATAAATACATTTTACATAAAGAGACATTTAATTAGATCAAGAGGTATTTTCCATTAATGAAACTTTGGGTCATTACAATATTCCCCCCTTAAAAAATTTCTCCCTCGAAATTTCCTTTTCCCACACTTAAACATATGTGGGTAACTCAGCTTCATCATTTCCTCTGATTCCCAAGTTGATTCTTCAAACTTTTCGTTTCTCCACAACACCTTGATGAGGGGCATTGTCTTATTTCGTAGTACTTTTTCTATAAGATCTAAGATCTTCACTGGTTTCCCCTCATAAGAAAGATCATCCTAAAACTGTACCACCTCAGAAGAGAGTACATGTGAAGGGTCTGGTATGTACTTACTTAATAGGGATACATGAAAGACATCATGTACTTTTGACATGGTAGGTGGAAGTGCTAGTCGATAGGCCGCAGCCCCGACACGATCAAGAATCTCGAAGGGGCTAAAGTACCTTGGACTTAACTTCCCTTTCATTCCAAACCTCATGACCTTCTTCCACGGATATATGCGTAGAAAAACCTTTTCTCCAACTTTAAACTCAATGTCCCGTTGACGGTTATCTGCATAACTTTTCTATCGACTCTGGGCTGCCTTGATATGTTGCTGAATGGTTTTCACATTCTCCATCATTTCCATGACCTTTTCTGGTCCATGCAGCTTACGTTCACCGACCTCATCCAAACACACAGGTGTTATGCACCTTTTCCCATAAAAGGCTTCATATGGTTTCATTTGGATGCTCGAGTGGTAACTATTGTTATAAGAGAACTCAACTAGAGGAAGATGTTGATCCCATCATCTTTAAAGTCCATTGAGCATGCTCTCAACATTTCCTCAAGTGTTTGGATAGTCTACTCGGATTGGCCATCAGTTTGAGGATGATAGGTTGTACTAATGTTTAGTTGAGTGTTAAGATCATGTTGAGGAATCTTCCAAAACATAGAGGTGATTCTTGGATCTTGGTCAGACACAATAGATAGTGGTACTCCATGCAGCCTTAACACTTCCCTGATATATATCTGTGCATGTTGATCCAATGAGAAATCCTCCCTAATAGCAATGAAATATGCAGTCTTTGTAAGACGATCCACAACAACCCAGATTGCATTGTTGCCTTTGGATGTCCTTGGAAGTTCGGTGACAAAGTCCATGGTGATGTTCTCCCATTTCCATTCAATTATGGGCAACGGTTGTATCATCCCCTTAGACTTATGCCTCTCTACCATCACATGCTGACTCACCAGGCTCTTTGAGGTTTATTCAGTGATCTCCTTCTTCATATTATCCAACCAAATGTTTTCTCGAAGATCTCGATACATCTTTGTGCTCCCTGTGTTAATAGAAAAATTTGAACTATGTGCATCATCCAAAAGTTCCTTCTTCAGCCCCGGACATGATGGAACACATAGTCTTTTCCCGAACCGCACAATTCCTTCTTTATTAACTTTAAACATTGAGGATTTCCCTTTTTCCACAGCTTCAACTTTTTCCTGAATTCCCACATCATCCATTTGAGCATCCATTAACTTTTCCAAAAGAGATAGTTGAGAAATCATTTGTGAAAGGATTGATGATGTTCCATTCTTTATGATTCTAATGTCCATATTCATCAAGTCTAAGAATATTGGATCCTTCTCAATTCTCATTATTGATAGAATCACTGGGTCCTTTCTACATAAGGCATCTACCTCCTTTTTTTCATTCCAAGGGTGGTAATGGATTGAATAGTCATAATCCTTGATGAGCTCTATCCATCTTCTATGTCATATACTAAGCTCTTTCTGTGTGAATATATATTTAAGACTCCTATGGTCAGTATATATCTCACATTTCTCTCCATAGAGATAATTCCTCCAGATTTTCAAGGAAAGGTTCATAACCTCCAACTCTATATCATGATTTGGATAGTTTCTCTCATGGATTTTCAACATCCTTGAGGCATAGGATATCACTTTATCATTCTTCATCACTACACAGCCTAAGACCTTCTTTGAAACATCACTGAATACCACAAAAAGTTCCCCACTTGTGGGTAAAGTGAGCACGGGCACAGTGATAAGCCTCATTTTCAACTCCTCAAAGCTTTCTTCGCATTCATCACTCCATGAAAACATTACTCCCTTTCTAATTAGCTTGGTAAGAGGTTTGGACAATCATGAGAAATTTCTCACAAATCGTCGATAATATCCAGCTAACCCTAAGAAGCTACGGATATCCGTTACCAATGTTGGCCTCGGCCATCCCTCAATTGCATCAGTTTTGGAGGGCTCCACAGATATCCCTTTGCTTATGATGATATGGGCCATGAATGAGACCTCCCTCAACCAGAACTGACACTTGCTGTACTTTTCATAGAGCTTATCCTTGCGCAAATTCTCTTGTACAGTTCTTAAATTCTCCTCATGGTCCTCCTTGGATTTGGAGTACATTAGAATGTCATCTATAAAGACTACCACAAATTTTTCGAGGTAATCTCTAAAGACTCTATTCATCAAGTACATGAATATTGATAGAGCATTAGTGAGTCCGAAAGGCATTACTATGAATTCATAGTGCCCGTATCTTGTACGAAAAGAAGTCTTGGGGACATCTTCCTTCTTCACACTTACTTGATAATATCCCGACTATAAATCTACCTTGTAGAAGTATTGTGCTCCACACAGCTGATCAAACAATTCATCGATCCATGGAAGAGGATACTTGTTCTTTATCGTGATTTTGTTAAGTTCACAATAATTGATGCGAAGCCGCATTGACCCATCCTTCTTCTTAACGAAGAGGACTGGTGCACCCCATGGTGAAGCACTTGGGAATATAAACCCTTTATCCAGGTTCTCTTGTAGTTGTTTCTTCAGCTCTGCAAGTTCCATGATAGCCATTCTATATGTATTCTTGGATATTGGTAGTGCCCCTGGTATAAGTTCAATTGAGAATTCAACATCTCTTCTAGGAAAAAGACCAGGCAATTCCTCGGAAAAAACATCAGCAAATTCCCTCAAAATAGGCATTTCTTCAAAGATGGTTTCTTCCTTGGACTCAAACATCTAAGCTAGATACGTGTGCTCATAGGGCAGTAATATCCATGCTTGAGATGATGGAGCTAAAGGAGATTCATCTTCCTCCTTACACTTGTAATGAATTGGGGGTCGATTCCCCATATGGAGAGTGATTTCCCTCTCCTGGAAATTTATGTTGGCTCTATATAAGGAAATCCAATCCATGCCTAGAATTGAATCAAATTCCACCAGAGGGAGTATGATGAGGTTCTCCGGGAAATTCCTTCCACATATTCTAACAGGGGAGGAATTATACTCATGGGATGAAATGATTGCCCTATTTTTCGTACTCACCGATATCTTCACTTTCATGATTTTTGGTGGTGCTGGGATTGTTCTATTAAACATTCGAGATATAAAAGAATGCATATAACCTTAATCAAAAAGTATGTTCGCTATTCTTGAATGAATAACTAGCGTACCTGCCACCACTTCGTTGTCGGGGTTCACTTTGGCAGAAGTGATAGAAAAATCTCTTCCTTGCTACCTTGGAGGTTGTTGGTTGCCTCCAAAAACCCTTGGTTTAGGGAACTAATTTAAAAAATTCCCCGGTTCTTTGCAGTTGTAGCAATAAACAACGTGTTGAGGTTTGAATGGAGCATTGCTCTCCTCTGTCGTAGCCATGGGTCCTTCTTGCCGGCAGTTAACATCTTGGTGCCCTTCTCTTCCACACCTAAATAATTTCCTCATCCCCCTGAGGCAATTTCCAGGATTCTTGTTTCTGCACTTTTGGCAAGTGGGGTGCTGGATCTGCTTTGCACCATTGGATTTATCCATCAGACCGTCAGAATTGAAGTCTACCATACGCTTCTTGTCCCCATGATACCCATGTGATTCCCCGATCTCTATTTCGACCTTGAGGGCACATCGGACAATTTCCTCACAGCTTTCGATGTCACGGATCGCTAATGCTTTCCACAGGATAGGCTTCAGCCCACCAAAGAAGTAGTCATCCTTGCATTCAGGGGTAATGGAAAATTTAGAATCATATCATGCAAGCCTTGTGAAGTTTACCTCGTACTCTTCAATAGATTCGTCTTCTTTTTTGCTTGAGGTTAAGGAAGTCCCTTTCCATCTTAAGCCGGAGGGTGAGCGAAAAATATTTATCGAAAAACATATTCCAGAAAGCCTTCCATTACAACGCCTCGATATCCTACTTAGGCTTCATATTTTTTATCAACATCCACCATTGATTAGCTTCACCCACCATACGATAAGCCTCCAGGAGAAGCATCTCTTGTTCAGAACATTGAAGGATGGAGAAGATCGTTTCAATGGAGTTGATCAATTGTTCAGCGATCGTGGGATCGTATGATCTACTAAAAGTAGGAGGCCTTTGTCTCATGATGCTCTCGATAGCAACTTATTCCTTCTTAGGGGGGTTTGGACGTTCATCTTGACCCTTCCATCTATTCAAATCTTGAGTTAGCTGAGAGAGAAGCATGAAAAAGTTCACGATTCTCGCTCCCATTGGATTGGGAATCTCATTAGTACAGTCATCACACTAATATTCGCACCATTTGTTAGCCAGAGTCCTCATATTACCGACCATTGGCTGGAATAAAAGTAATTTTAGGGGGTAACACATAATGTTTAATCCAAAAAAATGTTGATGACAAAAAAATAAACGTTTATTTCCTTAACTCACGAGTCTATAGGCTCCAACTAAGGCTTTTCATGATCTACTTTCTAACATATATTCTTAGGGGAATTTTTTTAAAATCCCTTAATAAGGGTTCATAATAATCTTGTGAATTTATCAAAACATATCCCCTGGGAGAGTTGTAACCAAGAGTGCAGCAAGGCCCTTTGTCGTGCACCAGTTCCCACTCGAGTCTAGCTCAAAACGGTGTTTTCTGGTTTTACCCCTAGGATACATCTGTGCCAGAGCCGCCTCTACCTTCTCGTATCCAAACAGGGATGTATTTTCTTGATAAACCACTAACTCAGTACTCAGAAAAAGTTAGGGATGTTTTTATTATACTTAGTCTTGTCTCTGAGGCATTACTAGGGTTTAATAATCCTAATCCCAAAAATAACTAAACTTATCCTTTGATACCAACTATGACAAAACTGCTTTTATTACAAATATAAACATGATTTATTACATAAAACTTCACAAGATACAATAAAGAAGATCGAGAGGATTAGTGTCTTTGGGGATTAGGATCATTACATAAAAACTTAAAACCTGAAATATAACATCTTTATTGAAAACTTCCTTTACATGACCACTACATTCCCTCGTACATAGCATTGCATGGTATAACCTGAGGACATGCATAAGAAAAGGGTGAGCTATAAAGCCCAGTAAGGGAGTACAAAT
Source organism: Viscum album (assembly GCA_963277665.1). Lineage (NCBI taxonomy): Eukaryota > Viridiplantae > Streptophyta > Magnoliopsida > Santalales > Viscaceae > Viscum > Viscum album. Next base: position 369,227,270 of record OY728137.1, read on the forward strand.
AGAATAACATGAGGATAAAAATACATGTTATACGTTAGACATATCAATATATCAGAAGAGAAACATAAATATAAATGCGTGATATAACATGACAATCATAACATGGAAATGTGGCAACAACACTTAACATTGAATTAGCATGAGCCAAGGCTCATTGCACATGGAGCATGAGTAAATCCTCATTTCACATAAATCACGATTAAACCCTCACTGCACTTGATTTAGAATGAGTCAACACTCATTTCACATGACGTATCATGATAATATAATTTTTATCCAATGCATTGGAGCGCTATAAAGGCACACCCTTCTTAAACATTTCATTTCATGCATAAGTGTGCCACATTGATCATAAAAATGGATTCATAAAACATAATCATTTATTCCACGATAAATTAATGTGGAATTAATACATGAAACTTTATAATAAACAAGTAAATGTGCATAAATGTGAATACACATGATGGAGAAATGGGCATGGTATTCACTACATAATGGCATTGTCTTAGAAAATCGGTGCGATTTTGGCAGCGTAACGGTGTGACATAAGAATTCAAAAAAATGGGTGATGAGAGAGAAAGGGGTTCCTCATCATATTTACATGTAATGGACAGTAATGGGGTCATATAGATACATGTACCAACTATTGTAATGGAATTTAGATTCATGATACAAATGTATTGCTAGAATGTAAACGAGGAGAGAGAGGTTACTTCCGGAATTCCGGCATAGTAACGGGTGCACATGGGAGTAATTTAATGAGAGAAATGGGTCTCCCATAATTCAAAAATAAAGAGGGAATTATGAGGGAGGTGAGAAACCATACCCCAACATTCATAATTGAAATTAAAAAGGAAAAAAACTAAATGAAAATTGGACAAAAGTGTGAAAAGAAGAAAATCCCTTACTTGGAAGTGTGCTTCCAAAGGCATGAGAGAGTCTTGAGAGAGGATTATTGGGAGCATGGGGCACCTTGGTAGGATTATAGAGAGATTAGGCCAGAGGATGGACTAACTCAAAATTATTTGAGTGAGGATGAAGTGGGATCTTGGGTGGGTTTATATACGAAAGGTGAGGGAATTGTTTATTATTTATGTTTGGGACCCCTTATCTTAAATTAATCCAAACCACAAACCATACCATGGTTTTTGCCAATGGATTTTGGAAAAAGGAATAGGAAAACAATATTTTATAAGGACAATGTCCTAAATTCTTAAAATAATAGGGTTTCTTATGTGGAGGTGAGTCACACTCCCATGGAAAACAATTTAAAAAGACAAGGTGTTTAATAACTATTGAAGGGTCCATTAATGCTTTGAAAAGTAAGTCAGAAAAACCCAAAATCACATTATATTAATGGTAAAACATATATTGGCTGAACATAATTCTTATAGTATTTTATAACATCACTATTGTGTCATTATGATGTCATAAAACACATTATATATTTAAACGGTATTTAATTTTTAACCAAAAATTTCACTGTCTCGGAAAATTATGAAAAATTCACCGTTGGATAATTTCAACATCCTGATTCCAGAAATATAATTTATTTTATCTAAATAATTATCTATATATGTTAATTTCCCTTTTAAAATAAAAACTACCATTTATTGAAAATTCACGGGTTTTGACAGAAATGGCTTTCAAACTTTAATAAATATTATAATTGCATTCATAAAATTATATAATCATTTATATATATAATAAAATTAATTTAATAATAATAATAATATTTTATTAAAATATTATTTAATTAAAAAATCCCTTAATTTAATAAAATATAATTCTTAATTAAATAATAACTAAAAACACTATTTGTACTTTAAAAACTATTTACAATGTATCAATAATGACAAGAAGGTATATTCATTATTATATAAAAAAATAATAATATACATGAACATATTACTAGCGATTTTTTACATAACCCCTTAAAACAGCCACATAAGATCTAAGGGTAAGGTGTGCGATGGTGACAGACTTTTGGGGTGGCTCAGATAACATTGATCGAGTGGTAATCTCTATCAACTTCCAATTTTCCCGTAGAAGGTCTCATTCGAGCTTGACATGATGAATCTCAGCTTGGTCTTGGTCAAGAGCGATGCCCAAAGACGCCACCTAATTTCCGAGCTCCGACAAATGGGCTTCGTGTGGATCAATTCTACTGGATGAGGCTATCACTTCCTTTTTCTGAGTCAATTGGGTTTGTTAAAGCCTTATATTTATACTAATCATGTGATCACTGTTCAATGGCTATAAAAGAAACAGTCACAATTCTTAACATAAAATAAAAGAAGCTGACATTTTATATAAATATTTTACATAAAGAGACACTTAATTAGATCAAGAGAGATTTTCTATTCTTGAAACTTTGGGTCGTTACATATATACTATCATTATTCTCTTTATATTCATGGTATTATCTGATTTATTTGATGGTTATAAACATTTGGTCATACGGATCAATTGATTACAATGAGGTAAGGGGTTTCATCTCACTTTTTATTCCTGTAAGATTAATGATATATTTGACACTATTTCTATTTTGGTGGTGTATGTACTTCAAATTATTGTATTATTTCTATAATATACTTCAATTTATTGCTATTTACATCTTCATTGTATGATCGTTCTTTCATGAGGTGAATGATTCATATGTTACCAAATTGTTAAGGAAACCTTTCACCTTCCTATTTTTCGTCAAGAATTATTTTATGTTATGTCTTTTAATTTAAACTTTCCTATGTTAGGATATTTTCTTCTATATCCTTATTGATGTAAATTTTAAATCCCGGTAATGATAGAACCTTTTATCTCTCATCAACTAATTTTTTTAAATTTTTATATGACACTGTTAGGCTGCTGAATTATCGTAACAAACTATGTCTCAATCTCCATTCATTTGAGTCATATCTTGATCTTGTGAATATTTATTATCTATAGGGTGTATATACTGCCCTTTGAAATATTATATCATGAATCTCCTTGTTCTCAGGATATTATAAGATTAGTTTAATTTTATTTTGTAATTATTATTATTCATGTATTTTCTCAATTTGTAAGGGATTCTTTAACTAAAAATTGTTTTAAATGTTTTAAAGATTTATTCATATAAATATTTCTCAATAATGAACATGTTTTGAAAATGGTTTTAAGGATTTATTTATATGGAAATAAATGTTTTATGTAATGCCCCGACCCCAGTTACTCAAAGTCGGTGCATTATTACATAACATTGGCATGATAAAAAATGATCATGTATCGAAAGCCCGAATAGTTTAGTAGCCTTGGAAACACTAGATACATTCATAAGTCTTACATTAAATGATAAAATGGAAAAATAAAAAATACATAGTCTCCATAGTCCACACTCATATACCCTCATACTATTTGAGCATGTTAGTCATAAAATACTTTTTCACATCATGGGATAAATAAAACATAGAAAGGGGTCTGTTCAGATGCACAGTAAGGATAACAATATAACGGAAAATTTCATAAGTAGGAAAAACCATTTAAGATAATGTATAACTAAAACAAAAGACTTTTAAACTTGAAACTCATCATAACATAGAAAAAAGAAAATGAAATAATGCCATTTACTTATTCACATGGATATTCTACTAGTTGAATAATCACATGAAATATCAATAACAACTTTCATAATGATGTAATGCATAATGACAAACTATCATGACCACATAGTCAAGGCCTTGTGACAAGACTAAAAATAAGATTTTGTCAAAGCCTTGTACCAAGACATTATTTTGTCTCATGAGACCCACTGATGCATTGAAGAGCTATAGAGGGCTACACTCGTCACTTACTAAGTCCAATGCATTCCTCATATGAACATATTTAAGAATAACATAAACATTTTTATCAAAACTATCATAAAAAATGTCAATAGTTTCTCCATAAACCATGAATGGTATAAAAATAACACATCTACATTCAAAAATATCAGAAAACCATCAATAAAATATGGATGATTTGTATCATAGTAAATCAACATCAAATACACTTAAAACCCATCAGAGGATGTTTATATAGATGAAATCAAAACCATTTTAGAGAAATATCTATTCTTATTTTCAAATCTTATAAAAGCAACATAATTATAAAATAAAACAATTATATTTGAAAATATTCTTATATGTTTTTACGGGAAGCTTTGATGATGTTATAATGGAAGAAAATTGCCGCACCGGCCACATAAGTTAAAAAAACATTCTTACCTTATTTTTTTCGAAAACGTTAAATGTAACTTTCTTGGAAAACGAAGGAAAAATTCCATTCATACCATTTTATAAAAATTTAAACAAGGGTATAAATGAGTTTTACCCATAGTCTAGTGAATAGTATTAATGTTTTGAAAAACATTTTTAAGAAACATGGATGTGGATGATAAAGAGGACCCAGTAAATCATTACGTATAAAAAACCTTGGATAATAAAAAGATTGTGAAATTAACCCTTGTAATTTTTCTTGGTTAAGGGTATGTTAACCTCATGTATAATGGTGAAATAATTGTTATTAAATCATACAATAATCTTATAAATTGATATGATATCATATATGATCTTTTAACATTGCTTTGTTAATAATATCATAGTTCTATCATTGTTTTGGGTGTTAGCAGATTCATTTTCCATTATATTCATTATTATGTGAGTCATATTTGTTATGGATGGAATGTATATTATTCATATATAGAATTATATCAAGTCTTTAGACATTATTTTTAATCATCTAATGAAAATTATACTTGAATGGATATGATGGGGAATGAATCTCATCGTGTTCGTGGAGACGGTAATCTGTACGTATGCAACAACGACAATATCATTATTTTGATATTAAAATAATATATAATTGGATGGTATATAATATATAAAGAATCATTGTCATGTCATATTTATTATTTACATCAATTAGACATCATTATTATATCCATCCAAATAATAATGTATTTAATAACAATTACACCACGACGTGGAGACGGTAAGCCGTACGTACGCATGTATGTTGACATGTCATTCAATGGATGGATAGATTAATAAATATGGTTGTAAAATATTTATAATAACATCACAGTATATAGGAGATAATGTATTTATTATTTTAGAATGGAAACAACTACGAAAAATGACGTGGAAGAAGAAATAAACATGAAATAGGGGACGAAATATTTACCTCTTCTTCAAGTTCATCCTTTTGATTTGATCAAAAGGGCTCTTTTGGTTGTCTTTCTGAATAAATTAAGGTCTTTAAGATTAAGGTAGGACAGTTTATAGGGTATTATGGTAGGAGTTGGCTAAGACAAATGGCTTTGAAGGTGTGAATTAGATATAAGGGTGATTTCCCTTTTATAAGAGGGGTGAGGGGCACCTTAGGGAAAGCAAGAAATATTATTTCATAATACACTCATTTTCGGTATCTAATGGCTCCAAAGATGATCATTTAAAGTATAAGGTGGGGATAGGTCGAAAAAACACTCAAACTATAGGTTTTATACTATTTTGGTTCACTATATTAACCTTATCTTTTAGATTTAACTCTTAGTTAATTAGTTTGACATTTACCATGTCTCTTTTTATTTTTATATTATTCGGTTAATAAACTTACTATAAAATGCCAAGAGAAACCAAAGTGGTTCATTAATGTTATTCCAATAATAATATAATTCCTCTGGATAAACCTTGGATTTTTTGGAATATTATATCAATTAATAATATTATATTTGTTTTAAAAACTCTTTCATGACAATTTTGACACTATTTAGTAATTGATTTTTGTTAAAGTCATAAAAACATTATTAATTAGAAATAAATTTATTTAATCCATATTAAGAAGTCATATAAACCAATAAAATTCGTGTATGACATAAAAACTATCAAATTATATTTATTTTAACATATATAAAGGCATTTATTTGATTATTTCTTTAATAAGGGTAATACTGAATCATCATTGTGTCAATAATATATTTAATTATTCAATTTCTAAAAATTATAAATAAAATAAAATTATGTAGGAAATAATTTTATCATTATAATTAATCTTTATATATGGATAGATAACATGTATAAATCTATGTAAAAATTGTTTTACTAAAAGATATATATTTATGTCATTTTTGTATTTACTTTAACATAATTAATATAAAGTGTCATTATCACTTACAAGTGGCTCGACGGGGTCCCAAAATCGACCCAAAGATGACCATGGTCGTACATGTATCATCCAAGAAGGTTAAAACACATGTTAGGGTAATTTAATATTATTATTATTTTATTTTATTACCCTTATTTACCAGATTTCCCATTTAACCATGGTAAATAAAATATTTACAGAAGTCATTATTCAAAATGTATAAAAATAAAAGTTACATATTTTCTCAATTTGGACCTCCAAATTCAAAATATGGAATCCATTTTTCTAAATTCAAAACGTAGAAGTGTCAGAAATTAATTTAAAATTAATTCCTGTTGTCAAAACAAAAAGCGTGTATTTAAGAAATTTTAACTATTAAAGGATTGACCTTTGTTTATGTCTAGTTTAAATGTAAAATTGTGTCCAATGACCAACATTGTATTAAATAGTAAAAATATAATAGGATTATACTTTAAAACCACTAAATATTATAATTTATCACTATAAATTGTTTTGATTAAAAATGTTGTTTTTAATTAATGTTTAGTATTTTCTCTATTCATCAATAATTGGATGTTTTTCAGAAAAATACCACAAACTCACCCTAAGATAATTTAGATATTCCAAATCCAAAAATTAAGTCCATTTTTAACGATAAAATTTCTAAAATTTCAAAATGTGGGTACTACTATTCATAACGGAATGTTTGATTGGTTGTGGTGTGTTAGAACTCGAAGTTGCATATAACACATGCTATTTTATTATTCAAATAGAAACGTACTATGAATGCGTGGGATGTTATATTCTCCACTCCTTCAATAAATTGCATCCTTTCAATTTATGATCGGTATTGGAAACTTGGGGTTGACATTTAAAAATATCTTAGTTGAAATCCCACATCGAAAAATGGATTAATAAGGCCTCTATTTTAAAATAAACAATGGTAAGTATGAAAGTTTACCAAAAATAAAACCATATAGGGTTATATGAAGGAAAAAATGGATATGGAAGCGAAAAATAATTGTCATGTTCTGATGGAGAGTGATCGAGAATATTATTTCGAGAAATTTAACGAACTAAAAGCCATAAACTTGTAATGGGTTGAAAGGTCATTGATTACCCTATAGGAAAAGTAAACAGAAAACATTTTTGTTCTAAGTTCCTTTTCGTAATGTTGAGGAATTTATTTATGATATTGGATAAGATCATAAGGAGAGATACATAATTTATAATTATAGTTTAATCCATTAATAAATTTCAACCACTAACTCCCAAACATAATTGAACTCAAAAATACCCTATTTATCCTAATAGTATAGGGTTCCAAATATAAACATATACCATTTAAATTATGAAAACTATTTTGTAACAACCAGGGGCTTCTTGTAGGATAGTGGTAGGTAATAAAGGCTCGTCGCACTATGATTGTGTGTTCGATTCTAGCAGCTTTGTCTGAAGGGATTGGTTATTGGCTGACCTATAGGTTGTCCTTTTCCGAAGACTATAGTATTATAATATTCCAAAAAAATCATATGAAATGTTTTAACCTTAAACAATACTATCCAAAGTTCAACTTAATCCATTACAAACATTATATTTATCTAATATACCTCTATCTAGACTCTCTGTAAAAGGTATCTAAATTTCAAAATCAATTGTGACATCAGATTCCCCAAACAAAGTAAAGTTTCTCTTATTTTTACATACTGAAAATATGATTACCTTAGTCATATTAAAACCTTAATGAAAACAACAATTACTGCAGTATAATACTTATATATATCACATTATTCTTTTAACCAAAATATAGTTCTTGAATCCAAAAACACAAATACAAAAAGTATTCAACTTCAACGGTAGTAATATCATAAGCTTGGCCTTCCCCCATGGCCTTTTCTGAGTTATGTTTCCTTCACGCTTATGAAATTAATTTTCATAATGCCCCATTTCTCTACAATTATAACATTTTACATTGACAGAAACTTTCTTTCCCTTGCAATAATGAGCTTGGTGGCGTTTTTCACCACACTTCTAACATACTCCCATTCCTTTTAGGAAAATACCAGGGTGTTTCTTCTTACAATTATCAAATAATGGAAATTCCCTCTTTCCCTTTTTCCCATTACCTGTCTCTTACTCCACTGTTCTCTTCTTCTCTTTTTTTACTTTATTGTCATAAGATTTAGGGAATTTCTTTTCTGTGTTGATAGCACATGAGACAATTTCATCATACGAAGAGAAGGATTGGGATACTACTAGTTGATGTAGAAATGGTTTTAACCCCTCAAAGAAACAATCAATCTTACTTCTTGGGTTACGTATATAATCTGAATTACACCTTGCTATCCTTGTAAAGTTAGCATCATACATTGCAACATTCTTATCCTAATTTTGCATCATATTGAGAAATTGTCTTTCCATATCCGCTCGATGGCCATGAGGAAAGTATTTTTCTATGAAAATATCTTTAAACTCCCTCCATTTAATACCTGATACTTCTTCATCTTACTTTGTGTTTTGAATCAATGACCACCATTGATCAAAATCTCCATTCAGGCGATACACATCCATGACATGTTTTTCCCTATTACTACTCCCCAAATCCAGAAATATTTTCTCTCGGAAACTTATCCATTGATTTAATACAAATGTATTTGTATTCCCATTGAATGTTGGTGGATATTTCATCATGAAGTGATCTAACATTAATCCTCTGTGTTGTTGATCAGGGTGCTCCATACGGGTAAGGTTATTATTCATAACCTGAGTGAGTTTTCCTAGTATGGTGATAAACTGATCAGCACCAGTTGTATCACTAGCTCCACTATAATTATCCTGAGTAGGAGGGAAATCCCTACATGGAGTACGTTCGTTGATACGATTTCCATTCCTTCTACTAGGTGCCATTTCTAGACAATGGTATAAACTAGATTAGTTTATGAAATGAAATACATAAATCCAAACTGGTAAAACACTTAACATAAATTGAACAGATTATGGATATAATCCATAATCATAAAAAAATTTCTTTGAGAAATTATATACTCATTAAACCTTCATAATGGTTTGTATATAAAATAAGAATTGTCCTAAGCATATCCCCCAGGAGTTTTGTAACCAATAGTGCATTAAGGCCCGTTGTCGTGCACCAGTTATCGTTCGTGTCTAGCTTACAGCGGTGTTTTCGGGTTTTACCCCTAGGTACATCTCTACCAGAACCTCCTCTACCTGTTTGTATACTGAAAAAGAAGTATTTCTTGGAAAACTCAAAAATTCTCTATAATACCAAAATTCTATGAAGTTCTTCTATACTAATCCTCAATGTTCATCTTAGGTTATGTGCTATAATCAGATTTAATATAATTATGGCTTCCATGGTTTTTACTAAACATCCTATGATACCAACTATAATGCCCCGACCCCAGTTACCCAGAGTCAGTGCATTATTACATAAAATTGTCATGATCACAAATGATCAAGTCTCGAAAGACCGATTAGTTTAGTAGCCATGGAAACAATAGATACATTCATAAGTCTTACATTACACGATAAAATGGAAAACTACAACAACATAGTCTCCATAGTCCACAATCATAACCCCTCATACTATTCATGTAGGTCAGTCATAAAATACTTCAAAACATCCTAGGAGAAATAAAGCATAGATAGGGGTGAGTTCAGATGCCCAGTAAGGATAATAATATATCAAAAACATATATATGTAAGCATAAACATTTAAGGCAATGTATAACTAAAAAAAAGCATTTTAAACTTTAACTTCAGCATAACATGGAAAAAAGAAAATGAAATAATTCCATTTACTTATTCACATGGATATTCTTAATGTCAATTAATCACATGAAATATCAATAACCACTTTCATAATGATGGAATACATAATGCCAGACTATCATAACCACATATCCAAGGACTTATGCAAAGACTACAAATAATATTTTGTCAAAGCCTTGTGCCAAGACACTAGTTTGTCTCATTAGACCTACTGATGCATCGAGGAGCTATAGTGGGCTCCACCTGTCACATACTAATTCCAATTCATTCCTCATATGAACAGGTTTAAACATAACATAAATATTCGTAATAAAACTACCATACGAAATGTCAATACTTTTTCCATAAAAAATGAATTGTATAAAAATAACACATCCACAGTCAAACATATCAAAAAACCTTCAATACATTATGGATGTTTTGTATCATAATAAATCAACTTCAAATAAGCTTAAAATCCATCAAAGGATGTTGACATTTATGAAATTAACCCCTTTTTAATGAAATATGTCTTTCTATTTTGAAATCATTTAAAAGTAATGTAATTATAAAAGAAAACATTTATATTTGAAAATATTATTTTAAAATTTTAAGGGAATCATTGATGATGTTATAATGGTAGAAAATAGCCGCACCCGCCGTATAAGTTAAAAAAACATTCTTACCTTAATTTTGTCGAAAACGTTAAAACTACTTTGTTTGGAAAATGATGGAAAGATTCTTTTTATACCATTTTATAAAATGAAAAAAGGGTATTAATGACTTTAACCCATATTCTAGTAAATATTTGGAATGTTACGAAATACATTTTTAAAAACATGGATGTGGATGATAAAGAGGACCCAGTAGATAATTACATATAAACAACCTCGGATAATGATGTTATTGTGAAATTAACCCTTAACGTGTACTTTTATTTCTTTAAGGTCATGTTAAACTACTGTATAATGGTAAAATAATTTTTATTAAATTACACAAGAATCAAATAAATTAATATTTAATCATATATGATCTTTTAACATTGCTTTGTTAAGAATATCTTAGTATTATCGTTGTTTCGGGTGTTAACGGATTCGTTTTCCTTTATATTATTTGTAATGCGAGTCATATTTGTTATGGATGGGATGTATCTTATTCATATCCAGAATTATATCAAGTCTTTAAACATTATTTTTATTCATCTAATGAAAATTATTCTTGAATTGATAAAATGGGGAATGAATCTCATCGCGTTTGTGGAGACGGTAATCCGTACGTACGCATGAGCGACATTATCATTTTTTTGATATTAAAATAATATATAATTGGATGTTATATCATATATAAATAATCATTATCCTGTCATATTTATTATTTAATCAATTACACATCATTGTTATACCCATAAAGATAATAATGTATTGAATAACAATTACACCACGACGTGGAGGCAATAAGCCGTACGCACGCACGTATGGTGACATATCATTCAAAGGATGGATAGAATAATTAATTTGGTTATACCCTATTTATAATAACATCAAAGTATATATAAGGTACTATATTCATTATTTTATAATGGAAACAATAATGAAAAAGGATGTGGAAGAAGATCGAAACATGAAAGAGGTGATCAAATATTTACCTCTTTTTCGGGTTCTTCCTTTTGATTTGATCAAAAGGGCTCCATAGGTTGGATTTTTTACTAAATTAAGGTCTTTATGATGAAGTGAGGATAGTTTATAGGGTATTAGGGTAGATTTTGGGCGATCCAAATGGCTTTTAAGGTGTGAATTAGATATAAGGGTGAGTTCCCTCTTATAAGAGGGGTGAGGGGAACCTTAGAAAAAAATTGAAATATTATTTTATAATAAAGCCATTTTCGGTTTCTAATGGCTCCAATGTGGATTATTTTATGTCTATGGTAGGTATAATTCTATAAGAACTCAAATAATAGGTTTTCTATAGGTTTGGGTCACTATATTAACCTTATCTTTTAGATTTAACTCTTAGTTAATTAGTTTGAAATTTACCATGTCTCTTTGTATTTTTATATTATTGGTTTAATAAACGTACTATAAACTACCTAGATAACCCCAAGTGGATCCTTAATGATATACCTATCATAATATAAGTCTTTTGGACAAACCTTAGATTTTTAGAAATATTATATCAATTAATAATATAATATTTGTTTTAAAAACACTTTTATGCCAATTTATATAGTATTTATTAATTGATTTTTTTTAGGTCATAAATAATTTATTAATTAGAAATAAATTTATTTAATCAATTCTATCATGTCATATCAACCTAGAAAATTCGTGTATTGCTTAAAAATGTTCAAATTACATTTATTTTAACATTTATAAAACCTTTTATTTGATTCTTTCACAAATAAGGAAAATAATGCATCAACATTGTGTCATAAATAAATTTATTTATTCAGTTTTTAAAAATTATAAATAAAATACCATTATGTAGGAAATAGTTTCATCTTTCTAATTAATAAATATAGTCTAAGATATAACATGTATAACTGTATGTAAAAATTGTTTTACTAAAACATATATGCTTATGTCATTTTTGTATTTACAATAACATAATTAATATAAAGTGTCATTATCATATACAAGTGGCTCCATGGGGTCCTAAAATAGACCCAAAGATGCCAATTGATGGAAATTTATCATCCAATGTGGTTAGGATACATGTTAGGGTAATTTAATATTATTATAATATTATTTTTTACCCTTATTTACCGGATTTACCCTATGACCATGGTAAATAAAATATTTACCGAAGTAATTATTCAAAATGTATAAAAATAAAAGTTACCAATTTATACAATTTGGACCTCCAGATTATAAATATGGAATCCATTTTTCTAATTCCAAAACACATATGTGGCAGAAATTAATTTAAAATTAATTCCCATTGTCCAAAACAAAATCGGGTTTTTATGAACTTTTAACTATTAAAAGATTGACACTTGTTTATGTTCAGTTTAAGTGTGAAATTGCGTCTAATGACCAAAATTGGATTAAATAGTTAAAATATAATATAATTGTAATTTAAAACTACTCAATAGTATAATTTATTCCTATAAATTATTTTGATTAAAAAAATGTTTTTCATTAAAGTTTAGTATTTTTCACTATTCATCAAAAATTGGAAGTTGTCAGAAAAATACCAAAAAATCACCCAAAGCTAATTTGCATAATACAAATCAAAAAATGAAGCTCATTTTGAAATATAAAATTTATAAAATTTCAAAAAATGGGTAATACTATTCATAACAGCTAGTTTGATTTGTTATGGTGTGTTAGAACTCGAAGTTGCGTATAACACATTCTATTTTATTATTAGAGGAAAAGCATCCCATGGAAGCTTGGGTGTTACATTTTAAAATGTTAATTACCTAAAAATATTAAAAGTGGTATGAGACACTTTGATTCAAAACTCACTTTATTAAATGTTATAAATGGTTTTGAAAATGGTTTGATAAAGAATTGATTATGTCAATATCTTGAAATGATATATTTTGATTGCAATTGGGAAATATTATCATTCCATTATTATTGTTTTATGTGTTATGAATATGTTATAGTAATTGGGTCTTGTTTACATATACATGTGGTTCTGTGATAAACATAGGGCTGGTGAGCCAGAGAAAACTCTCCAATGCATTGGGTAACGTGACAGAGGTAAACGGTAATGTTTCTCCTTAGAGATTTAGGAAATATAATGTGATGGGTATTCAAATTGTAGCTCCCTATATAGGTGAGAATGATTTAATGTATATATGATATGGATGCCACATGTTACCTTTATTATTTTTGATCTCGGTGTGTTATTCATAAATCTTATGATTTCATGAGGTATGTTATGATCGAAAAGAATGGTTTCGTAGATTTTTATTTATTGATGGGTTAATGTTTTCATTCCTTATTTGATAACCCTTTTTGAGATTTTTATTCTCATCCCATGTTTTGAATTGTTTTTCACAGGACTTAAAGATGAATAGGGTTAAGGATGGGATTAAGTTAAATTCATGTAGTCTAAAACATGTAACTAGACATGACTCTTTTTTAAAGATTTTTTATTTTATGAATAAAATGGAAACTGAGTAGAAGTGTCTATTTTGTAATTTTTGAGATGTAATGTAATAGTTATGACCTAATTCTATAAATTTATAAACCTAAAAATATCATCCATGTAAATTATTAATTTAATTCATGATTATGTAATGTTTTATGGATGGGTCCTTATAATACATATGATATGATTGAATAAAATATACTTGTAGTCATCATAAGATCTAAATAGTGAACTAAACATTTCTTTCATCTCATAACCCTATGATGTCATCAAAAATACATCATGGAGAGGATAAACTATAAGAGGAATAAATTTTCATGGTGTCTATTCGTCATCCAAAAAATACAAGATTAATGGGTGGTAATGCCTTCCTAATTAATATATATAGGTCCTACAAAAACTACCTCTAATATATATTATCCAATGAAAACATACTCTACACCATTAGAATATGTGAATGTATACCATCTATGATAATTTTATATGCGAGTGGGGTATTATACAAACCATTCCATCCAAATCATCAGGTATAAAATTGAAATTTCTTGCACAATGATGTCCCGTGAAAATATGGAGCCTCTAATATTCAAGGAACATTGTATAAAATAGTGATTTTTCACTTACATAACCACCAATTATGTTTCAAACGATATCACCCTAGACATGTATTATATAACCATGTATAGGCTATCTATAAACTATGAAGATATAATGGAATGTGAAGCTATTATATCAAATAAGTTGTGTGCAATGGTAGAAGCAACTAAGATCATTTGTTGAATGGTAGAGGGGTATTCATCTTCGACTATAGTAGTTAGTTTTATAATATGAATCTATAGAAAACCAATTCCACTATATCCTACATGAATCCCATTCATAATACTATGTTTCAATACCATTTTCCTTCATCCTTATGTATTACATCCTTCACCCAAACCTAAACTATCAGTCAAACACAGACTACCTACCAGCTAGGGAGTAGCTAATCCTTATCCTTATACAAGAACATTATATGATAATTGGACACTATAATACCACATATTTATTCTAAAAACCCACAAAATATTTCTCCTCCTACTAAAAAATGATACTCAATAGGTGGTTGAGGGATCTAGGGTATGTTATGGCCTCTTCCCATGTATTAGGGAAATTGAGTAAGATAGCCCTATATAATAATGGAGGAAACCCTAGGGTATTTATGGCCTCTTCCCATGAATTAAATACTCTTTTATTATAGACCATACTTTTCTACCTATGAGATATGCCTAGTTACATTACATTGGAAAATGATTAAGGTTATCCTGTATGATTTCCATACTATTTGATAACATTAACATAAGTGTCACATAATACATAATATAAAATATAGAGTTCTCTCATTCTATTTGATACTGAATAGAATGTTTTTTATTCTAGATGTTGATATAACCATATCTTGTCCATTATTTTCATAAATTTGGAAATTGGAACCATAACTCATACAATGAAAATATTTCATCAAAACTATCTTATGACTGTAATTCATCATAATGAACCTGGGGAATGATATTGTATACTTTTTAAAAAGAAATAATGGTTGATTACAAGGATTATTCCAAAACAATGATGCATCTATCACAACCATTGACATATAAAATTAATTTTATTATATATTTATATTATTCTATATTTTGAAAAATTTATCTAATTTTTTTTTTCTTCTATAAATCATACTCTTATATGAATATCATTTTTTTATTTAAAAAAATAGATCCCTAATATAATGGAATAACCAAACAAAATTAATTCTACATGATCATCCATGAGAGGTTTAGAGAAAAAAACAAAATGAAGGAAAAAAATTTACATTCAATCCTTCTATTGTATCAAATTAAAGATAAATATATCTAAATCGAATTCAAAATACCTTTTATCCAAAGGAACCCACAAGATGAGTGAATGTTCAGACACAATATATTGATATCACAATTCCCTATAATATGCTCAAATGTATATCAATTAATGTAATATACACATATTTCATGAAATATTCCAATCAAATGGACTCATATGTCAAATATTAAAGCTTTTGAAATTTTATTTAGGGAATTTTTAATTCAAAAAAAAAATCAATTCCATTTAATGTATATTGTATGAATGGTGGTAGTTCATGGATGAGATATATATTTATAAATTTGAGATCATTGTGGGGTTTGAGTTGTTAACATATGATTTTATATTTCATTATTCTTATCCCTATAATGTTATTCTTATCAACAATTAACTATAATTCATCTAATCCTTTATGGATTTTAATTATTAATGTGTTACTTCTTATAATCCAAATGGGGGATTTTTTTATATTCATAAATTAAATAGATATCCATAGGGGTGAAATACTTGTTTAACTACTATTTATAATATATTATGTGGTCGACTAGATTGATTTTATATCTGAAATGGGTATATAAAACATCTTACATTGGAGAGTTGATTTATTTATTCTTTTTTAGGTGAAGTAACTATGTTAACATTATATTGAGATATAAAATCCTATAAAAAAGTATACATGGTTATATCTCTTATATTAGTGGAAGCATATAATATGATATGTTAAGTTGTTAAATTATCTGGTATTAAACATAATGGTATGTTCGATAGTGGTTTCATTTTACATAGGGTTTTATCATGGACTTCATTAACATTATTTTCTATGATGGTGAATGACATTGTTTGTTTGTACGTTAACCATTAATAGTAAAATCTGGTAATATTAATGAAATTATATCCCTTAATGAAGATAGAAAATATTTCAGATTGATTATGTAGAGAAATATGGTTTTTCATGATTTTATTATCATTGAATTACCATTTTATGATATTAAATTATTTATAAATTAAAAAGATAGATTTTAAATATTGTTTGCAATGTTTCAATTATTTTAAAGATTCCCTTCAGAGTATCTAATGAAACATATATATTTATTTTTTTATGTAGTTGGTGTTTCTACTATATATTGATAAATCTAAGATATTATTCAATGTTTTTATACATGATTTTTTGGAGATAGAGGATGATCATGTAGATAAAATAAGGATAGAATTGGAATTATAGAATGTAAAATTAATAAATATAAATATTTCAATATGTCATATTTGGATATAGAAAATTTCATTTTGAGGTCACATTATTTGTTCATTGGGATTTCACTATTGATATAGCTTTGACTAAGATGGTTGTATCAATGGAACCAACCATATGAATTTATATAATGTGAACATGATCCAATGTTTCTATTGATAATATAATAGGTTTTTACATTCCCTAATCCAAAAAACTGTTAAAATCATTTTTGAATATGGGTTATAAATTTTAATATGTTGAGTAATGTTATATAACTTTTGAATGAATCATTATGAAATGGAAAAGTCAAAATATTATTATCTTACAATAGATTGTTAAACATATAAGAACCTATGATTTTATAAGTTAGTATTCCCCTTTAATTATCATCATTTAATCCATTTGGTGTAAAATATTTAATAATAATGGAGTTATAATAATATAAGATGACAAATATGGTGGAGAAAATGGAAATTCCATGTGCTAGGATGACATTAGGTACCCAATGGTTTTTTATTATGTATCTATTGGAAACTAATAGGTAATCATGAATATGTAATCTACATTGATCACCGAGTCAACCTAAACTAGATACCCAGTAGAAATTTGGGTGGTTTTTGTTAAAATGAGGGGAAATTTCCTCATTCCACCCAAAATTTTACTACCTTAAAACTCTTACTAGTATATTTAGACCCGATCTATTTATATAAAACCTATATAAATATTTCCCTTCATATCTCATACCTCTAATCTAATCATTATTTTTCCCCATGTCATGGATAATTCACATGAATGATTATGTTATAAATTATTATTAACATAGAATGTGTTAGAACCACACGTAATCTTCCCACTTCTAATGTTTCTTCATAGTATTGGATTTAATATTTTTAACCCTCTATAAAAACACTATAAATACCATTAAATACTTTTTTTCATTATTTCATTATATTATATAAGTAAGTCATAGGTAAACCAAAGTAATTAACCATGTTTTACTTTTTGGATATACATATTTTATGGGAAATTTATAAATAACTAATTTTTATCCATATTATTTTAGATAAAAAATTATTTTGATGACACAACAAGGTATCCTAGATCTTTTAGAATCATTACTTAGGACATTTACTGGGTGTATGAATATTTAATTGATACATTGATTCTGAAAAATGAGTACCAGTATGAGGATGATTGAATTTAATTAAAAAAAATTTATAAAATTAATGAATACTTTCATAATTTTTTAAGAGAGATATTATTTATTTGTATTTAATCTTCGGTATATTCAAGTTGAAAATCCCCAATGATAATGTAAATATTTTTTTTTCATCACTAGTACTCTATGTATAATCCATGCTAAAAGAAATATGAAATTTTTCAAATTTTTTAAATTACTATTTTCCATCACTAATTTAAATAAAATTCTATTTTATGTTAATTTCAATATTAAAATAATTTCTTGACTACGGATTTACATGATTATGATAATAAATTGTACTTAAATTGTAATTTTTAATGGCTATTTTTCATATTGTAAAAACATATTATATTAATAAAATTTTTCCCAGGTACAAACGTTATGAATGATCATGTTTATTTATTTGGATGGGATTTTAATTCCTAGAATTATACTCTTTCACTATTCTGTAGGGAACGATAATAAGATTTATTTGAAATGAGAGTAAAAATTCCCTTTCTTATAGTATGAGTATTTCACCCTCGATATATATTCATTTCTATTTAATTTTGTGGATATTATTGAAGTATTTAAATATGTAAGAAAATTTTATTATTGATATTTACTTTTTTTAAAGGTGTTGTCTTGGTAGAAGACCAAGACACAGTTTATTACTAATCAAAAAGACAACTAAAAAAGTATGAAATATGGAATCTTATTTCAATATTTTTCATAAAGAGGGAGTAACTCAACTAGTAAATCCTCCATCCAAGAGAGGCCCTGGTTTATACCCATATTGGCAAGACCACCCGCAACCATGTTCGCTTCACCAAAGGCATGTGTGGCTATGTAATTGATCGCATGGAGAAAATTGAGATAGCTCATCCAACGGGTGGTGAGCGGCCAAGAAAAGTGCATCATACCATTCCGAATAGCTTGGACAATGGTGGTAGAGTCACTTTCGCTCCAAATGGTGTTCCATCCTTTTTGTCTAACAAAATCATTCACATGGATCATGACCAACATTTCTGACTCTAATGAGGTGGATGAACCACAACTAGTAAAGAAACATCCAAGAGTTCAACCACGAAAATCTTTGAAGATATAGCTGCATCCAGCAGGACCCGGATTGACTTTAGACGCACCATCCACATTAACTTTGATCCAACTAGGAAGTGGACCTTGCCAGAAAACCTCAATGGTGTGCCTCAGCTACATGTAAAGACCCTTGATTCCAAGTTGCCAAAGGATCATCAGGTCTCCAATAGTGTTGTGACAAGGATCTTTTTGCATCAAAGCAGCCTCCCTGATAGAAATAATAATTTGTATCATACCCGCACTAAGATTAAATGAACAACTGTTGTGCATAAAATCATTTCTAGTGTACCAGATGACATGGAGGAGCTCCACAATAGAAATTGTGAATAGATTATTGATTTTCAGAGAGAAATCATGTAGCACGCATATATTCTTGATTGATGTTTTTGAAATTTCATGTTTAAGGATTTAACAATCACTCATCTAGTATTGTATAATTAATACTAACCATTTTGTTTATCAAGGGAATTTTGGGGTTTAATGGTGATATCCTACTAGGTATATCTTATTCACACCCAACTTGTGTCTCAACTAGTATGTCTGTATAGATTTTTTTTAAATGATACATCCAAAGAAAATTCCCTAAATCGTTGGTGGATGTAGTATGTTAAGTATGGTGACCTTGTAGTTTCTTTTGATTCTCTTGATGGACATAATCTATGGGAAAATAGTGGAATTACATAGTGTAAACATAGATATTTTAACTTTTGGACCTCATATTTTTTCCAATGGGAGTTTTTGGCTTATAGAATTTGTGTACAATCTTTTATTTTCATATTTTTTATCACTATATAATTATATTAATAGATTCAAAGTTTTTGAAATTTCATGTTCTTATCCATTCATGTATTTAATTATGTTATATTTTTTGACTGATATATATAGATAACTAGATATATGCAAGTTCAAATAAATTTTTAAATGGATCCAAACATATATTTGTGTAAAATTTAATTATTTTATTTTATCAATCTGTGAGAAAAAAGAAACACCCCTTTTTTTATTACATTAAATATTTAATTTATTCCATATAATGGTGATATTATTGAAAATCTAGACATTTTCACACGTTATTTGATGATTTTATGAATAATTAACCATCAAATACAAACCACATATTTTAATGTCTAGTTACATTGAAGTCTAGTTACATAAAAATGAAAACATGGAAATATAATAAAATATATTTATATTAATCACCCATAATGTTCTATTAAATTACATTGAGCTCTTATATCTTCATTGGATAACCAGAGGAATACATTGACAAAAGGGCTGACCTAAAAAGTACAGTAAGGGAATAAATATAGATATAAATAATAGCACATGGGTTAGAAGGCATTACATGATGACATAAAAGGGAACAGAACATAAATAAAAATATGGGGGAATAAAATATAGAACATGGGATCTGGTAATCATGGAATAATAGTAATATGGAATAATTATATAACATAACATAAACATTATTCAAGGCTAACTTCCAATACTATATCACATGGTGGACGAATTCCAATAAATGGATCTGGTTTACTCAATGTCCCAACATGACACCTCATGAGACTAAAAATTACCCAATGAATTGGATCACTATCTCAGAACAGCCATCAAAACATGTTCATGCATATGTGTGAACCAATAAAAATAAAATATAATGAATAAACATAACGATTTCCCATGGAATGAAATGTGTATCATAACCATATTACAAATCATAAACAAAGAGAATATCATAATGGTGACCATCAATGAATAGATTTAAATAATAAATGGAAATTCCTAAGGTAAAATATTCATATATAATTATAAATTATTTCCAACTAAATTTAAAACATGTAAAATATTGTTCAGTAATCATTAAAAATTAGCCAATTTACTGTTTTTTAATGGAAAATATTTAAGAAATTTTTAGAAGTATAAAAGACATAATTTTGGTATAAAAGTAGAAATAAACTAATAAAGGTATTTAAGATTAAAATATTTTTTTATAAAAATATTATAGTATTAAAAAATATAATGTAGAGTATATGAAAAAGAGTAAAAAAAATTGGGGGGTTCCCTTTATTTAGGCTTGCTTATTGTGAGGACATGAAAAGGGATCCTTATAAAACATGTATTTACACAAAAAAGTGTAAATTATTATGATATGTACATATTTTTGGAATATACCAAATTAACTTAGTAAGAATAAATAATATTAATTAATAATTACATTGGGGTTAAGAGGGAGAGAGAAGGCGTAAACCAACATAAAAATTGAGGTTCATGGAGAATTTGTTACCTTTTGTGTGAAAGTGTTCTCCACATTCAATTAATATCCTAAATAATCATATATAATTAATTAATTAATTAATTAATAACCTCTTATATATTAATTTAATTTATGATAATTTTATTAGGTTCATTTGTTGTCATTTCATTAATGTATAGTATTAAATTTCATCATTTTGGGGATTTTTGTTTCATGGTTTATGGTTAGTTCGGTAGTGTATTATTATGATACTTATTGTCAAATGGAACAAAAACTCCAAAACTGGAATGATATGGTATTAATTTATTTTAAAAAATTTAATTTTTCCCAAATATCATTTTTTACAAGAGGATGATTCATTAGAAAAAACATTGACGGAAAAAAAATTGTGAAATTATTTTGGAGTTTTTACGAGCATCATAAATTAATACATATATACCTATTTTAGTACATTAAATAAGATGTAATAAAATATTGTAATCTGTTTCAACAACAAAAAATATTTTATGACAATCCATGAATGAGGTAATTAAAATCAAAAACTCGTCATCCACTAAGGTAGTGAATCGACACCTCACAGATGATGTTTTCATTTTTATAAAAAAAAGTATATGAAAAGAGATTTTATGATGGAAATTACTTAAAAATAATAATATCTATATATATATATATAGAGTTACCATTTTACTTTGGATATGGGATGTGAGGTAAGATTAAGAAAATAAATAAAATTAAAATTGAAAGAGGCAGGGTTTGGCCTCTTGAGTGTCCTCTCCTGGAGAACCTAGATAAAAAACATTGAAATTGTATTTTGGTGAGACTAGGAAGAATATAATGTAGGTAATAGGTTATTGAGAGTAATTTGGAACAATATAAGAAACATAAAAAGATTATAATGTGTGAATATAATATGTGGTGAGGGTGGTATATAGAGTGGGAAGAGAGGGGTGTTGTTGATTATTTTATCCATTTCATTTAAATTTGTCTCAAGACTATATATAATGATGATTCTTGGGAGTAAATAGATAAACAATTTCAAGGTATTTCGAACCAATGGGATCTTACATCATATGTACCTCTTCAATTACTAAATTATTCATTATTTAGGTTATATAGTAAATTTTTGAATTGCAATATTCATAAAAAAAATATTTTTGAAAATTTTCATAAATTCACCATAAAGATTTTTTAAAAATATATAATTAAAAAATGAAATCAATTTTTTGAAAATAAATTTCTAAATATGCTAAATTTAATTTTTAATTAAAATAATCATTTATTTGAGAAATACTAATTTTAAAATTATAAATTATTTTTTGATACTTTCGAAAATTAATCGAGGTCTCATAAAATTATTGTATAGTCATAAGAAAAAAATTTCATTTATGAATTTATTTTGTAAAAATAAATATTATTTTAATCAATTATATTAAATATAAATTTATAAATAATGATTTATGTTTCATTAAAATATGAAAATATAATTTATCATTTTTTTAAATGAAATTACTTATTCTAAGATATAAATATAATATAATTTTATTCATAAGATACCTAAATTTTATGTATACTTTCATGTGTGGGGATAGTTTTCTATATTCTAGTTTACTATTCCTAATGGTTAGAATTATATTTTGATGGCCACGTTGTTATTTCATGGGTATAGGTTACATAAATTAAATAAATTTTACTTATTTCAATCTCCATTTATGAGAATAGTGTTTTTATTGTTCTCTATTTATAATGTAGGTGTTTTATAAATATAATAAGGGAAATTACATTGATAAATATTTTACCACTACATTCCCCCCCACCTATGAAATTTTTCAATCAAAATTTCTTTTTAAAATCTATGTGGAAAAATGGGTGGGGGTACTTATCATTCATTTATTCCTCCAGTTACCATGTCACATCTTCATACTTATGGTTCCCGTGTTGTACATTGGATTGGGGAGTAATCTTTTTGTGAAGAACACTTTCTCTATGGTCGATGAACTTCACTAGAATCTCTTCACATGAGGTGTTGTTATCTAGTTGTACCACCTTCGTATTTATTACATGTTTGGGATATCATATGTAAATAATCAAGAGGGATACATGGAATACATCATGTACTTGAGAAACGGTTGGTGGAAGTTCCTGTCGATATGCTAGTGATCTGACATAATCATTAATCATTTTGGGCCAATGTACCTAGGATATAAGACTCCATTCATCCCAAATAGCATGAATCTCTTCCATGGAGAAATGTAGAGTAATACCATGTATCCAACCTTTAAATCTAGCTCTCGTGAAATATTGGTTTCATTGATCTTCTATCGATTTTGGGCATCCTTGTTGTGCTTTTGAATGGTGTTCATCTTTTATTCATTTTCTTTGACAATTTTAGGTCCCATCATGTTTGGTTCAACAACTTCACCCCATAATTCATGTGTTCATCTTCTTTTCCCATATATGGCTTCATATAAATCCATTTGGGAAATTAAGTGGAAACTATTACTATATTTTAACTTGACCAGAGGTAGATTTTGGTCCCATCCTCCATTAAAGTCCATAGAGAATTCCCTCAAAATGGAATCTCATATTGGAAAAGTTTTTCATTCTGGTAATCAGTTTGAAGATGATAATTCAAACAGAATTTCAGATCAGTGGCCAGAGACCGTTATAAAATGTTACAAAACATAGAGTTAAATCTTATATATTGATTGGACATAATCGATAGTGCTACTCCATGATGCCTCACCATGTGACGAACCAAACTATAGATCCATCCAACATGGAACCCAACCTAGTCTGTGGCACGGCCCAAAGGGTGTTCCTAATCCCCATGGGATATAAACTATATCATAGGTATCAAAAATATACTTTTAATGAAAGGGAGACCACAAAATGTCCCAAAAACATTCATGGAACATGGGGGGGATCATCATCAAGACACTGTCCTTAACACCAGCACCAAGTGGAACTCTAGCAACCAGATCCACCATCATCACCACAATACATCTTACCTTTACCTGAGTCATACATAATGAATTATACATACACCCAATGTTGTATATATTGTTTGATCCAAATATTAGTAGGATTGCACCAAAAGAAAATATTCCATGCTATAACATTTTATGAAAAATCAACAAGCATAATATCATAACATATTTGAATATATTTTCAAGAAACAAACCAAATTAAACATTTTCATAAAAAAAATTTTATTGGAAATCATTTCTAAGGGAATATTTCTCAATAATAAACATTCTTTAAAGGAAACAGCATACACTAAGTCAACTGTATACCAATTTTCTACACCATATCACAATATCACATCATAATAGGGAACCATGGTTAAATCTCAAAGGGTATCTAGAACATGTGAGTCACTAAGATCCTCATACCTGAGTGATCAATATCCTTCAACTCAACTACCAATATCATTCTCGTTCACGAGACACTTGGAGGGTTCCATTCCAAGGGCCTAGTGGTCTCCAGATAATATGCCAATAGTGAAAGCATTCTCATGCATGAGCAACTAGGTTAATTCATCTCAAGGGAATAGTGGTATCTGAACTTATCTCATGTTTAGTTATTGTTGAAATCATTAATCCTACTAAGTGAGTATGGGACATTCCACTTTTGAATCACTAGTTTACGAGTTCTAGATTTCTAACCCAGATATTTGGGATTACCTTTGTTTTAATATACCATTTCACATATCTTAAAAATCACCACATTCACATAAAACTTCCAAGAACCATAAGCACAAACAAAAATCACCACTTTGACAAACCATTACATAAAAACCACCATTTTCCATAACCCAAACTTTTTCAAAATTACAAAAACCAAAACCATTTTGAATCAAATTTCACACCACATTGACATTTCAAGAAACCCATATAGAAATCCCACAAGAAAATCAGACAATGAATCCAATCATTTCCATAGACCATGCCCTTTTAAAATCAACAGATAATCTAATTCAAATTCACAACATGCTTCATGTCATTTACATAATTCACCACTCATATTAAAATGTGTACAAAAAATACAACATGCCAAAAAAATACTTTCCTTTGGAAACACACATTTAACACATACACACCTGACATGCCTTTGTAAACAAATTTCACACCCTTCACACAATCATAAAAACAATTCTATGAAGAACTACAATGAATCAAAAAATAATAATAACCATTTTTTTTGAAAACACCATGTTTATCGCATATTCATATAATACTCTTTCTAAAAAATATTTCACACCACACATTCAATTCATATAGCACATTTATAAACCCAAACATGCACAAAAATGAATGTAAATATGTCAGATCATACAACTACCTACCTCACACAACGAAACATCTGAAAATTAGTGAAATACTATAATATCACAACAAAAAACCCTATTAAGGAAATATAAACAAAAAAAATCAATATCTTCCCTAATACTACATGATTGAAACCCATTTTTTCAAACACATTATGGAAAATGAAATTCTAATAAGGAGGGAATGAAAACCCCATTAAGAAGTAAGAATCAAGAGAGGAACCATCTACACGATGATTACATGAATTTATTACACCAAAAACACCTATTGAATTGTTCCCAAGAGGTCCAAGGAAGGTTGGAGGAATCACATGTGGGTGAAAATCACATATGGGTTTTAATTGGGGTGGTTTAGTGTTAAATACCATGCAAAAAAATGATATTTTCTAATTTTTAATGACCTAGACAAGTCTCACATTTTTTCCACATGGTTTTCCAAACCATGTGGAAACCCTGCACCCATCATTGTTTAAGGGGAACACACCTCATGTTTATCCAATCATAGTTACCATACCATTCACAAAAAAGAGTGGTTTACCACAATCCAAAAATTTCACATGGTCGCATGATTTCATAGGAAAGGGTGAATTGTTTGAAATATCACGCATCTCAATATTTCAATCCCCAAAACATATTTTTTACCAAAACCTACCTGGAGAACTCAAGGGAAAACATGGGATCTAAATATATAAAACAAATTCAAAAAAATAAATCCCATAGTGT
Source organism: Viscum album (assembly GCA_963277665.1). NCBI lineage: Eukaryota > Viridiplantae > Streptophyta > Magnoliopsida > Santalales > Viscaceae > Viscum > Viscum album. Next base: position 369,253,983 of record OY728137.1, read on the forward strand.
GAAAATTCTCCTCACCATGAAAACATTCTTCCCTTGGAAATTCATCCCAAATTCTGATATGAAAACAAGAATGGGTACTCCTTTACATCCCATGACCTCCTCTCCCAAGTATCATGTTCATCACATCCATACGTCAAAAGAACTCACACCAATAAAATAGACTTCTATCGAAGCCCATTTTAATGGGAATCAACAATCCACACTAGATGCTCAAAAATAGATAGATCTGGATCCAACACTAACTCGTCCCATTTAAACAAATGGGATGGCTCATGGTTATCATTTTTCAGTCGTGAAATGTGAAACACATCATGAATCAATGAAATTTTTGAAGTCAAGGGAAAATAATATTTCACCTCACCAACTCTCTCATTAATCTGAATAGGACCAACATACCCTTGTGTAAGCTTCCCATCCATACCACAGTGACATTGAACCAAGGGAGTTTCCACCATAGTGAACACCTAGTCACCAACATAAAAAACAAAATTAGGAAACCTATAATTAGAATAAGACATATAATAACTTTTTTATATTAAAAAATGATGTCTGGTCAACTTCACTCTCTCAAACGTTTTCTGCACAAGGATCGATCCCAAAAACGAGGTCTCACCCACCACATTCAACACAAAGGGGACCAGCATGAATGACTGTAAAGTTCCTCAAAGGGAGCCATTTCAATCGATTATTGGTAGTAAATGTTATATGAAAACTCAAACAATACCAAGTGGTTTTCCCATGATCAGCCAAAATCCATCACACCTGATCATAGAATGTATTCCAAAATCTAATTTGTCCACTCCATCTGACCATCCATTGGAGGATGGTATTATGTGCTCAACATGACATATGATCCCATTTCATTCTAACAACCTTCCCAAAATTAGAAATTAAAATTTGGGTACCTATCATAAATAATTAATTCTAACACACCATGATGCCTCATAACCACCTGAACATAAAATAATCCCAAATCATCCACCTTGGTAGAATTTCGGGTATGAATGAAATGAGACAATTTGGTTTGATGATCGATCAATACCCAAATAGAATTCCACCAATAGGGATTAAGAAAAATTCCTACAACAAAATACATGGTGATCTAATCCCACTTCAGGGTAGGAATAGTTTGTGGTTAATGAAAACCCAAGGGCCTTTGATTCTTTACTTTAACCTTATAACTTGTATAACTTTGAGATACAAAGTCAGATATTTCCCACCTCCAACCATGCCATTATAACTGTTGATGAAAATCATAGAACATCTTGGTATAACCAGGTTGAATGGACCAATAAAACTAGTGGATATTCTGCATCACCACCTTCCTCATTTGTAATGGCACCACAAAGAGACACATGATGCACAAAACTCCCTCAGGTGACAATGAGCAACATAAGGCATCTCACCTCCTTTAATAAATTGGATAGACTGCTAGCAAAACTCATCACCATGATTCTCCTACTTAATTAACTCATGATGGGAGGGTGTAAGCTAGACAATTGACAAAACACACCTCCACTATGATATTTAGTCTCCAGGAATATCTGTGCAAATATCCTCATCAATGTACACTCATAAATGTATTTATTCAACCCTTGCATTGAAACTTTTCTTGTCATATCATCTTCCCCCACATTTCCATTGTCCGGGGTACAAACTATATCGAATTCAAACCCTTGAAAGTAATCAACCAAACAACACTTCCTCAAAATCGAATATTTTTGGAAGAAAATATCATAAAAAATATTATGATTAGAATAAACAAAAAACTTCCCCCCAAAAATATAATGGGGAAATTCCATCAATGAATTAATCACCGCTACTAATTCCAAGTGGTGTATTGGGTAATTCTTTTCATGTGGATGGAGGTAGAGTAAACCATAAGACCCCACATCATCATCCTGTATTGACACAGCCCAAATACCTATACCAAAAGCTTTGAAATAAACCACATCTTCCATTCTATATTACATAAAAAAATAGGGGCGTTAGTAAACCACTTCATAAGAACCTCAAAATAAAATTGGCATTCAAAACTCTATTAGAACATCACCACTTTATGGGTGAGTGATTCCATGAATGAATCCATCTGAGAGAAATCCCAATTGAATTTCCTATTATTACCTTCTAGGGAAAAAAATATTCTGATCTTAGATATAATATTTGGCTATTCCTATGAAATTACTACACTAATCATATTAGGGTCCACTGAAACTCCTTAGTCTGAGATCACATGACCCTGAAACTTCAGCTATATAATTTAAAAGGTGCACATAGAAAAAATAGAATAATGGAGATGGTCCTAGAGAGTGACCAAAAAATCTTTAAATGACACCCTTGATTCACCTCCAATCTAGAATAAACTAAGATGTAATATGCAAATACCACGATGAAGGAGTCAATATACTAATGAAACACATGAATCATTAGTTCTATAAAGACTGTAAGAGCATTTTTCAGCCCAAAAGGAATGATCATGTACTCAAAATGTTTATACCTTCTTATGAAATCTATTTTTGGAATATCCACCTTTCGAGATCTGACTTGATGATACGGAAAACACACGTCAAATTTAGAAAACCACCTTGCCCCATTTAACTGATCATATAGGTGATAATGTGGGTAAATGGATACTTGTTCAAAATCATGACCTTATTGAACATATGGTAATATAGGCATTGTAGGAAAGATATTTCAGCCTTCTTTTCAAATAGAACTAGGGAAACCCAATGGAATACACTCAGGGTAATGAATACTTTGGATTACAAATCATATAGCTACACCTTTAATTCCCTCAAATCAGTAGGGGAAATTGATATGATGGAAAAGATAACAGTTGTCTTCCTAGTGCCAATTCTGTAGAGATATCTATATCCTGCTCCAGAGGCCTTCCTAAAAATTAATCTTGGAACACCGTCTGAAACTCATACACCACGAGAGGTAAGGCACCCTCACAACCCCTAACATCATCCTCTAGGATGAGTGATGAGAACTGAAGTAGAGGGTTACCCATCTCTAGAAGTGGATGTCCATAAAGTCTTGAATAAGGATCTTATTGACTATAAAAATAAGGTTACTACCATTAGGTACCACAAAAATCACTCGCCACCTATAGTAGCATATGTGTGATTGAAAATGAACCATTCTATCCATACCTTGGAATATGTAAAAGTTTTCCATTTATAAAATCAGAATATCCCATTACAGATAAACCACTTTTACAGTGAGTGCACCAAACAGACACATGATCCCTGCTCTTAAATCGTTCTAAACGGCGTTACCAACTCCATCACATATGGAATATGTTCGGTTGGAAATTTATAATCATCAAAAAATACAAGAAGAAATAAAATAAATAGATGCATTAGTATCAAACAGATCAGTAACTAAAGTGGAATAAATAAGAAAGACACTTTGAACTATCATGGTCCATACATTTGACTCCATTGGAACTTTATCAACTACATGATGATGCCTCATCTCATCCTAATTCGAAGAATGATGACTGACCTATCAACCAACGACAAATTGAATAATCCCCAATGTAGATCCCTACCTACCGCAATAAACAACAAACCAATATCCCACTATCTAGGATGGTTCTGGGAAGGATGAAATACCTTTAGAAATCTTATAATCAGTTCCACTCTGATATGGGGATGACAACTTGAATAAAATGATACAAGTGCCCCAAGGCTTCACACCGATGGAAAGGTCTGGGTGGAGATAAACACACTGATATCTTGTGTCCAACCTTCCCACAGGGATGGAACACCACTAACCCAGATCCTAATGCCATAAATAAGGATATCCAAAAATGATGGCCTAAGATGCCTCTACCCCTCTTCCCCTGCTCCTCTCACATCCTATTATTTTTAGATGTACTACCACTTACCACTGTTGATAGTGATCCAAAAAACACCTAACTTGTCCTTGTGATAAACTTCCACCATGATGGTCCAATAAACCACCTTTTCATTGGTTTTTATGATGAAAAAGAAAACGTGAGATCAAATTATTGTTCGCAATCCAAACTCGAACCTCTAATCCTTTATATTCTCATTATAAATGATATCAAGTGCATACTAAACCAACTCTATAAAGAAATTAGCAGATTCCATCATGAATCGATCTCCTTGACTAAGATCCATGAAATCATTGGATCCAATATCATCCAAAACCTCGTAATAGTACTTCTCATTGAAAACAACCTTAAATTCATTCCAAACCATTTCGTAAAGCTTTCCAGCTTTTACCATTTTGTATCACCACTTCCAACTGGAGCGTTTGAACATGAGTGAAGTTCATTTCACCCTAACTCCCTAAAGAGTGTTAGGAAACTCAAATGTCATATCAATCTTCTAAATACACTCCTATACTTCCTGGGGTTTTACATTTCCATGAAAACAAAGAGGCTTATTCTTAAGGAACTCCTGAGCCTTGTTCATTCTAGGACTTGATTTGGTTTCTCTAACATGAGTTTGACCTAAACTCACTCATTTTCCCAATTCATGGTAGATCAGACCACTAAAATAACTAGTATTTGATCAACTAGTGAGGGAGATCCCTTTCCATCCTCTTTTAGTGACTACATAGGAACTCTACCAGTAATAATTTCACTACAATTAGAATAAATCACAATAAAAACCATGAACAGAACCATTATGAAAATTTTCATCAATTGAAAAAAAATCACAAACACATAAATAAATAAAAACACAACCAATCCATCAAAATAACAAGACCCAACACACCACTCCACCCCCCCAAGTGTCCTTATATATTTTAAAGAATGTACGTCTCACCTAGAGGAGAAATCAAATCAAATCCCAACATCCCATGGTGACCCAACATTAGTCATGAGGTGTGTTGGATTAGCACCCAAATCGCAACAATAACCTCATTCCTTGAAAATCTTAGATCGATTCTATCACACCCTCCCCAAATAAATTAACCCCAAAAGAGGATGACCTTCTTAGATACCATTTTTTGATGAACAAATCCAGAGTGCCATTAAAACCAACACCGGACCCAGTCAGTGGCATCGAACGAATGGTGTTTCCAATCACCATGGGCTGGAAACTAGTGTCAGGGTATCATATATATACAATTTAATGATTTCACCCTTGTGTATTACCAAAATCAACCAAAAAAATTGAAGAAAAATCCATAATCGATAACACAACCAAACAACATGCAACAATTTCTAGGTTCAATGTTTACTACTTTACACAAAACCAAAAATACTACAACATAATGGAAACCCCAAAAAATCCCAAAAAACCACTATGTGTCATGAGGGGTTTCACCCACAAGATAGTACGACCAACACCTACACCAAAAAAAACTCTAGAAACCAAATCTAACATTTTCACCATGAAAAATCATTCCTTTACCTCTGTCATACATTACAAAGTCTTCATACACCCAAAGGTGCATATAGTGTGTAATCCAAATCCCTATAGAAAGACACCCAATGAAATGATTACATCCTATAACATTATAAGAAAACACAATATGTATAATCTCATAACAATATTGAAAATAAATTCACGATACAACCCAAAGGACAAATTTCTGGAAAAACAATTTTAAAGGAAAAAATTTCTAAAGGAATTTTTCTCAATAATAAACTTTTTTTAAAAGACAAAAAAACCATATGTCCTCCATTTACCAATGGACAACACCATAACACAATATCACATCATAATAGAGAACCATGTGTAATTTCCTAAGGGTAGATAGCACTAGTGAGTCACTAAGAACCTCGTACATCAGTGATCAATATCCTCTAACTCAACTACTAACAACTTTCTCATGCACAAGCCAATAGGAGGGATCCAACCCAATGGCCAAGTGGTCTCTAAATAATAGGCCAATACAAATAGTGTTCTCATTCCTGATCCACTAGGAGGGATCATTCCATGGGCCTAGTGGCCTATAATCATTTAATATTTTTAGTTATTATTGAATGTGTGAATCCTAATATGCGATTATAGGCCTTTCCACTTCCAAATAAATACCATACTAATTCTAGATTTCTCACCTTGAAACCCGAGATTCCCATTGTTCTCAAATACCATTTCACATATCAAAAAAATCATCAAATTCACAAAATTATGATAAGAACACCAAGCACACAAATGAAACACCACCTTTAAAAATAATCACACAGAAACCACCATTTTCCAAAAACCAACCATATTCCATTTTTTCACACACAAAAACTATTTTCTAACACATTTCACACAACATTAACATTTCATGAAACACATTTAATAATACCACATGATATTAACTCAATGATTAAAACCAACACAATGGTCCATGATCCTTTCAAATCCACACATAAACCATGTTCACTTCACAATATGCTTCATATCATTTTCTTAATTCAACAATCACATTTAATGGCTCAGAACAACAGCCTACATGCCAAAATAATATATTTTATTATGAAAATCTACTTTTAACACATTAAAACCTAATGTTCCTTTGAAAAAAATATTAATACTTTCATATAACCATAATAACACATCCAATAGGCACTAAAATGAATCACATACAAATAATCACCATTTTTTTTTAAAAATCATATTTACATCACATATGCATGTCAAACTCATTTCATAACATATTTCACACTGAAATAAAAATTCATAGAAAACATTTATAAACTCAAACATGCATATAAATAAATATTTCATATCTTGGGACCACCAACTACACACATAGAATCTTTTAGAAATTGGTGCAAAGCCACAAATGAATCTCCACATGCCCCTATAATGGAATGGTCAACCAACAACCATAAATATCATCCATAATTCTACATGATTGAACCCCTTTTTTCCAGTAAACACCCACTAGGAAGTGAAATCCCAAAAATGAGGGAAGGAAAACCCAATAAATAGGGAAGAATTAAGAGAGAAACCAGTTAATAGAGGATTCATTGATTTTACTACACCATAAACTCCCACGGAAAGGTACCCAAAAGGTACAAGGATGTTTGGATGTAGCTCAAATGGCTGAAAATAATGTATGGGGTGGAATAGAGGTGGTTTGTGATTAAATATAGAGGGAAAGAAATGGAAATTTTGAATTTTTAACAAACTATACAAGTCACAATGTTTTCCGACATGGTTTTCCAAACTGGGTCACAACTGTGTGCCCCTCACTATCCAAGATGCACACACCGCATGGTTATCCTACACAGTTTCCTAACTACGTGTAAAATATATAGTTCACCACTGTATGAAAATTTCAACTAGACACACCATTTCTTGGGAAAGGGAACACTATTTGGAATGTTTTTTTCCAACTATTTTCCTCACTCTATCAAGCCCAAAAACATAATTGTTTACCAAAAACACCTGAGGAAACCCAAGAGAAAGCATGGTATCAGAATAAACATGATAAATAACTAAAAATGAAGTCATGGGTGTGACACACCAATTCTATAGTTTATATTCATGCATGTTGATCAATTGATAATTCCTCTCCAATTTTGATAATGTGATTTATCATTGAAATATTATCCACAAAAACCTATATAGAAATGTTTCCACTAGACCTATTAGGATGTACCATGACAATTTCTATAGGGTTGTTTCCCCATTTTCTTGTCGGTATGGTTAATGGTATCATCATTTCATTAGATATTTTCTTCTAATCATTTCATTTCTCACATACCAGGCACTTTGATGTATATTAAGTGATCTCTTTGTTCATATTGTCCCACTAATAATTCTCTCAAATATCTCCATACATATTTATGAATCCTTATTGAATAGAGAAATTTTATATATGTGTGCTATTGAAAATCAAATTCTTTATCTTTTTATTGTATGGTATACATAGTTGTTACCCAAATCATACAACTATGTCCTCATAAATTTTGAACATTGAGGATTTACCATTTCTTATAGATTCCTCCTTTTTCATATTTTCGTCATCATTTCATTATGTATCCATTATTTTACCCATAAGGTATGGTTGAGAAATAATTTATTAAAGGATTGATTTGTGGAATTCAATAATGACTCCCTTTTCCATAAACTACATATCTAAGAATATTGTATCCTTTTCAATTATCATCATTGATAAACATGTAGTATCCATTATTCTTAGATTATCTTCCACATTATTTTATTATCCAAGATTATAGTAGATTGATCCATCATAATACTTGATGAGATATAACCATATTCAATAGTACATATTATGATATTTCTTTTTTAATATATATTTAAGGCTCTTATGATCGGTATATATCTCACACTTCTCCCCATTGATATAGTTCTGCCAGATTTACAATGAATATATTACAGCCTCCAACTCCATATATTACATGGATAGTTTTTCCCACTAATTTTTTTTATCTCGAGGTGTATTCTATCACAATATAATTTTATATCAATAGATATCCAAATTTCTTCTTTGAATAAGTGGTGTATGACACAATGATTTTCCCACTTGATGGAAGTGGGAGTACTGCTTCGTTTTTTACCCTCTTTTTCAACTCTTTGATGTATTCTTCACATTCACTAGTCTAGATTATATTTAATCCCTTATGATTCAGATTTTTTAGAGGGTTTCAAAATACTTATATTTTCTTAATGAATCTATATTATTACCAATATTGAAAAAAGAAATTATGGATCTATGTTACAGATTATCACATGGGCCACTCTTCGATTAGCATTATCTTGGAAGGGTCCATTGAAAATTATTTTCTTGTGATAACATTCCCAATGATTCATAATTCCTCTATGTAAAACTCATTTTTAATATAATATTTTTTAGAGTTTCTCCCTTATTAAGGGCCTTATAAATGTATTTAAATTCATCTATATTTTCTCTTTTCTATTAGATTATATGATAATATCATTAATAAAATATTAAAAAAATTGAGCTAATATCTAAAGAATCTATTCATTATGTTAATGAAAATTTCTACGGAATTATTGTGTCTAAAGGGAATCATTATGAACTCCTAGTTTCCATACCCTATTCGAAATGCATTCTTGGGAAATCAACCCTTTTTCGCCTTTAATTGTTGATATCTCAACCAAAAGACCACCATAGAGAAATATTATGACCAAAATATTTTATCAAACAATTTTTCTATATGAGTAAGGATATACATTTTTTATACTGATTTTTATGAATTTAAAATAATCAATGCATATGTACATTGATATATCTTTCTTCTTGATTAAGTGGACTACCCCCTCCATGATGAATTACTCAAGAGTATGAAAACCTTTTGCAGATTATCTTATGACTCCTTCTCTATTTAATCTAACTTAATGGTTTCCATTTTAAATGATTTCGTTGATAAAGTTAGATATATAGGAATATTTTCAATACATGAAACAACCACTCAGTCATGAGGATCTCAGCAAAATTCCTCTATGAAGACATCAGTGTAATCCCTCCCAATGGCCATGTCTTCGTGCATAATTTTCAAAATTATGTCAATTATTTTTTTTATATATTCTTTCTCATATGGAAATATTATCCATAGTTGAGATTTTCATTCCAACATATATTCAACCTCATCTTTACTCTTATACAAAATTAAAGGATGACTTAAGATATAAAGAGTGATCTTCATTTCCTAATAATTGATGTTAGATTTTTATAGTGATACCAAATCCATGCCCAATATATCATCAAAATCGAAAAAATGATATACCAAAAGATTTTATAGGATCTTTACTCTACAAAAATTAATATGGGAGGAGTTATATAATTTAGATTCAATAATTTCCCCATTTTCTATTCTCATTGATAACTCAACATCAATATTTTGAGGTAGTGTTTGAATAGTTCCTCGAAACATGAATAATATGAAAGAATAGGGAATCAAATAAATTTTTTCTATTCATGAAAGAATAAAAATAATAAATTTCACTAAAACATTTTCATGATCCACCTCTGTAGTAGTAATAGAATATTCTCCTTTATTATTCCTTGGAGGTTATTATTGATTTCCAATGACAACCCTTGTATTAGGGGATTGGCTCTCATAATTCCCATTTTCTTTATAGTTAAAACAATAAAATATTATCTAATTTCCCCTTTAAACAATATTTTCATCTTCCATATTAGTGTGATTATTCATATAAAATTGGAAGTTATTAGCAAGATTCCTCTATTTCCCACATTTGAAGCAACTTTCAGTTCCCTTTACCTAGTTTACAATATGCGTATTCCCACACTTTTGACATGTGGGATATTGGGTTTTATTTCCATCATGGTATTTATCTATTGATCCACCAATATTAAAATCCATTTCAAGCTCTTTATTATTGAATCCATGTGACACTAATAGTGTCTAATATCAATTTCATCCTTATGGGCACAACAAACAATCTCCTCATTACTATCGAAGTATTGAAATGCCAATTATTTTCTTAAACATGGATTTAGTCTGCTATAGAAGTTATCCACCTTTATTTTAGTGTTCACAAAATGTATATATGTGTATCATGCAAGACTTTTTAATGTATTCTTGATATGACTCGGTTGAATGATCTTCATTTTTCATTAGTCTGAGGAACTCCATTTCTTTATTAAGAGGAAGAGTTTAGGGATAATATTTATAAAAAAATGTTTTTTCGAATCCTATCATTCCATGGAAGAAATTTTCCTCTTAGACTTTTTGTTTTTCATCATTTCCCTATACTAATCATCTTCCCCATAAAATGACAGACCAACAATACAAATTTCTCTTAATTAAATCATTTAAGGACATATAATATCATCTTAATGGATTTAATTCATTTTTCTTTGATGATGAGATGATAAGATCAACTAAATATGGGAGGCCATTTCAAAAAAAGGATTTAATTGTAGAAGTCTCTTTCTTAGGATAAGGAGGGGTTTTCCCATGATTTATGTTATTATTTATAACATTATCCAGATGAAAAAGTAATTTCATGATGTTTTGAGCTCTCATTCCCATCCTATTTGGAACTCCTTACGGAAATCCTTGCATTTCCTATCACATATATTGTTCTCAAGAGTTCTATAATATTGATGTTTTAATGATTAGTTGGCATGCCCCATTATTATTTTCTTGATGGATATTTGGGTTATTTTTAATTCATATAGCCCCTGAGTGTGAATAAAAGAAAACTTTTGAACATAAATTTGACATATTTTCATAAATAAGGATTCCTTCTAGCACCTTTAATGCTCTATGTACTTTTTAGAGATATATGTGGTGTAAATTATCTAGGTACCTTGAGAATTTTATAGAAGTTTTTTTGGACTACATCATAGTATATGTCTCTTCCATTGATAACTATTTAGAACACCTAGGTTTCTTTCTCCACTGTTTCATTTAATAGTATATTTTATTAAATTATTTTAAATTTTATTTCATTGATTAGTGGGGGATATTTATTTAGCATGTTATTTCAAATGGGGGAATTGAATTGGAAAAATAGAAAATTGAATTAATTCCATCCCTTCCATGTTAAAAATGTTTTCATGAGGTGTGATCTTTCATGGGTCATGTTAGTTTTTACCGCTAATTATTTATAGAATTTAGTAATATTGCACTTCCCTTATCTCAATTATTACAATAAAACCTTGATTTTATGTTTGTTAAAAATTGTGAATTTATTTTCAATTCACTAAAATTATTTCTCAAGTCACCTCCCAAAATCCAACCACCATGGTGGGGTTATTCCATCAATATTATGTTTCATGCCTCTAAAATTACAATTGAGGAATTTTTATCACAAAAGGTTGAGAAGTCTTCTCATTTAATTTTATGTGCCACATGTACACTTTACCCTACGCACAAAACATGAATGAAAACTAAAAAAAACTTCTTTATATTTTTTTTTACTTGTAAAAATTCCATTGATATCTTCTTAGGTCAAAATTAATTTGGTTTCCTTACCATGTTTCCCTTTGATTTCTATATAAGAAAGATGAATCTAAGCCCTACCTCATATATCAGATACTCCTCCGTTAAGAAATTGAACATAATATTTCAGATAAGAGAGGAGTGGAAAATGTGGTTGTTGAAAACATTAGTATGTTTTCCCCACCATTAGACCACAATGTTGACTCATCACTCTCCATTGGATAATTATTTCCCCATGATAACCTTTGTGATGTTGTTCACCCTACCCCTTGGTATATCGACATTTTTAATTTTATAGCAACATCATGGGTCCCCAATAATTTTAACACTTCACAATACTAGATACTTTGTAACACCCCGAGCTTCCACGATACGCTTCTCATTCAATAATGCAATAGCTTGCATTGTACGCAACTTCGAGTTCTAAAACACCGCGACTAATCAAAGAAGCTGTTATGAATAGTAATAACCACTTTTTAAAATTATAGAAATTTTATATTTCAAAATGGACTTAATTTTTGGATTCATAATATCGAAATTAGCCTATGTTGAATTTTTGGTATTTTTCTGAGAACTTCTAATTTTTTATGAATAGTGAAAAATACATAAAAACAACTTTTTTAATAAAAATAATTTATAGTGATAAATTATTATATTTTGTGGTTTTAAAGTATAATTAGAATTTATTTTTACCATTTTATCCAATGGTGGTCATTAGAATTAATTTAACATTGAAATTGGACATAAACAATTGCCAATCTTTTGATATAAATTGTTTCTTAAAAACACGCTATTTGTTGTGATAGCGGGAATTAATTATAAAATTAATTAATGAAACTTATATGTTTGGAATTTTGTAAAATAGACATCATTTTTGAATTCGGAATATAAATTATAGCTTAGGGTGAAATTTTGGCATTGTTCTGAAAAACTTCAATTTTTGATGAATAGTGAATCCATTAAGTGGTAGTTAAATAACTGATTTTTCGTTTAAATGAAATATTACCACTTCTGTGATTTGATTTTCAAAAATCTGACATACATGGTTGTCATTAATAAGTAAAATGTGGTTCAATGAGATTAAAATAATTTTTTGGTGAATAGTAACTTTTAAGTTCTTAATCACGATTAGAGGTAATTAGTATAGTTTAAGGTAAAAACAATGTTTTAATAATATGATATGAGAATGAAACTTGTCCGACTCCTATTGGATGAGTCATGTCCGACCAAGAAAACCCATGGGTCAACTTGGGGACCCCATGGAGCCACTTTATTTAGAAAATGACATAAATACCTTTTATTTAATGTTAAAGTAAAAAAATGACACAAACATAAAATGTTTTACTAAAACAATTTTTACGTGTGGTTAAACAAGTCCAAATTTTTATTATAAATATTTATTAGAAAGATAAAAATATTTCCTACATCATAGTATTTTTTTTATAATTTTTAGACATTAAATAAATTAAATTATATATGACATCATTATGATGTGGCGATGACCTCATTATTTAACGATTTAAATAAAATGAGAAGATAATGAAAAATCCAAGGCTTATACTTGTCCAAAGACTATTGTATGGGTATATTTCGAACCCTTATCACCTTATCCACGAATTATATAAGTGTGGGACCTTTAGAATCCGAAAAGCATTGTGTAATAATGTAACATTTCAATCTTTCCAAAAGAGCCCCTCCTCTCCACTTATAAAAGGCCCCCACCTCTCCCACATTATTCACACTTTCAAGCCATTTTTCTCGGCCAACCTCTGCCCAAATACTCTCCCAACTTCCCCCTATTACTCCTAGAAGCCTCACTTTGGGCAGAACTCTTCCCAAAAAAGCCTTTGGCTCAAATCAAAAAGAGTTACCCGATTTTGAGGTAATGTCTTCTCTAATGTTGTTTAGTTTTATTTTTTTTCTCCAACCCCCTAAACTCTTTTTATTCATTTCTTTTGTAACAAAAACAGTATCCTAAATATACTAGGATGTTTTTATATTAAGGATTATAGCTACACTTACACACACCTACATATAATGGTTAAAGAACATACGGTTTCTGTGGATGGCGAATTTCTGCCTCACGAAACGATGATTGTTCACCACTCATATAACACCTTCAAAGGTGGCCATTAAGATGTCACTATTTTTATATATGATATATAATATGTTTATGTTTTACTTATTCTTCTGTATTTCTCATTTATGTAATACTTTATGATTTCCATTATGGGTAAAACGCGCTAATTTCATTTTAGGAAGTGCGGACTACCGCCCCCTCAATGTGATTTGAATCGTTAATGCCATATGTGGGATGTATAAAGGATGGAGTAAATGGTATTATACACTATATTATACTGGAATTATATTATACATTTATATCATTATGATTTCGTTCCATTAAATATGAAATTGAAATGAAAGTAGCGTTCATGCGTACGTACGGCTTACCGTCTCCATGAACGGTGCATTTCATTTCTTACCTCTAAATGTTACGTGACATTATGAATGAATGTATATACTGTATATATATGATATATATGATATCTACATCATGAATATAATTCTGGATATAATGGATATTTCACCACAAGAACAACTTGTAATTATAAGAAGTTTATTTTTGACTCAAGTAACAAAGATCGACAAAACGACCGTTATTAACTTAAATAATTACATAATGTTCATAACATTGTAATAAGTGATATAAATAGGATAATGAAATTAAAAATGGTTCTTAATAAGTAATATATTAACTCTAGTTTATTCTTCAGGAGGTTAAAGAACGGTTGAGTCAAGTCGGACACGAGGTAAGGGAACTTCTTAACCCAACTTCAATTCTTTGGGTTTATCTCCTACTTTAAAATTACGTCATGATATTATTATTTCCTATCTTGTATTTGTACTTTCTTTATGTGTATCTATAGTGAATACACATAATAGATCTATTTTATTTGTAAGGAAACTTTTTAACCCAACTTCCATTCTTTGGGTTAATCTCCTACTTTCAAATTATGTCATGATATTATTATGTCCTATATTTTATTTATACTTTCATTATGTGTACTTATAGTGAATACACATAATAGATCTATTTTATTTTAAAAATGATCTTTGTAAGGACTTCGTCTCAATCTCCTTCCATTGAGGCATATTTTGTTTTATACACAGTTTTATTTTATACGGTGTATAAACCCCTTTGACTTTTACATTTATTAAAAAGGTTTTCTTTTATAATTATGTGATTTTTAAATGATTTCAAGAAAGATACATTTCTCTCAAATATATGAAAATCCAGTGCAAATGTATACGTATTTAACGCAAGCTTAAAAATGTTTTCAGAAAACCCGACTCTCGAGTGTGGTAGACATAAAGGGATTGGGCGTGGACCCATCATGGCCTGTAATTAGTCGAGCAGTCTCAGAATTAGTTATTTTGTTTTCAGAAGCTTGCATAATGTTTTCAGAAAAACACTGGAGTGTATTTGAGAAATTTTAAACATAAGTATCTTTAAAAAAATTGCATCGGCAGGTCTCATGAGATAAACTAGTGTCTTAGCACAAGGCCTTGACAAAATCTTATTTGTGGTCTTGGCATGAGGCCTTGACTACGTGGTTATGATAGTCTGGAATTATGAATTCCATCATTATGAAAGTGGTAATTGATATTGCATGTGATTATTCGACCAGTAGAATATCAATGTGAAGAAGTGAATGGAATTATCTCATTTTACTTTTGCCATATTATGATGATGTTCAAGTTTAAAAGGCTTTTGTTTTAGTTATACATTGCCTCAAATGTTTATGTTTATTTATGAAAGCTTCCACAATATTTTTATCCTTACTGAGCATCTGAGCTCACCCCTTTAAATGTTTTAATATTTTCCAGGATGTGAAGAAGTATTTTATGAATGACCTGCAGGGATTTTCAGAAGAGGATATGAGAGTGGACTATGGATACTTTGTTATTGTAGTTTTTCACTTTATGATGTAATGTAACGTTTACGAATGTATCTAGTGTTTCCAAGGCTACTAAACTAATCGGTCTTTCGAGACATGATCTTTTGTGATCATGCCAATGTTACGAAGTAACGCACCGACTCTGGGTAGCTGGGGTCGGGGAGTTACAGTTGGTATCAGAGGCAGTTTAGTACTAACCTTGGAAGCTAGATTTAGATAAAATCTGATTAGAGCACGTAGACCTAAGATAGACTTTGAGGATTAGTATAGAAGAACTTCCTAGAATTATGGTATTGTAGAGATGTTATGAGTTTCCCGAGCAATACATCCCTGTCTGGATACGAGCAGGTAGAGGTAGATCTGGCACAGATGTACCTAGGGGTAAAACCCGAAAACACCGCTTTGAGCTAGACTCGAACGGGAACTGGTGCACGACAACGGGCCTTGCTTCACTCTTGGTTACGACACTCCCGGGGGATATGCTTAGGATAATTCTCATTTTATTTACAAACCACTATGAAGGGTTATGAGTACATACTTCCTCAAATAAAACATTTCTTTTTATGATTATGGATTATATCCATAAATAGTTCAATTTATGTAAAGTGTTTAACAAGTATGGAATTATGTATTTTGATTCATAAACTAATCTAGTTTATGCCATTGTTTAGAAATGGCGCCTGGTGGAAGGAATGGAAACTGTATCAATGCACGAACTCCGTGTAGGGATTGCCCTCCTGCTCAAGATAATTATTGTGGATCTGGAGATACAACTGGTGCTGATCAACTTATTACCATACTGGGACAACTCACTCAGGTTATGAATAATAACCTTACTCGTATGGAGCACCCTGATCCGCAACGTGGAGGATCAATGCTTGATCGATTCATGAGGCAACAACCACCAACCTTCAATGGGAGTACAAATCCTATAGTAGCTGAGCAATGGATAAATTCCTTAGAAAAAATATTCCATGCCTTGGGGAGTAGTGAAAGGGAGAAGGTTGTCATGGCAGTTTACCGCCTCACTGGAGATTCCGATCAGTGGTGGTCGCTGATTCGAAACACAAAGGAAGATGATGAAATATCGAATATGGAATGGAGGGAGTTCAAAGAGCTTTTCTTAGAAAAATACTTTCCTCGTGACCATCGAGCAGATATGGAAAGGCAATTTCTGAGTCTGAGGCAGAAGGAGGATGAGAATGTCGCAAAGTATGAGGCTAACTTTACAAGGTTAGCGAGGCATGCTGCCGATTATATACGTAACCCAAGGAGTAAGATTGATCGTTTCTTTGATGGGTTAAAACCATTTCTCCGTCGAGCTTTAGTATCACAATCCTTCTCATCATACGAAGATATTGTCTCGTGTGCTATCAAGACAGAAAAGGAATTCTCTAAGTCTTATGACAACAAAGTAAATCAAGAGAAGAAGAGAACGGTGGAACAAGAGACAGATAAAGGGAAAAAGGGAAAGAATGATTTTCCATTATGTGATAATTGTGGGAAGAATCACCCTGGTACTTGCCTAAAAGGAATGGGAGTTTGTTATAAATGTGGAGAAAAGGGTCACCAGGCTCGTGATTTCAAGGGAAAGAAAGAGGCTGTCAAAGTTGAATGCTACAATTGTAGGGAAATGGGGCATTATGCAAATGAATGTCCTAAGCGTCAGGGAAACTTACCTCAGAAAAGGACAAGGGATCAAGGACAATCTTATGCTGTGACTACAGTTGAAGCGGAATAATTAATGTATTGGTGCTTTTGGACTCAAGGATTATATTCTGGTTATAAGAATAATGTGATATATATATATGGATTGTACTACAGCACTTGTTGATTTCAGTAAGGTTTTAATATGATTAAGGTAATCATATTTTTAGTATGTGACAATAAGAGAAACTTTTCTTTGTTTGGGGAATCTGATGTTACAATTGATTTTGGAATTTAGAGACCTTTTAGAGAAAGTCTGGACGGAGGTATTTTGGATAACTATTAAGGTTGGAATGGATTAAGTTGAACCATGGATAAAATTGTTTAAGGTTAAAGCATTTCTGAAGATTATTTTTGGAATATTATAATACTATAGTTTTAGGAAAAGGACAACCTGCAGGGTGGGGAATAACCCGTCGCGTCGGACAAAGCTGCAGGAATCGAACCCACAACCATAGTGCGACAAGCATTTATTTCCTGCCACTAGCCTACAGGAAGTCCCTGGTTATTACAAAATAGTTTTACTAATCTAAATGGTATGTGTTAACATTTTGAACCTTATACAATTAGGATAAATAGAATATTTTTTAGTTCTGTTACCATTTGGAGTAGAAGTTGGGTTTGTGGTAAAAATTTATCAACGAATGAAAGTATACATAACAAGTATGTATATTCCCTTACGTTCTTAGTAAATCTCCTAAATAAATTCCTCAACATTATAAAAGGTAACTTAAAACAAAAATGTTGTCGGTTAACTTTTCCAACTGCGGATTCAATGACCATTTAACCAATCACAAGTTTGTGATTTTCTTGTGGTTAAACTTTCTCATAATCCTGTTTTCTATAACTCTCCATCAGACCTTGATGGTTTGTTTTTCTTCCATATCCATATTTTCATAGAATCCTAGAATGGGCTATATCGGGTGACCTTTGTACTTATCCTGCTTTCTTTTAATGTTATATATTTATTAACCTTATTTCTGATGTGGGTTTTCCTCAAAGGTATTTTCTATTTTCAACCTTTTATTTTCCAAGAAAAATTTCAAATTGCGAGGATGCAATTTATTGAAGGAGGGGAGAATGTAACACCCTGAGCTTCCACGATACGCTTCTCATTCAATAATGCAATAGGTTGCATTGTACGCAACTTCGAGTTCTAAAACACCGCGACTAATCAAAGTAGCTGTTATGAATAGTAATAACCACTTTTTAAAATTATAGAAATTTTATATTTCAAAATGGACTTAATTTTTGGATTCAAGATATCGAAATTAGCCTATGTTGAATTTTTGGTATTTTTCTGAGAACTTCTAATTTTTTATGAATAGTGAAAAATACATAAAAACAACTTTTTTAATCAAAATAATTTATAGTGATAAATTATTATATTTTGTGGTTTTAAAGTATAATTATAATTTATTTTTACCATTTTATCCAATGGTGGTCATTAGAATTAATTTAACATTGAAATTGGACATAAACAATTGCAAATCTTTTGATATAAATTGTTTCTTAAAAACACGCTATTTGTTGTGACAGCGGGAATTAATTATAAAATTAATTAATGCAACTTATATGTTTGGAATTTTTTAAAATAGACATCATTTTTGAATTCGGAATATCAATTATAGCTTAGGGTGAAATTTTGGCATTGTTCTGAAAAACTTCAATTTTTGATGAATAGTGAATCCACTAAGTGGTAGTTAAATAACTGATTTTTCTTTTAAATGAAATATTACCACTTCTGTGATTTGATTTTCAAAAATCTGACATACATGGTTGTCATTAATAAGTAAAATGTGGTTCAATGAGATTAAAATAATTTTTTGGTGAATAGTAACTTTTAAGTTCTTAATCACGATTAGAGGTAATTAGTATAGTTTAAGGTAAAAACAATGTTTTAATAATATGATATGAGCATGAAACTTGTCCTAATCCTATTGGATGAGTCATGGCCGACCAAGAAAACCCATGGGTCAACTTGGGGACCCCATGGAGCCACTTTAGTTAGAAAATGACATAAATAACTTTTATTTAATGTTAAAGTAAAAAAATGACACAAACATAAATTTTTTTACTAAAACAATTTTTACGTGGGGTTACACAAGTCCAAATTTTGATTATAAATATTCATTATAAAGATAAAAATATTTCCTACATCATAGTATTTTTTTCATAATTTTTAGACATTAAATAAAGTAAATTATATATGACATCATTATGATGTGGCGATGACCTCATTATTTAACGATTTAAATAAAATGAGAAGATAATGAAAACACCAAGGCTTACACTTGTCCAAAGACTATTGGATGGGTAGATTTCGAACCCTTATCACCTTAGCCACAAATTATATAAGTGTGGGACCTTTAGAATCCGAAAAGAATTTTGTAATAATGTAACATTTCAATCTTTCCAAAAGAGCCCCTCCTCTCCACTTATAAAAGGCCCCCACCTCTCCCACCTTATTCACACTTTCAAGCCATTTGGCTCGGCCAACCTCTGCCCAAATACTCTCCCAACTTCCCCCTCTTACTCCTAGAAGCCTCACTTTGGGCAGAACTCTTCCCAAGGAAGCCTTTGGTTCAAATCAAAAAGAGTTACCCGATTTTGAGGTAATGTCTTCTCTAATGTTGTTTAGTTTTATTTTTCTTCTCCAACCCCATAAACTCTTTTTATTCATTTATATTGTAACAAAACCAGTATCCTCAATATACTAGGATGTTTTTATATGAAGTATTATAGCTACAATTACACACACCTACATATAATGGTTAAAGAACATACGGTTTCTCTGGATGGCGAATTTCTGCCTCACGAAACGATGATTGTTCAACACTCATATAACACCTTCAAAGGTGGCCATTAAGATGTCACTATTTTTATATATGATATATAATATGTTTATGTTTTAATTATGCTTATGTATTTCTCATTTATGTAATACTTTATGATTTCCATTATGGGTAAAACGCGATAATTTCATTTTAGGAAGTGCGGACTACCGCCCCCTCAAAGTGATTTGAATCGTTAATGCCATATGTGGGATGTATAAAGGATGGAGTAAATGGTATTATACACTATATTATACTGGAATTATATTATACATTTATATCATTATGATTTCGTTCCATTAAATATGAAATTGAAATGAAAGTAGCGTTCATGCGTACGTACGGCTTACCGTCTCCATGAACGGTGCATTTCATTTCTTACCTCTAAATGTTACGTGACATTATGAATGAATGTATATACTGTATATATATGATATATATGATATCTACATCATGAATATAATTCTGGATATAATGGATATTTCACCACAAGAACAACTTGTAATTATAAGAAGCTTATTTTTGACACAAGTAATAAAGATCGACAAAACGACCGTTATTAACTTAAATAATTACATAATGTTCATAACATTGTAATAAGTGATATAAAAAGGATAATGAAATTAAAAATGGTTCTTAATAAGTTATATATTAACTCTAGTTTATTATTCAGGCGGTTAAATAACGGTTGAGTCAAGTCGGACACGAGGTAAGGGAACTTCTTAACCCAACTTCAATTCTTTGGGTTAATCTCCTACTTTAAAATTACGTCATGATATTATTATGTCCTATCTTGTATTTGTACTTTCTTTATGTGTATCTATAGTGAATACACATAATAGATCTATTTTATTTGTAAGGAAACTTTTTAACCCAACTTCCATTCTTTGGGTTAATCTCCTACATTCAAATTATGTCATGATATTATTATGTCCTATATTTTATTTATACTTTCATTATGTGTACTTATAGTGAATACACATAATAGATCTATTTTATTTTAAAAATGATCTTTCTAAGGACTTCGTCTCAATCTCCTTCCATTGAGGCATATTTTTTTTTATACACAGTTTTATTTTATACGGTGTATAAACCCCTTTGACTTTTACATTTATTAAAAAGGTTTTCTTTTATAATTATGTGATTTTTAAATGATTTCAAGAAAGATACATTTCTCTCAAATATATGAAAATCCAGTGCAAATGTATACGTATTTAACGCAAGCTTAAAAATGTTTTCAGAAAACCCGACTCTCGAGTGTGGTAGACAGGAAGGGATTGGGCGTGGATCCATCATGGCCTGTAATTAGTCGAGCAGTCTCAGAATTAGTTATTTTGTTTTCAGAAGCTTGCATAATGTTTTTAGAAAAACACTGGAGTGTATTTGAGAAATTTTAAACATAAGTATCTTTAAAAAAATTGCATCGGCAGGTCTCATGAGACAAACTACTGTCTTGGCACAAGGCCTTGACAAAATCTTATTTTTGGTCTTGGCACGAGGCCTTGACTACGTGGTTATGATAGTCTGGCATTATGCAATCCATCATTATGAAAGTGGTTATTGATATTGCATGTGATTATTCGACCAGTAGAATATTCATGTGAAGAAGTGAATGGAATTATCTCATTTTACTTTTTCCATATTATGATGATGTTCAAGTTTAAAAGGCTTTTGTTTTAGTTATACATTGCCTTAAATGTTTATGTTTATTTATGAAAGCTTCCGCAATATTGTTATCCTTACTGAGAATCTGAGCTCACCCCTTTCAATGTTTTAATATTTTCCAGGATGTGAAGAAGTATTTTATGAATGACCTGCAGGGATTTTCAGAAGAGGATATGAGAGTGGACTATGGAGACTTTGTTATTGTAGTTTTTCACTTTATGATGTAATGTAACGTTTACGAATGTATCTAGTGTTTCCAAGGCTACTAAACTAATCGGTCTTTCGAGACTTGATCTTTTGTGATCATGCCAATGTTACGAAGTAACGCACCGACTCTGGGTAGCTGGGGTCGGGGCATTACATACTTTATCATTATTCATTATTATACATTCTAAATGTCCCATATTTTTTTGGTGAATTTTGGGTGACTATGTTGTTCTTAATTGTTTCCCTAGCCATGAGTTCAACTATATTTTGAGATTATATCATAAATTAGCTTGTGTGGACCACTTTGGCTCTCACCAAACAACTCAAAATGTCCTTGAATTGGGAATATATTGGATAATATTTTTTATATATACCCATTGGTTTTGTAAGTCATGCACACAATGTCAAAAAAATATGTAATATCTCTAAAGGGAATTAAATTACCTCTATGCCCATTTTATTTTTTGAGATCTTCAAACTTACAAAAAAAAAGAAATATAAAATTATAAAGTTATGGAATCATAAAAAATGGAACAATCCAATAACAACGATTGGAGTTTTCTCTTGGATGATGTACTTTGGGCATATCATTTATCATTTAAAACCCTAATTTGAATGTCACCATATTGGATTGTGTTTGGAATTACATTTCACCAACTGGTAGAGTTAGAACACTATGAATATTGGGCCTTTAAAAAATTTATATGAATATTTCAGATGTAGGTTAGCATAAGATATCCTGGATTTGAGAGTATGATGAAATTGGTAGTTATGAATCTAGGAAATCCCGAACCTATAAAGATAAGAGGAAGGCTATCCATGACAGGATGATTCACCAGTGGAAGTTTCAATTTTTTGATAAGGTCCTAATAAAAAATTCATAGCTAATTCCCCACCCAGGAATGATTCCTTCTATATTTCTCAGTGCTTACACTATTACTGTGATTAACGATTTTGGTACAATATAATTTTTTCCTAAGAAGAGTGTGTAAAGTATTACTAAAAATGGGAAAATATTGTTATTCAAATTTTCCAAAGCATCTGGTGGATGAAATGCACCTTCAAGAAGAAACATACTAGTGAATCCCACCAGGATTTTCCTTTCATTCACAAATTACATTTTATTATAATGAGCACACTATACACTCTCTGTGTGTGGATGGGTAAATACCAGGGTTCATTAAGATTTTCATAATCTTTCTTATTATTTTTCTTCTTCACATTCTCTATAGTATATTTACTTTCCCCACTTTGTTGAGTTCATTAGGATTTTCTCCATTTTATGTTTATATTATTTTTCAATTTCCACATTTTTTCCACACACGGAGGCTAACCAAATCCTGAAAATTTAATAAAATTCATGTCAAAATTTGGGATTCCATAATGTATTAACATTTAATGAAATTTTGTCTCAGTTATGGATGGTCTATTTTAGCATGAATTTAAAATTTTGATTGAATTTTAGTAATTTTGTTGTTTTATAATGAAATAAATGGTTGTTACTCTATGAAACCTTTGAGATTATTGATACCATGTGTGTAAGTAGTTAGTGGTAAAATTGTTCCACTTAATATCTCCACATATCTATTCACCAAACAATGAAGTATGAAAATTTCATACTTAATAAAAGGAAAATATATGTTAGATTAATATATGTTATATTTCTAAAATTATTTTTCTATATTTTTATTTCATATCAGAACTATTTTATTATAGTACTAGATTGAATAATTTGTGTGTAAAAGTTATCATATATTTGTAAACCCTCACAAAATATTCATAAAAATAAAAAAACAAATAAAAACAAAAAATAATAATAAATAATAATGAGGGGAGTGATTTAATGTATAAAATATGAGTATATCTAGGTCAGGATCATTATGTTTTACTTCCCAGAATACATAATTTAGTGGGTTTGGAAATATGATTTCAAAGGATGTAGAGAAGGTTTAGTCAAAATAATTAAGAAAAAAATTTAAAATAACATATATTTACACGATATAAAGTGGAAAGAATAGAATAAATGGGTTTAACACACACACATAGAGATATCTAGTGGAATGTTTGACTTTATAATTACTTTCTCATAATGGTATCCTATATCACCTTGCATTTTGTTTCGATACAATTTATGATATATATTTTTCCCTGATCAATGGGAATAACTTCTTGGTGTTGTTTTTCCTTTGATCACATTGGTATAATGAATTAATGTTTTATTGAATGTTTAATCATCATGATGATGGGAATATCTAAATGAATCGTTTTTTTAATGTGACTTTTTCTAAGAGTGAAAATGTTTTGGTTTGGGTGTGTGATCAAATTGCAATTCACTATTTATTTCCACCCGTACACCACTATATGATACTTGTATTGTATTGAAAATTATAAATTTAACAAAAAATTGAACATAATTTTTAATTACATAAATTAATTTTAAAAAAACATAAATTGGTAAATTTTAATTTTTTAATGATCACACTATAGGAGGAAGAGTTTTGGAGAAACAATGATGGAATTCAACCAAAATAGTTCAAACTGTGTGACATCCTGAGCCCACATGTGGACTTAATTTCTTAAATATCGATAATTTTTATATCCCATTGAAATAGTAATTGGTTGGATGGGTTAAAACTATGTTAGATAAATTTATCTAGAACACGATGGAACCTATTATGTCCATTTGAAGTCCCAAATAGTTTTACAATGTGATGGAATTCTTGGCGAGGTGGACTGGATCACCCTTTTAAATTTCTTCCATAACATGGGCCTTGGACCTCCAATTGGTAGTATTCTAAATCTACTCAACAAATAACTGAAATTAACACCTCTACATAAAATTTATATCAAATTTAATGCATTTGGGTTTGTCAAATAGCTGAGTAAAATTGGTGGGAAAATATGTCATGAACAACTCACCTACACCCAATGAGCATTGATTTTTCTTGGTTCCAACTTGTGAAATTTATCCTTAAAAAACATAAAGTCCCATTTAAAAAAATTTCACAACTAGGGGATAGGTTTAACCTAATTTGAGTTCATTATTTTTCCATTTTTATCCTCATATACATTATGTACTTCTAATCCTCTTATTGATCAATATGGGGGTGTTCTGTGTTGTAATACCAATCTAAATGATTGTAGTCTTTCGAAGGTAAATGAAATTAAATGTTTGTTTTCTATTTTAATTAATGTATACCTTTAAGTTGTTATAAAATTAGGTTATTATTAAATACAAGTCAATGGAACTTTAATCCTCCTGATTTTATGCATCACTCAGATCATGTGATGATTTGGGTGTGTTCGTATATATTCTCACCCCTTCCCTTTCATGTGTGTGAATATTGATTATGTAAGTTGATAAAATATATAATACTAAATAAATGAATATGATTTTTATTTTATTCTAGAAAATTTTTTAATTTACAAAAATATGGTATTCTCATCACGTTTTTGGTGTGATGCATTATTTGACATTGGTTTTTACATGGTTGCAATTTTGTTGATTTTTAGCGGTCTTCGATTATCAATATCATTGTTCAATAAAATCCCTTTTGATAACCAAGAAATAACATGAATTTAATATTAGAAATATTTTTTATAAATGGAGGAATAAATTATCATTCACACTTCCCTTCATAGTGATGACAGATAAGAATCAAGGGAAACTCACCAAGGATGATCATGATTTATATAACTTATTTTTCCATATAATAATATAGATCCAATTTATATTTTAAAATAATAAAACCCCCAACCGATTAATATCATTATATATTTTAAAAAAATAATAAAACCCATTTTTTAAATTAATTATTTTTGGTTCTATGGAGAGAAGACCAATATTTCTTTATATACTACAGAAATTCATGTTAAACTAAATATCTAACTTGAAGTCATCAACAACACGGTCATCTATGTAGTTTTTTTTCATGTAGCTCAAATGTTTTTGGGGATTACACCCTAAGGATTTTCATGTAAATGTGATAGGAATATCTTAAAAAGGACTCTCTATAGAGATAGGTCTGTGGTTTCCCGTGATGATGTCATCTTTAGGGTTAACATGTTCACTACCCATGCACCTCTAGATGGGCCATGGTGTAAACAAAGTTGTGGTGTCGAGAAAATTAGGGGGGGACCAGAGTTAGGGTACCATGATTATGTGTATAAGTAATTTCCTAACCTATTATTAGGAGAAAAGGTTAAGGTAATGGTCTAGGATACACTATAATCATGTGGGGCATTGGGATAGGGACCAAACTTTTGTTGCACACAACTTTATTTAATTTCACAAATATAGAGTTGTTCAATCCCTGGTATCTATCAAAATTCCATCACAAGAATTGATGTGGCATTCATGAACTCTACTATTATTTCAACACCTTGTGTTTTTTGAAATATTATTATTTTTAATTATTTAAATTTCAGTGATATTTTTAAATTTCACACAACACTGGACATAAATTTTCTTATATTAAATAACTAAGTTTGGCTGATGAAATAATAAGATAATTGTACACTACAAAGAACATAACTTTTTTAATTGTTTACAAAGAAAACTATGGTTAGGTTACGTTTCACATTGGTCTTCTTTTCCATGATTCCATTTGTAACATTCAAGACCTAGGGTTATCAAAAAATAATATATTATAAAAAATATTATTATTTAAGATATGAATATATATCTCACAATTAAATAATATTTTATGAATATTATTAACTAAATTATAAAGAATTTTTTTTCACAAAATTTCAAATAAATTAATTAGTTTCATATTACACAGAAATTAATATAAGAACCAATTTACTATAAAGGTTATATTTTTATAGAAAACTAGTGTGAAGCTCAAAAAGTTGTTTTAATCATAGATAATTAATTTTATAAAAATTAACAAGTAATTTTAATTTAATATATATTTTATATACTGAAATAATTACTCTTCTAAATTTATCCAATACATTTTATAGGAATAATATATTAATAAACTCAATTTAACACATAAACGCCAATATTTTTATTAACAAAATTTTACAAATTTTCAATGGAGAAAATATTTTAAATCTAAATTTTGGAAATTTAATAAATATTTTATGTTAAAATAATCTTCATCATTGAAATATAATTATAAAAATATTATTTTGGTGATTTTGTTTATTTATATGTGAAGTTATATTTTTAATGAATAGTTAAAAATATTGAATTTTAATTCAAAATTGCTTCTTCATCTAATTTATTTTTAAGTAAAAAATAATATTTTATTAATTTTAATCTTTAATTAGATAATCTTTTTTATAATTTTTCAAAAATAGGTCATTTGAATCAATTTCACATTGAAATTGGTTATAAAAACCTAGCAAACTTTTGATCATTTTATCATTAAAAACTCACTTTTTCATCCCCTCTGTGGGATTAAATTTAAATTAATTTGTTAAATTTATGTGATTGGGAATTGAAAAAATGTAATCCATATTTGGGATCATAATAATTTATAATTTCTATTAATATCAACTTGGTTTGTGGAAAAAATATTAGTAAAGGTAATTAAAATTAATTACAACAATTAAAATTAAATTATGCTTAACAAGGGACAAACCCTAAACATAGTGCCTAATATGACTATGAAATTTGTAAAAAATATATTTTATATCCCTATATAATCCATATCCAGCCATTTCTCTACTTTTTAAAATATTGGATCAACTTTTAATAAAAAACTTTGATGGGATTTCCCTTTTCCAAAAAATTTCAAGAGTCCCACTCTTCGTCCACTATAAAAGGCCTCATCTCCTCCAATATCCTCATGCCTCTCCAACTGCATTGTCTTGAATAAACTCTTCCTAAATATCTCCACAAAATTTCTACCTTTTACCTTGAATCCTCCCTTCTTTATGAACGCAATCCAAGGAAAAACATTGATGAAAAAAGTGGTTACCCAAATGAGAGGTGACATCCTCCCTTAAGCTCATTTATCTTATTTCCATTCTCCATCCCCTCCACTCTCCATTTTCCATTGTTATTAGACAATAACAGTATACTCAATATACAAATATTTTATTATTCTAATATTTCTACCTATACATACACACACTTCTATGTGGGGAGTAACAAAAATACTCTTTATGTGTATGACGAACAACCTCACAAAAGGATGATTGTCCATTATATCTTTACCACTTATCATGGGGGAAATTATGATAGGAAATTTAGTTTTATATAATATTTATTGTATTTATAATTTATTTAATCTTCATTAATTATTTTACAACTCATATCTTAGTACTTTCCTTTTTGTTGGTACGATAATTTCATCTAATGAAATGTGGACTACCGCCCCCTCAAAGCGATGTGATTCATTCACAAACTACAAAGAATATATAAAGGATGGATTTAATTAATTATATTTTAAATAAAATAATATAATTAATTAATTAAATAATTACCCTTCAACAAATAAAATATATACTATTTTCTTTATTTCCCTTTCACACACTTATTAACTGATAACGTCATTTATGGATGGGTGGACCACCACATCCTCGACATGATGTGATTCATTTTACATAAAAATAATTATATATAAAATTATATATGATTAAATAATATGGTATTTCTGAAATAATTATTATTCTGGAAATAATATACTTATTTACATTTTTTTCACAATGATCATTGAGAAATAGGAATGTTACTTATTCGTGTGTACGACCTACCGTCTTTATTATTATAACGTTGATTCATTTATCACAAAGATATTTAAATATTGGTCTTAAAAGAATAATTGATTTATAAATATGAATGTTATTTCATGATTATTATTTTATTTCTTTTTATATAATGATCCCTTTGACCGTATTTGACTATAAAAAATATTTTTTAACACATGAAATGAATTTTGTCAAAACACCAGAAAAAAACTCAATTGACTAAGTTGTTGTATATAACATGGTAAATATTAAATTAAAAGTAATAATAAAATTTCAAATTTCTATTATTCATGTAATTAATTAACATAAGATTATCTTTCTGAAATATAAAGACTCATGTGATTAGTCAGACTCATGGTATGGAAATTTCATCTCAATCATTATTTTCTAGAGATGCATGTCTTATTAACTACTCACTCATTTTTTTGTATATAATTCCAATGAACTTATTATATTCCACTTATAAATTTATATATTGGTATTTATATAACAATATTATGATCTTTCTATCATGGTGATTATGTTTCAAAATTTACCAAATCCTTAAAGTAATTTTCATTCAATTTCCCTTCTATGAGACAATTTCCATGTTATACACCGATATTTTTATATGAGGTGTATAAAATAAATATAAAATATTCTAAAATTAATATCCTTCTTTTAATTATAGTTTAATCCTTCTTGTAAATTCATTTTCCTACTTTGCGAGTATGATTCAATGTTTCCTTGGGGTAAGAGTTTATTGAAACAATCTCACTATTTACCAAGATTGTTTATGATCACGTTTATATTGATGAAATATTATGATCCATCATTCAAGAAATCTTATGAATTTTTTTATAATATGGATAGTTTTTATGTCTTCATTTAGTAGTACCATTTTTTCCGCACTTTAGTTCTTAGGATAATTAATAAATGGGTTTTATGAAAAATATGATTGTATCACTCTCTTCGGTCGGAAATATATTTTATTTAAAAAACCATGTTTAAAAAAATTTATTTCAAATGACCATTGAAGTAAATTTTTACAGAAAAAATATTTTATTTTTTTATAGTTTTCAGTCTTCTTTTTTAAGTTTTCAAGGAGAGTGGTTTCCAAGGAAAATGGTTTCCAAGGAAAATGGTTTTTAATTGTTTTCAATCGTCCATTATATGTTTTCAAATAAAATGGTAATCAAAACGTTTTTCATTTTTATTTATAGGTTTTCAAATTATTTTCAAGGAAAATGGTTTTCCAAATTTTTTCATGGTAATTATAATTTTTTTCAAGGAAACATTTTTCATAAATGTTTTCAAGATTCTTTTTTATGGTGTTATGGAAAATAATTTTCAAAATGTTTTCATGCTTCTTTTATATATTTTCATGGAAAAAGGTATTCAAAATGATTTCAATACAACTTTCTATGTTATATTTGTTTCTTAAAATAAAATGGATTTCAATAGTTTTTATTTTTTAAAAACAAATTTTCAATTTAGAAAATATTTTTCTTCAATACATGGTTTTGAAGGATCTTTAAAAATTATATTCAATATATAATGAAATATGTTGACGTTACTCATGCATTTTGGGAAAATTACTCATTTTTTCCATTGATATTATTAATTTTAATTTTTTATGTTTTTATGGAATTAGGGTTATGATACCCATTTCTCTTTCAGGGGTTAAATACTTCTGAAACCTGCATCATAATATAGGTTATTCTTTGATGAAATTATTATAAAGCATATATTTTTCCACAGTTAATGAAATGATTACATGTTCAAGACACCCATTTCATTTCATTGGTTATTATATTATTTTATATGATCTTGTGGCATATGTATTTATGATTTCATTATTAGATATGCGGGTCATATATCTCCCTCTAATGCATAGGATAATGATTCATATTATGTGAGATAGACTAAGATGGTCTTAGGAGTGAACCTTGACAAATAATATGGCCATGGGAGTAAACAATGATTACCAAGACTGTATGAGGAGTGACCATGTTCTCCTAAGATAATAATTTGAGAGAACCATGTCTACCATGATGATATGGGGAGTGGACCCATACTACCAAGATGGCATTGGTAGTGGTTACTTAACTACTATGGAAATCATATTATATTCTTATGTGTTTTCTACAATTACATCTTTTATTTGTATATTATTACATTAGGGTTTATGTTCTTCATTTCATTATGATTAATCTCATATGAAGATATTCTTGAAAAATCTCTCACTCTCCTCCTAGAGTTAGGTCACATTATTAGTAGAAGCGTGTAATCACTAATCCTCTCTGACAGATACTCTTTCACATGGCTTTATAAAATGTATCGACTGGTGCCAATATATCTTGAATAAGGGATATTCTCATAGATAAGGGGCTCATTGATATGTGTGAATATAGTAACTAGGGAAGGGAAGAGGCACACCATACCTCAAATATCACTTTTGACCTCTATGAGATCCTAATTCTTAGATCTTTTTTTTCATTTTCTACCTATTTATCACATTTAGGTCTTTATCTAACATCTTATCACAAAAATAGTCCTAAAACACACAATTCATAGGAACACATCCACCACACCGCACAACTATATGATTTGGGAAGGAATAACTCCCCCACATAGTTTTGGACCGCATCTCTGGAGCTTGTCTTGATAGGGGAATTTTTCTTCTTCCTTAAAAATTGAAAGACATATCAAAAACCACCAACACAAGGATCTACTGACTCCCAAAAAATCCATAGAAAATATTCAAAAAATTTATGAAAATGAGTGGTTCATACCAGTGTCTAATAGTAAAAAAACAAATGTATAAGGAACATATATTATATGTCAAAACAATTATTAAACCTCTAGGTAAATGACCACCAGTAACTATAGATATCCAATATGATGAAAACCAACGACTTGAGCCTATATTGGTCAACCTTTGTGTGGTGGTGGTAACATATAACCAAAAGGCTTTCCACCTATTGCTAATCACCTTGTTCATCCATCACGTTAATCACCCCACAGACCTCCTTGCTCCAGCTACTGGATTTGGCTATGCAGTTTATCAACCACATATCATACTATATTATGATGGGAAGGAAATTTATGTGTAATATTTATAAACCCCTCACAATAATAGAAATGATCATTTCTTGGTGTACTTACCTTTCCCAAAGGAATCCACTAATGAATTTGTTTTCTATGATGATAACTGTATCGCATGGCTGATGTTGTTGGGTTATAGTGACCCAGAATGCCAAGCTATCCATACCTTGGAATCTGATGATGCACACATGATCATGGTGAATCATCACAAAGTAGTAAAAGAGGAATCCCTGACCCATTATGACATGATTCATCCATTTTTACTACTGAATTTCATTACAAAAAAAATTTAATATGAGAGAGTGACACATGCTAACCATCCAAAAGGAAGACCTCTTCATGTTTAACTACCCTCAAGGATGAATCATCACTAATCAGGTCAAACTCTAAAATATTATACAGAAACCACAATGGATTTCTTCATGGAAACATAATGTAAGAGACAATCCATACCATAGTCACTGAGCATATATATATATATATATATATATATATATATATATATAAGAAAGTAAACCTAGGTAGTATAGTCAAATGACCCAATCCTATATGATGCATGTACCATTGTTCCCTGTAGCAAATGTAAAGACCCAAAGCTTAACCTACATGGACATTACATTACTTCTGCGTAATACTTAATACATAACAAAAACAAACACTCAAGGATCGTACTAGTTTAGTGTACTTGGAAACATGGAATATAAACTTCTAATCATGCTGAAATATCTTCAACATATCCCATAATGATATTTCCCTTTTTTTTCTTAAATAAAACCTTTCTTTAAATCCTGGGGGAAAGAAAACAAAAAAAGGGTGAGCTCAAATGCTCAGTAAGGGTAAGCATAAAGAACATAAAACAATCCATAAACATTTGAATCGAAAAACATGAACAAAAAATCTAAACATGAAAATCACGCGCAACGACATAAATATTGGAATTACACAAGGCATAGATCATAAAGGATCATTACTCATGGTAAACTAGAATTGGAATGAAACATGTAATTGTGGAAACCATTAAGAACATGTTGTGATTTCCATAGTATCCAAGGCATTGCTTCCAAGACCATCTTAGTGGACAAAGTCCCATTCTGAATCGAGTTCACTCCTCGTTCCAGTCCTGTAACACTGAACTAGATTATCTTATCATTCCAGCCATGTCTATCTCATTAGATATAAATCTTTACCCAATGCATTGGATGGATATATAGGTCCCACCCATCTCATAATTAAATCATTTTTTCATGTGCCACAAAATCATAAATCATACATCATAGCATAACCCATGTAATATAATGGGATTCTTAAACATCATGCCATCATAACATAATCCATATAAAAAATGGATATCATTTCATCATACGATGAAAACAACCATTTAAATAATGGAGACATTATACTTGAAACATAAAAATATTAAATAATGTCATTTTAAATGGAAAATATTTTCGATAAAACACTTGAAATGAAATCTTGAGGAGAATATCATTTCATATTCAAATTCCTTATATTTTCACAAAATGTCATGAAATTTTAAATGAAAAGGGTTTTTTTTAAATATTGATGCAATATTGTATAGTAAGTTTCATGAAAATGAGGTGTTATGAAACCATAAAAATCCGTTCATGCCGTATAATTTAAAAAAAACATTCTTCTCGTACTTTTTCCGAAAAGTCAGAAAAGTATCTTGTATGAAAAAAAATTCCTTACATACCATGTAGTAAAAGGAAAAATGGATGAAAAAAACTTTAAACATACATGAAAACATTTTTATAAAATGTGGACATGGATGATAAATATAACCCTAGTAAATACTTACGTATAAGCAATCTCGGATAGAAAACAATTGAGATTGCAACATTATCCCTTACCTTAGGTCCGATATGCTTCGTACGTTTCCGAAACTACTATATAAGGATTTAAATAATTTCATTGACTTATTAAAGAATCATATTTATTGTTATGATATCATATATGGTTCACTTATAACATTATATTACACGTTCTTTTGTAAATCCATGTTAAAGAAGCGTTTTGGGTAAAATTGTTTCATTTATCGTACGCGTTTCGACTTGTTGTTCTTTATTACATATATCCTGATTTCCTTAATTTCAGAATGTCAAAAATGATTTATATATAATAAATATTCATCATATTCATATATATTATAGATTTATAAATGTAATAAAATACACCGTTCATGGAGACCGTAGGCCGTACATACGCATGAACGCTGTTTTCGTTTCCTTATTGAATTTAATGGAATTGAGTAGATGAAATACAAATATATGTATATATATACACATAAATACAGTATCATTATTATGTCATTTCATTCATTATTATTCAGTACATATACTTTATAATCACTCATGAATGGTTAACATGGAGAATGAATCACATTGCATCGTGGAGACGGTAGTCCGTATGTACGCACGAGCGATGATATCATTCCCATGATCGTGGAATTGTATCGATGTGTTTGTATAATATTTCAGAATCAATATCACTTTACAATAATCATATATAGTAATTTATTTACACCATTATACCCATCCATGTAAGGTGGTGGTGGAAAACAGATTACACCACGGCGTGGAGACGGTATTCCGTACATATGCACGCGCGGTGATTTCGTTTTTCGTATAATGGAGGGAAGGTGGAATAGGGTTGTTTCGTATTTAGAATAAAATATCAGTATATGAGTGATACTGAGGTTTTTACTTCATAATGAAACAACTAAACAAGTGGAATTAGATTAAAAAATAAATTTTAAAAAATCGTTAACATGTATTTCCTCTTCTTTGATGCACCTCCTTTAAACTTCTTCTTAGGGCACTATGGTGGGTCTTTTGAGAGGATCATAACCTATATGATATAAATAGAGAGGTTGAGAAAAGGAATTTTCAGGGTTTGGCCAAGCTTCAAGGCTCAAAATGGTATAAAGTGAAGTTGGAAGGGGTGCCCTTTTTATAAGGGAGGAGAGGGGCACCTTTGGAAATCTTAAAAATATTAATTTATAATAAATCTAACCCCACTTAAAAACCTCCAAATATGACTAATATTCAAATAGTAGATGAGATAGTGTTGTAATATCATCAAAAAATAAAATTTATACTTGTAGGGAATTTATTTTAAACTTTATCAACTTGATTTATCCTTATTTAATCTATTAAATATTTTTGTGGTAATAAGATTCTAAATTCTAAATTGTTATAAATAATTACCTATGTGCTGTGAATTATCCATAATTAGATAATTTATGAAATTTTCGACTATATAAATTTAAATTTATAAATTTTAAATATTTTTATGATTTTTAAACCATTTAATAATATGTTATTTTTATAAAATAACAATGGTGTCAATTTTGACACTATTCATTTTTTAGAATTTAAATAAAATCCACATAGAGGATATATTCAATGTAAAATATTTAATAGGTTCCTAACATGTCATATTAATCTATAAAATTAGTAGATCACATTAAATAGTTCATATATTATTTTTTTTACTATTTTTAAAAACATTTATTTGATATTTCTCTTAATAAAATAATTACTAAAACATTTTTTTTATAATTATTAAATATAAATATTTGTTGTATAAAATTGAAAATAAAATACTAGGATAAATAAAAATATTATATATTTTATAAAAATACATTTATTTGTATTAATCTTCTAAAACACCCAAATTTTAAAATGTTATATTTATTAAATTATAAAGGTGACAACATTGACATCATATAAAATTAAATAATATAACTGTCATAATCATTTTTATAAGACTTCAAACGGTAATATATTCGGTAATTGGATTATTATGGTGTATATATACACTACAAATAATATTTTTTCAGGTTTTTGATCCTTTTAAGGGGTATTATTATTTCAATAAAAACTATATTACTTATTTTTCACTAAATAAATAATTTCTGCATCATTAATGTATAAGCTATTAAGGTAATTAAATATATCTTAAAAATTATAAATACATTACCATGATAAAGAAAAAAATTTATCTTTAAAATGAGTATATATAACATAATTTATATTCTGTATAAAAATATATTAAAAATACTTTAATTATTAATGTTGAGTGAGACATATTTCACTTTCCTTTAAATAAAATAAACTAAAGGTCTTAATCACCTACAAGTGGATTCTAATGGATTCCATTTCGACCCAAATATTCCTTTGGACAAAATATATGTATCCAATTATCTTAAGACAAGTGTTAGGGTAATTTTATAATATTATATTTATCCTTAGTTACCCGATTTACCTTTTACTATGGTAAATAAAATATACCTCAGTTACTATTCATAATGCCCAAAAATAAAAAGTAGCCTATTAAGATAATTTGGACCCACTGATTCCAAATATGAAATCATTTTTTCCAAATTCAATACACATAAGTTTCATAAATTAAGTTAAAATTAATCCCGTTGTCGAAAGAAAACGGGTTTTGGTTTAAAACATTACAAAAGATTGAATTGATTTAACCTACGAATTCAATGTAAAATCAATGCTAATGACATAAATTATATTAAATGGAAAAAATTTATTATATTTATGCTTTATAACCATTAAATATTATAATTTAAACACAAAAATTATTACGACGAAAAAAGTTGTTTATAAATAAAATATAGCTTGTTTTTACTATTCATTAAAATAGGAAATTTATCAGAATAATATGAAAATTTTATCCAAGAAAAAAATTTATATCCTGATTCCAAAGATGATTTTTATTTTTTTATGTTGAACTTATAATCATGCCAAAAACAAGATTTATTTTCGGTGCGCCATCAGAAGGCGGCAAAACTGCATTTTTTTAAAAATATAAATTTTACCCGAAAAAATTATTTTATTCTCATACCATGTTCTAGAAAATGTGTAAGATGAATAATAATGTTATAAAATTCAAAATGAAGTTAATACTATTCATAACGGCTAGTTCGTGATAATATTATAACCATATATCATTGTTTAGTGAAACCCGGTATTGCGTACAACACACGCTATAGAGGAAGGTCATGATTGCGTGTAATGCAAGCCAAGTCAGGGTTGCGTGTAGTTCCATAATCTTTTGTTGTTGCGTATAAAAAAATCCAACCATATTCCATTCATACATTGAATATATATATATATACACTCAATGTTGTGTAGAATAACTTCTATCAAATGAACTTGAAATTGTGTATAACATGATCAAAGAATAGTGTAGCGTCTACAACAAGATAATATGGTGTTGCATATAGCACAATATAATCTTGGTGTATCATAAAACAGAAAACATTAAATAAATAAAAAATAATACTTCTCATAAAATCTCATGGTGTTACATTCTACCCCCATTAAAATTAATTTCGCCCTCGAAATTCGTCGGGGTTATAAATAGATTTCTACATGAATGTTTCTTTCAAAGAAACCCACATCGTAAAAAGGAATACTAAATCATCAGTTTAAAAAAGGAACATTAGAAACATAAAGAATACCCAAATAAACTCATCACTGGGTTTCTACATAGGAGAAAATATGCAAAAATATGGATATGGAAGAGAAATCTATACATCAAGGTCTGATGGAGAGTGGTAGAAAACATGGCTATGAAAAAGCCAACAATCACAATGCCATAAATTTGTGATGATATAAGGTATCATATGATTCATCAGATATAAGAACACTAGGAAAACATTTTTGGTTTTCAAGATCATTTGCCTAAAATTGAATAATTTGAATTAGAAGAAATACATACTTTATTTCGGTACATTCTCACCGTTGTTTGTGCCTTAAAAAATTTCCACTTCATCTTTTAATGAAATGAAGTTGAATTTGTCTTCTGGGAAGTGTTAGTAGATCATGTGATAGAATTATAGGTCATTCCATCTATCTCAAACAAAATGTTAGCAAAAGTTACCAAATATACATAATTTCATCTATGGTGAGGTTAATCGTATATGATTCCAAAAATGGACTTATACTTCAACTATCATACATCTTAATAAAATAAAACTAATTTCTACTAACCATTGACTTCCTATAGGCCAGTGGTATGAGATCAATGCTTGTCACACTTCGATTGTGGGTTTGATTCCCACAGCCTTGTCCGACGCGATGGGTTGTCAGCCGTCCTATGGGTTGTCCCTTTTTCTAAAACAATACTATTATAACATTCCAAAAATAATATCAAAATTTTCTATCCTTAAACAATACTATCTGCTGTCTAACATAATCTATTCCAGTATTTGGGCTTATCGAAAATACATAAGTCCAAGATAATTTTATAAAGAAAACAATTCATAGAAATGTCATCAACTGAGCATGTGAATACAATCATTTATCCCCGATATATCTTGTTGGTCACATTCCAAACAAGGGGATAACATAATCATGTATTCTTTTGAAAAATGAATACCCATTGAACCTTAGTTAAAACATTAATGTTGTCAAAAGTTAACTCCTTCCAAATACCAAAATTCCAAAATTTCTATATAAACAAACCATGACATTATATTGTCTTTATATCAGTCATGAGCTCATTAATACTATCAAACATCTCATTATCTCTTTATCCCTTCATTATGCGCACATCATCTATTTTCCAAAAATATCTGAATAACCTTTCATGGTTACCGGTATCATTCAACATATACTTTCAAATGCCTAGGATAAAAAATAGTGTAAAAATCCTTAGATGTGTCTTTATTCCATATTACCGTTACCTATACAACATAACTCTTGATAAACATAAATCATTCCACTACCTTCTTAAATAATTGACTGATCTGGAACAATTCATTTATCTCACATATCGTTTGTAGTCTCTTCATCATCATCCACATAAATAATACCCATATGACCATTATAATTCTCTTCATGAGATTTTCCCATAGGGAATTGGTTTGAATAATGCCCAAACATTCCACATTTAAGACATCTAATCATTTTTTGATGTCATAGCAACACCATTATCCTTATCCATGGTGTTAACTGAACCTTTTGCTTTGTACTTACTGGATTTGTGTCCTTCTTTTCCACACACAAAGCATCTTATAGTTCCTTTGAAACATTCTCCTTGATGCCTCTTCCCACATGATTTACATTGGGGAAATTGAACTTTCTTTCCTCTATGATCATCATGAAACTCCATTTTTCTCTTATTAGTTGAGTTCGGAAACTTACGAAATTTAAATTTATTGATCATATTATTATATTTCTGATTCGACATAATAATTATTTTTGGAATTCTAAATCCCGTTTCATTTGGTTTCCCATGATGAATATCATTCCATTGTCCATCACATTCTTCATTAACATGAATCCTCCTATTTCCTGCCATTTCTTAAAACCCAAAAAGAATAGTATGAGAGGAAAAACTCGTACTAGAAAAAAAACATATTCAAGGGGGAGTACATTCAATCTCTAACATCTTAGGATTAATTCTATGATCTTTACCATAATACTATGACTATAACCTATACTTATACATAACCTTTGGGACATCCCTATACATACCTTAAAAATATCTCTAGAGATCTCACTAAAGTTTTCGCATCCTAGTTTCCAAAGGTTAACTAAACCATTGCTCTAATACCAACTGTAAAGACCCAAAGCTTGACATACATGGACATTACATTACTTTTGTGGAATAATTAATACATAACAAAATCAAACACTCAAGGACCGTAATATTTTAGTGTCTTTAAAAACATGGAATATAAAATTCTAATCATGTTGAAAGATCTTCAACATATCCCATAATGATCATCCTCTTTTTTTCTTACCTAAAACCTTTATTTAAATCCTGGGGAAAATAAAACATAAAAAGGATGAGCTGAAATCCTCTGTAAGGGTAAGAATAAATAACATAAAACAATCCAAAAACATTATAATGGAAAAACATGAACGTAAAATGTAAACATCAAAATCATGAGCAACGACATAAATCTTGGAAGTACACATGGCATAGATCATAAAGGAAGATTAATCATGGTAAACTAAAATGGGAATGAAACGTGTAATTGTGGAAACCATTAATCACTTGTTATGATTTCTATAGTAGCCAAGGCATTGCTACTAAGACCATCTTAGTAGACAAAGTCCCATTCTGAATTGAGTTCACTCCACATTCCAGTCCTATAACACTGAACCTGATTAACTTAACATTCTAGACATGTCTATCTCATGAGATATAAATTTACCCAATTAATTGGAGGGAGATATAGGTCTCACCCATCTCATAATGAAATTATTCTTTCGTGTGCCACAAAATCATAAATCATACATCCTAGAATAACCCATGTAATAGAATGGGATTCTTAAACATCATGCCATCATAACATAATATATATAATAAAAATGGATATAATTTCATGATAATATGAATCAAACCATTTGAATAATGG
This sequence comes from Viscum album, assembly GCA_963277665.1. Lineage (NCBI taxonomy): Eukaryota > Viridiplantae > Streptophyta > Magnoliopsida > Santalales > Viscaceae > Viscum > Viscum album. The sequence continues at coordinate 369,294,447 of OY728137.1, forward strand.
AGACATTATACTTGAAACATAAACATATTAAATAATGTCATTTTAGATGGAAAATATTTTTGATAAAACAATTGAAATGAAATCTTGAGAAAAATATCCTTTCTTCTTCAAAATAATTTTATTTTCACAAAATGCCATGAAAATTTAAAATAAAAGGGTTTTTTGAAAATAATCATGCAATATTGTAAAGGAATATTCATGAAAACAAGGCTTTATGAAACCGTAAAAATCTGTTCACGCCGTATAAGTTGGAAAAAACATTCTTCTCGTACTTTTGCTGGAAAGTCAAAAACGTATCTCATATGACAAAAGATTCCTTACATACCATGTAGTAAAAGTCAAAATGGATGAAAAAAACATTAAACATACATGAATTTTTTTCTAAAACTTGGACATGGATGATAAATATAACCCCAGTAAATACTTACGTATATGCAATCTCGGATAGAAAACAATTCAGATTGCAACAGTATCCCTTACCTTAGGTCCGATATGCTTCTTACGTATCCGAAACTTCTGTATAATGATTTAAATAAGGTCATTGACTTATTACAGAATCTTATTTATTGTTATGATATCATATATGGTTCACTTATGACTTTATATTACCCGTTCTTTTGTAAATCCATGTTAAAGTAGCGTTTTGGGTAAAATCGTTTCATTTATCGTATGTGTTTCGACTTGTTGTTCATTATTACATATATCCAGATTTCATTAATTTAAGAATGTAAAAAATTATTTATATATATTAAATACTCATCATATACATATATATGAAATATTGATAAATTTAATGAAATACACCGTCCATGGAGACGTTAGGCCGTACGTACGCATGAACGCTGTTTTTGTTTCCTTATTGAATTGAATCGAATTAAGTAAATGACATACACATATATATATATATACATAAATACAGTATAATTATTATGTCATATATTTCATTATTATTCAGTAAATATACTTTACAATCACTCATGAATGGTTAACATGGAGAATGAATCTCATCGCGTCATGGAGACGGTAGTCCATACGTACGCACAAGCGATGATATCATTCCCATGATCGTGGAATTATATATAAGTGTATGTATAATATTTCAGAATCAATATCACTTTAAAATAATCATATATACTTATTTATTTACACTATTATACCCATCCAAGTAATGTGGTGGTGGAAAACAGATTACACCACAATGTGGAGACGGTATTCCGTACATACGCACGCGCGGTGATTTCGTTTTCCGTAAGATGGATGAAAGGTGGAATAGGGTGGTATCATATTTATAATAAAATATCAGTATATGTGTGATAATTATGTTATTACTTAAAAATTAAACAACCAAAGAAGAGGAAATAGAAGAAGAAATAAATTTGAATGAATCGGTAACGGATATTTCCTCTTCTTCGATGCTCCTCCTTTAAACTTCTTCTTAGGGCACTAGGGTTGGTATTTTGAGAAGACCAGAACCTATATGATATAAATAGAGAGGTTTAGAAGAGAAATTTGCAGGTTTTGGCCGAGCTTCAAGGCTCAAAATGTTGTGAAGAGAAGTGGGAAGGGGTTCCCTTTTTATAAGGGAGGAGAGGGGCACATTTGGAAATCATAAAAATATTAATATATAATAAATCTAAACCCACTTAAAACCTCAAAAAATGACTCATATTCGATTATTATATTAATTAGGGTTGTAATATCATCAACAAATAAAATTTAGACATGTAGTTATTTTATTTTAAACATTAAAAACTTGATTTATCTTTATTTAATCTGTTAAAGTTTATTTGTGGTAATAAGATTCTAAATTTTAAATTGTTATAAATAATTACTTATGTGCTGTGAATTATCAATAATTAGATAATTTATGACATTCTAAACTATGTAAATTTTAATTTATAATTTTTTAATATTTTTATGATTTTTAAACAATTTAATAATATGTTATTTTTATAAAATAAAAATAGTGTCAATTTTGACACTATTCATTTATTAGAATTTAAATAAACTCCACACCAAGGATATATTCGAAATAAAATATTTAATAGGTTCCTAAAATGTCATATTAATCTATAAAATTAGTTTAGAACATTAAATAGTTCATATAAAATTTATTTTACTATTTGTAAAACCTTTTATTTGATATTTCTCTTAATAAAATAATTACTACAACATTTTTGAATAATTATTAAATATACTTATTTGTTGCATAAAAATAAAAATAAAATAGTAGGATGAATATGAATACTATATATTTTATAATAATAAATTTAGTTGGATTTATCTTCAAAAACACCCAAATTTGAAAATGTTATATTTAATAAATTATGAAGGTGACAACTTTGACATCATATAAAATAAAATAATATAAGTGTCATAATCACTTTTATAAGACTCAAAATGGTCATATATTCTGTAATTGGATGATTATGGTGTATATATACACCAAAAATAATATTGTTTTCAGGTTTTTGATCCTTTTAATGGGTATTATTATTTCAATAAAAACTATATTACTTATTTTTCACTAAATAAATAATTTCCGCATCATTAATGTATAAGCTATTAAGGTAATTAAATATATCTTAAAATTATAAATAAATTACCATGATAAAGAAAAACATTTTATATTTTAGATGAGTATTTATAACCTAATTTATATTCTATATAAACTTATATTAAAATTACTTTAATTCTTAAAGTTGAGTGAGACATATTTCACTTTCCTTTAAATAAAATAAACTAAAGGTCTTAATCACCTCCAAGTGGGTTCTAATGGATTCCATTTCGACCCAAATATTCCTTACGACGAAATATATGTATCAAATTATATTAAGACAAGTGTTAGGGTGATTCTATAATATTATATTTACCCTTAATTACCCGATTTACTTTTTACTATGGTAAATAAAATTTACCGTAGTTACTATTCATAATGCCCAAAAATAAAAAGTAGCCTATTAAAATTATTTGGACCCACTGATTGCAAATATGGAATAAATTTTTCCAAATTAAATGCAAATAAGTGTCATAAAATAAATTAAAATTATTCCCATTGTCGAAAGAAAATGTGTTTTTGTTTAAAACATTACAAAAGATTGAATTGATTTAACATACGAATTCAATGTAAAATCAATGCTAATGACATACATTATATTAAGTTGTAAAAATATATACTATTTATTATTTAAAACCATTCAATATTATAATTTAACCACATAAATTATTATGATGAAAAAGTTGTTTTTAATTAAAATATAGCATGTTTTTACTATTCATTAAAATATGAAAGTTATCCGAATAATATGAAAAATTTATCCAAGGAAAAATTTTATATCCTGATTCCAAAGAATAATTTTATTTTGTAATATTGAACTTATAAACATGTCAAAAACTAGATTTAATGAGGGTGCGCCATCAAAAGGCGGCAAAACTGCATTTTTTGAAAAATACTTATTTTACCTGAAAATTTTATTTTTTTCTCATACAATGTTCTAGAAAATGTGTAAGATTAATAATAATGTTATAAAATTAAAAATTTAGTTAATTCTATTCATAACGGCTATTTCCTTATAATATTATAACCATATATTGTTGTTTAGTGAAACCTGATATTGCGTACAACACACGCTATCAAGGAAGGTCGAGATTGCGTGTAATGCAAGCCATGTCAGGGTTGCGTGTAGTGCAAGACTCATTTGTTGTTGCGTATAACAGAATCCAACCATATTCCATTTATAAATTGAATATATATATATACACTCAATGTTCCGTAGAATAACATCTATCTAATGAACTTGAAATTGTGTATAACACGATCCAAGAATAGTGTTGCGTATACTGCAAGCTAATATGGTGTTGTGTATAGCACAATATAATCTTGGTGTAGCATACAACACAATATATTAAATAAAATAAAAATAATACTTATCATAAAATATCGGGGTGTTACATCAAATGTATCAGTATTCCAAGTCAGTAAGAAGGGTATCAGAGTCCTATTTTATGGACATATAAGATGTCTCAGTAGCACTGGGTTACATTTCGTGAGACTTATACTTGGGAAACATTGAAACTATTGTCCTATGTCTAAATAAAATCTCATAAGGGGACAATTATTTACACTATCCTATGGAATAAATTAATCTAGTACCAATCATTCATGACCCAACCCACGGATGACTACCCAGAAAATGGGAGGATGATCCATAACTACCCCAAGCCCTCCTCCATAGTATCAGTTCTGACTTGAAGGAATAACAGAAACTGGGGCCCTTTTCCCAAATTTCTTGTAAACGTGCACCCAACTATCTCCATTAAGATATAAAGGGGAATAAAAATAAAAGTTGAAAATATAGAGTAAAACCCATACATTAAATAACCTATAGGTAACAAAAAGTTTAAAAATTAAAATTAAAAAGTAAAGGGAAAATACATGCACAAATAGAAAGGATCTCCCAACCTAACAATAATTGGAAAAGAAAGTCCATGAAAAACTGACTCCAGATATCAAAGTCTGACCACCATACATGTTAAAATACACCCATGTATCTGTATCATCCTCTGACACCACCATCAATCTGTTAATTGTCTGAATAAGACATGAAACATGCTGGAAAATCCCATGTTGGGTTGAGTATATACCTACCTAGTTGGATGCCCACAAAATAAGAAAGGTAATAATAAAGGATTCTATAAAAGTACACAACTCATCATAAGATTATGAGGTAAATTAATTCCAACAAAAAAGATATATATGATCATAAAATAATACCAAATGATAGAGAAAGGTTTTATCCATCTCATAGCCCATCATAGGAAAAGTGTCTACAAAAAGATCCAGTGGCCCATCATTGATGCCCAATATTTCTCATGTCTATCTGAAAAAGTATTCACGTGGAGGACCCACACATCGTAACTATTCCACATATACGTGGGTGGAAAATTTCATTGTATAGGACTCACAACCTAGTCAATCATAAGTTAAAACACACCTGCACCCTAGTCCATCAAGGGGTAGCAAGTATTGGACAGAGGACTTGCACCCTAGTCCGTTAGGGGGACCTCTAAGTAGATAGAGCACCCACATCCAATTATTTTAATGGTAACAACTATATTTGAAAAGGAACCACATGCTACTTTATAAAGTATTACAAATAATTATATATGGGACCTATTCCATTGTCCAATAGGGGGTACTACTCGATAGATATAGGTGTGTAGATGGAAAATTCCCTAATTTAAGAGGGGGATTTCTAACCCTAACCTCTCTCTAATGATCCTGCATAGTAACTGTCAACATTGAGCAATGACTAAAAAATTGTTACACTTGTAACTTCTTGAATCATATTTCTAAATCAACATTGAAGGCCACCATTACATTATATTTAAAAAAAGGTATGTTTTACTACTCATTGGATAATATATGAGTCAAAACTAAAGAGATACTAGATGTAGATGATTATTAAAAAGTAAATGATGTGTAATGACTCCACACAGTTTGTGGCCAAACTCTTATACATGGTTGTGTCATCTCTATCACATAACATTTTGACCATGTATTTCTATACAATGTTTAAGGGTACTATGCGACTTTTTCTACCAACTGAGGCTTTCCCAAGTGATATTGGTCCTGATCGTGTAAGTAGAACATGTTCCCATGTATACTGGACACACTCCATACACGGAATGTTCCATGAAACACATGGCATGTTAGGGTTTGGACAGCACTCTATGTGTACGATCCTCCTAGGCCAGTGTACTCTCCAAATTACATAGTTTATTCCCCACTGTAAACAGTGTATAAGTCCACATAAGATCCTAGGTATGTATCATATATACAAACTTTGTCAGATAGCTAGGGTTATACAAGATTTAGACCCCCTATATGATATGTTGTATTTTCACCAACATGATACACTAGCCACTAAAATAACCAGACTACATTGTGTGGGTTCATTGAAGTATAACATGTAATTTAATATTTTCTACAAAGTCTCTATATTTCTAAGGATTCAAAATATAGCTCTCATACAACCCAAAATACCATTTTTTCACCTGAAAAAGGTGTTAATCACCCCTAATCATAAATTTTGACACTATGGTGGTTGAAAATCAGATTCTTTTGACCCACACATATCCCAAAATCTACCGACACATCTCCCATCAGCATACGTTTAATCACAGGTCACATCTCCCTAGTAGTAATCACTCACTTCCCACAAAATATAATTATCATTCCATAAATCCCAATCCCAATCATCATTATGAAAACCCCAATTAATCTAGTTGCTCGATCACAATTAAACTCATCCCAGAAAAGATGAAATATGAACTCATAGTAAAATGGTTATGAACATGGTGAAAATGGGGGAAATCATAAGAACAAAAGTGATATCATAATTTTCTAATAGTTTATTATCAATGATCTCTGAATAGAGGATTTTCATTAGATATTTCATGTAATAATGTAGAAAAAATAGCATGATAAATTTTATTTTATACACAGGCTTGTGTAAATGATTAAATTAAATGAATATCCAAGAAGAAAAGATTAGATCATGATAAATATTATAATCAATAATGGAAATAGAAATTTATAATACCTATCTCAATATTCCTTGAATAATTAGTGAATAACATATTCACTAGTGATAAGGGTGATATGATGTGTCCACTACCTGTTGATTCACCTCGATCAGATCACAAGTCATCATCCAAGATGGACATTCTAATGAAGTTCATTAGAGATCCTAGAAAAACCCTCCGAAAATTTTGAAACTAAACCTAGTTGAATTTCATAATGAAATATTTGTAGAGGATTATATTTAGTTAATTTATATTAAAGCAAGAAAGGTAATCATTTATTTTAATTTAAATACATCGGCCAATGGATGCCTCATCTGAACATCCAGGTTGAACTAAAATTATATCACATCAAGGGTAAAACTTTTTTCTAGAATTAATTGTGGTCTCGTATTTCCAATTTGATACTCTATTCAATAGATAATCCAATATATTTTAAAATATAAATTTGTGTGATAAAAAATAAATTTTATATATCTATAAAAAAAATTTGATCCTCATTGGGCCTCATAATCAAGATTTATCTTAGTGATTGGCTCTAAAATATTCCTAGATATATTAAAAAGTATACAAGGTAAAAATATAGTCCCTACATGGCTAGTTTCATGCAACCTCAAGATACCATGACATAGGTTTCCATGATTTGCAGCCCTTTGTCGAATAGACTTTCTTGCGGAACATATGGGCTTCGACTTCTCATTTCATGTGTAACTGTATGGTCATTCCTATGATTTGTTTTTGCACACAGATCTTATTTTTCATGAATATTATTTGGGAATCATTCTTATGCTTCGAGAGTACATGTGGGACTTTAATCTCAAGTGTCCCCTTTGGTGTGCATGTCCGTTGTGTGTGGATCTATTCATTTGTATGCATTTATCCTTAGTTTTTTGAACCCTACTAATAAAACAAAGGATTCTCCTTAGGATTGGATTGTATACTAATTTTATTAAAAACAAAGTATTCATGGAGTGAGACATAATTTTTATTCCAACAAATGCCCCACCATAGAGTAAAATTCAATGAGGAAATGGAAGGCCGCATTACAAGGAAATTGCTGAAGTGTATTGATTATTTCTATATGTTCACTTGACTACCATAATTAGTCATACAATCCAATGGAATTATCAATAAAAAGATTGATCCATTTATATAAATAGGATGAGGTGACCTTTTTACGATCTCCTAATTTCTGTTTTTGATATGTTGTATCTCATGCGCATAAATAAACCTCTGGTGCAAACTCCCAATATTCCTCCTTTCATGGATTCCACCCTATATCTTTTCACCATGTCATGGTCACCCTCATTGATTTGAGTCATGATTTTGAAATTAATTATCGATGAAATAATAGTATGGAAACTAAATAATTACAATGCTCTTCTCTGTATAGGATAGTAACCATAGATTCGATGAGACAATAACATTGGGAACATCTATGAAGTTCAGGACATTTGGTATTTTTGGAAAACTGTAATGTATTCCACTTTTAAAGGGAATATTATGTATGAGGAATCCCATACATAGAATCTAAGGTATCTCATGTCATCCATAAGGTAGTTAATTATATGGGAATAATGAATCAATGGATTTTTACCTTAGGGATACCATGTTCATTGTACAATGTAGGAATTTTGGAATTGGTCAAGGGTTTAATGAAATGTGGATATTGATCTGGTCAAAAGTTTAACTGCTTGTAGAAATGGATCAGGTCAAATTTTTTAATGTACTGTATAGTTGGAATATGTCAGAATCTAAATATCTTTTCGAGATGGATGGATCCCAGTTTTAATGTCTTATAGGGATAGGTTGGGAACATGTTTAACCTCAAGATGTGATAGGTTGGGGGCACATTTAATGTCTTGAGGTGTCATGTGGGGAGATATGTGTCAAAATTTTAATTCATTTTGGAAACCGATGGGTTTCAGGTTTAACATATTGTGATGATAGATGATTCATAGGTTTAATTTCATGTGGAGATAGATGTGTCATTGTTTTAACATTTTAAGGGGAAACATAGGTGGTTGAGTCTATCCCTAGGGGGAGAGTTCACACATGAGGGTTTGATGGAGTGTTCCCCAATGGGGAAATTTTTCACACCTTGGGTAGTGGATGATGTTAGGATAACAGGATTGAACCTCGGGGAGGTGTCGTATGTACCCTTTTTAAGGTAAAGTGATCAAAACCCATATAGTTTTGTATCATAGTTTAAAGTCATGTGCTACAAATAGTTCATTAAGTTTAACCTTATGTTGTAAGGATTCTTGTGTCATGGAAGGATTTTCAATTGGGGATGGTGTGGGTCTTATGTATAGAATCTACCAAGGGTAAGAATTTCATCCCATTGTGGCAGAGAAGGTTTCATCCCATGATAATTATACATGTGGAATCTTGTGATCATCGCACAGGGTAAGTCTATAGTTCAATATCATGTGCTAATTATTTTTTCAAATATTTTAATGTTATTTAACTAAGAAAAGGATCTTGACAATTCCATATTGTTTAGATTCATTATGGATGTGGATTTCATGATGAGGGAGTCAACATCATGGTTAGAGGAAGATCCAAAGAGGGGGAATCTATATCGGGATAGGTGCATGGTTTGACATGATGATTACACCTTTAATGCTTACATGTTCACTACCCATGCACATCTCGGTGGGGCATAGTGTAAAAACATTTATGGTTGACTGTAAATCTAGAGGATCTATGTTCGGGTTCCTATTTCTATGGGAAAAACCCATTTGAATACCTATTCATTGAAGAAAAATTTAAGGTAATGGTTTGGCATACACATTATGCAAAGGGGGTTTTGTTCTAGGGAATAGAAATTTCTTATGTGTAAATTCATTAAATTTCCTGAAAATTGGGTTTTCGATCCATAGACTCTAGTATAAGTTCATTATATTTATTTAGGGGGTATGGCTACACACAACTATTATGGAACCCACAACATTGGTTTTTATGAATGAGAACTCTCTTTCACAAACCTAGCTATCCTTATGAAGTGTTTTTTAAAGAATTATCAACCACAGGACAAAACACATTGGGGCCCGAGTGAGGTTTGTGGTTCGAGGTATCTACCTTTGATGGTCAATGGGAGTCTATTTTTGCATTATTTCTAGTAAAATTGGTTTTTATGAGTGAGAGTGACACTTCAAGATTTGTATATTTGTCCCCCTATATTCACGGGAGAAGTACTATTTATAGACAAAATTGGTTTTCTATCTTTTACGATCTCACAATAGTTCACAACAGGCTTGTGTGCACCCGAACCATTTGTCACTTGGGATTGACCGCATAACATTTGGGCTTTGACGTCACCTTTTGTGTGCAAATATATGGTTTCATATATGATGTTACCACACAAAAATATTCTTTTGTGTTTATATTTTTTTTAATAATTTAAATGATTTGAGAGTACTTATAGGACTCTCATTTCCATTGTTTCTTTGGTACACATGGCCTTTTCACATAGATCTGTTCTTTTTCAAGAATCACTTAACAGTTTCACTTACCCTACTCATCAGCTCTGGGATATTACTTAGTGGTGGTTTTATTCTAGTTTTATGAGAAACTAGACCATTAGGGTGTGAGACATGAGTTCAAAACCAATATAGATGTTTTTACAATAAATATTACAAGCTGGGAGAAGGTTAAATTGATCATTTTTATAATAGTTTTGAGGCTATTCCAAATGTTGAAACCCAAAAATTAATTATTAGTAATTTGAATCCATTTTAGGGTGATATTTTAATAACAAATATACTTAATAAATAGTTTATATAACAGTTTTTAGACCATGTTATTATGCGGTAAACTAAAAATTCGGATTCAATTTCGGAATAACTTTGATGGCTATCCATATGACCATATATGCATGTATTACCTTAAAATGGTTATGTAATTAATAGTTATAGTTTTTATACAAATGAACATGAAGAGAAAATATCCATATAAAATAGTTTATTTACATTTGTGGATGAAGAAATGCATGTATCTGGAATCATGGAAATAAATCCAATGTATGAGAATATGTTATACTTTTTCATCATAACAAAAATAAAGAAGCTCTATTAAATTACATTCCATGTAATGATTTTTAAAATGAAAGTGGTATAATAATAGGAGTGTAATTAAAATAGATTAATTAAGATATGTGAATGTGGGTTTCAGTAATGAAGGGTACAAATATAAACCATTTCTAGTGGAGTCAAAGAAATATAATTTATTTTATTTTATAGATACTGAAAAACAGAAGTGTTAAATTGTTATTTTATCTACAAAAACCACAGAAGGGTCAGATGTAAATTCAAATGAGGTTGAACATTTCACTAGGATGTCACAATCAATTTATATTGGTACCAATATGGATGGGGATTGTATTTTAGATTACACCACAATTAATTGACTTGCCTACTCGATATAGGGGATAAATCACTTAGAAGATTAAAAAAAAGTGGTTAATAATAAAGTTATATTTTTTTGATATACATTGTGTTACATAATGGTATTATTTATTAACTAATACATTTATGTAATAGATATTAAAAGTCCAATGACTTCTTTAGATAACTTCTTCTACACATGTTGATGCTCCCAATAATGAGGAACAATAGGTTTCTCAACATGATAATTCTCCAAATATAGGGGAACAATAAGCTTCTTCACCTATCAAGATACAAATCTATAGGAATAACATATTGATGATGTAGAAGGTGAGGATATGGTAGATAGTGAAGAACCAAAACTACAAATAATAGGAGTTCCATGGTGTTATGGTGTTATCAAAATTTTTTAAGGAGATAAAAAAGGCATCAAATTCAAGGATAGATGGAATGCATGTAGCCTGCCCAGTAACACTAACAAGGACACGTTTTGTAGTCACGTGGGGCTCACCACTCCAATGTGTGTACTGATTCATATATATTTATAGTAAAATTTGCTAACCCTGATTAAGTCACTAATGTGGGAAGATATTAGGGTAACAATTAATGATATACCATTGTTATTTTACTAAAAATAAAATAATGAATAATTTATTTATTCTTCATTATCCCTTAAAGAGTTCGTTTCTAATAGATGAATATCTAATGAAATTTTTATTAATTCTCACTATAAAGGATCATAAAGGCTTCTAGATAATTCTTATGAAAAATGATCATAATGATGTCAAAGGGAAAATAAACCTACACCCACTATAAATGTATGCAAACAAAATAGACCATGAAATAAGGGATGTGTTCATTGGTTTTCATTAGGGGACATATTTTCAAATAAATTGTGATGTGTAATAAATTTTTTGACATTATGTGTATTAATAACTTTGATTAATAATTTTTAATTTATGAAATAACAATTCATTGGTGAAAATAAGCAATGTGTAGAAAAACCATTTTACCTCTACTATAAATTAATATTTGGATAGGATTCTCATGAAAAAGTGGTTCAAATTTTATGTTAATAGTAATATTTTATGTTACATGAAGCAAAATAATTATTTTCAATAATTTATATTTTGATTTTTTAATTGAAATGAAAATCTTTTTCTATACCACATCATGTGTTATGGTAGGAGGAATGTGTAAATATAGATGAATTCTAATATATGAAAACACAGAAAAAGTGTTGGAATCATGTGTACGTATGACATGATAAACATGGGTCCTAATTTAAATTGGTGTTATATAAAGATGGATTATAATTTTTCTATATTTTTTTATAACATATATAACATAATCGTCATCAGTTATACCTAATGAATACGTAGTATTAGTGGCCTTGATGCCGAAATATTAGTATGGTTTCATCAAAGGTGCACGTTTTTTGGGTGTCACCATAAACATATTTTGAGGAAAGAAATTAATAGGGAGATAAAGATAATAAAATAGATGATATGCATGCATAAGTAGCTTCTTTATAAGAAAAAATTACTTATAAATCAGTGTTGTTAGAATAATTTATGGGAGGGAATCAATGAGAAGAAACAACACAACAACAACCACTATGTGAAGACCCCCCAACTTTAAGGTAATCCATTCCCATAAAAATAATATCATAGATGAGGTGATAAATATATTAATAGTTTTTCCTATGAAATATGAATTAGTCCTACACTGATACATTTCCTGTATTGATATTATTCAGGGTGAAAATGATTGGGATTCATATATATCAACACCCACCCATTTCCTGGTGTTGAGGGTTACCTTATATTATATCCAAGGATATATTCTATACTACAAACAACATTCAAAAGGTCATGTCAAAGTGGGGGTTCAAATATCTCATAAGCCGTGAACTGAACTACTAATTCCCCTTAATTATGTGGATATTCATATGGTAGAGAATGTTATTTGGTATTTCGCAGTGTAACTATTAAATCTTGAAAAACTAAATTTTTAAAAGGTTGTATTCATTTCGAATTTCTTTTTTATGAAATTAATTTAACAACTATTGAAAAAGTGCATGAACTGATGAATGTTACTATAGATGGAAAAAAGGGAAGGGGTGAAATGTATGGTCGAACAGAAACAATCTAATGGATCAATCAAATGATCAAAAATATCACCAAAATGTACATTTACCCCACACATTCAACTACTAAATTAACTAGAATTAATGTTTCATAAAGATATGAGGTTATAATGTCGTGATACAATAATTAATTATTTTAAAAATAGATGTATGGATTGGTCATTATAAACTATATTGGTCTTTATAATGTAAATGACATCCTCAGGCATAAATTGATGGGAGTCTTTGTCCAAAATGCTTAAATGAGGAATGATTTCTTGTTTTTTTCCAACAGCATATCTTCTATGTTAATTATAACTAAATACAATTTATAATTTTTAAAGGGGTATATATCAATACTATTTAATGTAAAAAACATGTGAATAGAAATTTTGACTCATTAGTCATCATATCTCTTCAACACAACTATTATCATTGTAACGAATGAAATATGAAATAATAGTAGAAAAATGGATTTATTGATTGAATGAAAACATAAAGATGATAGAATCTTCTTAATAACCGTGATGAAAGGGTACTATGTAATTTAGTCATATCAAATATATATTCATTTATTTCATTAATTATTTGTTTTTAATTTTTTTACGTATCATTTTTACTCATTAAAATAAATTTTGATACTCTAAATGTTTATTTTCTAGATTCAAGGTATGAATACCAAATAATCCAACCATACATGATGACATTTATCAATTTATAATACCTTACATGGAATATTTTACGAAAAAAAATCAATTTCTAACATGATATTTTTTAAGGAAGGTTATCTAATGATAAGGAGGTGTTTAAATATCATAAGAATCATTGAATTAGGATAATCCATGAGCACAAAAATGATTTTGAACATTTCACAATCAAAACATATATATATATATATATTTCATATTTTTTTTCAATGTTTCTACTATGAATAGAAGAAACTAAGTGTAAAATTTTTTTTTATTACGTATTAAAATTTGTGAAATGTATCATATTCCATCAACAAACTACTAACCGAAAAGTGGTATATCGAATTATAATTACGATTTCATTTTAAATATTTATCAATGAATTAGTTATTTATATTTTTCAAGTACTAACAAGATTGTCTAAATTCTTTTTATTGCTGGAGGAAAAATATTTTTTAAGAAACATATGGATATAATACTTTTTGTTTGATTATATAAATTCTTTATGAAGGGGTGAAATATGGATCTTACAGTCAACAAGGATGATGTACTCATAATGATGAAATTTTTTTCTTATTCATCAATGGATTCAACATTCCAGGTTATCAAACATAAATATTGTTATATAACCCAGAATTTATTATTCATTTAATCATATAAAGACACAGTGTGATGTGTATAATAAACCACACCTCAATTCGATACAATGCATGGCCTTTATGACTCAAATTTTATGTTTTTAGCATAAAATTTATATTTTATCTTAAAACACTCATCACATAATTAAAAAACACATTTGGATTGATTGGATTCCAAAGGATAGTAATATTTATTTCATTTTGGATATATATTAATCAACTCCTCATCAATCTAGAACACAATGTTACTAATATGACTCAAAAGTGTGTTTTTTAGTTTAAAATTGACATTTCAATTGAAAAAAATGCGACATACTCAAAACTGAAAAAAAAAATTAATTTTTTTTGAGACATTACTCAAATTATCTATAAATCATTCCCGACATGTATTAATTATTCACATCTCAATTTGATAAAAAGTGTTCTTGATAATTCTCAAATTGTTTGTTATCAATTTAAACTTGACATTTTGGAATAAAACCTGATTGATTTAATAAAAAATAAGAAATAGAACATGGATTATATGGATACCTTAGGAACATTATTCATAATTAAATTTTTATGTGCATGAATTGGTGTCACATCAAACAAAAATTTATGTGACATGTATGACTCAATGTATGTGTTTTCAGTTTAAATTTTCATTTTATTAAAAAAATACATATGACATACTCAATACATAGAAAAAACATTAGTATTGTTTTAATACATTGTGAAAATAATACTTAAATCATTTTTGACAATTTGGAATCAATCTAACATCAATTAGACATACCATGTGACTGATATGACTCCAACTGTGTATTTTTATTTAAAATTGAAATTTTAGTTCAAAACACACGTCACATAATCAAATAAAAAAACACATTTGAATTGTTTTATATTTTAATAAAATGATCCTTAATTAAATATTATTGTGTAGTAATTAGGATAATATTAATATGATACATTATGTGATTAGCAAGAATCAAACTATGGGTTTTGAGTTTAAAAATGACATTTGAGTTCAAATGGTGCACCACTCACTAAATATTGAAAAAAACATTCATGGATTGTATTGATACTTTAATAGAATGATTCATATGTTTTTTATGATTTTTTGGAATTATTATCACTTAAAAATGAGATATGATGTGACTAGTATGACTCAATGTGGGTGTTCTTAGTTTAAATTGACATTTTAGTAAAACATACATGTGACATAATCAAAACTAGGAAAACAAATTCATATTATTTTTTTAATTTATGAAAATGATCCTTAATATATTTTTAACAAGTTGGAATCAATGGTACATAAATATTATGCACAGTGTGATCAGTATAATTCCAAGTGTGTTTTTATTTAAAATTGACATTCTAGATCAAAAAAAAATCACATAATCAAAACCATGAAAATTCCTTTTTATAGTTTTGAGAAATTAGGACAATAATCATTAAATCATTTATAATTTGTAATAATTATCTACACCTCAATATGATACATGATGTGCCTGATTTGACTCAAATTGTGTGTCGTCAATTTTAAATTGACTTTTTAGTTTAGAACATGAGTTACTCACTGGAGATAGAATTTCCTGATAATTTAGAAAAATGATTCATAGTAATTTTTATGTGTTGTAAATATTCAATCATAAAACCAACAAATTATGTGAACATTTTGACTCAAAGATTGTGTTTTTTGTGTAATTTTACTTTTTTATAAAATATTATGGTATAACCAAAACTAAGAAAACACGTTTTCTATGATTTTGATACATTAAGAAAATGATCATTAAGTCATTTATAACATGTAGGAAACAACTACATATCAATACAATGTAGGGTGTGAATTTTATGACTTAATGTGTGTTTTTATTTAAAATTAAAAATTTAGATCAAAATAAGAGTCACATACTCAAAACTAAGTAAACACATCTACATTGGTTTTATACTTTAGTAAAAAAATAATGAAATAATTTTTGACATGTAAGACTCAGCTACACCACACTCTGATGCACGATTTTCCCATTATGACTCAAACATTGTGTTATGAGTTTGAAATTGGAATTTTAGTTCAAAACATAGGTTATTAAAAGAAAAATGAGAAAATGTTCTTAGATTGTGGAATAGTCCTTCATATTATATATTATATCATTTGATTTTTCGGTTTTTGGTGTGTGAACCATTCCATGTAATTATGCTCCTAAATTATAGTGAAGTGATTCTACCTCTCCATGGATGTGGGGATTTTTCCCGAACCATGTAAATCATTATCTTTATGTTCTTATTCTTTATCTTCATTTGTTTTTTCTTTTTCTTCAACAATAATCCTATATAACTATGAATCCCAATGTTTCCATAAAAACATATAGGAATTAGTCTCACAGAAAAATAGCACAGGATGTGACTAGTGTGAATCAATGTGCGTGTTTTCAGTTTAAATTGTTATTTTAGATAAAAAGGAAATATGAAACACCCAAAACTAATGAAACACATTTGTATTGTTTTTATATTTTATTAATATTATAATCAAAAAATTTATAACATGTTAGAATCAACCATATGAATATATGATGTGCGATTCGACCAGTATGACTCCTGGTGTGTCTTTTTATTTAAACCATATATTTTAGTTTAAAATAAAAGTCACAAACTCAAAACTGAGAAAAAAAATTGGATTGTTTTCATAATTTTGAAAAATTATACATAATTAATTTTTTATGTGATGGAATTAGATCTATATTAATCTGACAGATGTTTTTCATGGTAAGACTCAAACATTGTATTTTTAGTTTAGAAATGGACTTTTAGTTCAAAAAACGTGTCACTTAGTGGGCCCAAAGAGAGCATACATAGGATGAATTGATACTTTAGAAAAATTATTCTTAAGTTGTTTTTAATTTTTAGGAATTAGTCACATGTCAAACTGACACATGATGTGAATGGTATGACGCAAGGTGTGTTTTTCCAGTTTAAATTGACATTTAAGAAAAAGAGAAATACGAAATACTCAAAATTTGGCAAACACATTAATATAATTTTAATACCTTAGGAAAATAATTCTTATGATATTTTTAATAATTGAAAATAAATTTCACATTAATCTGATGCACTATGTGATTGATAAGACTCCATATACATATTTTTATTTAAAACTGACATTTTAGTTCAAATTTTATGTTACATACTGAAAAATAAGAAAACTGATTCAAATTGTTTTTGATAATTTAGGAAAACAATCCAAATTCCATTTGTAATTTGTAGAAATTTTCCTCATATCAATCTAAGACATGGTTCTCCCGATATGACTTGAACTATGTGTTTTGACAATTAAATTGACATTTTAGTTCAAAACACATGTGATATTCTAAAAAATGAAAAAAAAACACAATCGTATTTTTTTGATACTTTATGGAAATAATTTATAATTCATTTGAGACATATTAGAATAAGTCTCACCTCAATCTGAAATATGGTGTGACCAGTATAAATCCAATTTTTTGGTATTAGTTTAAAAAGGACATCATATTAACATATGGTTTCAGTTTTATTGTTAATATATTTATTAGTGGAGTTATTAACATAAGAATTGTTTCAATATATAGGTGTGTTATTTTTCTTGAATTTTGGGGTTTATTTTTTGAGAAACTAAAACCATGATCGTGGTTTTTAAGATGATATTATGTGTCAAATTCCGTGAATTAATTGATATTTTTTAATGTTTGTGCAAAATATTACATTAAAATATAATTGTGCAAAAGAAATTTTTGAAATTTCAATAATATAGTGTTTCTTTAAAGTATTTGGGATGAAATTTTTATTTAAATTAAATTCTAGATTTTTCATATACTTGTATTTGATATCATAGGGTGATGTAATATTAGCTGAATATTGTAGTAGTATGCCCTTTATCAGTTGAAATTATATTTCGACAATTTATTAAGTGGGCCCCTTTTAATGGTTCATTGTACAATGAAACTTTTTTATTATTGATAAAGTCTTTTCCTTATGATGTATCTAGCCCAATCTGCAGTAGTTTTTACATTTTTTAGTTCATCATGTGAATGGTTTAGTTTGTTTAGTCTGATAATAGTTATATATAAGAATTTGTGTTGATATATCCTAATTTGAACTCAATTGTGTGGTGTTCTAAAACCAATAGAGCTAAACTATGTCTCAATTGAGTGACTGATAGTTTTTCTTGTTAGGTTAACTAAGCCAATGCATATTTAAACCAAGACATAGTATGGATTCCATCATGGCTAAAATTCAAATAACCAAATTATTTACTATGTTACATCAAATTTAGTGTATGTAAATGAAGGACTGGTTGAGAATTGAAAAATATTATATTGATTACATTGTAATGAGTAAAATTTGAATTGAATCCTTATAAGAGACAGTACCTCCACTATAATGGACACTATGTATAATTGTGGTATGATACGTTGTTTTCAATCCATGGGAAAGAGTTTTTGTAACCTCTCAATACTAAATTGAAGGTTACATAGTATACAGGTAATGAAGAATGTGTAATATAGATTATTTAGAAATATATGAAAGCAATATTGTATAATTTTTAAAATATGGGATGGTCAGGGATTGATCACCTTAATAAAACCACCTTGTGTTAGGGGAGGTAAAATGATGAGATTTTTTTATTAAAATATCTAAACCAAAATAAATGAGTATTATTTTTGAAAATGAATTGATACATCAAAAAATGATTCAATCGCATATAGTTTAACTTTCAGGTGTTATTTAATTTTTTGTATTAATATTAATCATAAAAAGAATTATAAAAAAATTATTTTAAGGTCAAGGATCCATCTAACCCAACCCTTTTCATGTTTATAATGATTATAGTGCTCAAATGAGGCCTAGAGTAATTCTGGAGGGGATCATCTAAATATTTCTTGAAATAGGGAGATTACAAAATGTATAATCTTTACATCTCTGGTAGGTAAGTATAGAATAATATTAAGGGTGGTTCATGGGGTGCTACATGAAATGTAAATATTTCATATTAATTATTTTGAGGCAACCAATTTTTTGGAATGATCTGATGCTCAAAATTTACAAGAAGTTTAAATGGAATACACATTATATAAATCCCATGTTAAGTGAATTTATAAAAGGGTGTAGTTTATTTGGTGTTTCATCAACCATATTTTCATTGACTGTCGCTCTTATTTATAAGAAATCTATATCCCTCTTTCAATGCATTTAGATATTCCATCGATGGGATTTAATCATTAACTTTCTTTCCATTTCATGGTTATCCAAGGTGTCTTCCTCTTCATTTTATAGAGGGTTCCCCTTGATCAATATTTTTTCAACCATTTCATATCAACACTCTATATGACTCGATATTTATTGTTTCTAATATTTTCTTCATGGTTTTATATTTCTACCGTTGTGCCGCAGAATCATTGTAATAATGCGGCTTCTTGCTAGATAGGTGATAATGATTCACAACATTGGCTTGTTCTTGTCCAAAGAGCATTGATCACTTTGATGTAAGAGATTCATTGATTCACTTTTATTTACATGTAATCTCAAATTGATCATGATTTATCCATTTGAATGAAAATGGAATTAACCTAATAATATTAAACCAGATTAAAAAAATTGGATAGTAATCCCATGTCGATGTTGGTCCTTTATAGAGTGATAGTGGGTTTCCTTTTTTTATAGAGACCATGTTATCTACAATATTATTTTTAGCATGTTGACATGCTTTGAGTAGGATATTGACATTGTCAATGAACTAAAATCCATAATTAATTGATAATTTATTATCTCATGTATTGATTAAGAGGGATGATTAAAATCGATTGTTTATTATAATTTGATGGTAATCAAATTTGTATAAATGCACATGTTTAATTATAAATGATCTTCCATCTATTTTATGGATTTCATAAATAATTTAAAAAAATTATTCGTTTTTATAATAATTAAACATGAATGTTAAATAATAACGACTATATTCTTGTAAGAACATTTAAATTAATTATCTAATTAAATTGGTAGCTTGTTGTTGGTTGATGCATTAGGTTTACCATAGTTGGATCCTTTGAATAATTAATCATTTAATTAAATATGAAATATGAACTAGTGGTGTGAGATATATAATTTTCAGGGCCTATGTTTCCCATTTTCATTATAAGTATGAGTGTATTGAGTTTGATGATGTGAGTGATTTTTTATGTGTGAAGAATAAATTTAGTGTTTTGAGGGCCCTATTTCCCTATTAGTTATTCTTGTTAGTTCTTACTGATTTTGTGATGGGTTCTGGGTATAACACTTATGTAATGATCTTGGGATTTATGGTGTGATATGGGGTGGGGAATCCATGATGTCGTTTGATCGATGGATGGATGACCCTAGGATGGATAATGTGATGTGGATGGAGAGGCTCAGATGATGTGGCATCAGTTGATTCCTATGATGGAGATATGCATTGGTATATGCATGTGGCTGTTGGGTAGGGGATATAATATGGTTAAACATGTTGAATATGGGCCTACCCCTTAATGAGATACTGGGAGCTGGGATTCTTTCCTTTGAATCTTCATAATTGTCGATGTTTGGGTCTCTTGTTTTATCTAAATTCCTTTCCTCGCTACATGAGGTAGATGGATGTTATGGGTTGCTTGTTTCGTATTAGTGGCATCGTAGTATGGTTTTTTTGAGAGTAAATATCTATGTAATTATGTTAATAATGAATAATAAATGTTCAACCCTTAGGGTTGGTTCTTGGAGGATTCCAAATTCTAAAATCTATTAATTTTGAGAAATCATATACTCGATTTAGATTATTCCAAGAGGGAAGGGACTTTACATTGATTATAATTTAATATAATGTGGATTTATGTTAATGTTAAATTAACATATTATTATTATATTATGTAATGAATGTTATTAAAATAAAATAAATATTTAATGTATCTCTTTTTAATTCATGTATGCTTATAAGATATCTATTCTTAGAAGTGGTAGTCGGGAGTCTGTGTGAAGTTAGCTGATGTTGAGTCTAATACTAGATTATGGAGATAGATTGGTTGTAAGATATATTATATCATGTTTATTATTTGATTTCAAATGCTTCCCCATCCATGTTGGTATGGGAAACTGGTAACCAGTGGACTCTGGTATGGTGTATTTCCCAATATGAAAACAAGATAATGGATGGCCGACTAACCCCTTTAGCCTTGCTCACTTATATTGGTAGTTACTTGTGTTGGAATTCACAAGGATTAGTGTTTTCATATATGTGTATAGATGGTTGTCAGGTAATGTAATTATTTAACAAACATGTATTACTTGATATTATAACTAAAGGATTATTATAGGTATGACATGTATAGGCTGTGATGGCTTGAGGTACATAATCGATGTAGGGGATGTGACGACTTGAGGTATAATACCTAATGTATGATATATTTTATTTGGGATATTATGGCCCCAAAAATTACTTGGTTACTATAAATGTATTTTTGGAAGGGATGATGTGATGATGTGATGCATGTTCTTTATTTTATGATGCCTTACCTAGGTGTTTTCAGTATAGCCTATTTTAGAGAGAGATATCTCAAGATGTGAAACAATTGGTTATGGTGGGAAACAAGTGGAGATGTGGGGGAAATTTACCCTTTATATTTCATTACTATATTATACTCTCTCTTTTATGCAATATAGATGATAATTATCCATGTTGAGGTGGGGAACATAATATACCTATTTATGTGATGAAGTAGTTTCACTGTTGTTCACTATGATTTAGCATGATATCATTTTTTTCATGATAATTTACAAGGAGGATTCTACAGAGTATAATATTTTTCTCACCTTATTTATGTATAATCTTTCTTTTTGGTCATCTAGAGGATGTGGGTGATTTGGAAGGATATTACTGCTCGTGGTTTTTCAGTAGCTGTTTAGGAATCGTGGTCACTAACATCAGTAATTTTTGGAACTTATATATTTTATTTATATAGTTTTAGTATTTTATGGAATTAAATGTATGAACTCATGATTTATTTATATATTTTTTAGAGAAGGTTTTGTTAGGTCTATTTGCCTTATTTGTCTCTTCTGAATATTCTCTTAGAGTCTACATCATCCCATTTGCATGATTATTAAACCCTTGGTACTAGCATCCATCTCAAGGCCTACTGGAGGTGGATCTCGAGTATTCACAATCTCCATTACCTCATTTTTTCCCAAGTGAGGTAAAATTTCAGGGGAGGGGAGTCAGGAACCTATGGTATCAAATGTTCAAATTAAGAGTGAAAGGATGGGGTTTAGACAATGGAATTGGTTAGGTTTCATGAGATACAAGGTAAATGGTCTAAACTATGTTTAATGAGTGCTGTAAACATGGGAGACCAGCTGATACATCGGTATTTAGGGTCCCCTATGATCTCTTGCATGAACCATTAAGTATAATAAGGCTACTGAATGATTTAATTATTGATTTAGTGTAGAGACCTTTGAAACGGTCATGCACCATTTTTCTTTGCACTTGTGTTTGAAATGGGTAGTCCTTGTGATTGGTTAAAACCTTAAACAAGATAAAAAAATATTTAATGTTAAGCATTCTATATTCCTATTTTATGAGTTCTAACATATTGTTATTTTAATAGGATTGACTCCCGGCCAATGTCCTCATTAGGTTTGAGCCTGAGATGCTAAGATTGGTGTGCCAATAGATCACAGCATAGTAGATGTCAATGACAGTGAAACTCTGAAGAGGACACTCTGTTAGTTTCACCACCATAGTTTTCATAAATACATGGGATCTATTTCAAATTTGGTCATAAAATACTGCTTAGAAGAGGTTGAGATATATTACAATTGAATCTGTTATTGGAAGGAGCACTTTGTTTTTTTTGTGATGATGTTGTATGGATCATCGAGGAAGAGGTGGTTTTTGTTGCTTGAGGATCCCATTGAGTCATAAGACTCCTCAGAGAAGGTTCGAATCTATCTCTAAGAGAAGTAACTTTATTTAACTGCAAAACTGGTCAGTAAGTTGGAGATTCTTACCCTTAAATAGGAAATTTCTATCATGTTCAAGTTTGGGGTCCATTTCTGGACCCTTTTAGGATATTCATCAAACATGTTCCCATATGAGGAGGCAAGGGAGAGGATTTTAGAGGAGGCTTTGTATCCAGAGATCCAGTACCAGGTCACCCCATTAATATTAAATTTTTATCCTGAGGGGATGGAAAGGGTAGATGTTATGGATAAAATGGTTTCCATAAACATAACATCATGATAGGGGATTCGTTGAGATTCCCTACGATGAATAGCTATGGTATAGGATTCCCAATTTTCCTAATAAAAGAATTTCTAGTCACCTGGGGGTAGTTCCCAACCCTCATTATCTAATTTATCTAAGGAATCCAACATTTAAACCTATTATAAGGGATCATATGTGTGTATATCTTATGAAACATAACTTCATTATTGGTGGGATTGCATGAACTTTCAAATAAGTTAGCATGTGGTAGGTGTTCTGCTTCAGGTTCCTCCATTGAGGCAGTTTTACCTGAGGAAACAACATCAAAGTGTTCTATTTGGGATTAGTAGAGAGGAGATGGTGCATGAATTTTATATTAACAAGACTTTAATCATACTCAAATAGAAGAGTGTGTCAATGTATGTGGTATTTAGTAAGGTCTGAGAGACCATGGAGAAAGACACGGTATCCTTTATGCTTTATTGTTTCCAGCATCGGGCGATTTAAATGTCAGTAAAGTTACCATTTTCTTATTTTCTACATAGGTGAATTCCTTTTTTTGATTCAACATAAACATAATCCTTTATATCACTTACCATCATGCATTCTTTGGTAATTTTTGCAAACTGGATTCCACTTCCCTTGGAATTGGCTACACTCGTAGAAAGTCGAGATGACTTATATTATGTATTTAGAGACCTTAAGATAGTGTGGGGGTAGCAGAAATATGGGGTATATTTTCTATGTTTTCCCATGAAACGATATGAAATCATTCTTGACATGTATTTTTTGTAATTTTCGTATGCTTTCATGGATTAATTAAAGAGATAATTTTTGTTCAATGATGATGATGTTGATATAACGATGATATTCGGTGAGAGAAAACCTTATATGG
Organism: Viscum album; assembly: GCA_963277665.1. Classification (NCBI taxonomy): domain Eukaryota; kingdom Viridiplantae; phylum Streptophyta; class Magnoliopsida; order Santalales; family Viscaceae; genus Viscum; species Viscum album. Next base: position 369,318,999 of record OY728137.1, read on the forward strand.
GGGAGTGGCAGTTTTAATATTCTCTATACATGAGGGATGAGTTGATATTATGCCCCATAGAACTTCAAAATAGGTGTTTCTAAGGGTTGTGGAAGAGTACCCTTATGTATTTCCAGAGGATGTTGTAGTGTTATTCCCTTGACATGAGATCATGTTTGGGATCAAGCTATAGCGAGGTGTGTTTTCTATCTCTATATCTCTGTATAGGATGTAACCATATAAGTTGTGAGAGCTTCGAGTACAGTTCAATGATCTATTGTAGTGAGTTTTTTTATGCCCGAGTGTGTCACCATAGGGTACACCATTTTTTTGTGAATATGGATGATGGAATTTTGTGGCTTTGAATAATTTATCATCACATGAACCTTATGATGTTGATGAATGACTATCATATTCAATAGTATGATTATTTAACCAATTAGAAAAAATGATAAAGATGTTTCTGGAAGATGTCGTTGTGGTCAGAATATCCCCAGATGTAGGCGATGTAGGAGGATATTTATAGACTGCTTTCCATTGTTGGCATTGGAAGTGTGAGTTCATCATGATTCAATTTATATAGATGCACGCTCCATGAATTTATATGGGGTTGATGAACTATGTGTTTAGTGATTTCTTGGATATGTTCATGGTTGATTTCATTGTTGACATCATTGTGTACTTCACATATGATGAGAAGTGTGTGGAGCATCTATGTTAAATTTTGGGAGTTTTGTGTAGTGAAAAGCAACTCAGGATATTGTTGAAGTGTGATTAATGGAGTAATTAAGTACATTTCCTAGTGAAATTTCTATCCTATAAGGTATTACATTTGGATCCTTCAAAAATTGAAGTGGTTATTTTTTGGGTATCCCCCAAGACAGTTCCAAAGGTGCTGAGTTTCCTTAGTCTTGGAAAAATATTATAGAGATTTTCATAGATGATTTACCTTGTGTTGAGACTCCTCTGACATCCTTTACCCAGAATGATCAAGAATTCTTTTGGACTAACCAATGTCAAGCATATCTTCTTTTCTTAATGATGAAGTTGGTCAGTGCTCTGGTTCATTGTTTTCAATCAGTTGATGATAAGATTGATTTTTTTCATTTATTATTCATTTCATGTAATAGGATATGTTCTATAATAGAAATGATTTATTATTTATTATGGGTCTCAATAGTTACATCCCCTTTATTTTAACAATTCCACCCATTATTTTGAGTTAGATATTGTTTTGTATGCTTCAAATTTGTAGAAACATTACCTCATTAGTGAGATTTTTGTTATAAAGAGCTTGAGGTATATCTTCTCCAAGCATGACTTGAAATTGTTTTAGCATCGGTGGGTGGTGTTACAATAGGATTATGATTTTTGATATTTCATATAAACAAGTAAATGAAAATATTTTAGCCAATAAAATAAGCAAGAAGTAACATAGTAATTCCATTAGTGAGTTAGGAGATTCCTAGAGGGTGGTAGAATAACTCTCCGTAATGCGTCTAGTAATGGGAGTGGTTAAAGATAGAGGTTGTGTCTTCTAGATGAAAATGTAGTCATCTATGGTTTAATAGTTGAAGGATTCCTAGATAGTTTATTATGAGGTATAGGTTTGGAGAGACCTAGTTGTTTCATGGGATTCCCTCAATGTTTGTTCTCAGGATGGATTGCACCAAGTGTTGTTCCATTAAAGGATTTTTATTCCTTCATCGATAAATGAGATAGTTCTTAGTGAGATTCACTTAACTCATTTGGGCATACATCTATGAGTGAAAAATATATACCAAGCATTGAAAGAACATTTTGGTGGCATGGGAAGAAACATCCAGTTGTATATTGTTTTCTTCGTTTTTTTCTCTTAGAATGTAAAGGTTGAGCATAGTGTTCTCAAATGTTTTCTCAAGATGATATATTTTATTATTGGAAGTGGGAGGACTTATCAATGGGATTTTTTTACTAATTTACCTTAATATATGGGAGGCTATGATAACATAATGTTTTAGTGGATAATTTGATGAAATATGTCCTCTTTATAGTGATCATGGAGTCGAGCTCAATGGAGGTTCAGTCGAGGCAGTATTTGGAAGAGGTAGTGTGACTCCTCATAGTCAAGAGGAAAATAATATCTGATAGAGATACACATTTCAACTCTAGGGTGTGAAGAGGTCTTTAGTTTTTTTTGGTTCTCATTTATGTTTTATCACAACTTTTCATCCCTAAAAGGATGGTCAGATAGATCAAACCACCCAGAATCTTGAATACATATCGCACTCTTGTGTCTAGGATTTTAGAGGTACATGGATGAGTACCTTCCCTTGATTTAGTTTTATTATAAAAAAATTTCCACTCTTCCATTTTTGTGGTTCCACTTTATGATTTGTATGGACAACCATTTTTTTCTCCATTATCATGGCCTAGGGTTAGAGAGGTATAAATTCTTAGTACATAACTAGTAAGCAGTAGGACATAGATTGTTCATGTAATTCATGAGAGGATGAAGGTAGTGCAATATAGTCATGAATCCTATGTTGATCAATGGAGGATACCTCTGGACTTTGATGTGGCATATATTTTGTTCCTAAAAGTGACTCCTAATCATCGGAGGTTAATGTTTGGACATGGGATCAAGAATTCTCCCTAGTTTTTTGGGGTTTTCGAGCTGTTGGATCATATTGTAGTCATGTAGTATTTGATATCCCTTCCCCCACTTATTAGCTTGATATATAAATTTATTCGTGTGTCAAATCTTCCTCTTCACCCTCAGGATGAATCTCTTTTCATCAATATGGGCTATATGGATGTAGAAAATGATGTCACCATCAAGGAGTGGCTTGTAGAGATCAAGATTTGTGAGGAAAAGGTGTTTCATGGGAATGGTATTCTATTGTTTCATGTGTTGTGGGGGCACATTGGGGTGGAGTATAATACATGGGAAAGTGAGAGGAACATGAAATCTCAGTAACCCAATATTTCTTATGTTTATCTCATTAATTTAGAATTTTTAGTTATTTATGTGGACCTTTGTGGAACATGAAATCTCAGTAACCCCTCTTGTTTTATCACTTTCATGGTTACAAATTCTTGAGGATGATAATGTTTTGATAGGTATCTAATATATTTTTTTACCAATATAACCCAACATGTTGTGTGTTTGAAAATATTGTTGTTCTTGAAAGAGGTATAGAGTAATTATAGAGGGGATTGGTTACAAAATGATGGAAGAAAATATAATCCACAATAGGTAATCTTTTCACATCATGTAACTATGTTTTATATATTGATAAGAGAATTTACAGGGTTCTACATGAGGCATGAATATTCAAGAATTATTTGTTTGAGGTGAAGTGTTTCATAGTGATATATGATGTCTAAAATTTACATCTCATGTACATGGATTACATGCCATGTATATCCCATGTGCAACAGATTTATAAAATGGGAGAAATACCATGTTTTTTTCTTCAACCCAACAAACATCAACACACACACGCACACACACTCTCATTTTCTAGAGATCATTATCCCTCCTTCTCAGTGTTTGGATACTAGCCTTTTGTTATGATCTTGAGATGGATGATGTGATATGGGGAAGGGCATATAGATTGTGATGTAAGACTAGGATTATTGATCCTTGGATGTATTATGTGATGTGGGTAGGGACACCGGGCTGATGCAGTATCAGTTGATTCCTGTGAGGGTGAGGTGCATAAATATATTCTTTTGGGTGTCATAGATGGAATTATGGCTGATAGAATAGGATGAATCTGGTTTTTCCCATTAATATGATGTTGATAGTTTGGATTCCATATTTTTAATATTCTTAATGGATTATAGATGCATTGGGTTCTTTATAGTCATTTATTTCCCAAGTTCTTAAGGCTTCCGAATGTGCCTGGTTGCATGTTTCCTCCTGGTGAAAGCATATGATTGTTTTCCGGGAGTACATGTATATGTAATGTTGATAATAATGAATAATAAATGGTAAACCCCTGAGGTTGGTTCTTACAAAAATTTAATTTCAAAAATATTTTACTCTAGAGAAACCATGCAGTCGGTTTAGATTATTCCTAGAGGACATGGGGTTTATTCTCATGAGAATGTAATATGATGTGGAAAAATGTTAATTGTTAATTAATGTCTAATGAAATCATTAATTAAAGGATTTGATTAGAAAAAAATACATAGTTAATGTATCTCTAGTAAATTCTTATATCCTTATAGGATATCCAGTTTTAGTAGTGTCAACTAGAAGTCTAGGTGACCTTAGATTTTGTTGAGTCTAAGACTAGGCTATGACCAACTGTGGTTGTGAGCTATATTATATAATTTATATTATATGATTTCATAAACTACCCAACCCATGTCAGTTTGGATAACTTAATCCTAGTGTAATATCGGAGGGTGTTTTCCCCAACGTCTCATAGGGAGGATGGATTTCTAACTACCCCATCTAGCCCCACTCTCATCACTTTTTAGTTACCAATACTAGTATGCATAGTGGTTAGTTTTCTCATATATTTTTGTAATGGGATATTATTGATTATTTTCATTTCACACACATGAATTTCCAAATATAGTATCTAATGGATTATTATATGTATGGCGTGTATATTCATTGATAACTTGAGGTACATGCGCATTGTATGGGTTGTGATGGCTTGAGAAATAGTACCTAGTGTATGATATATGTCATACGAGATATGGTGTATATTGTAAATTACTTGGTTACTATATATGTACATGTGTATGGGATAATGTGATGATGTGATGATGTGATTTTGAGATCTATTTTTTTGGTTTTTTTTGGTCTGCCTATTACGGAGAGAGATGGCTTAGGAGTGTCACATTGGGGAAGAGTAGAAAACTATTGGGGAAGTGGCAGTGGTGTTCCCTTGATGTTTCATTGCTATGTAATATTATATATTGAATACGATAATTATTGAGGGTTATCCATGGTGGTGTTGGGATATGGGTATACCTGTTTGGGTGAGAAGTTAGTTTAACTTTTGTTCACATTGATTTAGCATGATTTCATTATCTTTCACAAAAGGGGCTATGGTGAGGATCCTACATAGTCTAATTTTATTCTAACCCTAAAATTATATAAACTATTTTTTAGTTTAGAAGGAGTATGATGGATATTAGGCTATATATTACTAGCATGTGGTTTACATGAGTAGTTTGGTGTTCATGGTCACTGGTGTCTTTACTTCATGGTGCTTGTGAATTTTCTTATTGTTGTTTTAGTATTGTATGAAATTTCTTTTATGTCATTTGGATTATTTATATATATGTTGGAGTAGCTGTTTTTTGGTGTATCTTTCTTATCTCTCTCTTAAACATATTCTATCATAAGGAAAACCCTACCATTTTCATGATTATTATATCCTCAGTGCTAGTCATCAATATAGGGCCTACTAGAGACAGGACACGGGCAGTCACCATTTCTCTTCCCTCATTACCAGAACAGGTGGGGTACACATTAGGGGTAGGGGGCATGAATGTTATGGAAATAATTCTCAATGTAAACTCACACCCTATTTATAATATTAGATAAATTATTCTTTAATGGATGGTTTACCCAATATAATTAATACAAATTGCGCAATTTTATAAGTTTTCACTATGATTCCATGTCTGAGTAATTTTTCATAGAGATTTAGGAAACCTATTCTTTGGTGATGTAATTAGGATATATTTTTCCTCTTCAGGGATTATAATCAATTTTATCCCATTAATTATTAAATTATCATTTTTTTAGAATACAAAATTAGATAAGAATAAAAAAATCCAACCGTAAAAAAATAGCTATTTAGTATCAGGTGTTGAGCATGTCAAGTACCAACTATAGATGATCAGGATGATTATTCATGAAGTTACTACTCAATTAATAGGGGATTAATTTTTAATAAATTTGTTGTTCTCCAATAAAATTCATCCATATAAAGAAAACATGGTTCAAAAAAATTATGTGCAATGTTCAAAATAAATTGAATATTATCCTCCTTTTAGGTGATCACTAGATACAACACGGAGGAGTAATGGTTCCTAATTTATAAATATGAAACATAAATGGATGAATTTAATTTTGAATAATCATAATTAAATGATCGAAATGTATATGGTTGAGAATGGCATTCTTATTGAAAGATAGATTGATTCTCTTCCTTTTGATTCCACTATAGTTGCACTATTGATTTTCAACATTTTGAATCAATGGGTGATCATATCAATATAATATGAATGAAAATTCTTATGATGTCTCAATATACTGATAGGTTAACTCCTCTATCTCACGATCAAATAATAAAAAATATATATATGACATATCACCTTCTACCATGCAACATCATCCACCATGATGCAAGTAAATAATCAACCATAAAATATAACACATACATAAATAATAATATATACGAATTAAATGTATTGTAAATTTAATAAATTAATATATATATATATATATATAACATAACATAGAAAAATTTATGCAAAACTATGTCCAAATATAGAAGATATAAATTCCACCTTCGTAATGGAGACCACAAGCCATAAGATACCAAAGACATTTTCCATATCTGGACTCTATGAACATCATCTATAATCATTTAATAATTTATAGGGACATAAGATTGAGAAATTATTATGTGAATATGTTGAGGTTTGTAATAAGACATGGTATATTTGACCCAATAAGTGGAAAAGAACCAATTTTAAACTTTTGTTTTCATTTTTTGTCAATAATTAAATTGAATACATACCTAACAACTCAATATATCATTTTCAATCATAATTATTTTCATTATTAATACATAGAAACCAAATTATTTCTCACTATAATCATAGTAATCAGAAAAAAGGTTTACATATGTTTCAATCTCCCCACCTATAGATACATAACCATTGATTTCTATATATAAATATGACGGTCCCTCACAATCTATGTATTAAAACAATTCAACAGATAACTGGTATCATAGACCTTTTATATCTTGATTCGAACTACAAGATCATTGGAATGATTGATAATTTCATGGAAAATCGCAACTATGTTACAATATAGCCCTTGGTTTACCCATAGATTACTAACAATCATATTACCCAAGTCAGATAACGAATCACTATAACTCCCTTCATAAATGCTGGATCTTATCCAACCCATATTTTGATAATAGTCATGAATTTAAAATCCATATAAAAAACATTATCATCTAATGTAATTGTATAAGATTTCATGCAAAATGAATCTAGCCTGATTCGATACAATGGAATAGTGATGAAATACTAATATAACTAATAACATAATAGTGCCACAACTCATTATTATTCATCCATATATAATGATTTATGGGAGTAATTGGGTATAAACACTAATATGAAACTTCATATATTTTAGGACTATATCATTGGGTGTTAATTGTATTGAATAATAAAGTATATCATCAAAAACCATCATCTGAGAGCTATGTGTGAGAATACAAAGAGATTCCTATGTTTGTTAGTATCATCCTCTCTCTAGGAGTTATAGTTGATAAGGGAATAATGTTTCTTATATAAATATCACTATTGAATCCACCAGTCACTATAGTATATCACATTTCATATAAACATGAAAACAATTTATTCACATCAATCAATAAATAATATGTCCATCTAGACCATAAATATCATTTCCAAGGGAGAATCCACAACACATTATTATTTACAAGGATTTGGTAGGAACATTATTACGGACCTTATTTCCAAAGATTTTCTAAGGTGGTTTTACTGGTGATTCTTTAATATGTTCTTTGGTAGAGAGGGTAGGAGGTCAAACTCATCACACATTTTTTTCAGATTCTTACCAACTATTATACTATCTTATTTATTGAAGATGTTTTTTTGAATCCTTCTGAAATCCATGTGTTGTACTTGTTACCCCTTTTCTAATAAACTAATTGAAAACATGTGCATATGAGATAACCATTTTTTATTAATGGATTTCAATCATTCTCTTATTATTTCATGATCATTTGGTTTAATGCTGGGCAATTAGTCTTTCTATCTTTTATCATTGTTCAGGGAGGCAATATGATCGTAGAGTTATTATTATGCACATGAGAAAGATCAAAGATATCTCTATAATGGTAATCAAAACCCACATAGTTCACAGCCATTTAATAAGATACATGTTACCTTCTAAGGTCTTGCACAAGGACCTATACTTATAGACTAACATCATTTTGTAAGGACTAATATATAAAATGTTTCTTCCAATTGTCAGTGTTGGAATTACAGATGATATACCCGTTCAAGTCTACCCAATATATAGGTAATTGAATTGAAAGAAATATCGATCATCTCTATCTCATCAAAATAGGCACCCATGGATTTTCACCTGTGAATGACGAGTCTCCTTACACTTTTCATCATTTAAAGGCCCTATTATCATCACATAGGAGGAATGGAATGTTATTTGAATATTGGGATTCCACCTATGAGATGAATCCTATGTGTAATGTCTCATGACCTAAAAATATATTTCACTCAAATTACATCAAATATGTTTGATATATTTACCCACACGATATATCAAACTGAAATTAAACCATGGTATGATTATACTATTAAAATAAACTTGATGATTTAGTAGGTATGAATCATAGTAACTAATTTATAGAATATATTAATGTATATATATATATTATAAATATTAACTTAATTCGATATATTTTTTTAAAAAAAATTATGTGATCCAGTTTTATTAAATAAAACTAATTTTATTACTGTTAAAAGGTGATATTACTAAAATATAATATTGACTGATTAGTTATATCTTTATTAGTATTTTAAAGGAATTTTTACTATGAGAAACTGGTAAATAAAGAATTATTTTTCAACATATTAATTGTCATTAATTTTAATTTGTTTTTGGAAAATATAATATTGGAAATTATAGAAATTTATATTTAATATATAATATATTTTTTAGAATTTATGAAATCAAAATTATCTTAGAATAATTTTTTTATAAAATTATTGATTTTCATGAAACCATCTTTTCTTAAGACCATAAATTTTATAACATTATGACTCATAGGATTTTAAATCCTTTTTAATAATATATATATTACAAATTGAAAAGGATAATTTGGAAATATTGTGTTTTATTGGTAAAATCAATGCATGACATTTTAAAAAAAATTTAAATATTTTATGAAAATATCTTTCATGTCTTTCCCTAATTATGATTGAACATTGTAAAATTAGGTTATGAATTTACAACAATATCAAATAAGACTTATTTAAAAAATTTAATATTTTTATAATATTTAGAGTCAATATCATTGAATGTTTTTCCAATACATAAAATTTATTTCAAAAAATACATTTATATTAAATATGTTTTTTTCATAGTAAAATTATGATTAATTTCCCTACATGTAAAAAGTTAATATCAAATAAAACATCCTATATTTCAGATAAAAATATCTATATTTCACAATATGTATAATCTCTTTTTCAGATAAACAATTTATATATTTTTTATTAATTTTAACAACCATGATAATAATAAAATGATTATTTTCATGATTATTATTATATTAATATCATAGATTTTCTATAAATAAATTAAATTAAAAGACATTAAATAATTAAAAATATATTATTTATAAATGAATAAATAAATATTTTAATAAATATTTAAATAAATATTTAATTGGTAATGAAAACTAATTATTATTAAGAATCCATAATTGAAAAATGCCATTTTTTTACACGAATAGTTTTTCAATACATTACCGATAATAATTTAAAAACTAACATTAAAATATTTATAAAGTTAAATTAATTAAAGAGTGGTTAAATTTAATACCATCACACATAAATGTTTTTATATTTGTTTTGTTATATTTTTAATAAAACATAAAATCAAATAATTATTAACTAGTTACATAGTTTATAATGAATATAGAAGATTGAAAAAACATAATGGTAAAATGCATATTACATATTTAAAACATGTTTGGAAATCCTTGGATGAGTCCTTTTTGACAAAAAGTCACACCAATTTTTTTTATTTACAATATTTTGAGATATTAACCACGAAATGATGTAATTTTAACTTTGAAGTGAAAAGGGATTCATAAAAGTGTCATTTTTTCCACTTATAATTTAGGATCACTTACATATAACCATGGTTAAGGTCATCGTAAAATTTTCCATTAAAATATTTCCACAATATCTCAAATAGATGTTAAATTATACTCTCTATCTCATATGTCTCAAGATGTTATCTTAGGGCCTCCATATCCAAGGAAATATTTATGAGAAGATCTAGTTCTCAATGTAAGTATTTCCTTCACCATAACTATATGTCCTTAATTTTAGTCATCAGAATCTATTATATATGTTAAAAATGAAATAATAATCATTATTATAATGAGATAATATTATATTAATGTAATAACTATTATTAGTTCCTCTCAATCCTATAATAAAAACAAGTGTCGTTACTGTGTTGCATGAACTACAGCCTCCACAAATCAACTTCATACATTTTTTATCACCATAATTCATTGATAATAATGATAATTTAATGGATGAGTAGTTATTATTTATATAATATATTTTGAACAAATTTTATAATTATTTCTACCCAGTCCATCAAAAATTAGTATTTACGAAGAAATTGACAGAACAAACATCATTTAACTGACATAGGAGATAAAAATATATTATAAATAAATATCATTTGATAGTTAAATGTACATTGAATATAAAAATATAAATTAATAAGGTTATTTATTATTTTGAATAATTTTTTAGCATGTTATGTTCAATTTCACAGCTCTTTCGGACACAAAAATGGTTTAATCTCAATTTCTCTTCATTGAGACATGTTTATTGTTATGCAGAAATTTCCAATTTCTATGATTTTTATACCACCAAATAATATATTCTAGTGTAATATATTTTTTAAGGTATGTGATTTATATAACCATATTTTTTTAATATTGTAGATACCCTTCATTAAATATTTCTAAAACCATACAGGTTTTGTCTAAAATTTCGGTTCATTGGGAGAAATTTTATTTTAGGCACCTAATTTCATTAAAATAGTGTATACACTACCAATTGGATATATGTAATAGTATGAATTGTAATTATTCATGTTATGTATAATTCAATGTCAAACAATCTCTCTTTCAAGGGGTTTTATTATATTGTTTATTATATCAAAACGGTACTCTCTCAGTCCCCCTACATTATGGAATACATTGATATTGTGAAAAAATATCCATTTTTATGGTGTCAATAAAGCCCCCAAATAATTATAATAGGATAAGTTTTTATAAAATAGGAAAATATAACAGAAATTCATGTTGTTATCAACTGTGAGAAATTATTAATATCTGCTATAAAATATAAGGGTATTTTCGTAACTTAATCTTCTTTAATTTGATTTAATGTTTATCATAGAGTTTCTTATTTCATTTGATATAGTATACCCTATATATAAATTAGGAGATAAATGTTTCTTCACATATTCATTTCTAGTGAGTTACAACCCTTTTTAAAAATTCAACTATGGTAATAATAATTCTTATCCATTTGAATTACAGTCTCCCCACTTTGTTCATAAATACCCTCTACTACAATGCTCTACTTATTAATTGGAAACCTCATTTTGTTTTAAATCATGTGAAAATTATATTAAACATATACACATTTAAATGTAATGTTTTATCAATAAATTTTATGATGGGTGATTAAAAAAAGGTGTTTTGAAACACAGAAAGGGATATTATGCACCTCCTTCATGACTTATCATTTACAAGATCTATTTTTCTCTATTTTGGGAAATATTATTCTCTCAAAAATCATCCATTATTTTATATAAGTATATTATATATATATATATATATATTATAATAACCACTTTTTATTTGGGGTTATGAGTTTTTTAGTTTTATTCAGGATTCAAACTTTCAAACAGACATTGTTTAAAGGAACTTTCCAATTTATTTTCTCACGTTTATCATCACCCCTATAATATTTTTTAAACCATTAAAAGATTATAAAAGGCCTCATTACACAAATTATAAAACCTAATCCTAACTCTATGATTCTAACACCTACCCCAAACATAAACATGATCCCCTATTATAAAATTGTTCATTTATTTTATATAAAATATATCAGAAAAAAGAAGATAAATAAATTATAAGGATTCGTGAGAAGGAATTAAAACATAACATGATTGGTCAATAGTGGCATATGTTTTTTTATCCTAAAATTTGTTGTGAAATTTTATTCCATGGAAATATAATTCAAATTATGTAACCTGAAAAAAAGATAATTCTGAGAAAAATTCCATGTAAAGAAAGAAAATGTGACATGATGCCCCATATCATAAGTTTCATACCGAACTAATTACATTAGTGATGATGTAATGACCTAGACATTTTAAATGAAATTCATTTCCAAAGAAACTTTTTGTTATATTATTTTTTAAAAAATAAACCATGTACCATTAAAATTAATGAGAGTATAAATGAAAAGATGACCATAGGGTTAAACCATCATATTATCATTGGCTAAATATGACTATTTTTTAATATGACTATTTGAAATTATACTCATGATAAAAAAATTAACGTTATCATTTCTCTTTATAAATATAAATGATAAAGAATAATAAATGTATATAAGAGAAATGATGGCCTCAATTAGTATGGTCATTCCGTATAAATCCCATATGTCATAATATGGGATGGAGGTGGAATAACTAGGAATTCCTTTTACCAAGACCATGTTGAGATTCAATAAGTTAGTCTAGAATGAATTCTCTTAGGGTATATGTTCTTGTTAGTGTAAATTTACAGTCGTGCGATATTATCCGAGCCACCACATAAATCTATAACCATCATGCACATTACCATTAAGTTGTATGTAGGTTTTATAAGGGATTAATTTTATTTTCCATATTTACTTAATTTTTAATAGATTTATATAAATAATTTTTTTTATTCCATAAATTGTGTTCTAAAAATATCTTTTTCTTAATAAAATTGACATGGAATTTTATAAATTGTTTTTTAGACAGAAATGTTACTTTTTCCAAGAAGATTTAAATATTTATAATAAACCAATTTATGTTGAATAATATTTATTTTAATCAAATAGTATATTAAAGACACTCTTATTTAAATATAAATTATTAAACAATTTTATTATTTCCTTGAAAGATTTTATATGTCAAAAATGTTGCTACGCATTTTCAATCTGCTATTATTTTTCATAAATGAGGATTTTTATATTTAATAGTTAAAATTATTATAAATATAAAATTATTATTATTAAATAAGCATCATTTTTGAAATAATAATGTCTAACATATATTATGGTGACTTTATGTGAATTTTCTAAACTATTTTTTTCGGTGAATAATATAAATATAATTTTGGTTTTCAAAAATTTTAAGAACTTCATAATTATATCATATTGATGAAATAATTATTTAATCATAATTAAATATTAAAAATTAATTATTTTATTAATATCATGTATTTTAATTGATTTTAATCTATTTAGAAACCTATAAATTTCTATCCAAAGTCTAAAATTGAAACTCTAAGACTAAAAATGTTATTTTGAGGATGCTTTAAATTCCATTTCCAAAAGACATATTATATTATGATACTCGACTCTTATGATTTAAAATAAGATAAAATATGACTCAGGAGTCCAAGACCATGGAAAAAACATGGGTAAGCCCATGGTATTTCATTTTCCACATCCTCGGTTTCCAAGGACTACATATAGATATTAATAAACAAATCCTGCACTTTTTTTATAAATACCGAAACATTTACCCATAACCATTCACTAAAAATTCATCATCCATGATTATATTTTAGTATTACCTCCCAATTAACCCCCAAGGTTTCCTCAATCCCCCTAGGTCCCAATCCTCATGTTTTATGATTCACTCTTCAGTGGAAGGTAAATCAACACCTATCTTTCCATTAATGTTGCATTTTTATGTGGTATGTGTTACAATTTCCAATCTAAGTTATTTCGTCCAAATAATGTAATCCTATTACTATAATAAGAGTTTTTTATCATTGGTAGACCTTTTTCCCCTATTTTTTTTATCATTTTTCAAAAACAAATTTTATACTCGTTGTTTTGCTAATTTAAATTTTCAAAATTTCTCTCTTCTCCGGAATAATTTCTCTTTTATATTCTCATTATGAATACCCAAACCTATTTATTTTCAGGTTTTATTAACCAATATGTAAAAATAATTTATTTTATTTTGTTATTGACATACATAAAACCCTCATTCCCATTATTTGGGTTAAAAATGATACAATGGTCATGTTTTACGGACTTTTAAAATGCCATAATTTTAATATGAAATCTAATTCATTCAATCTTTAAAAGTTAATAGGGAATTTATTTTATGATATAGATGACTAAAATTAATTAATACATATTAATGGGGTGCCCTATTACCAATCTAATGTATTGGATAAAAAATTTAATCTATATAGATCATATGTTTTATGATGCCTTGGTGATAAACTATAAGACCTCGGCCTTAAACATTACATAATATTGAATTAAATTAAAAATTCACATCGAGGATCTTTTCCGGTTTAGAGTTTTAGAGAATTAGATCATAACAATTACATCTCAAAAGATTATAACGTAGACACTTCTACAAAGATTCCATTGAATAAAAAAACTCTTAAAAAGAGACATGTCTAGTTCCATGTTTTATATAGCATGACTTTCCCTTGATCGCATCCTTGAACCTATTCCACATTAAGTCCTGTGAAAAACATTTCAAAAAAACTTGGGGTGAGCATAAAAAGCTTAGTAAGGGATACAAAAAGAATGAAAACTGTTAGTTTATCAAAACAACAAGTAAACCATGTATACTTTATCAAAGTAATACTTTTCACCTTTATGAAGTAGTAAAAACTATTCACTGAATAAAATTTCATTACTTACCCTTTTGTAACCAAAGGATTACTATAAAACCCATATAAAGAACACATAACATATAAAGGTAACTTGGGACATAAACATACTTAAGTGGAATAACCATATGGTCGACTTCCACACATATCTCTTAATAGAATAGCCATACGGCCAACTTCCATACATACTTAATTGAATAGCCATACAGCCGACTTCCATACCCAATGCATTTGAGGTTATAACGTAACCACCCATCCTGGTATTCACGGCACCACCCGTCATATGGTTTATCACGTAACCACCCGTCAAATGTCCAAGTACCATTATAACAGAAAAAGACATAAAACAAATATAATGGAAAGAAAACATTTCCACACTTTGATCACAATATATCACATAAATATATTGACATAACAAATCCATTATAAAAACCATTTTCAATACCAAAATATATAAAAGATTATATGGTATTTCTATCATTTTAAAAAAACATTATGGCTTGTTTAGGAAGCCAAAGACCAAATAATACTCGCGGTGGCGGAAAAGGTCGTTGTCACCACGTATATTAAAAGAAACATTCCTTTTTGTCGTTTAGTAAAGCGCTTCGTAGAAAAATATTCCTTTTTTATAAAAATAAAAGTCAAAGGGGTTTATACACCGTATAAAATATAGTTGTGTATAAAACGAAATATGCCTCAATGAAAGGAGATTGAGACGAAGTCCCTTACCTCGGGTCCGACTTGACTCGATCGTTCTTTAATGTCCTAAATAATAAACTTGAGTTAATTTCTACTTGATTAAGAACCTTATTCAAGTTAATTATTTCTTTTATATCACTTATTATCATTTTATAAACATTATGTAACCATTTATGTTAATAATGTTTGTTTTGTCGATATTTGGTTCTTATGTCGAAAGTGGACTTCTTACAATTACATGTTGTTCGTGTGGTCAAAGGTTCTTTATATCCAGAATGAAATTCCTGATTTGGATATCATATATATCATATATATCCATAATATACATGTATTTATAATATTACATAATCATTTAGAGGTAAGAAATGAAATGCACCGTTCATGGAGACGGTAATCCGTACGTACGCATGAACGCTACATTCATTTCTTTGTCATATTAATGGAATTAAAACTAAATGATAGTTATGTATATTTTATTTCCAGAATTATATTCATCATTTATATGTAACATACATTATATATAACCATTATATGCATGTACTTATAATAGTACATTACATTTGGGGATAAGAAATGAAATGCACCGTTCATGGAGACGGTAAGCCGTACGTACGCATGAACGCTACTTTCATTTCTATCTCATAATTTAATGAAAAGAAATAATAATGATATAGAGGTATATTATAATTCCAGTATAACATCATATATAATAACTTTAAATACATCCTTTATATATCCCACATATGGCATTAATGAATCAAATCACTTTGAGGGGGCGGTAGTCCGCACATCCTTAAATGAAGATATTGCATTTACCCATAATGGAAACAATAAAGGTATGCCCAAAATGAAAAATACAGAAGCTTGAGGAAAACATAAACATATTATATATCATATATAAATATAGTGACATCTTAATGGCCACCTTTGAAGGTGTTATAAGAATATCGAACAATCATCATTTCGTGAGGCACAAATTCGCCATCCACGGAAACAGTATGTTCGTTAACCATTAGACGTAGGTGTGTGTAAGTGTAGCTCTAATCCTTCATATAAAAAAAACCTAGTACATGGAAGATACTGTATTTGTTACTAATGAAATGAATAAAAAGAGTTTAGGGGGTTGGAGAAGCAAAATAAGACAAAAGGACTGAAGTGAAGACATTACCTTATAATCGGGTAACTCCCTTTGGTTTGAGCTCAATGGATTCCTTGGTAAGACTTCTGCAAAAAGTGAGGCTTCAAGGAGTAATATAGTGATGTGGAGAGACAAAATGATCATATCTTGGACGAACCAAAGGCTTGAGAGGTGTGGGTAAGGTGGTAGAGGTGGGGGCCTTTTATAAGAGGAGAGGAGGGGCACTCTTGGAAAGTAAGGAAATGTTATTTTATTTTAGAATGCGTTTCGATTATTAATGGTCCCAAATTGATGTTTTTAGAGGATAAGGTGATAAGGGTTCGAAATCCACCCATACAATAGGTTTTTGTACATGTGTAGGTCTTAGATTTTACATTATCTTTCCATTTTATTTAAATCGTTAAATAATGAGGTAATCGCTGCATCATCATGGTGTCATAAATAATTTAATTTATTTAATATATAAAAATTATAAAAAAACTATCATTATGTAGGAAATATTTTTATATTTATAATGAATATTTATAGTCAAATATCTGACTTGTATAACCCCATGTAAAAATTGTTTTAGTAAAACATCTCATGTTTGTGTTATTTTTACTTTAACATTAAATAAAAAGTTATTTATGTCATTTCCAAAACAAAGTGGCTCCATGGGGTCCCCAAGTTGACCCATGGATTTTCTTGGTCGGAAATGACACATACAATAAGGGTAGGACATGTGTCTAAGTCATTTTATTTTATTAAAACATTATTCTTGCCATAAACTAGACTAATTACCTCTAATCGCGATTAAGAACTTAAGAGTTACTATTCACCAAAAAATTATTTTAATCTCGTTGAACCACATTTTACTTCTTAATGACAACCATGTATGTCGGATTTTTGAAATTTAAAACACAGAAGTGGTACAATATCATTTAAATGAAAAATCAGTTTTTATAAGTACCACTTAGTGGTTTCACTATTCATCAAAAATTGAAGTTTTTCAGAAAAATACCAAAAATTCACCCTAAGCTATATTTGATATTCCTAATTGAAAAATTAATTCTATTTTTAAAAATTAAAAACATATAAGTCACATTAATTAATTTAATAATTAATTCCCGCTTTCATGACAAATAGCGTGTTTTTATGAAACAATAAGTATCAAAAGATTGACACTAGTTTAAGTCCGATTTCAAAGTGAAATTAATTCCAACGGCCACTATCGGATTTAATGGTAAAAATATTTTCTAATTTCACTTTAAAACCAATTCAAATGATAATCTAATCATATAAATAAATTATATTAAAAAGAGGTTTTGAATTAAAATACAATATTTTACACTATTCATTAAAAAATGAACTTTATCGGAAAGATACCAAAAATTTACACAAAGTAAATTTTGATGTCCCGATTCTAAAGAAGATTTATATTTGGTCCAATAGAATTTATAAGATTGATAAAAACTATATTTAATGACAGTTTTCCGTTAAAAGGTGATAAGTGAACCCTTAGTGAAAATTAGGGTATAAATGCCTAAAATTGAATTCTTTCCGTATTTTAAGCTTTTATCTTTTATTGGATAAATGTAAAAACATTTAAAAAACATATATAATCACATTTTAGTTATTTCTATCCTTTCCCGCCAATACAACGGCTATGTGTTAACTACCATTTAAAATAATATTATTTTATTACTAGTGTGCAACGTAAGATTTCAATGAAACTCTGTTGCGTATCGGGTACGCTATCGAACATAGCAACCCCTTTAATGTAAAATTAATATTTAATTCATAAATATTAATAAATATGAAAATTATTTATTCTTTATTTACCTAGGATGTTACATCTTTCCCCCCTTTTGGGAATTGCATCCTCGCAATTTTATTCGCTTATTAAAATAAGTGGAGGTATTTATCCCTCATAGCATTTTCCGATTCCCACGTTGCCTCTTCAACCATATGGTTTTTCCAAAAAACCATTACCTGGTGGATTACCTTATTTTGCAACACTTGCTCTCTTCGGTCAAGAATCTGGACTGGTTGTTCTTCATAAGATTGGTTCTCTTCTAGCTGAACTACCTCTGGACTCAAAACAAGAGATGGATCTGGCATATACTTCCTCAACATCGAAACATGAAAAACATTGTGTACCTGAGATAAACTTGGAGGTAAAGCCACTCGGTAAGCAACTGATCCAACTCTCTCCAGAATTTCATATGGTCCAATGAGCCTTGGACTCAGCTTTCCATTCTTACCAAATTGCATCACACTTTTCAATGGAGAAACCTTGAGAAAAACATGATCACCTACCTCGAAAGATAGATCCTTCCTTCGGTTATCCGCATAACTCTTCTGCCTGCTTTGAGCTATTTTCATGTGTTTCTGAATCAACTGAGCTTTTTCTGCCATCTCTTCTACCAATTCTGGTCCCATCATCTTCCTTTCACCCACTTCATCCCAAAATGCTGGAGTTCGACACTGCTTCCCATATAATTCCTCAAATTGTGCCATCTGTATACTGGAATGAAAACTGTTAATATAAGAAAACTCAACCAACGAAAGATGTTGGTCCCAACTTCACTGATAATCCATCGAACAAGCTCGTAGCATATCCTCCAAGGTCTGAATTGTTCGTTCTGATTGCTCATCTGATTGTGGATGAAAAGCTGTACTAAAATTTAATTCAGTACCCAACGACTTCTAAGGGCCTTTCCAAAAGTTAGAAGTGAACCTGGGATCACGATCGGACACAATGGAGAGAGGAACTCCATGTAACCTGACTATCACTTTAAGATACAAACGGGAATGTTGATCTAGGGAAAAGGTATCTTGTATAGCAATGAAATGAGCAGATTTAGTCAAGCGATCAACAATAACCCATATTGCATTATTACCTCTAGATGTCTTCGGTAATCCCACGAAAAAATCCATGGATATATTTTCCCATTTCCAATCTGGCACTGGTAAAGGCTGAAGCATCCCCTTCGGTAACTGCCGCTCTGCTTTAACCTGCTAACAAGTCAAACACTTCACAGTAAAATCAGCAATATCCCTTTTCATTCCATCCCACCAGTAATACTCCTGTAGATCTTTGTACATCTTAGTACGGCCAGGATGAACTGAAACGAAGAACTATGAGCTTCACATAACAACTCTCTCTTCAACTCTGAATCACAAGGCACACACAATATCTTCCCAAATCTCAAAAAACAATCACTATCAATGTTGAATTCATGCAACTTACCTTTCTGTACTAGCTATACCTTTTTCTGCAACTCACTGTCTTGCTTCTGTGCTTTCTTGATTCTATCTGATAGAGAAGATCTCACTGATACCTGAAACAAAAAAGAAGGACATCCTACACCAACAACTTCTATGCCAAATTTCATCAAATCAAAAACCAAAGGATCTCGTTCCAAACGTAGCATGGTTAATGAAGCATTACTTTTTCGACTCAAAGCATCATCCACTTTATTTTCTTTTCCCGGATGGTATTGAATTGTACAATCATAATCCTTGATTAATTCCAGCCATCTCCTCTGTCTCATGTTTAATTATTTCTGAGTGAATATATACTTTAAACTTTTGTGATTAGTATATATTTCACACTTTACTCCATAAAAATGATGCCTCCAAATTTTTAAATCAAAAAAAACAGCAGCTAATTCCAAATCATGTGTAGGGTAATTTACCTCATGAGTTTTCAACTGACATAAAGCATAAGAAATTACCTGATCATTCTGCATAAGGAGACAACCAAGTCCCTTCAACGAAGTATCACTATATATAACAAACTCACCATTCCTAGAAGGAAGTGGAAAAACTGGATCATTCACTAATATTCTTTTCAACTCCTGAAAACAATCATCACATTCTTTTGTCCAGATAAACTTAAAACCCTTCAGAGTTAGCTTAGTCATTGGACTTTATAACCGTTGAAAATTTTCAAAAAACCTTCTGTAGTAACCTGCCAAACCAAGAAAACTACGGATCTCGGTAACATTTTTGGGTCTTGGCCATTCTTGAACAACTTTTGTTTTAACAGGATCAACAGTTATGCCATCTTTAGAAACAATGTGACCTAAGAAAGAAATTTGTTGTAACCAAAACTCGCACTTGCTGAATTTTCCATATAGTTTCTTTTCTTTTAAGGTTTTCAAGATAACCCTTAAATGAATTTCATGCTCCTCTTTACTTTTAAAAAACACCAAAATATCATCGATGAAAAAAACCACAAACTTATCCAAGAACTCATGGAAAATTTTATTCATAAGGTCCATGAATATAGCAGGTGCATTAGTTAACCCAAAAGGCATAACTACAAATTCATAATGGCCATATCTAGTATAGAATACAGTCTTCAGAACGTCTTCTTCTTTTACTTTCAACTAATGGTTCCTCGACCTCAAGTCAATCTTTAAAAAATACTGAGCTCCCTGGAGCTGATCAAACAAATCATCGATATGAGGCAAAGGATACTTGTTCTTAATAGTAATATTATTCAAGGCTCTATAATCAATGCAAAGTCTCATTGAGCCATCTTCATTTTTAACAAACAAGACAGGAGCACCCCATGGTGATGTGCTAGGTTGAATGAAACCTTTATCTAATAACTCTTGCAATTGTTTCTTTAACTCTAAAAGTTCAACTTGAGCCATTCGATAAGGGGGTTTTGAAATTGGCTTAGAATCAAGAACTAAGTCAATAGTAAATTCAACTTCCCGATCATGAATAATACCAGGCAACTCATCAAGAAAAAACATCAAGATACTCATTTACCACTGGCACATCATTAATCTGAACAGTTCCTTTATTTTCAACAATATGTGCAAGGTAACATTCATTTCCATCTTTTACCAGTTTCTCAACTTCCTGATATGTTATCAAAATCAAGGGTTCATTCTTGTACACAAACTGAAAATATTTCTGAAAAGAAACCATTTTAGCTCTGCAGTCAATCCTAGCATGATAAAAAGAAATCCAATCCATGCCCAAAATAACATCAAACTCTACTAGTGGAAAAACAATAAGGTTTGCTGGTAGATTCTTTCCACACACAAGGATAGGAAGGTTCTTATAATTATTTTTTGTCTCAACGTTCCCTCGAGGTGTTTTTACCATAAGTTCAGGATTCATATCTTGAGATGGAATTTCCAATTTACTAGAAAACTTCTCAAAAATGAAAGAGTGTGTAGACACTGAATCAAACAACACATTGGCATAATCTGAACAAACAAACAGTGTACCTGATACTACTTCATTCAACGACCCAACATCTGCTGAAGTTGTTGCAAAGGATTTCACCACCCCTTTCTGCTTGTAGTCTGGCTGATTTCCCTTAGCTGAGTTCCTCGTTAGACACTCATTTGCATAATGACACATTTCATTACACTTAAAACATCTTACTGCTGGATTTTCATTGCCTGCTTGATCATCTTCCTTACAGTTACGAGCAATATGACCGGACTTACCACACCGAAAGCACTTACCAGACTTGGATAAACATTCTCCATGATGCATTTTACCACACTTCTCATAGGATGGATATTTGGTTTTCTTACCTCCTTCCTTCTTTGATTAATTCTTCCCCTTTGTCTTCCAACTAGACCTCTTATTCTGTTGTTTGTCATAGAACACCTGATCATCGGCAAACTCCATTTCCACCTTCTCCGCACATCGAACAAGTTTTTCAGAACATCTGAACTCACGAGAAGCTAAAGCCCTTCAATACATTGTCTTTAACCCAGAGAAAAAATGGTTTATTTTACTATCAAGATCTCATATGAAGTTTGGAGCCTACCTTGCCAATCCAGTGAACTTTGCTTCCTAAGTAGCCACTAAATCATCCTCCTACCTCAACTCTAGGAACTGTTTTTCCATCCTAAGATGAACCACCTTAGGAAAATATTTCTCAAGAAACATACCTTTGAATTCATCCCAGTAAAGATCCTCAATCTCATCACTATCCCTGATATTTTTCACCATCGACCACCACTGATCAACTTCAGCTTCAAAATGGTAAACAGCAAGACTAACCTTTTGATGTTCTGAACAACCCATGACATCAAAAATCTTCTGCAGTGCTTTAATCCGCCCTTCAGCTTGCACATGGTCAGATGATCCTCTAAATGATGGGGGATGTTGCCTCATGAAATGTTCCACCACTGACATGTTCCTCTGTGGTTGATCTGGCTGATCTCGTGCATGGATACCACCACCATTTATATCCTGAGTCAACTGTGCCATCACTGCAACAAACTGTTCAGTTCCGATTCCGACCATCTCAGGTTGCTGATTTGGAAGGTTGTCTTCCTCTTGATGTCGTCCCAACATAGCTGCTTTGTTTCCTCTGTGGAAAACCATTCTGAACACAAAAATATCTTAGGCGAAGCAACATGGTAATATTTAAATGCTATATCATTTCAATCATTCCACAAATTAACTTATGATTTAAAAAATTTCTAACTCCTAAAGTTGTGTAAACCGACCTTTGATACCAACTATAAGACCACAGCCTTAAAAAATAATTAATATTGAATTAAATGAATAATTCACATCAGTGATCTTTTCAGGTTTAGAGATTTAGAGAATTTGATAATAACAATTACATCTCAAAAGATTACAAAGTAGACACTTCTACTAAGTTTCCATAGAATAAAAAAACTCTTAAAAAGAGACACGTCTAGTTTCATGTTTTATATAGCATGACTTTACCTTGATCCCATCCTTGACCCTATTCCACATTAAGTCCTGTGAAAAACATTTCAAAAAAACTTGGGGTGAGCATAAAAAGCTTAGTAAGGGATACAAAAAGAATGAAAACGATTAGTTTATCAAAACAACAAGTAAACCATGTATACTTTATCAAACTAATACTTTTCACCTTTATGAAGTATTAAAAACTCTTCACTGAATAAAATTTCATTACTTACCCTTTTGTAACCAAAGGATTGCCATAAAACCCATATAAAGAACACATAACATATAAAGGTAACTTGGGACATAAACATACTTAAGTGGAATAACCATACGGTCGACTTCCACACATATCTCTTAATGGAATAGCCATACGACCAACTTCCATACATACTTAATGGAATAGTCATACGGGTGACTTCCATACCCAATGCATTGGAGGTTATAACGTAACCACCCATCCTGGTATTCACGGCACCACCCCTCATATAGTTCATCATGTAACCACCTGTCAAATGTCCAAGTACCATTATAAAATCATAAGACATAAAACAAATATAATGGAAAGAAAACATTTCCACACATTTATCACAATATATCACATCAATATATTGACATAACAAATCCATTATAAAAAACATTTTCATTACCAAAATACATAAAAGAGTATATGGTATTTATTTCATTTAAAAAAACATTACGGCTTGTTCAGGATGCCAAAGACCAAATAATACTCACAGCGGCGGAAAAGGTCGTTCTCACCGCGTACGTTAAAAGAAACATTACCTTTTGTCATTTAGTAAAACGCTTCGTAGTAAAATATTACTTTTATATAAAAGTAAAAGTCAAAGGGGTTTATACACCGTATAAAAGATAGTTGTTTATAAAACGAAATATGCCTCAATGAAAGGAGATTGAGACGAAGTCCCTTACCTCGGGTCCGACTTGACTCGATCGTTCTTTAATGTCCTGAATAATAAACATGAGTTAATTTCTAATTGCTTAAGAACCTTATTCAAGTTCATTATTTCTTTTATATCACTTACTATCATTTTATAAACATTATGTAACAATTTAAGTTAATAATGTTTGTTTTGTCGATATTTGGTTCTTATGTCGAAAGTGGACTTCTTACAATTACATGTTGTTCGTGTGGTCAAAGTTTTTTATATCCAGAATGAAATTCCTGATTTAGATATCATATATATCACATATATCCATCATATACATGTATTTATAATATTACATAATCATTTAGAGGTATGAAATGAAATGCACCGTTCATGGAGACGGTAAGTCGTACGTACGCATGAACACTACTTTCATTTCTTTGTCATATTAATGGAATTAAAACTAAATGAGAGGTATGTATATTTTAATTCCAGAATTATATTCATCATTTATATGTAACATAAATTATATATATCCATTATATGCATGTACTTATAATAATACATTACATTTTGGGATAAGAAATGAAATACACCGTTCATGGAGACGGTAAGCCGTACGTACGCATGAACGCTACTTTCATTTCTATCTCATAATTTAATGGAAAGAAATAATAAAAATATAGAGGTATATTATAATTCCATTATAACATCATATATAATAACTTTAAATCCATTCTTTATACATCCCACATATGGCATTAATGAATCAAATCACTTTGAGGGGGTGGTAGTCTGCACTTCCTTAAATGAAGATATCGCATTTACCCATAATGGAAAACATAAAGGTATTAAAAAAAATGAAAAATACAGAATCTTAAGGAAAACATAAACATATAATATATCATATATAAATATAGTGACATATTAATGGCCACCTTTGAAGGTGTTATAAGAATATCGAACAATCATCGTTTCGTGAGGCAGAAATTCGGCATCCACGGAAACAGTATGTTCGGTAACCATTAGACATAGGTGTGTGTAAGTGTAGCTCTAATCCTTCTTATAACAACATCATAGTATATGTAATATACTGTAGTTTTTACTAAATAAATTAATAAAATGAGTTTAGGGGGTTGGAGAAGCAAAATAACACAAAAGGACTGAAGTGAAG
Organism: Viscum album; assembly: GCA_963277665.1. Classification (NCBI taxonomy): domain Eukaryota; kingdom Viridiplantae; phylum Streptophyta; class Magnoliopsida; order Santalales; family Viscaceae; genus Viscum; species Viscum album. The sequence continues at coordinate 369,344,535 of OY728137.1, forward strand.
ACATTACCTTATAATCGGGTAACTCCCTTTGGTTTGAGCTCAAAGGATTCCTTGGGAAGACTTCTGCCCAATGTGAGGCTTCAAGGAGTAATACAGGGATGTGGAGAGACAAAATTATCAGATCTTGGCCGAACCAAAGGCTTGAGAGGTGTGGGTAATGTGGTAGAGGTGGGGGCCTTTTATAAGAGGAGAGGAGGGGCACTCTTGGAAAGTAAGGAAATGTTATTTTATTTTAGAATGGGTTTCGGTTATTAATGGTCCCACATTGATGTTTTTAGAGGATAAGGTGATAAGGGTTCTAAATCCACCCATCCAATATGTTTTTTACATGTTTAGGTCTTGATTTTACATTATCTTTCCATTTTATTTAAGTCGTTAAATAATGAGGTAATCGTTGCATCATCATGGTGTCATAAATAATTTAATTTATTTAATATATAAAAATTACAAATAAAACTATCATGATGTAGGAAATATTTTTATCTTTCTAATTAATATTTATAGTCAAAAATATGACTTTTATAACCCAATGTAAATATTGTTTTAGTAAAACATTTCATGTTTGTGTTATTTTTACTTTAACATTAAATAAAAAGTTATTTATGTCATTTCCCAAACAAAGTGGCTCCACGGGGTCCCCATGTAGACCCATGGCTTTTCTTGGTCGGCCATGACACATCCAATAAGGGTAGGACATGTGTCTAGGTAATTTTATTTTATTAAAACATTATTCTTACCTTAAACTACACTAATTACCTCTAATCGCGATTAAGAACTTAAGAGTTACTATTCACCAAAAAATTATTTTAATCTCATTGAACCACATTTTACTTCTTAATGACAACCATGTATGTCGTATTTTTGAAATTCAAAACACAGAAGTGGTAAAATTTCATTTAAATGAAAAATCAGTTTTTATTAGTACCACTTAGTGGTTTCACTATTCATCAAAAATTGAAGGTTTTAGAAAAATAACAAAAAATCACCATAAGCTATATTTGATATTCTTAATTTCAAATTGAAGTCTATTTTAAAAAATTAAAAACATATAAGTCACATTAATTAATTTAATAATTAATTCCCGATGTCATGACAAATAGCATGTTTTTATGAAACAATAAGTATCAAAAGATTGACACTAGTTTAATTCCGATTTCAAAGTGAAATTAATTCCAACGACCACTATCGGATTTAATGGTAAAAATATTTTCTAATTTCACTGTAAAACCAATTCAAATGATAATATAATCATATAAATAAATTAGATTAAAAATAGTTTTTGAATTAAAATACAACATTTTACACTGTTCATTAAAAAATGAACTTTATCGGAAAGATACCAAAAATTTACACAAAGTAAATTTTGATGTCCCGATTCTAAAGAAGAGTTATATTTGGTCCAATAGAATTTATAAGATTTATCAAAACTATATTTAATGACGGTTCGCCGTCAAAAGGTGATAAGTGAACCCTTAGTGAAAATTATGGTATAAATGCCTAAAATTGAATTCTTTCCGTATTTTAAGCTTTTATCTTTTATTGGATAAATGTAAAATCATTTAAAAAACATATATGATCACATTTTAGTTATTTCTATCCTTTCCCGCCAATACAATGACTATGTGTTAACTACCATTTAAAATAATATTATTTTATTACTAGTATGCAACGTAAGATTTCAATGAAACTCTTTGTTGTGTATCGGGTACGCTATCGAACATAGCGACCCCATTAAAGTAAAATTTATATTTAATTTGTAAATATTAATAAATATAAAAATTCTTTATTCTTTATTTACCTGGGATGTTACATTAACCTTAGTAATTATTATGAAACCTTGGTGACCATCCTTGGTGATATATTAATTAATGTACTATTTAAATGTTGAGGACACATTTCCCTATTATTATTCATGTTTCTATTGTTATTATATTCTTAATTCTCATCCATTATCGTTATTCCTCATGTTCATATTGATATTCCTCAAGATCACATTTACATTGTTTCCCTTTAATTCTATATTAGGACCCTATGCTCACCCTCTCATTTGAGGTATGTCCATAGGCTTGGAGATGTAGTAAATTAACCTAGGATGAACCTATGATACAGTCTTTATAGTTTTATAGAATAATTTTATTAATTTTTATTGTATTATGTACATTATTTCCCTGAAACAAAACATTAAAAGATCATCATTTTTGTCTAATAAAATGAAAGGTTATGAAATAAAAAGACAGGATTCCATAGTTTGTATAAAGGAAGGTCATTATTTGTAAAAATTATGATTTGAAAACATTGGTATGAAACAAAGGGATGAGTTTAAATATTGTTAATCATCCAAGAAATTTTTTGAAATATTAATTAAGATTTTTCTAAGAAAATAAATCTCAGTATAGATAAGAACATGTAGATGTGGATCTGCCACTTTGGCAGTGGAATAGTGGTGTGTGGTCTAGTACCACAACAATGGTGTTCAGTGAGGTCGGGGGTTCGATTCCTGGGGGTTTCTCTTAGGAAATTTTCCAACTCTCATGTACCGCTCACCTTTCCGGGTCACCCGGTGTCTCACCGGGTGGGAAAAAGGGTGCATTTAACCTAGCTAACAGATTGCTGTGACAAACCATCTCTGATCGAAATGTATCCCTGTGAGATTCTCTGTCATCTCGGCTGATAACGGATCATTACCAGCGGAGGCTTATCCAGATGATCTCTTTGAGAGGAGAGGCATTCCTGGGTGTGGAGGGTTCGAAAAGGCCACTCATGGGGATTCATTTTTCAAAAGAATATCGATGTGGATCTGGAACAGATGTATCTATTGGTAAGACATTAAAACACCACTTGAGAAAGACTCAAACGAGAACTGGTGAATGAAAATGATTTTTGATGCACTCCTGGTTTGTCACTCCCAAGGGATATGTTTGGATCATACCAATATTTTTATGATTTTTTTTGAAAGATATACAAATAATTTAATTGTTGTTAATGAATACATTTTTTATCCATGATGATTTAAGAATAAAAATTCCATTACAATTATAGGATTCATAAAATAAAGACATTTCTCAAAAAAAAATCATCATTTATAAAATTGTGGGAAATAGGAGGCACCATGTAAATGATGAGTGAAATGGACTAGGTGTTGAGAGATAGTTGATGGGTTCTAGAATGGAAAACATCATGCGAATGATGAATAAGCTAACTAAAACTATGAAAATTAAATTGAATAATGCCATGGGATCAAATTCAGCTCGAAGGGAAAAATGTTCTATTGAGTCCTTCATGCGTTAATGACCACCTTTATTCAGTGTATCTACCGGCCCTTTGGTTTATTTACAATGGATAATCTCTATAGAATGATCATTTCTATTCTCCATTGTTCTGAAGAAGGTAAATTAAACTTGGATTTGTACCTCTTATTGGGAGAAGCTGATAAGTGGTGGGAACTGATTGAAAACACAAAGCTAATATGGTAGATTAATGTAATGGAGTGGAAAGAGTCCAAGGGAGTCATTTTCAATAAATATTTTCCCCATTTGATTTAAACAAAAATTGAGAATAAATTCCAAGATTAGAATGAAAAATAAAATGAATTTTTGGGAAGATATCAGATAAACATTCAAAGGATTTCTCATTACACAACTAGATTTGTCCTGGATCTTAATGGAATGGTTGATAGATTCATTAGTTGAAAAGGACCCAATATTTGGAATAAACTAGCCAATAAAAACTATAAATGATGTGAGGAGAAGGTGATGAGTGATATAAAGTTTGATTTAGTGTTTATTTGAGATGTATTGGTATCACAAATTGAATGAAAAATAATAGATAGTTACACCACAACATGGGGAGTAACATCGATCAAGGAATGGGAAGAAAGTAAATGAAACATCCCATGTGAAAGAAATGTGTTAAAAATAATTTTTGGAACTACTATCTCAAGATTATAGAAAATTATGAGTTCAAAAGAGATGTTCATATTTCTTGAAACTATCATATTGAGGTGAATACTTGACTTCTAAACACTAACAATAAAGGGAAGTTGTTGTAGGACCTTCCTGAAGTACAAATTCAATATGTCTATAAAGATTTGGTGCATTCCCAATCACCATCAAAATCCAATGATAGTACAGGAGAACCACCATTAACCTTATCAATGGAAAAGTGATCATGGTATGTGATTTTTCTATCATGACGACTAAAGTAAAAGCTCCAAATGATGTGGTGGAAAGTACTGTCATTGTTCTCTCCAAGCTAGTTAGTACATTGTTAAATTTTGTTACTATACATTACTTTATATATTATATTCTTTCAAAGAAAATAAAATTAGATCATGAACTCATATAGGTATAACTATATATCAGGACTCCATTAGTTATTATCAAAGAATTAATAGTGCATATAAACTCTAGTATTAACATTGGTGATCATAATCTCATCATAAATCTCATAGACAATCCCAAAATAGAATTTGACATTATATAAGGGATGGACTGGCTCTGAAAGTATAATGCTAATATCCACTAGAAAAGCAAGGAAATATCATTAGTCTTGAATTGAAATCCTATAACTTTATTCAAAGTTGAGATATCCCAACTAGTGCTTTGTCAAGAAGCACCTCCCCTAGATTTCCATATGGTGATGATCAGTAAAGAAGATGAAGAATGTGAAAGTACAAGAATAGTAAGTTTCTTAATCATTCAAGAATACATTGATGTATTTCCAATAGAGTTACCTAGACCTCCCCTAGAAAGAGAGGTATAGTTTACCATTGAACTCATACCAAGATCCAAGAGGATATCAAAGACCACATATATAATAGAAAATGTTGAGATGGAGGAATTGAAGAAACAACTCCATGATCTTTTGGAGATGGTTTTATCTAACCATGTGTTTCTCTATAGGAAGCACGTGATCCCATTGTGAATAAAAATGACAAATAAATATGTATATCCGTAGATTATAAAGAACATAATGGGATCAGAGTGAATAATAAGTACCCTCTTCTAAATATTTATGATTTATTTGACTAGATTTATGGGGCTCAATTACTCTCCCAGATTGACCACCGGTCTGGTTATCATCAATTGAGAGTGAAGAATGAATATATTTCAAATACCACCTTCAGATCATGATATGGGAATTATGAGTTTGTTTTCATGTCCTTTGTATTGACTAATTCTCCCACTATTTTTATGGATTTTATGAATTCAGTCTTTAAGGAATACCTTGATAACTATTGATAAATTTTATTGTTGAAATTAAGATATATTCCAAAATTCATGAGGGGCATGAGGGTTTTCTAAGGGTTATATTAAAAAAAAATAAGGACGGAGATTCTATATATAATGAATAGAAAATGTGAATTTTGGTTATAGTAAGTTACATTATTGGGGTACATCGTAACCAATAAAAGAATCACAGTTGACCCTTCCATGAAAAAGGATATAAAGGGGTGGCCTCATATTACAAAAGTAATTGAGATATATAGTTTTAGTGGTTTAGAATGATATTATAGAAGGATTGTAAAAAAATCATGAATTTCCAATCTGTTAACCATGTTAACTCGAAAAGGGGTTGTGTTTATCTAGTTAACGTAGTGTTAGGAAAGTTTTCAAGAGCTGTAGAATAGATTGGTTACTACACCTAGGTCAACTCTACCCTCTATTAGAGAATTATTTGTTATTTTTAGTGATGCATATCTAAACGACATTGGTTTCATCCTATGAAAAATGAAAAGTTGATTACTTATGCATCTTGATTGTTAAAGCCTCTTGAGTATAATTATCATATGCATGACTTGAATCTTGCAGCGGTTTTTTTATCTAAAGATATATTAGAACAATATTTTGCGGTATAAATGTGATATATACAAAAGACATCATAGTATGAAGTGAATTTTCATGAAAAAGGAATTGACCATGAGATAGAGGATATAGCTGGACCTTTTTAAAGACTAAAATTATTGAATTATTTATCACCCCGAAAGAGAAAGCATTTTCGTTGATTCATTAAGTTGGAAAGACCATGTTATTCTTGAAATGATGAGGATTCAATGATATCCATTGATCAAGGACCTTATAAATATGGATGTAACATCCTGAATCTTGACGTACATGAACATTACATTACTTTTGCGGAATACTTAATACATAACAAACACAGACACACAAGGATCGTAATAGTTTAGTGTCTTTGGAAACTCGGAATTTCATCTTCTAATCGTGGTGAAATATCATCAACTTCTCTCATAAAGATCTTCCCCTTTTGTTTTCTTACCTAAAACCATTCTTTATATCCTGGGGAAAAGAAAACATAAAAATGGTGAGCTCAAATGATCATTAAGGGTAAGCATAGAGAACATAAAACAATCCATAATCATTTTATTGAAAAAGCTTGAACATAAAATCTAAACATCAAAATATTGAGCAAAGACATGAATATTGGAAGTACAAAAGGCATATATCATAATGGATCATCAATCATGATAAAATAGCATGGGAATAAAACATGTGATTGTGGCAACCGTTAATCGCATGATATTATTTCCATAGTAGCCAAGGAATTGCTACCAAAACCATCTAAGTGGACAAAGTCCCTTTCTGAATTGAGTTCACTCCTTGTTCCTATCCTATAACACTAAACCAAATTAACTTACCGTTCCAGCCATGTCTACCTCATGAGATATAAATCATTACCCAATGCATTTTATGGAGATATAGGTCCCACCCTTCTCATAATTAAATCATTATTTCGTGTTCCACAAAATCCTAAATCATACATCATAGCATAACCAATGTAATAGAATGGGATTCTTAACCATCATGCCATCATAACATAATCCATATAAAAAAACAGATATCATTTCATCATAAGAAAAATTAAACCATGTAAATAATGGAGACATTATACTTCAAACATAAACATATTAAATAATTTCATTTTAGGTGGAAAATATTTTTGATAAAACACTTGAAATGAAATCTTGAGGAAAATATCCTTTCTTCTTCAAAATCATTTTGTTTTCACAAAATGACATGCAATTTTAAAAGAAAAGGGTTTTGTTGAAAATAATCATGAAATCTTGTATTGGAAGCATCATGAAAATGAGGCGTTATGAAACCATAAAAATCCGTTCACGTCGTATATGTTAAAAAAACACTCTTCTCGTACTTTTGCCGGAAAGTCAAAAAAGTATCTCGTATGACAAAAGATTCCTTACATACCATGTAGTAAAAGTCAAAATGGATGAAAAGGCCTTTAAAAATATATGAAATTTTTTTAGAAAACATGGACATGGATGATAACAATAACCCCAGTAAATTCTTATGAATAAACAATCTCGGATAAGAATGAGATTGGAATAGTCATTCCTTACCTTAGGTCTGATATGATTCATACATATCCGAACCTCCTGTATAATGTTTTAAATAATGTCATTGTCTTATTACAGAATAATATTCATTGTTATGATGTCACAAATGGTTCACTTATGACTTTATATTACCCATTCTTTTGTAAATTCTATGTTAAAGCAGCGTTTTGGGTAAAATCGTTTTATTTGTCGTACGTGTTTGGAATTGTTGTTCTTGATATTATTACTTATATCCTGATATACTTAATTCCAGAATGTAAAAAACGATTTATATATAATATATATTCAGCATATAAATATATATATATATATATATTATAGATCGATAAATGGAATGAAATACACCGTTCATGGAGACGGTAAGCCGTACGTGCGCATGAACGCTATTTTCGTTTCCTTATTGAATTGAATAGAATTAAGTAGATGAAATATATATATATATATATACATAAATCCAGTATCATTATAATGTCATATATTTCATTATTATTCATTATATATACCTTATAATCATTCATGAATGGTTAACATGGAGAATGAATCTAATCACGTCATGGAGACGGTATTCCGTACGTACGCACGCGTGATGATTTCCTTTTCCATAGGATGGATATAAGGTGAAATAGGGTTGTTTCATATTTATTATAACATATAAGTATATTATAGATACTGATGTTGTTACTTTATAATGAAACAACTAAATAAGAAGATGATGAAGAAGAAATGAACTTGAAAGAATCGTTAGAAGAGATTACCTCTTCTTCGATGCACCTCCGTTAAGATTCCTCTTAAGGAAATAGAATTGGTCTTTTGATAAGACAAGAACCTCCATAATGTTTCTAGGGAAGTGGAGAAGAAAAATGGGCAGGGTTTGGCAGAGCTTAAAGTCTCAAAATTGTGTGAAGAGAAGAGGTAAGGGGTGCCCTTTTTATAAGGGAGGAGAGGGGCACCTTTGGAAAGACTTAAAATATTATTTTATAATAAAGTCATATTCGGTTTTTAATAGCTAAAAATTGATTTATTTCGATGATAAGGTGGGGAGGGGTCTAAATCCTCTCAACCAATATATTTTAGACAGGTTTGGGTCATTATATTAACCTTATCTTTTAGTTTTTACTCTTAGTTAATTAGATTGACATTTACCGTGTCACATTGTATTTTTATATTATATAGTTAATAAACATACCATATACATCCAAGAGATTCTTATCTGGTCCATTAATGATACACCTATCATGATATAAGTATATTGGACTATCCTTAGATTTTTAGGAATATAATAGCAATTAATAATATAATATTTGTTTTAAAAACTATTTTATATCAATTTAGACACTATTTGGTAATTTATTTTTGTGAAAATCATAAAAGCATGATTAGTTAGAAAAAGCTTAATTAAATCAATACTAAAATGTCATATTAACCTATTAAATTATTTTAATTCATAAAATGTCTCAAATTACATTTATTTGGGTATTTATAACATCAATTATATTTATATTTCATTAATAAGATAATTACTGCATCATCATTGTGTCATAAATAAATTAAATTATATAATGTCTAAAAATTATAAATAAAATACGATTATGTAGGAAATCTTTTTATCTTTCTAATGAATATTCATAGTCTAATTTATATTATATATAACCCTATATTAAAATTTATTTTGTTATTAAACATTAATTTTAACTATTTTAACCCTTCTTTAAGTAAATTAATAATAAATGTCCTAATCTAATCCATGTGTACCTAAATGGTCATATTTTATTCCTAAGGTAGTTTTTGGTCGAATTACCCTTATCCAATAGAATTAAGACATGTGTTAGGGTAATAATAATATCATTTTTACCCTTAATTACCCTATTTACTTTTAACTGTGGCAAATACAAGTAAAAAAGTTACTATTCACCCAAAATTATTTTTATCTCATTGAACCACATTTTAGTCCTTGATATTAACCGTGTCTCTTCGGTTTTTGAAATTCCACTCATAAAAGCGGTAAAATTAAATTTTATGTGAATTTCCAAATTCTCCTAGGAGGTGGGTAAAAGACTATGAAAAGTTCATTAAAATTTTTATATATCTAAAATTATTATAAAATGACTCCAATTAATTACATTGAACTTATATTGGTAATATTTATCAATTATGACCTAAAATAAATTTAAATAAAATAAATAATTATTTAAATAAAAAATTGGTTTTTGAATAGTAACCTAGTGTTTTCACTATTCATCAAAAATTGAAATTTTTCAGAAAAATACCAAAAATTCACCCTAGGCTAATTTCGATATTCTAAATCAAAAAATGAAGTCTATTTCGAAAGTTAAAATTTATAAAATTTCAAAAAGTGGGTATTACTATTCATAACAGCAAGTTTATATAACAGATCATTGTTTAGCGAAACATGGTATTGCGTACAACACACGCTATCGTGGAAGGACGTGATTGCATGTAATGCAAGCCAAGTCAGGGTTGATTGTAGTGAAATCTCCCTTTGGTGTTTTGTATAACATAATTGAAAACATATTTCATTTATACATTAATCAAAATCTGTAATTAATGTTGCGTAGAATAATTTCTACAAAAGGAACTTGAAATTGTGGGTAACCCGATCCAAGAATAGTGTTTCATATAATGAAAGCAAATACGGTGTCGCGTATAGCACAAAATAATTTTGGTTTAGCGTATAACACAAGAAATCAACGAAATTAAAATAATATTCTTTATAAAATCTCGGGGTGTTACATTCCACCCCCCTTAAAATGAATTTCTCCCTCAAAATTCGTCGGGGTTATAAATGGTTTACTACTTGAATGTTTCTTTAATAGAAACCCACATTGTAAAAAAGGAATACAAAAACTTAACTTTAAAAACTAAATTATGAAACGAAACGGTTACCCAAATTAACAAATTACTGGGTTTCCACAAAGGAGAACATAGGTGAAAAATATGGATATGGAAGAGAAATCTAACCATCATGTTCTGATGGAGAGTGGTAGAGAGAAGGGCTATGAGAAAGCCACAAATCACAAAGCAATAGATATGTGATGATCTAAGGTACCATCTGATTCATCAGATATAAGAGTACTAGGATGACATTTTCGGATTCCAATATAATTTCCCTAATGTTGAATAATTTTTGAATTACAAGAAATTCTTACATGATTTTGGTACAATCTCATTGTTGTTCATGTCTTGAACAATTTCCACTTCATCTCTTAATGAAATTAAGTTGAATTTGTTTTCCATGAAGTGTTAGAGGATCATTCAATAGAATGATAGGTCATTACATCTGTCTCAAACATAAGGTTAGAAAAAGTTATATACATAAGTCCATCTATGGTGATATTATTTGTATATGGTCCCAAAATAGACTTATACTTCATCTATCATACCTCTTATTAAAATAAAACTAGTTTCTTCCAACCAGGGACTTCCTGTAGGCTAGTGGTAGGCGATAAAGGCATGTCTCACATCGGTTGTGGGTTCGATTCCGACAACCTTGTCCTATGTGACTGGTTGTCGCATGTCCTGCAGGTTGTCCATTTTCTAAAATTACATCATTATGACATTCCCTGGATAATATCGAAATAGATCCAGCCATAAACAATACTAACTTATGTTCAACATAATCCATTCTAATCTTTAGTCTTATCCAAAATAGTACTGTCCTTTCTCATATTATACTAAAAATGATTACCAGAGAGTTCATATAACAAGCATGTTAATACCATCGTTGATCCCCATATATCATAAGATATGTCTTGTTGGTCACATTCCAAACATTAGACGGTCGTAATCATGTATTCTCTTTAAAAATAAATTACCATAGAACCTTAGTGAAAACATAAGTGATGTCAAAAGGTAACTCTTTCCACATACCAAAATCCCAAAATTTCTATATACTCAAACCATGATATAACTTTGTCCTTATATTAGTCATGAGAGCATGAATACTATCAAATATATTATTTTCTCTGTATCGCTTCATCATTCATATAGCATATGCTTTCCAAAAATATTTCAATCAGTTTTCATGGTTACCGATGCCACATTCTTTTAGAAAACCACAATGGACCAATACATAGATATTCCAATATACCATAAAAGTACCTCAACAATATTATTCATGAATACCAATACATAAACACTTCAATACATCCTCTTCAATTATTGTCATTAAATAAGTCCTTTCTTGATTTAGAAGTAACCTCTTAGGTTATGGCATTGAGTTGGGTAATGCCCATGTTCTCCATAGATAAGACATTGAACTCCATAACAATCTGTCACTCTATGACCCTTCTCTCCACACAGATAACATCTTCCTCTCCATTTGATGTATTCATCAAGGATCTTCTTCCCTTATTTAGAAATATCAATCTTCCTTTCTCCATGCTCCTCAAAATTCGAACATTCATAAAAGTCTATCTTCCTCTTATTTGATGAATTGGGAAAACCACTAATGTTTACCTTGGTAATCATATGTCGTGATGACTGATTCGGCATAATCATAGTATGTTTCGTTCTAGGCATTACACAATTTTGTTGATCATAGTCACCAATTTTTACATTGGAATCAATGTTAACCGAATTTTTTCTTGTTCCCTCCACTGACTAAAACCAAAAAGCATGGTGTAAGAAACAGTTAATATAACAAGGAACCATATAATCATAAAAATTCTAACTTATCACACATTCATTAATCCATGACACCTTAGGTTCACCCTAGGTTATTCATGATTGTCAGAATAATTCTAGGACTGTATCCTATAGTTATACTACACCTTAGGGACATCCCTAGACATACCTTAGAAATATTTCTAGGGATCTCTCTAAAGTTTTCGCATCCTAGTTTCCAAAGGTTAACTAAACCTTTCCACTGATACCAATAGTAATGACCTGAATCTTGACGTACATGGAAATTACATTACTTTTGTGTAATACTTAATACATAACAAACATATACACACAAGGACCGTAATGGTTTAGTGTATTTAGAAACTCGGAATTTAATCTTTTAATCATGGTGAAAGATCTTCAACTTCTCCAATAAAGATCTTCCCCTTTTGTTTTCTAACCTAAAAACATTTTTTATATCCTGGGGAAAAGAAAACATAAAAAGGGTGAGGTCAAATGCTCAGTAAGGGTAAGAATAGAGAACATAAAACAATCCATAAAAATTTGAATGAAAAATCCTGAACATAAAATCTAAACATCAAAATTTTGAGCAAAGACAAGAATCTTGGAAGTACGTAAGGCATATATCATAAAGGAACATCAATCAAGATAAAATAGCATGGGAATAAAACATGTGATTGTGTCAACCATTAGGCACATGATATGATTTCCATAATATCCAAGACATTGCTGCCAATACCATCTTAGTGGACAAAGTCCCTTTCTGAATCGAGTTCACTCCTCGTTCCAGTCCTGTAACACTGAACCGGATTAACTTACCACTCCAGCCATGTCTATCTCATGAGATATAAATCTTTACCCAATGCCTTGGAGGGAGATATAGGTCCCACCCATCTCAAAATGAAATCATTCTTTCATGTGCCACAAAATCATAAATCATACCTCATAGCATAACCCATGTAATAGAATGGGATTCTTAAACATCATTCCATCATAACATAATCCATCTAAAAAAGGATATAATTTCATCATAAGAAGAATTAAACCATGTAAATAATGGAGACATTATACATGAAGCATAAACATATTAAATAATTTCATTTTTGATGGAAATTGTTTTTTATAAAACACTTGAAATGAAATCTTGAGGAAAACAACCTTTCTTCTTCAAAATCATTTTCTATTCACAAAATGACATGAAATTTTAAAAGAAAAGGGTTTTGTTGAATATAATCATGCAATATTGTATTGGATTCTTCATGAAAATGAGGCGTTATGAAACTGTAAAAATTTGTTCACGCCATATAAGTTCAAAAACACTCTTCTCGTACTTGTATCCGAATGTCAAAAAAGTATCTTGTACAACAAAAGATTCCTTAAATACCACGTAGTAAAGGTCAAAATGGATTAAAAGGACTTTAAAAATATATGAAAAAATTTAGAAAACATTAACATGGATGATAACAATAACCCCAGTATATACTTACGAATAAACAATCTCGGATAAGAACGAGATTGGAATAGTTATCCCTTACCTTAGGTCTGATATGCTTCGTATGTATCTGAACCTCCTGTATAATTATTTAAATAATTTAATTTACTTATTAAATAATCATATTCATTATTATGATGTCATAAATGGTTCACTTATGAATTTATATTACCCGTTCTTTTGTGAATTTCATGTTAAAGCAGCGTTTTGGGTAAAATCATTTTATTTATCGAACGTGTTTGGACTTGTTGTGCTTGATATTATAACGTATATCCTGATTTAAATAATTCCAGAATTTAAATCATGATTTATATATAATATATATTTTTCATATACATACATATATATATATGATATATTGATAAATGCAACGAAATACACCGTTCATTGAGACGTTAGGTCGTACGTACGCATGAACGCTGTTTTTGTTTCCATTTTGAATTGAATGGAACTAAGTAGATGAAATACATATATATATATATATAAATAAATACAGTATAATTATTATGTCATATATTTCATTAATATTCATTATATATACTTTATAACCATTCATGAATGGTTAACATGGAGAATGAATCTCATCGCGTCGTGGAGACGGTATTCCGTACGTATGCATGCGCGGTGATTTCCTTTTTCGTAGGATGGATAGAAGGTGAAATAGGTTTGTTTCATATATATAATAAAATATCAGTATATTAGAGATACTGATATTATTACTTTATAATGAAACAACTAAATAAGAAGAATTTGAAGAAGAATGAAACTTGAAAGAATCGTTAGATGAGATTACCTATTCTTCGACGCACCTCCGACAAGCTTTATCTTAAGGAAGTAGAGTTGGTCTTTTGAGAAAACCAGAACCTCCATAATGTTGCTATAGAAGTGGAGAGGAGAAATTGGCAGGGGTTGGCTGAGCTTCAAGGCTCAAAATGGTTTGAAGAGAAGAGCTAAGGGGTGCCCTTTTTATAAGGGAGGAGAGGGGAACCTTTGGAAAAACTTAAAATATTATTTCATAATAAAGTCATATTCGGTTTTTAATAGCTCCAAATTGATTTATTTCTAAGATAAGGTGGGTATTGGTCGAAATCCTTTCATCCAATAGATTTTAGACAGTTTTGGGTCATTATATTAACCTTATCTTTTAGTTTTAACTCTTAGTTAATTAGATTGACATTTACCATGTCACTTTGTATTTTTATATTATATAGTAAATAAACATACCATATACATCCAACAGACCCCCAAGTGGTCCATTAATGATACACCTATCATGATATAAGTATTTTGGCCGAACCTTAGATTTTTAAGAATATAATAACAATTAATAATATAATATTTGTTTTAAAAACTATTTTATTTCAATTTAGAAACTATTTGGTAAATGATTTTTGTGAAAATAATAATAGGATGATTTGTTTGAAAAAAGTTAATTAAATAGATACTAACATGTCATATTAACCTATAATATTATTGGAATTCATAAAAAGTCTAAAATTAGATTTATTTGGATATTTATAAGATCTATTAAGTTAATAATTCATTAATAAAATAATTACTACATCATCATTATGTCATTAATAAATTAAAGAATTTACTATCTAAAAATTATAAATAAAATACCATTATGTAGGAAATATTTTTATTTTTCTAATGAATACTTATAGTCTAATTTATCTTATGTATAACCCTATATTATAAATGATTTAGTTATTAAACATTGATTTTAACTATTTTAACCCTTCTTTAAATAAATTAATAATAAATGTCTTAATAAAATCCAAGTGGACCTAAATGGTCATATTTTATTCCTAAGGTTGTTTATGGTCGAATTAAACTTATCCATTAGAATTAGGACATGTGTTAGGGTAACAATAATATAATTTTAACACTTAATTACCCTATTTATTTATAACCGTGGTAAATAAAAGTAAAAAGTTATTGTTCACCAAAAATTATTTTTATCTCATTGAACCACATTTTAGTCATTGATATTATCCGTGTCTCTTGGATTTTAGAAATTCCACTCATATAAGCGGTAAAATTATGTTTTATGTGAATTTCCAAATTCTCCTAGGAGGTGGGTAAAAGACTGTGAAAAGTTCAATACAATTTTTATATATCTAAAATTATTATAAAATGACTCCATTGAATTACATTGAACTTATATAGGTATTATGTATATATTTTGACCTAAAATAAATTTAAATAAAATAAACAATTATTTAAATAAAAAGTCAGTTTTTTAATAGTAACCTAGTGTTTTCACCATTCATCAAAAATTGAATGTTTTCAGAAAAATACCAAAAATTCACCTTAGGCTAATTTCGATATTTTGAATCCAAAAATGAAGTCTATTTCGAATGATAAAATTTATAAAATTTCAAAAAGTGGGTATTACTATTCATAACAGCTAGATTATATAAAATATCGTTGCTTAGCGAAACTCGGTATTGCGTACAACACACGCTATCGTGGAAGGTCGTGATTGCGTGTAATTCAAGACAAGTCAGGGTTTCGTGTAGTGAAATATCCCTTTGGTGTTGCGTATAAAATAATTTAAAACTTATTTCATTTATACATTAAACAAAATCTATAATTAATGTTGCGTAGAATAATTTCTACAAAAGGAACTGGAAATTGTGTGAAACACGATCCAAGAATAGTGTTCCATATACTGCAAGCTAATACGGTGTCGCTTATAGCACAAGCTAATTTTGGTGTAGCGTACAACACAAGACATCAACGAAATTAAAAGAATATTCTTCATAAAATCTCAGGGTGATACAATGGAAATGGGAATCATGAGGGAAGGGGCATCATTAATCTTATCCCAAATAATTTCTCAACCATAATAATAGAAAAGTTCAAGAAATATCAAACAGAAGATCCTTTGTATACGAATAAGATAGAGAATGCGAAGAATTGGAAGTTTCCTGAGTTCAATATTGATCAAGAAGATTTACTGAAACATCGTATAGGGATATGTGTCCCATTAATCTTATATATAAATAAACAACAAATGGATGAAGCTCATAGATCTACATTCTCAAGATATCCTATAATAATTATAATTTTTAGGGACCTTTGTGATCATTATTTGTGAGATAACATGAAAATGGATGTTTCTGACTACACTACAATGTGCTTAGTGTTTCAATAAGTGAAGGAAGATCCAATAAATCTTAAAGGGGTTTTATAACCACTACCCAAACCAACATAGAAGTGGGAGAATATCAATATAGACTTTTTCAACGGTATCCCAAGAGCATCCAATGGAAACAATGTGATATGGGGTATAGTGTATCATATCACCAAGAATGTCCATTTTGTCTCTATTCAGGATGATTTATCTCATGAAAAACTGTCCCAGATTTACATACAGGAAATAGTCAGGATGCATGGGGTACCACTTTCTATCATTTTTTATCCTGGTCTAAGGATCACGTCAAAATTTTGGGGAATATTCCAATATGCTATGAGTACCGAATAGAAGTTTAGTATGGCATATCACCCCAAAATCAATGTAAAATCTGAAAGTACTATTTTGAAACTTGAGGAAATACTAAAAATATGCTCAATGAAATTTAAAGGTGGATGGTATCATCCTTCCCCATTAGTTGAGCTCTCATACGACAACATCTTCCATTAATGTATTCAAATGAAACCACATGGAGATTTTTATGTGAAGTGATATAGAACTCCTACTTGTCAGGATGAAGTTAGTGAGGAAAAGTTTCTTCTGTCTGATCATTTACAAGAGATGATAGAAACGTGTCATGCCATCCAATAAAACATTAAGGTTAATAAGAGTTTATAGAAGAGCTATGGTGGAAATCATTGAAGGTATTTTTAGTTTGATGTTGCTGAAAAATTGTTCCTTCTAATCTCAACATGGAATATACTCATGTGTTTTGGGAAGAAAGGGAAGATTATCCCCAGGTTCATTGGCCACTATGAAATCCTTGATCATATAAGAGTAATATCATATTGACTTGAACATCCAACAAATCTAGCTCAAGTTCATGATTTATTCCATGTATATATCTTGATTAAGTACATATTTGACCCTTCACATGTATTAAATTCGAAGGAGGTACAATTGGAACATGACCTCTCTATGGAGAAACTGGTGGAGATCATGGACCGTATATACAAGGTACAATAAATAAATACAATACATAACGTCAAGGGGTTGTAGTGGAAACATAAATATGGATAAGTGACATTAAAACTAGAAGCTATAGTGAGATATAAGTACCCACAACTTTTCTCAACTGACAAAATGTGTTCAAATTTCAGGGATGAAATTTCATAAGGGGGAAGAATGTAATGACCAATAATTTTTGAATGAATTTTTTTTATTAAGAAAATTTGTGTCCTAATATTTTGTACACAATAAACTATGTCCCTTTAACAATTAAGTATGTATAAAAGGTAATGTGACCATCAGGATCCAACCATTATATGAATGTTTGTAAATATGTCCATTGAAAACTATACTCTTGGTAATAATTTTTAACATTATAATATCTATTTCTAAATAGAAACAATAATGAATAATTAATGCAGAAAAGAGAAATAATGTCCTTAACTGGTAGGGTCATGTCGTATGAAGTCCATACTTCTAAAATAGGGATGAACGAGGAATCATTGGGGTTCTTCCTTGACAATGACCAATACAAGCTTTAACAAGTGAATCTTGAAAAATCACTTATTGGATAATTTCAAGTTACGGAAAATCCCCACTCTCAAGATATTAGTCTGCCACCCCAGGAATCTATCATCATCACAGACCTTACCCAGAGGTCATATATGGTTTTTATAAGGGTTTATGTGTCATGAACCAGGTTACATAGAGTGTAATTCTTTTTTATATAAAAATTATTATTCCATCGAAGTCGTTTTAAGAATCATTTTTTTCCTTATTAAATTGAGAATTAATTCATTAAATTGATTTTTCAGAAACAGAACTTTACATTTTAGAAAATACATAAATGTTTAAAATAGTATTTATTTTGTTATAAATAATAATTACTTTAATGAAATAGTACATTATAAACAATATTATTTACATATAAATGAGGATATAAATTGATTATGTTCTTTAAAAGTTTTAGTTGTCATAAATTTTACTATGCATTTTCAATCCGCTATTTTTCTTAAAAAATATGGACTTTTATATTTAAAAATTAAAATTATCATATATAGAAATTATTATAATAAAATAGTAATCATTTTTGAAATCACTATATCTAGATTAGGTTAGGGTGAATTTCTGATAGTTTTCGGAAACATTTTGTTTTCAATGATTAGTAAGAATCTAGTTTTGGGGTTTTGGTTAGTTTAATGACTTCATAATTATATCATAATGATGAAATAATTTGTTAATAAAATTCCAAAACTCAAAATATTTTATTTTATTGGTATCATTGATTTTAATATATTTTAATCAATTTACTATCCTATAATTTACATTCAAATTCTAAAATGGAATCATTAACATTAAAAATGTTATTTTTTCGAAACATTATATTCTATTGATAAAATATTTATTATATTATAATTCTTAACTGATTTGAGTTAAAATAAGATAAAATATGTCCCTGGAGTCCAGTACCACGTGAAAAACCATAGTAAATCCCATGGTATTTCATTTTTCAGAACCTCGGTTTCTAAGGGCTATATTGGGAAATTAATAAACAAATCCCCCGATTTTTCTATAGATACACACCATTCACAATTTAAAATCACTCAAAATTCATCCCCCACTAATATAATGTATTTTTACCTCCTAAATATCCCCTCAAGGCATCCTTATTCCTCACGTTCCTAATCCTCATGTTATAGGAGTTACTCTTCAAGGTTTGGTAAATTTGTATCTCAATTTCCAATAATGATACCTTTTTATGTTGTATGTCTTCCAATATCAAAACTAGGTTCTTTTATACTCTTTATTTCATCCTAGAAGTGTATTATGTTTATTTTAGTAATTTGATACCCTTTACCATCTCTTTTTACCCTTTTTCAAATCCAATTTTTATACCTGTTATACTACCGATTTTTATTCTAAAAATGTCACTCTTGTCCTAAAAAATAATGTCTTTTATATTATCGTTATAAATACACAAACCTATTTATTTTTTAGGGGTATTAACCATGATTGAAAAATTATTTATTTTATTTTGTTATTGAAATTCATAAAATCTACATTCACTTTCTGTGGGTAAAAAATGACCTAGTGATCATTTTTTTAAACCATTTTAAAACTACATGAATTTAATATTAAACCCATTTCATTCTTTATCCATAGGTTATTTATGAATTATTTTACAGTGATATAAATGGATAACATTAATTAATACATATTAAGGGTTTTCCTTAATAGCGCTCTAACGCATTGGGTAAAAGAATTAATCTTAAGAGATGACATGTTTTATGATACCTTGTTGAATAAACTTGGTAATTTTTATGACACGTCGATGAAAAACCTTGGTTATATGTTTATGAAGGATTTATTTAAATTTTTTAGCCATATTTCCATGTTATGATTCATTTTACTATAGTTATTATATTCTTATTTCTCATGTGTTATTGTTATTCCTTATGTTGTTATTGATAATCATCAAGATAACATGTAAACAATCTCCCTTGCTTTCCCTTACTCAGCCTTATGCTCACCCTTTAATTTTATGTATGTACCTTAGTTATGAGATGTAGTAAATGTACTTAATATGAACTGATGATAAATCCCTTCAAATGGAATAGAATAATGTTTTATGTTTTCATGTATGATGTACCATATTTCCAAGAAACTAAACTGTAAAATATATTTTTTTGTATAATGTAATGAAAAGTTATGAAATTAAAAGGTGGGATTCCATAGAAGAAACATAATGAGATAAAATTTGATAAATTTATTCACCATAAAACAATAATTATGATTACAAAATTGGTAAACAAGGAATCTATAATAATTTAGAGGGTTTTTATGGACATGACAATGTTAAATAGAGGCCCCTATCATAAGTTTCTCACCCATAAAATTACATTAGTGATGAAACCTAATAATATTAAATTTGAAAATTTTACTCACCATAAACAATTTAGTATAATCAATAAAATGAATAAAAGGAATTAAAATAGAATTTATTGGGTTTTTATATGATATTTCTACATTAATCTACACGTAGATATTTCTATAGTGTTTAATATTTATGAATGATAACAAGAACATAAGGGATTACTACAAGGAACTACACCTAATAACAAAAAAACAATTAAAATTACCATAATAGAAAACAAGTCATTAATAACAAAACTAATTTCAATATAATCTTACAATGATGCCAAAAAAATATATGGTTTTTTAAACTGAAATAAAACACTATAATAATAGTCATGGATGTATGATATTGTACCAAAAATTATTAATCTTCAAGATCATAAACTACAGAAGATTAAGAGGATAAAAAATAATCACAACAACATTTAGGATTTCTACAAAGATCTAGGACGCCTCTAATTTATTGATAATTGAACTAATTAGGGTTCCCACAACTATTTAACAGTAAATTACAATCAAAATATGATTGAAACAGGTTTCACTAAATTATATGTGAATCATAAACAAACCACTTCACCATACACTATGTGAGGGTCACAACTTATATCCAGATGGTAGAAATTAGAAAGAATATTTTTACATTAATTAATTTTACTAATTATGTCACACAATTTTTCCTATATAATGAAATAGTTGTTCATAAAGAGTTTTTCAAAAAAAATCACTTTGGAATAAATTTAAAGAGATATATATTTATAAAAAACCCAAAGGCGGTTCAAATTGATATAATTCTATGTTCACCAAAATTATTTTTGTAATTAATAATTGTGAAAAATATGACTCATTGTCAACAGTAACAATATAATCCAAAGGAATGCTTGATGTTTAAATAAATAATTTTAATAAGAGGGTGTCCATAGGCTCTACTGGCATACATTTTCTAAAAAATTTTAGTTATATTCCATATTTATCCAAATTGTATAATGATCCAACAATCACAATATAACTCTAAAAACCTGAAAAATACAACATTTTATGGTGATATAGATGGTTTTGTTTGTATATGCATAAACTAGTACAACTAAAGTTGTTAGTTTCAGTTTTACAAAAGATAAAAAAATTTACCAGCCTTTTCTAGTGAGGATGAAATGTAAACATTTGAAAGTTGAGATGAATATAGAATAAATTCAAAATTCATACCAACTAAACAGAAAGTGAGAAAAATCTTTAAAAATCCCTACCTAACAAAGAAAAAAATATCCTAAAATAAATGAGATAATAATAAACAAGAATAATCCACGATTATATGAAATACTGAAAGAGAAAACAAAGTTGGTGGACACATCAGTTCCAGATAGTCAAATTTCACTATATAATTCATCAATTAGAACACAATAAATAAACAAAATAAAATAAATTTAAAAAAATTAAAGATAATCATGGATACAATTTCAATACCCAACTACAAGGACATTGTTTCTTCCTCCATTCATATTCTTCTCAGTATGGTGATAATTACTATTGGTCAAGAGATTCCCAAACATCAGTTTTGGTATAGAAATTCCCTCTTCATTGTGAACTTCAATGACAACCCCAAAATCATTATAGTATTCACATATACAGTTTTGTCTAGGATCAATATCACCCCTATGGGGGTTCATGGAAGTAGCTAACTTCATGTTATCATATGTGTTGAAAATAATCTCTTTGGAAAATAGTATAGAGGGTCCGCATATATAAGACAAACAAATTGATAATTTCATGTTTTTCATATTCTTGGAGGGTTCTCTCAAGGAGTTGATGTAGTATTTAAAGATTAAAAGGATATGTTTTAGCATATATTTCATCTAATAATATTATTCAAATGATTTCAAAGAGATTTTGGTTTTATTTCTTTCTACAATGGGAGGGTGTCGATCAGGGGGTGGACATGTTGGATGGGTGGGATAGGGAAACATAGTGTGTGTCTTCTAGAGAATGAAATGTTGATAGGGGTTTTTACATAGATCTAGAAATCATGAATTATTAGAATGAGAAATTGGTAATAATCTGATTCTAAATAAAGGAAGGGTAACAACTAGTCATTTTTTTAGCGAAAATCCTTTATAGGAGAACATAGAGGCTGAAACCCTAGTGGAAATAAACAACGGGAGAATTCACGCTGTACAAATTATCTGGTTTTTTAATATAACATTTATAAATTTATTTTAAAATTTTTGTAATATAATTTTAAATATTTTAACACATTTCATATAAAAAATTAACAGCCGATGTGTACCTTCTCTTTTATCAATGTTAATGTATTAGGTTAAAAAATTAAAAAATGAATTTTTATTATTTCATTGAATATTATTTATATTTTTTATCATATTTAGATATATCTAATATGGTTTTGTGTATAATTTTTTCTCCGATCACTGGTGACACTCTCTAAAGTTTACACTGGTTAATTTTTTTACATTAAGAATATGATATTTTTCTTTTCCATGTGTGACTCTTAACAATAAATTGTAAGTGATTGATATTTATGTGACAATTCACTAACTATTATTTTAATATTTAAAACACGTGACATGTGTGTTTTTTATGATATTTTTTTAAGTAACAATGTTGGGAATTCTATATTATTAAGGTATAATTCAAAAAAAAATATATAATATACAGTCTAATAAATATTCATGATAAGTTAATACTCTATGTTTTTTGAGAAATATCTTGATCACTATTTTTATATAACCTAAAAAGAGTCAAAAAATTACATTTATTTTTTGTAAATTTTTATAAGTATACAGAGAATTATATGGTTTTAATTGAACCATAAATGAAGTTTAACCAAGTATATCTTGGCATAAGAAAAAATAGTGAAATGATACTTGTATCTTATTATCATCTGATATTTTGGAGCGATACCTTTATTTGTAATGGAATAAGGGTGGGAGAATTTTTTATTAAATATTAAAATGAAAATGAAAAATAATATGCTTTGTACATCAATGCATCACAACTAACAAATGATCCAAATTCCATGGTCTCAATCCATGATAATTGGATATAGATAGTGTTTCCTAAACTGTTTTCATTAAAGTCATTATAGAAATTTTAAATACTCATGATTTAATCATTGGTAATATAATATGTATAACAACATTTCAAATAGTTGAATTATCAATTTATAGTAACATTTAAAATCATGTTAATTGGTAGACACATCCAGGGTTAAAATCATGTCAGTTGATAGCTACAACCATAGTTAAAACTATCACAACAATAAAACCCATATGACATACTAAATTCACTCTAATATGTTATTCTATTTTCTGAAAAATACAAAAAAAACTAATACAAAAACACATATAATATTTTACTTTTAAAATAAATAAACACATATAAAATGACTGATATGTAAATACATAAAATACTAATTATTATACTCAAGAGTGTAATTTGAATCCTCATAACCACCATACTCATTAGTATTGATATCAATGTAATTAACATAAAAATTAACATGTTTTCCACTAACACTGTCATCATCAACACCATCCCACTACCTTCATCACCAATAGTATCATCGCTATCACCACGAGCATCCTCATCACCACTAGTATCCTCTCCACATGAATAATTAGAAAAATCTCCTCAATCATCACAATCCTCATAAATCGAACATGGAAATGATAAAAATACAACCAATATCACTTCACCCTCTATTGGAAGTGTATAATATATAAATGATATCACTTTCAAAAATTGGTAATTTTCCTTTATTTTCTTATGTTGAAACTCTTCTCAAACTTGTTTACTTTATTACTCAACATTATAATTTAACTATTCTTTGGTAACCATTCCTATAGTGTTTCTAGAAGATTAAATAATCATAGACTAGTATATAGACAACATTATTTTCTTTATTGGTTTTCAATGAACTCTATGACTACTCTCTTCACCAATGACATGACATAAATAATAATTTATTACAAATGTGTCATCTTCCTTCTATACTAGAGCTTGTATAATATCCTATAAAATGGTGTTTCAATTTTATTTTTCGATCAAAAAAAATAATATAAAACAATAATGTAACTTCTAAATTATAGAGAAACTAAATATTTGGAAAAAAAATATTACAAAGACAGCTCCAGATATTTTTTTACTCACAAGAACTACCTAATATTACAATTCATGTATTGGTATAATAATTTAAAATGTGTATGGATGTATAAAAAAAAATCAATAATGGATATGATGATTATATTAGGTTAAAGATCAATATTTTATAAAAAATAATTGTGAAATTTAACAATTAACAAGCATTAGTCAACTTAATTCTTTGTCATTTTTTAATTTTTTTTATATAATTCTGTTTGAGCATCAATTAGAAGAGGTTTCGTTGATATTATATAATTGATGTGAAAATAATAATGAAATATCAATTTATAGCTACATGATCATGGAGATCTAGAACATATATTTTAATGATCTCATTCATTAAGGTATTCATTTGATTTAATTTTTGATATATTTATATTAATTTGGCCCTTTTTGACGTTATTTTTATTGGTTTTTGGTTGAACGTAGGTAAAGGGAAGGGAGATAAATGGTAGAAATGTATTGAATTAAACTTTAAAGTGCCATCAGGTACCCAGTATGGGGAAAAAATACCCAATGATGGTAGTAATAACCATAGCAATATGGGATACCACAAAGTACTTGGTGGTAGGTGACTGGGTACGTTGTATCCTCTTCAGTATTTTTTTTAAGTGTCAAATCCATCACTTTATTTTCATGGGATTTTAGGAATAATTAAATCTACATCATGTTTATGATCATTTATATGAATTTTTTAGTCTCTTATATCTCCCATTCATATCCAAATTTATTGTTGTGATTTTTATCTTTTATAGAGTTGAATATTTGATTTTTTTAGTAGCATTGTCTCTATTTCAGGTAGTACTTAATGAACACTATAATTTTTCATGAAGGAGATGAGTTTTAATCATTTAATAGTTCTAATTATCAAATTTTTCTTCTATTAGTGCATTTTCCATGAATATTTTGGTTCAATGGGGAGTTAGCATCCCATTCCTTATGGATATTATATATAAAGTGTTAGGTAGGTGGCCTCTTCTTTTGTGGTTAACATGATATTATAAATGGGTTTCATTGTTTTTTTATAAATAATATTGTTTCATTTATTTGGAGAACGAATCAACCACATAGGAGAAAATTTTAATCATCATTAATATAAAATATGATTGTAAAAAATAGCATTACAATTTTCTCATTGGTATCCTGATTCACAATTCGTGTATCTTTAATTTTTCTACTGGTATAGTTTTATTAGTCTTTTAAACTATTAATGTCATGTATTATAGAAAGGTTATGAAAACCATGTAAAATTTTCATTTTGTTCTCAACAATTAATGAAAAAATAATTACTATATAACATCAATGTAACAAATAATATATAAACAAAATAAAAATTTAAAATCTTTTTTACAATTTTCTCCTCTATTTCCAAAATCATAGTTCTTTCTTTTTTCTTTTATCTACTAGGGAAAAGGAATGTTTATTATGGAACACATCCACTAATATTCAATTCATGTTTCTTTATGAAAATTAAAAATATATCATTTAAAATGTAAATAAATATTCAATGTTAAATTAAACTTTTTTTATGAAAAAGAATGTTTAAGGAAAAGTGGGAAACCGGTCAATATTACAGAAGTACATCACCTCCCCTGATATGAAATAGCCAACTCACTAAATATAAATTTAAGACAATGATAGATCTTACCCTTGAGGAGACTCTATTGTAGAGATGAAACCTTCTTGTCCGAATCATTATTGAGAAACATCACAATGTTGAATGATATCATATCCCAAGTCTATATGAGCTATTCCAAATAAATATTCATTCTGTTGAATCCCTGTTCCATTATGACATGATGATTTTGGATCCAGGAAACTTGGTCCTTAGAGTAACTAACACTAATATGCCTCCCTAAAATACTGTCAAAATCCACTTGTGTAGTAATGTCACGAAGGCTCTTGTCATAGAAATATTAATTAAAATGGATGATGCTTTACCACTCATCACATTAAATCAATTCTTTACCAAATTGGGGGATATCAGATTCAAAAACCTCTTTATATTTTTGTGCCAGGTCAGATTTAGAATAATCTCATACTGAATAGTCAATCCTCTTATTATATTTTACCTCCTCCTGCTTGGAAGCCTTCTGAGGTAGCTTGCTTGTCCTAATAGGAGGGCTAGGTAATAAAGAGTAATCTTTGTTCCAATGCGGCCTCTGAGAGTCCTGGATAAAAACATATGGATCTATTTGAGTGTTTTTTTCTTCATTAAATAGGATATTATATATTCCTTCGCAATTTCCACTTCCTTGGACTCAACAAGAACATTCAAATCAGAATCCATATCCTCATTGGGAGCTGAAAAACTCTTAGGGAGGTTCACATCATGTGAAGACTCTATATAGCTTCCTTCCTCAAAAGTATGTCCTTATTCATCTCCCAGCACTGAAACCCTATTTTGAGAATGTATAGCCTTGCCTACTAACTTAACTATGTCAACATAGAATGGTCTTGCCTATAATAATTGTACTGAAATGTATGGACCTGTTGGATGCTTGTATCCACGTCCCATAAATTATGGTTTCTTGTTAGTGCCTTCCCAGTCCCAACCATGAGGACCATCGGGACTATGGTCATCATATAATTTCTTGTTCACCACTTCTTTATCGATAGATCTCGTTGAAACAAGAAGTCTCACCATATCAACATCCAATGATTCCTCCATTTCCACTACACCTACCTATACTTATTTCCCTGTTTTTCCTTGTAATAAGGGGTTGAAACCAAAATCATGCCCCAAATAAGCGAAGATGTCCATGACCCATGGCCCTGACTCCTTAGACATATCACTCTTAACTACTACTAGAGGCACTATAGAAGGACAATTCAAGAGCTAATCCACTCATGAAGTACAAGGACACTCCTAGGAATTGCCTTAATGAATTTTAGAAAATGAAAGAGAAACCCAAGGATGAAGTAAATGATCCTCATCCAAAACCAAATCTTCTTGTTGGTTAACACCCATTTCAGGATTCAATATATCAAAAAATTGAGAGACCATCTGTTCATCAGAACCCTTTTCTTTCAGGGGATAGAAAAACCATCGTTGTGCCCTTGAAACCCAATGTTTCAACAATAAGGGCCTTAGGAGATATAGACCCAATCTATGGAACTTCATTCGTAACCCCCAGGTTAAGTGAGTGACCATGCCAATAGTCATTGAATAAGTGCACCAAATGGAAGCATCAAGATTAGAAGTCAGCACAATATTCAAAAAATCACTGGTTTTTTGAACCATAATTCCTCCCCAAACATGATCCAAATATAGTTATGGGGAGGTTTATAAACATCAAACTCAACACAGATACGCAGGGAGATGGTATGAAAATTCGAGTTGGTTCTACTATCCAAATAGAAGTATCATCCAACCATATTTCTAAGTATATGAATAATGGCAGGATTTTTTATGGTAAGGGTGTGTTTGGGAAGACTAACACAAATAGATTTCGATAGAGTGTCATGATTCATGTAAAAATCATATGAGCAATGGGAATAATAGGACCGAGATCCACTGTAACCACATGGAGATCTGGACCATGCTATGATTAAGTTATCCTCCGATAAAAAACAAACCATTATGTAACGCTTATCAAGAAGCCACATGACTGGCTTGTCCTGTAAACCCTGTGTAGTGAAAATGAACCAGTCAATGTTGTCGACAAAAGGATGACAAAGCCAGAAGCGAGCCAACATGGTCATGTGTAAGCATGACGAATCTTCATTGAATTCCAAATGAGATAGTGAGAGATTAGGGCATCCTCTATAGAGACCGGTGACTTAGAGAAATGATCTTTGGATAGGAAAAGAGGAAGAGGGTCCGGGTTAGAAAAGGGGTAGAAGGAAGAATGAGAAGCTACAGAGGGATGGATTTCCTCCCCCTCTAGCGGGGGAGGGAATGGGATTGCATCCATCACCTCCTAGGGAATCCCTGCATGATCTTCAAGCAATGAAGCATCCCCCCTTAATATTTAAATGTTATATTACGCATGTTAGTTCATGATCTGACATTAATGTTCACCATAGAGTATTTATATATTTATGATGTTCTTTATTTATGAATTTTCTTTTAGATGATTCCTATTATTAATAAAATATACTATCATTTTAACAAGTCACAAGGGATAATTCATCACAATTTTATTGTATTATTTCAATGAGATCAATAAGTAACTCAAATAACCAATATAGTAAGATATCATAATACTAAACACAATCATAATAAAAAATTTAAACTCAATTAAAAACAATAAAAATTAATTCTAATATACTATGAAATTAACATCTTATTTTTGAATCAACTAAAAAATAGTCACAAACCAATGGAAATGTTAATAAGAGAAATTTAGTGTTTATATCATCAAATAAAATCAATATAACAATTATAAGAAATATATTTTGAAATGAAAAGAAAACATGTTTACAGTCTCTATGTATATTTGGTATGTTTAAATTTAGATTAATATAATTCTTCCTTTTTTTATTTGGGTCATTACTTATTATGTATGGGTATGGGGTTTTGATTTTAACATGATGTAATTATGCCTCTCTATTGTTTTAATTATGTAAATAATTATCAATAGTATATATTTAATTTTATAATGATGTGTAGTGATTTTTTCATTGTTTTTTAACAATTTATTCTTTACATTTTGAAAACATGGTGTCGTTTCTTCGAAATACATTTTAAAAAATAAATGAAAAACATTCACTATTATAAAACTTGTGATGATTTGAAAAAAATAGGATTTCCTTAGAAATGGGTTTATTTTTATTCTAAATATGTTTTTATTACATTTTATTATTAAAACATTGAGGATTATTTCATTAGTTTTTGTAAAATGGGAGGATTTTATGAGAAACTTATGGTAGATTTTTAATATTATAAATTTAAGGGTTTCAAGGAAATTTTTCATGTCTTCCAATAATTTTTTGTTTTATTATAATTTTGTTCATGTTTGTATTTAATAACATAGTATATAGTGAATTATTTGTTTCATTTAATGGTGTAGCTAATGTATTTTTGCTTCTTGGATTATTGGAATTTTTTGTTGTAGATATTATTAGTTGGGAGAGGGAGGGTTGATTGATTGAGTGATTCTAAAATAGTGTGATAGGTTTATAATTATTTTGGGAGGGACAGATGTTGGTTGTATGTGATGGAATAATTATTTCATTAAGGCCTAATTGATTCATATTTCACAATACATGTGTTTTCATAGTTGTGGATGTGTTTTTTGATGATCTATACTATCCATGTTGATTTTTTTATTGCGATTAATATGTTTTATTAGATAATTTCCATGGATTTTGGCTCTGTAAGTGGATGAACAAGTCACTGGATAAGGTTTTATTTATATATCAGTAGCATAAGGTGAAATGTTTTGTATAAAAGTTTCAACATATTGTATAATGCGATAAATGTCTTAGTTGACTATTCAAATATATGAAGAAAATTATAATAACGGATGGGAATGGATTTTAGAAAAATTTTGTAATAATATACTTAGACCAAAGAGGATATTCTTCCATGATCACTATTGGGAAAGTATTCTTTCTTCCTATTTTTACTACATTTTTAATTATGATCAATATAAGATAAATATTTTTTGGAGAGAGTGTGATGTCTAGTTTATGAACACAATAATAATTGAATTAAATAAGTACATCTCATTTGGTTAGTGGGATATTAATTCTTGAATATTTTGATCAATTGTTGAATTAATGTTAGGGATGGGTGAGATTATGATAATGGAAGTCTAAACTTGTCACATGAGAGAGACTTGAGGCATTGATGTATGGTGAAAAACAATAAACTAAATTAACAATGATATCATAGAATACATATTGTGAATAATCTTATTAAAACATGTACAATCAAACTCACTAGGACCTAAGATTATATAGTGGTTTTTGTGAGTTAATCAATGGAAAAGACAAGGGATTGAGTTATTTTGATATTTATTTAACAAGAACATTAATTGAGATGTTTCTCCATTAACAAATATTTCTAATAAACTCCACACTATTTCATCATTTTTTTAAATCATTGCCTATAATTATTTATTAAATAGAAAACACATATTCATGATATATAATATATTGTATTTTTATTTTAATTCAATACAAATCACAGAAAAATACATATTTTAAAACATTATTTTTATTTTTCATGTTTCAAATATATATATATATATATTCATTGTATTTATTACTCTTATATTATCATTTTTTATTAATTACATTCCATTTAACATAAGATATAACATAATAAACATTAATTACTTTTGTTGGAGATGTACATTGTATTGTTTCACCATTATAAATTTTAGCGACGTCTTCATAACAACTTATTCCTTCAAGATTTACAATCATTGTTTCTATAATTGAATCCTCCTTACCAATTATTGTCAAACATATTCACCCAAAATTAATTATAGAATAATACCTCATGCATAAATTTTATAAAACATAGTTTATCTCCCCTTTACTCAAGAAAACATTCATCCATATCCACTTCCAAATCCCTTTATACCACACTGGTCTGGGAATTTAGTTTTTAGATTTTTATTACACATTGTTTCACTATACCATATATTTTTGTAGTATTCATTATTTAAATTAAATTTTTTAACTTTAACTCTTTACAAAATGTGTACAAAAACTCCACTAGTTCACTAAACACATGAAATAAATGAGTTCTTTAACATTATCAACTAGGGTGGTTGGAATGTAAATGATTATCCAGTAGTATTAGGATTAATATATTAAACTACTTATTCTAATTTAATTTTATGTTTCCTGATTAATTATAATTAGATACTATAAATTAATACATGTATCATAGGAATCAATTCAATCACCAATAGGGAATAACCATCCAGTTTCTACCTAGTTTCTACATCCTTGGTTTTCAAAATACTAATACTAAATTTATAATGTACTAATGTTTGAATATTTTAGTGTAACATAAAAATAACATTTTTATGGAGAAAATAATGATATTAATGAAACAAAAAACCAAAAAAATTTATGGAATCAGTGATATTCTATAAAAAACTAAATTAGAAAGTTTTATATAGAAAAACTGTAGTTTCAAAACAAACAATAGCTTATATTTTGTGAAAATTTTATGAATCATAATATAAAAAACTAAATAAAATTTAAAATTTAGTAAATTACCATGAATGTGAAAGCTATACACTGTAAAAGTTGGCCTTTTTATTTTGAATGTGGAAATTTTTTGAAGATTGGTATATTTTCAAGATCAGTACCCCATTTGTTTTCTCATCTGACATACAAGTCATTGTTGTTGTCCCACCACATATCACCCAATTCCATTAACCTTTATACCATTGTTTTCATGAGATCTCATATGTTTTATAAAAGTTGAATATTAAAATAAAATTGTAAATAAAATATTATTTATAAATTGAAAATTAACTTCAAAACAAATTTCCTTAATTTCTTCCCATGTCATGCCTTTTATTTATTTGTCTTATTTTTCTCTTATGGATTACATAAACTATAATAATAATACTTTTTTTTCAATGTTCTCTTATGAAAATCCTTAATTATTTTCCATTTCTATAATTATTTTCATGTAATAATTATATTCAACCATAATTTGTGTGTTCTTATTAAACAATTCATGCCTTTCTGTATGACCGAATATTTTATTGTATGATGTTCCTAAAGTAAATAAAAATATTTTATACACATATATAATTGAAATTTAATAAAAAAATAATTTTTTTACATTTTAAACATTTACCAGAAGTACTACTTGTTTCCGTTGGATAATGTACATTATTGTTTGATCCAAAAACAATAGGGGGTCCTATATATTACAATAAATATACTGATGTTCAGTATGATGGTATGGAGAAATGGAGTCATAAATAGCAAAGATGTTATTTTGTAGAGATGAAGGGGTACAACGGATAAAAAGGATAAGGGATGGAAGGAGTTGGACTACACTACAAGGTGGTTGGAGGAAATGAATAAATACCAAGACCACTATGCTTGATGGCTTACCCAATACGCAACAACGAGTTCCTTTGAAATCTTACGTTGCACTCTAATAATAAAATAAAATTATTTTAAACGTTAGTTAACACATAGCTGTTGTATTGGCGGGAATGAATAGAAATAACTAAAATATGATTATATATGTTTGTTAAATGTTTTTACATTTATCCAATAAAGGATAAAGGATTAAAATACGAAAAGAATTCAATTTTAGGCATATATACTCTAATTTTCACTAAAGGTCCACTTATCAACTTTTGATGGAGAACCGTCATTAAATATAGTTTTGGTCACTCTTATACATTATACTAGATCAAATAAAAATCTTCTTTAGAATCTGGACATCAAAATTCACTTTGTGTAAATTTTTGGTATTTTTCCGATAAAGATCATTTTTTTAATGAATAGTGAAAAATGTTGTATTTTAATTCAAAACCTCTTTTTAATCTAATTTATTTATATTATTAGATTATCTATTGAATTGGTTTCAAAGTTAAATTAGAATATATTTTTACCATTTAATCCAATAGTGGTCGTTGGAATTAATTTCATCTTGAAATTGGACTTAAACTACTGTCAATCTTTTGATACTTATTGTTTCACGAAAACACGCTATTTTCTCTGACAGCGAGAATTAATTATTAAATTAATTAATGTAACTTATATGTTTTAAATTTTTTAATGTATACATCATTTTTGAATTCTTAATATCAAATATATCCTAGGGTAAATTCTTGGTAATTTTCTGAAAAACGTCAATTTTTGATGAACAGTGAAACCACTAAGTGGTAGTTAAAGAAACTGATTTTTTCATTTAAATGAAACTTTACCACATCTGTGATTTGAATTTCAAAAATCGGACATACATGGTTTTAATTAAGAAGTAAAATGTGGTTCAATGGATTAAAATAATTTTTTGGTGATTAGTAACTTTTATGTTTATTAATCGCGATTAGAGGTAATTATTGTAATTTAAGGTAAAAATAATGTTTTAATAATATGAAATGACCTAGACACATGTCTTACCCTCATTGGATGTGTCATGGCCGACCAAGACAATCAATGGGTCAACTTGGGGACCCCATGGATCCACTTTGGTAGGAAAATGACATTAATACCTTTTTATTTAATGTTAAAATTAAAATGTCACAAACATGTGTTGTTTTACTAAAACAACTTTTATATGGGGTTGTACAAGTCATAGTTTTGACTATAAATATTAATTGGAAATATAAAAATATTTCCTACATCATAGTATGATTTTTATAATTTTTATACATTAACTAAATTAAATTATTTATGACACCATGATGATGTAGCGATTACATCATTATTTTATGATTTAAATAATATGGAAAGATAATGTAAAATCTAAGACCTAATCATGTACTAAACCTATTGGATGAGTGTATTTATAACCCTTATCACCTTATCCTTGAAACACATCAATGTGGGACCTTTAACATCCGAAACGCATTCTAAAATAATGTAACATTTCCTTACTTTCCAAGAGTGCCCCTCCTCTCCTCTTATAAAAGGCCCCCCACCTCTACCTCCTTACCCACACCTCCCAAGCCTTTGGATCGGCCAACCCCTGCCCATTTTGTCTCTCCACATCCCTCTCTTACTCCTAGAAGCCTCACATTGGGCAGAAGTCTTCCCAAGGAAGCCTTTGAGCTCAAATCAAAAAGAGTTACCCGATTTAAAGGTAGTGTCTTCTCTTGTGTTCTTTTGTTTTATTTTGCTTCTCCAACCCCCAAAACTCTTTTTATTCTTTTATTTTGTAACAACTACAGTATCTTTAATATACTAGGATGTTTTTATAAGAAGAATTCGAGGTACACTTACACACACCTACATCTAATGGTTAAAGAACATACTGTTTCTGTGGATGGCGAATTTCTGCCTCACGAAATGATGATTGTTCAACACTCATATAACACCTTCAAAGGTGGCCATTAAGATGTAACTATATTTATATATGATATATAATATGTTTACGTTTTAATTAAGATTCTGTATTTTTATTTTGTGGCATACCTTTATGGTTTCCATTGTAGGTAAAACATGATAATTTGATTTTAGGAAGTGCGGACTACCGCCCCCTCAAAGTGATTTGATTCGTTAATGCCATATGTGGGATGTATAAAGGATGGATTTAAAGTTATTATATATGATGTGTGTTACATATAAATGATGAATATAATTCTGGAATTAAAATATACATACCTCTCATTTGGTTTTAATTCTATTAATATGACATAGAAATGGAAGTAGCATTCATGCGTACGTACGGCTTACCGTCTCCATGAACGGTGTATTTCATTTCTTACCTCTAAATGATTATGTAATATTA
Source organism: Viscum album (assembly GCA_963277665.1). Lineage (NCBI taxonomy): Eukaryota > Viridiplantae > Streptophyta > Magnoliopsida > Santalales > Viscaceae > Viscum > Viscum album. The sequence goes on from OY728137.1 coordinate 369,379,648, forward strand.
TGAATACTTGTATATTATGGATATATATGATATATATGATATCAAAATCATGAATATCATTCTGGATATAGTAAACCTTTGACCACACGAACAACATGTAATTGTAAGAAGTCCACTTTCGACTTAAGAACCAAATATCGAAAAACAAACATTATTAACATAAATGATTACATAATGCTTATAACATTGAAATAATTGATATAAAAGGAATAAGTAACTTGAAAAAGGTTCTTATGTAAGTTTAAATTAACTCATGTTTATTATTCAAGACGTTAAAGAATGATTCAGTCAAGTCGGATCTGAGGTAAGGGATCCTACTCCTCTCTTTCTTTTTAAGTACACTCTTTTATGTCATTCCTTTTAAGCTCATATTTATTTTGATTGGGATGTTATTTTATATTACTCCTACTGTAATTTTAATGTTCATATGATGAGAGACCCAATTGTCTCTCATAAATCCATTTTGGAAGTTTTGAGTGGCGCCGTTAGGCTGCCAAATTTTCGTAAGAGATCTAACCTGTCTTTTTTTAAGTACTCTCCTTTATGTCACTTCTTTTAAGATCCTCTTTGTTATGATGGGGGATGTTATTTTATATTAATCTTTCTATAAATTATATTTTAATATGATTATAGACTCTATTTGATCTCATCAATCCATTTTTGGATGTTTTATGTGACGCTGTTAGGCTGCCGAGTTTTCATAAGGGATTGTTCATCTCACTTTTAGTCCCGTGAGATTTATGCTACATTTGCCACCATTTCCTTTTAGTGGTGTATGTACTTCCCATTATTATACTCTTTGTGTAATATAATTTCATTTATGGGTATTTACATATTCATTATATGACCCTTCTTCCATAGGGTGTACTTTATGAAAGTTAACCAACTCGGTAAGGGGGCCTTTCACCCTCCTTTTTTTAAAAGACTTATTTTGTTATGTCTTTTAATTCACATACTATTATGTTGGGATATGTTCTTCTATATCATTATTTATGTAAATTTTATGTCCAAGTGATGATATCCCCTTAATCTCTCTCATCAAACCTTTTTGTAAAATTGTATGTGACGCTATTAGGCTGTCGAATTTTACTATGGGAACTTCTTAACCCAATTTCGATTTCATTGGGTTAAACATGTAGTTATAAAATTTGTCATCCTTTGAATATGTGTGAATGACATTTGATTGTTTTACACTTAATATCCACTTATATTGGGTGTATTTATATTTTTCACACATAATTATGAGATTAATTTATCCTTAATTTAAGGATACCTTCTTTATAATTGATTTCATCTCATTTTACATTTCTTTTGAGACTTCATTGTTTTTATGCACCAATTCACTCTTATATGGTGTGTATAATATCCTTTGACATATTATATCATGAATCCCTTTATTCTCATGATATTATAAAGTTCGTATTAAATGTTATTCCAAAATTATTTGTATTCAAGATTCTCTCATTTTGTTAAAAACTCTTTAACAAAAATATCATTTTAAATGTTTTAAAGATTTATTATTATTAATCATTATCTTTAATGTCCATGTATTCAAAATGGTTTTCAGTATTTATTTATATGGACATTAATTTTTTAAAATTATAATTCCAATAAAAGCTTCAAAGTGGTATGGGACACTTTGATTCAAATATCTCTTTTAAATGATTTTTGAAAATGGATTGATTAATTGAATATCTTGGAATTACTTATTCTGATTTAAAATGAAATGTTGTTATTGAAATGTTTATATTTTCAATATTTCATGTGTAATTATGGTACTTGGTCATTTTATGGGTGGTTACGTGATAAACCATATGACGGGTGGTTCCGTGAATACCCGGATGGGTGGTTACGTTATAACCTCCAATGCATTGGGTATGGAAGTCGGCCGTATGTCTATTCCATTAAGTATGTGTGGAAGTCAACTGTATAGTTATTCCATTTAAGTATGTTTATGTCCCATGTTACCTTTATATGTTATGTGTTCTTTATATGGGTTTTATGGTAATCTTTTGGTTACAAAAGGGTAAGTAATGATATTTTATTCAGTGAAGAGTTTTTACTACTTCTTAAAGGTGAAAGGTATTACTTTGATAAAGTATACATGGTTTACATGCTGCTTTGAAAAACTAACAGTTTTCATTCTTTGTGTATCCCTTGCTGATGTTTTTATGCTCACCACAAGTTTTTTTTGAAATGTTTTTCACAGGACTTAATGTGGAATAGGGTCAAGGATGCGATCAAGGGAAAGTCATGCTATCTAATACATGGAACTAGACATGTTTCTTTTTAAGAGTTTTTATTTTATGAAAATTTAGTATAAGTGACTACATTGTAATCTTTTGAGATGTAATAGTTATGTCCTAATTCTCTACAACTCTAAACCTGAAAATATCTTCAATGTGAAATATTCATTTAATTCAGTATTAAGTGACGTTTAAGGATGGGGCCTTATATTAAAAATATATTTACAAAAATGTATTATTAAATAAATATTTATAATTATATATATTTATATTTATATTTATTTATAAATGTATATTTACTATATTTTTAAAATTATATATTTATATTTATAAATAAATATATATATTTTTTTAAGAAATTTATTTTTATATTTATAATTAATTATGTATATATTTAATTAATTATAAAATTGTAGTAAATATATTTCCTATATTTATACTTAAATTTATTAATATATTAATAATATATATATATATATAATTATTTATATTAATATATAATTAAATATAATTGTTTATAAATATATTTCTATAATTATAAATGAATAATTACATATTTTAATAATTATAAAATTATAATAGATATATTTTATATATTTATATATTAATACAAATATGTATAATTTTATAAATATATTTCAAATTGTATAAAAATATTTATAAATATATTTATATCTAATTTTAATTATAATTTTAAATATCAATAATTATAATTATAAATACACATTTATTGTTATTTTATATAGTTGGGGTTTGGCTATGTGGAAATCACCTCATAATACTCCATTGTGGTTGGGGGGTTTAAAACCCACATAGCACAGGTACTATAGCAGCACTATAGAGTTACTATAGCCAAACTGTAATAGTGGTGGAACTGTAGCAATGATGACACTGCAGTAGGAACTGTAGCGGCTGCAACACCATAGAATGAACTATAAAAACCCGGGAACTATAGCTGAACTATTCTCCAGTGGGAATTTGTGTTAAAAAAATATGGCAATATGGGCCATGTAATGGGATTTCATGCCCACCAGGCCTACATGCTATGTTACTCGCTCCATGCCCACAGGGCCTAGGGGCCATTTACTAAATAAATAAGGCTTGATTGTTGAGATATCCCATTGGGTAGCTATGACTTGCCCTTCCTGCAAGAGTGTGAGTGGTGTGTGTGTGTCTGTTTAATTGTAATTGTACCCCCAAGAACCTAATATTTATATATAGTTCTTTTAATATATTTATAACTGTAAAAATAAATGTTTTTTAAAATTATATTTATTTATATATTAATAAATTTATATATGAAATTATACATAAATTTTTATAATTACATAAACATATTTAGAGAAATATTTATTTAATTATAAATAAATAATTACATATTTAAATAATTATAAAATTATAATAGACATATTTCTTATATTTATAATTATATATTTTTATATATCAATAAATATATATGAATATATATAACTACATAAATATGTTTATAAATATATACCATTATTTATAAGTGTATTAATTTCAAATTATAATTATTAATATATATTTATAAATGTTTTTATAAATATATATATTTTCAATTATTTTAATATATTTTTCGTTTATTAATAATAGGTTATTTATAATTATATAAATACTTTTTTATAATTATATACATTTATATATTTTTTATAATTATATACATTTATATATTTGTTGTATTAATTATATTATTATATATTTATCAGCTCTTTTCTAGCATGTCTATATCTGTGATAGAAGGGTGCTGATGAAGAGGGATTTTATCATCGATTATTATTTTAGCACTATTAAAAACCTAATTTATCATGGATATTTTAGAATCATTGAAAAAACCCTTCGTTATCTTATAAATCTAACCCCAATTGAACTAATTCTTTCATGTTGTTCAACCACTCACAGTAATGAAACATCACCTCTCTTCTCCATTAACGTAATGAACTCTCCATCACCACCACTATCCCTTGTCATTATGTGTAATCCCTCACTCTCCCTCACCATTGTCACAACCTCATTAGCGGTCTCCCTCATCGTCATGTGCTCTCCCAATAACATCCCTTTATCGAACCACCAGGTATGTCCTCAATATTATCATGGATTCCCTTTTATTATTGACTCTATAGGATAAAGAAGGAATTAGGAGGATACCTATAATGCCAAAGTCAGACATTTTTTTGGACTTTCACAAATATTTGTTCATTTATATAGGATACGGAGCAGTTACATGCCATATAACTATACTACATGACATTAATGGTTATTAGATGTATGTCATGAAAGAACACTTTACACCTTAAACGGTTACACATCGTGACCCTGACTTACACGACATCAGTTGTTAAAATTTCATCTTTTAATCCAAGGTGACTGGTTTTTTGGTGTATGTGGGTTGTGGAAGGTTACACGTTGTGTAATTGGGTTACACTCCATGTAACAGTCATAGTGTGGTTTTAAAAGATTGAATGCAGCTGTTTATTTTGGGATATTCTCTACTTCATTGTGGCTCTCAACTTAAGGTAGTCTTATCACATTTTTTTTAGACCCAACCCGTCTTAGGTAGATCTTTTCAATGTTTGATCTTTATTGTGGAGAGGAGCATCTATTCGGGTATGTTGTCCTTCCGTTTCGTTATTGGATTTGATCACGACATCACCGTTGACTGGGGTATTCGGATTTTCTAGGTTAATATTGGGTTTCTTCTTGGATTCCTTCTAGATCCATTGAAGGAACACATTCTAGAGGCATTTTTCTTCATTGTTCATGGTCTGACAGGCGTTCCTCTTTGATTTATGTAGGTTTCCTCTCTCCTTAGGACCCCTTCTATTTATAACCGAATCAATATTGTTGTGGATTAGATTCTAGGCCCTTCATTTTCATCATTGGTTTATCGTTGTTGGTATATCCCTTTGCGGGCATGTGAAACTTGAATTTTGATGTAGGATTCTCTATCACTAGCATGGGATAATGGATCTTCTTGTTTTTCATTAAAACGAATTCATAATGACAGATGGGTATGGATGTTTTTTCTGTGTTGAAAGTATTTTTTATGTGAAAAATAGTTTTCCCCAGTTATTGATAAAAAGAATGAAAATGGGTGTTTTCATAGCATTGAGATGTATTATGAAATGGTATTAAAATTAATAACAATGCATTGGAATTAAATTATGAAAAGAGAACTTGTGTTACCTTGGGAACTTAGGTGGAAGGTTTTTCTTAAGGCCATCATCCATTATTTTGTTATTATCATGGAGGATTTCTCATGGGGATTTTTTCTGTTTCCTTGGATAATTCTTCTAGAGGACATATATTAACATTTGGGTGGGGGTTTACTCATGGGGTATTCCTCTTCTCCATAGGCACATTATTCTAGGATTCTATTTTTTCACCTGATTATTGTGGTGTGAGTAGTTTGCATCCTAGACCCGTAGTATTCCTTGTTGTTGTGATACCTATGATTTTGTTTTTTAATTTCATGTCTTTCTGAGTTTCTCTTGATAATCATGTTTATTATTATGAAAAAAGATATGGAAAATGTGCTTTGAAATTTATATACTTATTTTTTGAACAATGGAAAAGATAAAATTTTTACCATGTTTTTTATAAAGCTTCTATACTACATATCTTTTCATTTTTTGAAATAAATATACATGAATAATTATATAGAGATTAATTTTGGGACACCCGAGTGGGATCCTATTGAGCATGTTAGCTCACACCTTATGTACCTCTTAGATGGTGTGTAGACCATTGTATGTCTTCTAGTGTAGGTAAAGGAACAGATCTATAGTGAGGGGGAGAGGTTTTCTATCAAATGGGATGGGTAGCTGGTGGTGAAATGGTGGGAGATTGTCTATTCTATCATTTAAAGTAACTTTTGGTTATAGTTCTTTGTCGTTGGGCTTGTCTTTTGGATTTTTATCTACCATTATATTTGTCTTGATTCTATTTTCTTCTTTCATTTTTGGAATTTGTTCTTTTAGATTATAATATATTTTTCTTCTTTTTATATATACATTCCATGTGTTTTTTCAAGTTTTTTGAAATTGTTCCATCTTGTTGGATATTTGATTGTTGAGTGCTTGTCTTTAGCCCATGGGGATCGGTAATGACCGTAGGGTATGTGGTTGATTGGGCCAGGTTCTCGGATTAAGGGTACCCCATGTTAGTTTTTTACAAAAATGGTATTATAGTAAGTTGTCCCCAAGAGTTATTATCTTGGTGTATCTATTATATTGTAGGTAGTATTATCTGGGATTGAGAGATATGTTGGGGAGCGTGCCGAGCTATCCCTTACTGTTACGAGACTGAAGTTTCCATGGAATGTAGGTATACGTTCCTCTAGTGTTGGATTTACATTGATTTTTTTCTTATGCGTTTTCTAGTTTAAAATGAGATTTACCATGTTGTATAATCGTTCCTTCTATTTTGGTGTGAAACATTATTCCTTCGAGAAGACTTCCACAAGTTCCTCTAGGAAGGTGTAGCCGATGCTCCACAGGGAAATCTGCTTGTGGATCAGAATCTCATTGAGAATATCATATAGTTAGTTTGTGATGTTGATCTGGCACTACCACGTGTTCAGAAAGTAGTGGTTTAGTTACATACAAGAGATGGATTAGAGAGAGATTGATCACAAGAATTCTTGCACGAGAAGCCACAATTCAATAATGGGATGAATAAACCTCAATATTTTGAGGACTGGATGGAGAGGATCAATCAAATCGTTAACATCTTTGAGATACCTAAGAATATAATAGTGAATTTTTTATGGTTCAGGCTCGAGGGTTCCAGTAAGTGATCGTGGGATTCACTTTTCTATCCCGATAGACATGTGGGCTTGGATTGGTAGGGTTTCGAAACCCTATTCTTTTATAATTTTTTCTTAGAATCCCAGATGTTGGAAAAGGCTTCTGATTTCCTATATTTTCAATAGGTAGAGAGGTCGATGATGGCATACACAAACATTTTTTCTATTATTTCCAATTTTTCTATGGATGTGGTGAATAATAACCAGTATAAGGCTCAGAAGTTCTTATTGGGTATGCAACAGGATATTAGATCACAAGTGTTTATGCTGAATATTTATACCTATGTAGATATTTTAGATAGGGATATGATGGAAGAGATGAATATGGAAATTATGTTCATCATTATAACCTCTTCTCTTACATTTGGTGACTACATCAGTGGCATGCATGGGAAGAAGAGGAAGTGACAAGACCATCGTAGAAGTGGTGGAGGTAAGTCTTAGAAGTGATCCTCCATTACAACATCTGATGTGGTTGGATGTCTGCCTCTGACTTTCTATTAGTGTGTCAAGGAAGGACACACCAGGTGTTCTTGTCCTATTCCTAAAAAGCCATGTAATAGCTCAGGACGTGTTGGTCATCTACAACATTTCAATCAGGATATGATTGTGCCTCGTTATGGTCAGGGTTCATCAACTCCAGAGTATACATTGGAACACTCAGAAGCTTTATATACTATAAGTCTCCATCCATAGGCCTCAGGAGTGAATCATTTACACGCAGTAGATGATTGTTCAATGTAAGTCGATTTAGGTCCTACAACAGTGAGAGGTACTATTCTAATTTCATCTTTTGTAGCAATTGATTTTTTTGATAATGGTTCCACCCAAACATTCATATTCTAACATTTTGTTGATATTATCAAACATCCAATAGAACTTATTCCCTTTGTAATGGATTTCATGACACCTCTTGGAAAGAAGTGTTAGTAGGGGTTTTGGTGTCCCACTTGTTCATTCATAATGGATGATACTGAGTTGGTCTATAGTTTTCTGATTCTTGATTTGGATCTGTTTGGAATCATCATCAGTACATATTGTCTTGTCACTCATCGAGATGAGGTTGATCATTATCATCGATGTGTTTTTTTCTTACCGGTGATGGTAACTGTTTTTTGTTTTAGGGGGGTGGGATCTAAGATCAGGTTATAGAGGGACTTCCATCCCTAAGTGCAAGAGTTTTTTATCTACTGTTTTACTTGATTCTAATGATGCCTCTCCAATCATTGATTTTATGATTGTTGTTTGGGACATTCTTAATATTTTTCTAGATGACTTCTCTGGTCTTCATCCAGAGAGAGGGGTAGAGATTATGGTTGACTTGGTTCTGGGAATGCAACCAATATTGATTTTTTCATACCATGTGGAACCAGTGGAGCTGAAAGAGATCAATATTCAGATGGATAACCTATTGGAAAATGTTTTTTTCACCCTAGTGTTTTTCCATGGGAATCCCATGTGCTCCTTGTCATGAAAGAAGATTCTTCACTTTGGTTGTGTGTGGAGTATCAGATGTTGAACTGGGTAAAAGTTAAGAACAAATATCCTTTTCCTCATGTATATGATTATAAGTTATAAAGATCAAATAAAAACATAGAAGGAGGCATTTAATCAGTTTTTCACTTATTATAGGATTGAAAACATTTAGAAAAATAACCCCTATAACCTATAAATATTTATATCCTTATCAACTTTTAATAAATACTCTTGCATGAAAATGAAGGTAAAAAATAAAAGAACTTTAGATTTACAATGTTTGGCTTATGTTTGATAACCTACGTCATTTACATAGCCACTCCCATGGGCCTATGGAAGTCAACTATTGTGAATAAGTGAAAACAACATCTTCCAACTCCCTTTAGACACCTTCTATTTCCTGATAGGAATGATTATACTGACTCTCATCATTGTACAATGTTTTATTTTAAAACAATTTATCCAATAATATGATTAAATACTTTCTTAAAACCACTCCAAAAATTCTCACCTCGAAACCTCAGTTCTATTTGGATGTTTCAGATTCTCTCAATCCGATGATGTTGGATCCTGATTTTCTCAATACAATTATACTAGATTATGGATCATATTTCTTTCAATTCAATGATTCTTTATTCTGGATCTGATTTCATTCAATAAAATGATGATGTTTTCTAGATCTAATTTCGTTAAATACAATAATTCTGAATTATGGATCAAATTTATTTCAATATAGTGATTCTAGATTTTGGATCTGATTTCGTTCAATAAAATGAACTCAAACTCACTCTGTAAAAACTCACACTATTATGGAATTCTCAAAATAGTTCTCCATTAATCAGATGAGAACATTCACATAAATTTCTCTAGTTCTATGCCTTTTACACGTATGTGGAAAGATGGCATTAAAAAGTGATATCAGATATTATTTATAGGAAACTCAGAATCCAAGAGTGGGGAACATGAAATCATTACCCACTTCCTCAAATATCAAAACTCTAAACATATCTCACAGTTAAACTCGATCTTTGACTTTGTCAAACCTCCTTATATTTCTCCAAGATTTAGGTAAAAGTGGATTTCATGTTTGAACACTTCTATTATTCTTCACAATAGTCTCATTATGAATTCTTTCTAAATATAGTAATGTTGGATCCTATTTTTTCAGAATTCTGGGGCCAATTTTCTAAGAATGTTGGATATGATTTTTGCAGAATGCTGGTTATGATCATTGTAGAATGTTGGTTACTATTTTCATAGAATTTTGGATTCAATTTTCTGTAGAATTCCAGTAATGATTTTTTCTGAATGCGGGTAATGATTTTTTTATAATTCTGGTTAGGATTTTCTATAGAATGATGGTATAGATTTTTGAAAAATTCTAGTTATTATTTTCTACAGAATACTGGTTAGAATTTTGACATAATATTGGTTATGATTTTGTACGGAATATTGGATACGATTTTTTCATTTATCAGATCATTATTATCTTTTTCTTTACCATCCTATTATGATCTTTTCCTTTCATACTCATATTTTTTCATCCTGAAAATCTGAGTATGAAAACTCATTTTGCAACTCTGAAATTCCATAATCCTCTCTACCATTTCTTCAAAATATTTTACTATGAAATTATTCATGACTTATGAAATATTATTTATTAGAAAATTATATTTTGTTATTGTTTTTATAAACTAATAAATCATTATAACTATTAACTTCACATTATTCTCTCAAACCTCTATAGTAACCTTATGCTTTCTCTGATTACATCAAATATAGACTCCCAGAAAATAATACATCATGACTCTGATTCTATTGGTTCTGATGAGATATGTACAATGTAGGTTGATTTGATTCTTGGAAAACAATAAATTATGATACAAAAAGGGTACTTGCCAGGAAATACAAAAACCTTTTTAAAACAAAATACCACAAAGTTATTTCAATCCACCCCTTTGAATTTTTTGAGTACCCTCATTAAAAAAATTTCCAACTCTATGTTTTTTTTTTCTGAACTCATGTTTTATAGATTGTGTCAAGACAAATACATTTGTAGAAGAGAGATTCCTAACACCAAAATACTGGATAGTGTAATCATTTTGATGGAATTCTATCCCTTTGTGGCGGGAAAATTTGTGGCCATATAAATATTAACTCTCCTCAGTTTACTTTTCATACCATTTTTCACATTATTTTTCATGCACTTTTATCTTTCGTAAACTTTTTTCTCTCCCCTGTTATATGATAACCACAGCTTAAGATTCAAAAAATAATGATTTGTAAAAACTTATTACAATGTAAAAAAGTTATTTAATTTATCTCACCCATTATCAACATAATCCAAAGGACTATGTCGGATTTTACTTATAATATTTAAGAAGACATATGAGGCAGATGAATATGAAGTTATAGATATAATTCCACAAAACATTCTTTTGGAAATTCGTTTGTGAAGATATTATAAATATGATAATTTTTTTAAATGTATTCTAATAAAAAATCTTCATTTGAAACTTTCTCTTTTATAAATTAAAACATTATATCAATGTGTTTTGGTCTTCAACATTTTATATAATTTTTAGAAAGAAAAATTGAACATTGATTATAAGGAAGTATATTTCATTTTTTATAAACATTCACTTTCAAATCATCCAACTAAACTTTGATCCATAACATTTGAGTACAAGACTGAGTAGCTACAATATATATAGATTTATATGTTCTTAGTGAAACTAAAATTGTTTTCTTACTATTCTAGCATAAAAAACATTATCCCAAGAAAAATGTTCCCCGTGAGGTTGTTTTTCTATCAATACAATCTCCATCCCATTCAGTATCAAAATAACCATTAAAACTTATCACATAATTTATTTTGTATAACAATCCATGTGAACTTGTTCCATTGAAATATCTCAAAATTATTTATGTTTCCAACACATGTGATTCTGTTGGATTACTTTGATACTTGGCACACAAAGTCACAACATAAACAATATCAGGCCTTGAAGCTGTAAGGTAAAGAATACTTCAAATCGGCTTCTAAAAGTCTTTTTGATTCACACATCTCCTATATTCATCAATTCTCAAAATTATGCTCACTGAAATAGGAGTTGAATCTTATTTGGATTCATCCATTCCAAACATCTTTAAAAATTTCCTAGCATATTTTCCATGTGTTAAGAGAATGTATTTTTTCATTTTTTAAACTTTTAATCTAAAGAATAAATTTAATTCTCCCAACATTGAAATTTAAAATTTTTTCTTCATTTAATCTGAAAACTCTTCAAAAACATTTTCTTCATCCCATTCAAAAATTATATCATCCACATAAAAAATTACAATTAATGTTCCAGAGTCAAAAAATTACACATACAAGTTTCTATTGACTTTTCCTTTAAAAATTTTCATCATTATAAAAAATAATATCAATATTTGAATACCAAACATGGGGAGATTGTTTCATCCCATAAAAAGCATTCGTTAATTTATAAACTTTTTTTCATCGTCATCAAGTAGAAAAACATAAGGATTAACAAGGTAAACATCTTCCTCAATCTCAACATTTATGATAGATAACATTAAATCCATCTTATAGATATTTTACTTCCAATGTGTGGCCACATAAAGAAACAATCTAATAGTTTGGACTGTTGCAAATAGAGATAGATTTTCATCAAAATCCACACCTTCCACCTATGAATATATTTTACAAACAATTCTTGCTTTGTTTCAGGAAACTTATCCATTTTCATTAAATTTATTTCTATAGACCCACTTGGTTTCGATAACATTTTTATTTTATATCCTTAGAACAAACTCCCTAGTTTCATTTTTCTCAATCTGATCTAGATCATTATTCATATAATCTACCCATTATTTATGCTATATGGCCTCTAAATCTTATTATTTTTTAACTTTTTTGATTTGTGAAGCTTGATTTTCTAATATTAACTTCTTTCTAGTCTGAATCAGATCCTTCTGATTCCCAAAAATGATTTTGGATTTATCATGTATTTTTGAGGTAGTAAATATAAAATATTCTTTCCAAGTAGAAATTTCCTCATCCAACGATTCTTCTGAGTCTTGATTAGGATATTTCAAATTACTTTCACCATTGTTAGAATTATCCATTTTATCCTCCTAAACATTCTCAACAAAATTTGATAAGGAAATTTTATTTTCAATTACATTAAAATAATTGAATCCCACCATCTTTTTTGAATTCTTTTTCCAACAGTTTTAACTTATTCTATTTGCAGAATAACCCGTAAAAATTCATTCCCAAGCTTTGTCATCATTATTTAACAAATATATATTTTTTATTTTGATAAATCATGTACATAAAAAAAATTGACTTATTTAAATAATGATTTTTTTAATACCAAATTTCATAAATAGTAATGTTAGTTTCTCGTCTCAACATGAAACTTTTTTGAACATGTACAATAGAACTAACAACTTCTCTCCAATATAATTTTGAAAGTTGTATTAACCTAACATAATTCTTACAATTTCTTCCATGCTTTTATTGATTCTGTATACAACTCAATTTTATTTTGGAGTATATTAACCACTATATTGAGGACTGATAACTATATTTCTCACATATGTTTCAAAATAATTTCTTCTAAATTCGATACCATTATATTTTCTCAACACCTTTATGGAAATTCCCATTTATTTCTCAACATCCTTTCTAATGAATTTGAACCTTTCAATAGCCTCAAACTTGTTCTTCATAAGCATAATGTTTGTCATCTGAGTGAAATCATCAATAAAAGTGATAAAGTATAAATATTATTTTTCTGATTGATGTCTCAATGGCTCACATAAATTATAATGAATAATCTCATGTGGTCTGGTATATTGATTATCAATTATCTTATGACTTATGCTAGTCATCTTTCCATTCTGATAGGTAATACAAACATCTTCATCACTTTCGTTTAATTATAAAAAATTATGAACAACATTAACCTTAGATGTATATTCCGTTTTTTGTACCCAATGTGGCCAAGCCATCAGTTCCAAGATTGTTTTATTTTCACCAGTCAAGTAACAAGAGTTATTAAATTATTTTATTTTAATGAGATTCCCACTGGTTCATTCTCCTTTTTAATGAATTTTCCATCTTTCACAATTTTTATGATATAAAAATATTTTCAATAAAAAATAATTTCCATTATTTAAAATATGACTTACACTATGTAAGTTATGTTTTATTCCATCAATAGAAAATAATCCCTTTATATCAACTTTTTTTCTTCAATATCACCTATTTGGATTCCACAGATTTTTAAGGAACCATAAATTCCTCATGGTAACTCCTCCTCAATCATGACATTTTATGTGCTTCATGATTTTCGTATCACTTGGCATATGTTAAGAAAAATCACTATCATGTATTCATGGTTTGTTCCTCTTAAATTACATCAACATTATCTCAATAAAAAAAGTTACTTCCTTAAGGTTCTTCGATTCTGATTTCATTTCTTTTCTATCAAAATAAATATGTTCTAGAATGAGTGTCCTAAATCATTCAGCATGAGGAAAAAATTGATCACATCATCCACAAAATTCTTCTACACATTCAAATTGATTCTTTTTTGGAATGGTTCTAAAATCATGAGAATCCACCTTTTCAACTTTCTATATGTTTGGAGAGTTTCTCATTCTACTTTCTCTTTTTCTTCCACTTTTCATAATCCTTTTTATGGGAAATGATTAGTTGTTCCAACAATTATAGCCCATATTCCCAAAGGTTCCACAACAATAGAAATAACCAAAAAATCTAGTCTTTCTATTGAAAAATGATCATTATCTATTGAAACTTTTTTGAGGTTGGTAACATACTTCATATTTAATATACTCAATATATGGACCATCATTTTCTTTGAGCGATTTTTTAAATTTGTATATTTTATTGTTTTCTCACATCCTTTTTCCACCCAATATTTCTCAACATTTTTTATAAAACCTAAAATGTTAAATGAATTATATGAAACATTATTTTTGGAAATATAATATTTCACTTGATTATCGTATTAAGCCTTCTGAGACACTTCATAAGTCTCAAATTTTACTTCTGCATCTTATTTGATGTTTTCATTCATCTTCCTCAAGGTTTTTTATGACTCAAAATGTAGTGATTGAAGCTTTTTAACTTCATATTCATTATTTTCAAGCTTCATACTACTATATTCAATCATCTTTCTATGTTCATTAATTCTACGTTTATAACTTAAAATATCTTAAATGTATTCATCCTCTTGCTTAGTGAAATATTTTCTCCCATCAAAAACATCATTACAATATTTATTCATAACACAATTTTTTTATTATATTTTTTTCTCAAGACATGAAACAAGTTCAATTCCAGGATGATACTCTAAATAAGATTCTTCACTAACATCTTCATTCCCGGGGGAAACTTTTGTTTTATCAACTTTTGAAATGAAGGTTCTGAATTGTTTTGTAGTTTCATCCTTTGATGAATTTTCTCCAGTTGAGTCTAATTCAAAATTCTTACTCAAAATAATTCTTTTATTTCTAGTAAAATTATTCATGTATCTGTTGGAAGATTTTTGTTTTTTATGATTTTGGTTCCATATCTTCTATCGATGTTTTCCATCAAAATCATCTTGATATTCTCCAGCTTTATTCTTCGGGGAATTCATAGAAAAGTGTCTGATTCCACCACACTCAAAAATATTTGAGAGGATATTCATATTAGATAGTTCTTGGATATGAGAGACATTATTTTTTTCATTTAAATCATCATCTTCATTATATTTGAATTCAATAGGATCTTTTTCTTCAACATATTTGATTTTGATCTGTCTCATAGCTTCAAAATCCTTTTCATCTTTCATATTCTTTTTAAACATGGAAGGTTTCTTCATTTCATAAGAAACATGATATTTAAGAAATTATTCAAGAGATAAATCATCCATATCATCTAATGATTAAATTTTAGAATCATTCATATTGGGAAAGTTTCTCATAGGTTTATTCACAATTGTAGAATCTTACATGATATCTCTAAATCCTCAGACATTTCTAACTATTTCATTTACTCTAGTGAAGTACTCATAAACTATTTCTTCATCTCTCATTCTGATGTCTTCAAACATACTATGCTATATTTTTAGCATTACTTCCCTGACATTAATATTCACATTAAAAACCCTTTCTATCTTGTCCCATGTACATTTTGAATTTTTGATGCACATCACCTATGTATAAACATTCTTTGATAAATACAAAAGGATTTCATTTCTAGCATTCCCATAAACTTCTACATTTCTCTTATCATCAAAAATCATAGGATAATCTTTCTTATTAGATGGAAAACCAATATTAGTATCATAAACAACATCAAGTCCAAGAGATATGGGATAAGGAATCATCCAATTTTTTCATCCATATTAAGTTTTTTCCATCAAATGTAGAAATTACTCAATTGTTGACAGAATTTATATTACTTAGGATAAAGATTCAACAAGGGAATCTTCCCACTAATACTAATTTAAGTTACATGGATCAAATAATAACTGAAAAGGTGGAGGATGGGAGTTGAATTAATTGTTAAATTTTTATATGTTTCAAAACTATAAGAAAGTTAACCTTGTAACCTGTTATGATTTATACCCTTATTAACTTTTAGTAAATCCTCAAGAATGAACAATTAGGTAAGAAAAAATAGAACATGATATTTACAGGTTTAAGCCTCAGTGTGATAACCTACATCCTTTCTATAGCCACTACCATGGGTCATTGGTAATCCACTACTGTGGAAAAGAGAATACGACTTGTTCCAACTCCAATTAAACACCTTCTATCTCCCGATTTGAATGATTAATTTAGATTCCCAATGCTAAACATACATGGACAATACATTACATTTTTGGAATACTTAATACATAACAAAAACAGACACAAAAGGACCATAATAGTTTAGTGTCTTTGGAAACTCGGAAAAATAATCTTCTAATCATGGTGGATGATCTTCATCATCTCCCATAAAGATCATCCCCTTTTGTTTTCTTACCTAATACCATTCATTATATCCTAGGGAAAAGAAAACATAAAAATGGTGAGCTCAAATTCTATGTAAGGGTAAACATAGAGAACATAAAACAATCCATAACATTTGAATTCAAAAACATGAACATAAAATCTAAACATCAAAATCGTGTGCAAAGACATAAATCTTGGAAGTACGTAAGGAATATATCATAATGGAACATCAATCCTGAAAAAATAGCCTATGAAGCAAACATGTAATTGTGGAAAACCATTAGGCACATGTTATGATTTCCATGGTAGCCAAGGCATTCCTGCCCAGACCATCTTAGTGGACAAAGTCCCTTTCTGAATTGAGTTCACTCCTCGTTCCAGTCATGTATCACTGAACAGGATTAACTTACCATTCCAACCATATCTATCTAATGAGATATAAATATTTACCCAATGCATTGGAGTGAGATATATCTCCCATCCATCTCATAATGCAATAATTCTTACTTGTGCCACAAAATAAACTTAAAACATTCATCATAACCCAAAGAATAAAATGGGTTTCATAAACATAATCCCATCATCACATAATCTATATAAAACAAATGGATATTTCATCATAAGAAAAGTGAAACTATGTAAATCCTAGAGACTTTATACTTGAAACATACACATATGAAATAATGTCATCTTAGATGGAAAATGGTTTTAATAAAACACTTGAAATGAATTCTTGAGGAAAATATCCTTTATTCTTAAAAATCATTTTCCTTTCACAAAATGCCATGAAATTTTAAAAGAAAAGGGTTTTTTGAAAGTAATCATGAAATCTTGTAGAGTAAGCTTCATGAAAATTAGGCATTATGAAACCGTAAAAATCGTTACACGCCGTATAAGTTACTAATGACATTCTTCGTGTACTTTTGTCGGAAAAGCAAAAAGTACCTTATATGGTATACAAAGAAAATATTCCATCCATACAATGTGGTAAAAAGTCAATAAAGGTTAAAAATGACTTTAAACATTCATGGAAGAATAGTAAACATTTTATGAAAACATTTTTAGAAAACATGGTCATGGATGATAAATGTAACCCCAGTAAATACTTACGTATAAGCAATCTCGGATAAAAATAAGATTGAAAATTTATCCCTTACCTTATTTTCGATAAGCTTCTTATGTATCCGAACCTACTGTATAATGATTTAAATAATTTTATTTACTTATTACATAATCATATTTATTTTTATGATATCATATATGGTTCACTTATGCCTTTATATTACCCGTTCTTTTGTACATTCCATGTTAAAGCAGCGTTTTGGGTAAAATCGTTTCATTTATCGTATGTGTTTCGACTTGTTGTTCTTGATATTATTACATATATCCTGATTTATATAATTTCAGAATGTAAAAAATTAAGTATATATAATAAATATTATGCATATACATATATATGATAGATTGATAAATGGAATGAAATACACCGTTCATGGAGACGGTAGGTCGTACGTACGCATGAACGCTGTTTTCGTTTTCTTATTGAATTGAATAGAATTAAGTAGATGAAATATATATATATATATATATACATAAATACAGTATCATTATTATCTCATATATATCATTATTATTCATTATATATACTTTATAATCATTTGTGAATGGTTAACATGGAGAATGAATCTCATCGCGTCGTGGAGATGGTAGTCCGTACATACGCATGAGCGATGATATCATTCCCATGATCGAGGAATTGTATTGAAGCGTATGTATAGTATTTCAAAATAAATATCAATATACATTAATCATATATAGTTATTTATTTACACCATTATACCCATCCAAGTAAGGTGGTGGTCGAAAACAGATTACACCACAGCGTGGAGATAGTATTCCGTACGTACACATGCGCGATGATTTCGTTTTCCGTAGGATGGTTAGAAGGTGAAATAGGGTTGTTTCATATTTATAATAACATATCAGTATATAAGTAATACTTATGTTATTACTTTATAATGATACAACTAAAGAATAATAGGTATAAGAAAAAAGAAACTTGGGAGAATCCGAAGAAGAGATTACCTCTTCTTTGACGCACCTCCTTTAAGCCTTCTCTTAATGAAGTAGAGTTTGTATTTTGAGAAGACCATAACATCCATGATGTTTATATGGATGTTGATAAGAGAAATGGTCAGGGGTTGGCCGAGCTTCAAGGCAAAAAAGGGTTTGAAGAGAAGTGGGAAGGGGTTTCCTTTTTATAAGGGAGGAGAGGGGCACCTTTGGAAATCTTAAAAATATTAATTTATAATAAATATAACCCCACCTAAAAATCTCTAAAAATGACTCATATTCTAAGATTAGATGATATAGGTTTGTAATCTCATCAGAAAATAAAATTTATACATGTAGGGAATTTATTTTAAACATTATCAACTTGATTTATCCTTATTTAATATATTAAATTTTATTTGTGGTAATAAGATTCTAAATTTTATATTGTTATAAATAATTACTTATGTGCTGTGAATTATCGATAATTAGATATTTTATGACAATTTAGATTTTTTAAATTTCAATTTATTATTTTTAAATATTTTTGTGATTTTTCAACAATTTAATAATAAGTTATTTTTATAAAATAATGATAGTGTCAATTTTTACACTATTCATTTATTTGAATTTAAATAAAATCCAAAAAGATGATATATTAGAACTAAAATATTAAATAGGTTCCTAACATGTCATAGTAATGAATAAAATTAGTGGAGAACATTAAATAGTTCATATAATATTTATTTTACTATTTGTAAAACCATTTATTTGATATTGCTCTTAATAAAATAATTACTACAACATTTTTGTATAAATATTAAATATAATTATTTGTTGCATAAAATTTAAAAATAAAATTCTAGGATAAAGATAAGGATTATATATTTCATAACAATACATTTAGTCGGATTTATCTTCTAAAACACCCTACTTTTAAAATTTTATATTTATTAAATTATGAAGGTGACAACTTTGACATTATTTAAAATAAAATAATATAAGTGTCATAATCACATTTATAAGACTAAAAACGGTTATATATTAGGTAATTGTATTCTTATGGTGTATATATATATTAACAATAATTTTTGTTCAGGTTTTTGGGCCTTTTAATGGGTATTATTATTTCAATAAAAACTCTATTACTGATTTTTCCCTTAATAAAAAATTTCTGCATCATTAATGTGTCACCATTAATGAAAATTATTTAATCCCTAAAAATTCTAAATAAATTATCATGATGTAGATAATTTTATTGGATTTCTGGAGACTATTCATGTTCTATGTTTTATGATGTTTATATCTAAATTAAAATTATTATACTTATAATATTTAAGAGAGTGACATGTTGTCACTTTCGTTGGTTTTAATAATAATTAAATTACTTTCATGTTCAAAAGTCCAGAAAATGAATCCAATCTGACCCATAGGTGATATGGGTTGACTTTTAGCCATCCAATAGAATTTTGGCATGTGTTAGGGTAATTTTATAGTATTATATTTACCCTTAATTACCTGATTTACCTTTTACTATGGTAAATAAAATATACCATAGTTACTATTCAAAATTCCCAAAAATAAAAAGTATCCTATTAACATAATTTGGACCCAATGATTCCAAATATGGAATCCTTTTTTTCATATTCAATACACAGAAGATGCAGAAATTAAATTAAAATTAATCCCGTTGTCGAATGAAAACCGGTTTTTGTTTAAAACATTGCAAAAGATTGAATTGATTTAACCTACGAATTCAATGTAAAATCAATGATAATGAAATAAATTATAATAAATGGTAAAAATATATTCTATTTATAGTTTAAAACCATTCAATATTATAATTTAACCAAATAAATTATTACGATGAAAGAAGTTGTTTTTAATTAAAATATAGCGTGTTTTTACTATTCATTAAAATATGAAAGTTATCAGAAAAATATCAAAACTTTATCCAATGTAAATATTTATATCCTGATTCAAAATAAGAATTTTATTTCTTAAAATTTAACTTATAAACTTTTCAAAAATTATATTTAAAATGGGTGCGCCATCAATAGGCGGCAAAATTGCATTTTTGAAAAATACTTATTTTTCAGGAAAAAATTTATATTGTTCTCATACGATGTTCTAGAAAATGTTTTAGATGAATAATAATGTTATAAAAATCAAAATTTAGTTAATAATATTCGTAACGACTAGTTTATAATAATATTATAACCATATATCCTTGTTTAGTGAAACCCGATATTGCGTGCAACACGTGCTATCGAAGAAGGTCGCGATTGTGTGTAATCCAAGCCAAGTCAGGGTTGTGTGTAGTGAAAAACTCTTTTGTTGTCTCGTATAACAGAATCCAACCATATTTCATTTATACATTGAATATATATATATACACCCAATTTTCCGTAGAATAACTACTATAAAACGAACCAAAAATTGTGTGTAACAAGATCCACAAATAGTATTGTGTATAATGCAAAATAACAGGGTGTTGTGTATAGCGCAAAATAATCTTGGTGTAGCGTACAACAGAAGACATCAATGAAATTAAAAATAATATTTTTCATAAAATCTCGGGGTGTTACATTATACCCCCCTTAAAATGAATTTCTCTCTTGAAATTCGTCGGAGTTATTAATGGTTTACTACTTGAAATTTTGATTAATAGAAACCCACATCGTAAAAATGAATACCAAAACTGAACATTAAAAACTACATTATGAAACGTAACGGTTACCCATATTAACTTATCACTGGGTTTCCACATAGGAGAACTATGTGAAAATATGGATATAGAAGAGAAATTTAACCATCAACTCCTGATGGAGAGTGGTAGAGAACATTTCTATGAAAAAGAAAACAATCACAAAGCCAAAAATTTGTGATGATCTAAGGTACCATCTGATTCATCGTATATGAGGACAGTAGGACAACAATTTTGGTTTTCAAGATCATTTCCCTAAAGTTGGAGAATTAGAATAAATACATACTTTATTTCGCTACAATCTCATCATTGTTCATGACTTGTACAATTTCCACTTCATCTCTTAAAAAAATGATGTTGAATTTGTCATTCATGAAGTGTTAGAAGATCATGTGATAGAATGATGGGTCATTCCATCTATCTCAAACAAAAGGATAGAAAAAGTTATCAAATATAAATAAGTCCATCTATAATGGGATTAATCCTATATAGTTCCTAAAATAGACTTATACTTCATATATCATACCACATAACTAATTTATACTAACCAGGGACTTCCTGTAGGCCAGTGGTATGCGATAAAGTCCTCTCTCACTTCGGTTGTGGGTTCGATTCCCACAGCCTTCTTCGACGCGACGGGTTGTCGTCTGTTCTGTAGGTTATCCTTTTTTCAAAAACAATACTATCATAACATTTCAGAAATAAAAAGTTATATCCTTAACCAATACTATATGATGTCCATTCCAACCTTTAGGCTTATCAAAAATACTTCTATCCGATTACTAGAAATTTCATCTACCGAGCATGTGAATTCTTTCATTTGTCCCCCATATATCATAAGATTTATCTTTTTGGTCCCATTCCAAACATGTGAATACCTTAATCATGCATTCTTTTGAAACATGAATTACCATAGAACCTTAGCGAAAACATGAATTATATCAAAAGTTAACTCTTTCCACATACCAAAATCCCAAATAAAATATATATACTCAAATCACGATATCACTTTGTCCTTTTATCAGCCATGAGCTCATGAATACTATCAAACATATTATTTTCTCCTTATACCTTCATTATGCACATATCATCTTCTTTCCAAAAATATCTAAATAAACTTTCATGGTTACCAGTACTATTCAACATATACTTTCAAATAATTTAGGAAAAACAATAGTGTAACAATCCTTAGATGATTCTTTATTCCATAGTACCATACATTATTCTTGATAAACAAACAATCATTCCACTAACTTCTTAAACCACTGTCTGAGATTTATCATTTCTTTCATCTCATACTTCATTTGTAGTCTCATCATCATCATCCTCATAAATACTACCCATGTGACCATGTTGATACTCTTCATGAGATTTTCCCTTAGGGTATTGGTTTGCATAATGCCCATACATTCCACATTTAAAATATCTAATCATTGTTGATGTCGTAGAAATACCATTATCCTTGTCCATGGTGTTAACTGGTCCTTTTCCTTTTCATTTACTGGATTTGTGTCCTTCTTTTCCACACCCAAGGCATCTTCCAGTTCCTTTGAATCCATCTCCCTGATTCCTCTTCCCACATGATTTACATGAGTGAAATTGAACTTTCATTCCTCTATGATCATCATGAAACTCCATCTTTCTCTTATTATATGAGTCGGGAAACATACCAAAGTTGAGATTATTGATCATATTATGAGATTACTGAATAGGAAAAATAACAATGTTTGGACATCCAAATCCTATTTCATTTGGTTTCTCATGAAGAATATCATTCAATTGTCCATCATATCCTCCATTATTATGAATCTTCATGTTTCTAGCCATTTTCTAAAACCCAAAAAGAATAGTGTGAGAGGAACAAATCATGCTAGGGAAAACAACATAGTAAAGGGGGAGTACCATCAATATCTATCATCTTAGGTTAAATTCTATGATTGTTACCGTAGTTCTAGGACTATATCCTATATGTATACATATCCTTAGGGACATCCCTAGACATACATTAGAAATATCTCTAGGGATCTCACTAACATTTTCGCATCCTAGTTTCCAAAGGTTAACTAAACCTTTCATCTGATACCAACTGTAGAGACCCAAAGCTATAAGTACATGGACAATACCTTACTTTTACGGAATACTTAATATATAACAAAAACAGACACAAAAGGACCGTAACAGTTTAGTGTCTTTGGAGACTCGGAAAAATAATCTTCTAATCATGGTGAAAGATCTTCAACATCTCCAATTAAGATCTTCCCTTTTTTTTCTTACCTAGGACCATTCTACATTTACTGGGGAAAATAAAATATAAAAACGGTGAGCTCAAATGCTTAGTAAGGGTAAACATAGAGAACATAAAACAATCCATAACATTTGAATGCAAAAACATGATCATAAAATCTAAACATAAAAATCTTGAGAAAAGACATAAATCTTGGAAGTATATAAGGAATATATCATAATGGAACATCAATCCTGATAAAATATCCTAGAAGGAAAACATTTAATTGTGGAAAATCATTATGAACATGTTATGATTTCCATAGTAGCCAAGGAATTCCTGCCCAGACCAACTTAGTGGACAAAGTCCCTTTCTGAATTGAGTTCACTCCTCGTTCCAGTCATGTATCACTAAACTGGATTAACATACCATTCTATCCATGTCTATATCATGAGAAATAAATATTTACCAAATGAGTTGAGGGGAGATATAGGTCCCACCCATCTCATAATAAAATCATTCTTACTTGTGCCAGAAAATAAACTTGAAACATTCATCATAACCCAAAGAATAAAATGGGTTTCATAAACAACATCCCATCATCACATAATCCATATAAATCAAATGGAGATTTTATCATAAGAAAAGTGAAACCATGTCAATCATATAGACATTATACTTGAAACATACACATATGAAATAATGTCATCTTCAATGGAAAATGGTTTTAATAAAACACTTGAAATGAATTCTTGAGGAAAATATCCTTTTCTATTCAAAATTATTTTCTTTTCACAAAATGCCTTGCAGTTTTAAAAGAAAAGGGTTTTTTTGAAAATAATCATCCAATCTTGTATAGGATGCTTCATGAAAATGAGGCGTTATGAAACCGTAAAAATCCTTTCACGCTGTATATGTTAAAAATAACATTCTCCGCGTTCTTTTTTCGGAAAAGTCAAAAAGTAACTTATATGGTATCCAAAGGAAAGACTCCATCCATACAATGTGGTAAAAAATAAATAAAAAGTAAAAATGACTTTAAACATTAATTGAAGAATATTAAACATTTTATGGAATTAATTTATGAAAACATGGTCATGGATGATAACCGCAACCCCATTAAATACTTACTTATAAGCAATCTCGGATAAAAATGATATTGAAAATTTATCCCTTACCTTATGTCTGATTTGCATTGTATGTATCTGAACCTCCTATATAATGATTTAAATAATGTCATTGACTTATTACAGAATCCTATTTATTGTTATGATATCATATATGTTTCACTTATGACATTATATTACCCGTTCTTTTGTAAATTCCATGTTAAACCATCGTTTTAGGTAAAATCGTTTCATTTATCGTACATGTTTCGACTTGTTGTTCTTGATATTATTACATATATCCTGATTTTCATAATTCCATAATTTAAAACATGATTTATATATAATAAATATTCATTATATACATATATAAGATAGATTGATAAATGGAATGAAATACACCGTTCATGGAGACGGTAGGCCGTACGTACGCATTAACGCTGTTTTCGTTTCCTTATTGAATTGAATGGAATTAAGTACATGACATACATATATATATATACATAAATAAATTATAATTATTATGTCATATATCTAATTATTATTCATTATATATACTTTATAATCATTCATGAATGGTTACCATGTAGAATGAATCTAATCGCGTCGTGGAGACGGTAGTCCGTACAGACACACGAGCGATGATATCATTCCCATGATCGTGGAATTTTATTGAAGCGTAAGTATAATATTTAAAAATAAATATCACATTAAAATAATCATATATAGTTATTTATTTACACCATTATACCCATCCATGTAAGGTGGTGGTCAAAAATAGATTACACCACATCGTGGAGATGGTATTCCGTACGTACACACGTGCAGTGATTTCGTTTTTCGTAGGATGGATAGAAGGTAAAATAGGGTTGTTTCATATTTATAATAACATATCAGTATATAAGTAATACTTATGTTATTACTTTATAATGAGACAACTAAATAATAATAATTAGAAGAAGAAAGAAACTTGATAGAATCGGAAGAAGAGATTACCTCTTCTTCGACGCACCTCCTTTAAGCCTTCACTTAAGGAAGTAGAGATGGTATTTTAAGAAGACAAGAACCACCAGAATGTTTGTAGGGAAGTGTAGAAGAGAAGTGGGAAGTTTTTGGCCGAGATTAAAGGCTCAAAATGGTGTGAAGAGAAGTGGGAAGGGGTTCCCTTTTTATAAGGGAGTAGAGGGGAACCTTTGGAAATCATAAAAATATTAATTTATAATAAATAAAACCGCACTTAAAAACCACCAAAAATGACTCCTATTCGAATATTATATGATATAGGTTTGTAATCGCATCAAAAAATAATATTTAGACACGTAGGGAATTTATTATAAACATTATCAACTTGATTTATCATTATTTGATATTTTAAATTTTATTTGTGGTAATAAGATTCTAAATTTTATATTGTTATAAATAATTACTTATGTGCTTTTAATTATGCATAGTTAGATAATTTATGAAATATTAGAATATATAAATTTCAATTTATAATTTTTAAATATTTTTGTGTTTTTTAAACAATTTAATAATATGTTATTTTTATAAAATAATGATAGTGTCAATTTTGACACTATTCATTTATTTGAATTTAAATAAAATCCACACAGAGTATATATTCAAAATAAAATATTTAGTAGATTACTAACATGTCATAGTAATCTATAAAATTAGTGTATCACATTAAATAGTTCATATAATATTTATTTTACTATTTGTAAAACCATTTATTTGATATTTCTCTTAATAAAATAATTACTACAACATTTTAGTATAATTATTAAATATACTTATTTGATGCATAAAAATTAAAAATAAAATACTAGGATGAATATAAGTCTTATATAGTTCATAATAATACATTTATTTGGATTTACCTTCTAAAACACCCATCTTTTAAAATGTTATATTTATTAAATTATGAAGGTGACAAATTTGACATTATTTAAAATAAAATAATTTAAGTGTCATAATATCTGTTATAACACTCCAAACGGTTATATATTAGGTAATTGGATGCTTATGGTGTATATATACACTACCAATAAGTTTTGGTCAGGTTTGTCTGCCTTTTAATGGGTATTAATATTTCAATTAAAACAATATTACTGATTTTTCTCTTAATAAATAATTTCTGCATCATTAATGTATCACCATTAATGGAAATTATTTAATCCCTAAAATTATAAATAAATTATTATGATGTAAATAATTTTATTATATTTCTTGATACTATTAATGTTCTATGTTTTATGAAGTTTATCACTAAATTAAAATTATTATACTTATAATATTTAAGAGAGTGACATGTTGTCACTTTCTTTGGTTTTAATAATAATTAAATTATTTTCATGGTCCAAAGTCCATAAAATGAATCTAATCCGACCCTTACGTGATATGGTTCAACTTGTATCCATCCAATAGAATTTATAAATGTGTTAGGGTTATTTTATAATATTATATTTACCGTTAATTACTCGATTTACCTTTAACTATGGTAAATAAAATTTACCGTAGTTACTATTCAAAATTCCCAAAAATAAAAAGTATACTATTAACATAATTTGTAACCATGGATTCCAAATATGGAATCCATTTTTACAAATTCAATACACAGATGTATCAGAAATTTAATTAAAATTAATCCCATTGTCGAATGAAAACATGTTTTTGTTTAAAACATTGCAAAAGATTGAATTGATTTAACCTAAGAATTCAATGTAAAATCAATGCTAATGACATAAATTATATTTAATGGTAAAAAAATATTCTATTTATACTTTAAAACCATTTAATATTATAATTTAACCATATAAATTATTACGATTAAAAAGTTGTTTTTAATTAAAATATTGCATGTTTTTACTATTCATTAAAATATGACAGTTATCATGAAAATATCAAAACATTATCCAATGTAAATTTTTATATCTTGATTCAATAGAATAAGTTTATTTTGTAAAATTTAACTTATAAACATTTCAAAAATTATATTTACAATGTGTGCGCCATCAAAAGGCGGAAAAACTGTATTTTTTAAACAAATTCTTATTTTAGCCGAAAAAAATTTATTTAGTTCTCATACCATATTCTAGAAATGTGTAAGATGAATAATAATGTTATAAAAATAAAAATGTAGTTAATAATATTCATAACGGGTAGTTTATAATAATATTATAACCATATACCGTTGTTTAGTAAAACTTGGTATTGCGTACAACACACGCTATCGAAGAAGGTCGCGATTGCGTGTAAAGCAAGCCAAGTCAGGGTTGCGTGTAGTGAAAAACTCCCTCGTTGTCTCGTATAACAGATTCCAACCATATTTAATTTATACATTGAATATATATATATATACACTCAATGTTGCGTAGAATAACTACAATCAAACAAAATTGAAATTGTGTGTAACAATATCCACAAATAGTATTGCGTATACTACAAGCTAACACGGTGTTACGTATAGCACAAGATAATCTTGGTTTAGTGTACAATAGAATACATCAATGAAATTAAAATGAATATTTTTCATAAAGTCTCGGGGTGTTACAATTAAACTAACTCTTATTAGCATATAATGTTTTCTTTTATAGAAAGTTATCCAATAAAAAGAATAATGACTTTTTTAAAATTATCCCACAAAAGCTCAGCCTGAATCCTCAGTCTGATTTGGCTAGATGCATTTATCTCAGTCTGATGATGTTGGATCATGATTTTCTCAGTAAATGGATGCTGGATTTTGGATCAAATTTCTATCAATACAATTTTTATGGATTCTATATCTTATTTCTTTGAATACAATGATGATTGATTTTGTGACTAATTTCTCTCAATACAATGATGTCAGATTCTAGATCTAATTTATTTCAATATAATAATGATAGATTATGTATCTGATTTCATTAAATACAATTTACGCAAACTTAATATGTAAAAACTCAAAATCTTCTGGAATACTCAAAAAAGTTCTCCTTCAATCAAATGGAAAATTTCACTTAAATTTCTCTAATGCTCTTAATTTCATGTGTATGTTGAAAGATGATAAGGAACAAGTTATCTGAGAATGTATTTATAGGTAACTCAAAAACCAAGAGCAATAAAATTTAAATCCTTCCCCGCTTCCTCAAATCAAAAAAATCCAAAAATATAACATATTTAATCTTCATCATTGACTTCATCAAGCCTCCTTATATTTATCCATGATTTATGAAAATGTGAATTTAAAGTTTTAACACATCAATTATTCTTCAAAATTTGCTCATTACAAATTATTTCTCAATACAATAATGTTTGATCATATTTTTCCGTATTCGGGTGCCAATTTTCAAAGAATGTTGGATCTGATTATTGCAGAATGATAGTATGATATTCATAGAATGGCAGTTATGATTTTCCAAGAATGTTGGATACGATTTTTGAGAGCATTCTAGTTACAATTTTTTCAGAATGATGGGTATAATTTTTGAAAAATGTTGGTTACAATTTTTTGCAGAATGCTGGATATGATATTTGCAGAATGGTAGTTATGATTAGTTATAGAATACTGTCAATGATTTTTGTAGAATGCTAGTTATGATTTTCTAAATAATGTTGGATACAATTTCTTCATTTCTCAACACTTTAAAATATTTTTCTGTACCACCCCATTAAAATATTTTCTTTTCTAATGATGAATTTCCCAATATGAAAATATTATTACAAAAAACTCATTTCTCAACTCTCAAATTCTTTATAGATTTCCACCATTTCATCCAAATATAATACCATGAATATTTTCATGAAAATTTATAACTTATTGATCCTAAATTCATCATATGTTTTTTAGAACGTTTGAAAATTTTTTTATCTCCTATCATTACTTTATTCTCTCAAAAATCTACAGCAACATCATTCTTTCTCTTATTACAAGAATGATATAATACTAGAAAATAATATAGCATGCCTCTAATTCTAGTGGATCTAATGAACTGAATACAATGAAATTGATTTGATTCCAAGAAAACAAAACATTCTGATACCAAAAGGATAGTTGTCAGGAAATAAAATAACTTGGATAAATTAAGTTATCGCAATGTTACTTCAAATTTGATTAACCAGTTTAAGGGGAAATAAATTTTGGGACGATTCACCCTTGGTTGGGTCATCATTATCTCAGAGTTAAATATTCTAATATCCTAAAGATAGCCTTCAAAATTAGATATAGATATTTTGAGTGTCTTTTTGTTTCTTTTGGTATAACTAACGCTCATGAATTATTTATATCCTCAATGAATTGGATATTCCATAAATATATTAACACTTTTGTGGTACTATTCATGGATGATATTCTAGTTTATTCAAAATCTAAGCATGAGAATGAGCACCATATGAGTTTGGTTCTGGGAATTCTGAGAAGTCACCATATTTATAGAAGGGTTTGAAGTGTTGTTTATAGATTCAATAAGTGAAGAAATTGGGGAATAATATTTATGAACATTACTTATTAGTTGATCCTGAGAAGGTGAAGGTTGTTATGTCATGGAAGGAAAAATCGAATGTATTTGAGATAGGAAGCTTCCTTAGTTTTATTGTGTACTACTATTGGTCTGTTAAGAATTTCTCTAATCTAGTGTCATCATTGACTTCTCATAAAAGGAAAGTGGTAAAATTTACATGTGATGATAAGTGTCAATATTATTTTTTTGAAATGAAATGACTTCTAACATCAACTCTTATTTTGATCTTACCTGAGCCCAGTAAGGGGTATGTGTTGTTTTGTGATTCATCTGATGCTGGTATGTGATGTGTGCTTATAAAGGATAACCATGTGGTAGATTATGTCTCTCTTCATCTTTGATAACATAAAAATAAATACCCCTACAAATTATTCAGATCATGTTGTGGTCATGCATGTGGTTAAATGTTGACGGAACTATTTATTTGGGGTGATGTTTATGGTCTTCTGTGATCATTAATGTCTGAGCTATATTTTTTATCAGACAGCAGTGATGGGTAAAATACCTTCAAATTTTTGACTTCGACATTGACTACACCCCGATCAATGGGAATTTAGTTGACGACTCTCTTAGTGCAAATGTATAATCGCATGTTGTTCTTGAAACGGAGGACGTGTGAAACCTTATGAGGCTCCTTTCTGAGTTGCACCTGGATTCTCAGGAGGATATATCAGGGATTAACCTAACCAATGATCACTTATCATCATCTCTCTTTGAATATATTCTAGAGATTCAACATCAATATGATGAGTTAGGAAATTTTTGAGAAAGCCTTCATAGTGGGGATTCCCTTTATGGTTGGTCTCATTCTACAGATGGAATGCTCCACCTCGGGAACCGATTTGTCATCCAGACATCATCAAGATGTATATTATTGTTTCATTGTCATAAATCTTAACACTCCACTAATATAGGTTCTATAAAGATGGTTTATGACATGAGAATATTATTTTGGTGTCCATGTTTAAGTCATGACATTGCAGATTTTGTGTCCTGCTGTTACACCATCTAACGGATAACGACAGAGCACTTGAAAACCATTGGTTTTCATCAGCCTCTTTTGATGCCAGTTTTGAAATCAAATTAGATTTCCATGGATTTCATTTTTGGATTAACATAGACACCTCGTAGGGAAAATACTATTTGGGGGGTTTTTGATCGGTTGACGAGGTCCACTCATTTCATTCCAATCAGAGATACAACCATGGATGATGATATAGGTAGGATGTATGTGCAGGAGATTGTGAGGTCACACAAGATTCATTCTATGGTTTTTTATATAGGCATCTAGTTCATACCTTAAATATAAGGAGGAGTCTCCACGAAACAATCTGAAATCGTGTAATGTTTAGCACAACTTATATAGCATCCCGCCTTTTTATAACATAAACTTTCATTACATTACACAAAACTGAGGATCTTAAAGGTTTAGTGTCTTGGAAACCAGGAACATAATACATGAAAACAACATACAACATTCTTCTTAAACACTTGAAAGGATTCTCCTTAAGTTCATCCTAGGTTCATTACTGCATCTCATAACCTGGGGACATACATCCAAAGAAAGGGTGAGCAGAAGACAACGTATGGGAAACAAGAGAAACATTTTACATGTGAACGTGGGATACTTCAATAAGGTCATGAAAATAACATTAAGGCATGAGAAAGAAATCATGAGTCATATCAAAAAAAATAACGTTTTTCATAACTTGAAGATGTGGCTACAACATTTAACAAAGACAATAATTTCTGTTTCACCAAGGTCCATCCCCAAGGTGTCAATGCAAATTACCAAGGTTCTTCACCAAGGTATTAGTCAAAATGGTTATCTCTAGAGATTAAGTCTTTACCCAATGCATTAGAGCGCTATCAGGGAGCACTCTTAAATTAGACTTTATTTTCATGTGATCCACATATATCATCATCAATCATTTCATATACAACCCATATAGAATAAAAAAATGGGTTTCATTTCATAATCATAATGTTTTAAAAACTGCATTAAAGACATGATCTTTATGTCACATTAAACCCACGGAAAGGGAAAGCGGGTCTCATGTATGTAAATCCCAGAATTTAAAATAGAAAAACATGGTATATTTGTGAATATGCCTATAAAAGAGAGATATTTGAGTATTGAATTAATAAAATAAAAAAACTTTATAAAAAGAGAGAGTCATTTTGAGACAGAAATTCTGCAGCATAACGACTATGTTTCGGGGTTTTAGAAAACATTGAAAAGAGACGGGATATGGGTCAAAGATTCATAAATGACCCATAAAACAGTAGAGGGACAGAATATGAAGGATATATGAACATGTTAATTAAATTTTAAATACATAACATACGAATTGGAAAACATGGAAGGAAGACAAAAATAAGATTTCTCTTATTAAAATTCGGCAGCCTAACAGTGTCACTTAAAACTTCAAAAAAATTGAATTGATGAGGTTAAATAGGGTCTCTCATCATATGAACATATAAGATCGGTATGATAGATATAGAGATCCTACGCCAAAATAATAAAAAGTAACATGAAAGACTTGACATGAAAATAGATCTTGAAAACGAGAATGGTGAAAGAATCCCTTAAAAATTCGGCAGCCTAACAACGCCACTTAAAACATCAAAATACTAAATTGAAGAGATAAAATAGGGTCTATAATCATAAGAACATAAAATATAAGTACGATAGATATATAAATCATACCCCAACATAATAAAAAGTAACTTGAAATACTATACATGAAAGTATAACTTTGAAAAATGAGAAAGGTGAACGAATCCCTTAAAAATTTGGCAGCCTAACGGCGTCACTTAAACACAAAAAAAAATGAATTAACGAGATCAAATAGGTTCTCTCATCATATGAACATAATAAAGGGCATTAATAGGAATATAAAAGATCATCCTCCTACATAAAATCATGGAACATAAAAGAAATGACATAAAATAGATTACATGAAAAGAAAGAGAGAGGTAGGATCCCTAACCTTAAAACGTAACTCTTAAAACTCAATGGCTGGGACCTTGAGGGATAGGGGACACCTTGGGAGGACTCCTTGGGAGGTAATGAGACCAGAGATTCGTTGGGGGAGAGTTTGGAGTGAAACTAAAGGAATAAAGGGTGGGTATTTATAGGGAATGTGAGGGGACAAGGCATTAATGGCCAAGGGACACCTCACAAGTGGTTTTCTCAAAACCATGGGCTCTCCCATGGTATTTCCCATTAAGTTAGGCCACATGGGCCCCCATACAATAATTCATCACCTTCTGTCGGCCAACCCTTAAAATATATCATGACATCATCATAACACAGTTATGATGACATTAAACATACAGAAACCCTAAAACTGTATTTTTACTATTCACTGAAAATTCAACTTTCTCAGAAAAATCCCAAAATTTCACCTTAACCAAATATCAGTTCTCTGATTTCAAAAATGACCTCCATTTTATAAAAATAATTTTCTAAATGTTTTTATTTTAATTTTTAAATAAATATACTATTCACCGAAAATTCATTTTTTTCAGAAAAATCCCCAAAATTTACGTTAACGTAATATCGAAGCTCTGAGTTCAAAAATGAAATCCATTTTATAAAATTAATTTTCTAAATATTTTTAATTTAATTTTTAATTAAAAACTCTATTCACCCAAAGAAACTAATACCAGACTAATAATTAATGAAACCGTTATTTACCTATTTTATTGAATCACATTACTTAATCAAGGTGCCAAGATTATATTAATACTTTCTTTATGCGAGATTACTAATCCCTTTGGTCACCTTACTAATCCTAAGAATAAAATCACAATTCATAATTTACTATTCATCAAAAATTAAGTTGATCTTATTAGACTCTAAATTTCGTACTGAACTAAATTTTAGAAGAATATTTTTTAAAAATCATTACACATAATTAGTTATATAAGGTTTACATAAATATTATCAAATATTCTTTTTCTAGAGCTCATAAAAAATATTCATAATATATTTATCCGGGCATTAAAAAATTTACAAACTTCATCACAAGAAGAAATCACAATTTTTATTTAAATCAAAGGATTACACAAGGCAGTTATGGTCTCCTTACATAGCCCCTTATCACACCAGCATAGGACCTAAGTGTAAGGTGTGCTAAGGTGAGAGAACCTGAGGGAGGCTCGGCCAACATCGCACGAGTAGTAATTTCTATCAGTTTGAACTTATCGTGAAGGCGATTCCGTTCTAGCTTCACATGATGAAGTTCGGCTTGGGATTGGTCCAGAGCAAATCCCAATGGTGCTACCTCCATCCCAAGTTCTGTTAGATGGTCTTCGATTGGTCCACGACTACTGGGGGATGACATCGAATCTTCTTTCTATATTAATTAACCAAGATTACTTGTATTTAGAGACAATAATCGAAACATTTTGTTTTCAGTGGTCATATTGACCAATGGTTATATAACAGTCAAAACCCAACGATCTCTTTTTAATTATTCTCATGTTATCAAATGAAACAGTTTTGTTTAGTATAAAAAATAAAATAACACACAAAATATGGAAACAAGATTTATTCAAAATTTCGGGTCATTACAATCTTCCCCCCTTAAAAAACTGTGTCCTCTCAATTTTTTAAAATTGGGTTTTGAAATTTCATTGAATGTACCACATCGGATTAGGAGTCAGTAAAACTATTACATTAATAGAAAGAAAGGGAAGTAAAAAAGGTCACCTAAGTAAACCCACACTAGGATTCCATGTAGGAAAACAAGGACATGGAGGAGAAAACAAATGGTCAAGTTATGAGGGAGAGTGATAAAAAACATGATTAGGAGAAAGTTAACCACGAGAAAATCACAAACATATGATGTGTGTAAATGGTATTTGATTACCTAGTAGGAAACGTAAACCAACAACATTTTTTATTTACGTTCCATTTCATATTTTTAAAAAATTCATTTACTACATAGAACAAAAACATAAGCAAATATACCTACCTTCAAGTAGAGTTTCATCCTTTAATAAATTTCTACCAAAACTAATCTTTTCTCCAAATGATGAGCATTCAAAACACTTGGTCTCATCAAAACACAAGAATCATCTTCTAGAGAATCACATAATCCACCAAAGATTAACTATCTATTTCTTCTATTATCCTATAAATAGAAAGGGTAAGATAAAACAACTATTCAAAAATAAAGAATCCCATAGGAAGGGAAACTTATTTATATCTTCAAAATTCCACGGTACTACCCAAATTTCATCATAGTCCATTCCATAAATAACTGACCATAAAATCCCTCAAAATAAACCAAACTAATATTGAAACCCAAATACAAGAAGGATATGATAACATAGTCTTCCAAAATAAACTTCATCATTCATCTCCAAACAACATCAGCCACTCCTAACACCGTATAAAAAAAGTAGCTAACCTAAACATATTTTCCCCAAGATAGGTTAATAATTTTTATAAGTAACCTAAATTATTATAAGTTCACCTTAAATTCATTAATTCTTCAAAATATAAGTCAACCTTTACTCCTCAACGAAAATACCATAGTAATCTATTTACCTCGATCAAATAGGGTTCCCAAAATAGTGAACGTCTTCCAAAATAATAATAAACATTTAATCTCTTAATAATATCTATCTTATTAATATGGAAATCGTTACATTTCCTATCACATTGGTTGTTGGGACATGTTCTTCCATTTCCCACAATTAACTATGAAAATAAAGTACAATTAGGGGCTTAAATACTTAGCCAATATTCATGAAAAGGAACTTAAAGCATAGAAGGATAACTTGTAGAAGAAAAGTATACCCTAACTTGTGATCCGCTAGGTTCCAAACAAGGTTATCAATGATCATATATTCTTATGTGAATATTTATTTTATTCTATCTTTGTTCCTTTAATAGTGGTTCATACTAAGCTTATGAATTTACCAAAGTATGTCCAACGGGAGTGTCGTAACCAAGAGTGCAGCAAGGCCCGTTGTCATGTTCCAGTTCCCGTTCGAATGTAGCTCAAAGCTGTGTTTTTGAGTTTTACCCCTTTGTTCATCTGTGCCACAGCCACCTCTACCTGCTCGTATCCAGATAGGGATGTATTTTCTTGGAATCCCCTTACTCAATACTCACCAAAATACCAGGAAGATTTCCTATATTTAAACTTTTCTATAGGATTATTCGTAATGTCTTCATATCCTAATTTCCACAAATAAATAAACCATCCTTTAAGACCAACTGTAGCATCCCACCTTTTTATAATATAAACATTCATTACATTACACAAAACTGAGGATCTTAAAGGGTTAGTGTCTTGGAAACCAGGAACATAATACATGAAAACAACATAAAACATTCTTTTTAAAAACATGAATGTCTTGTCCTTAAGTTCATCCTAGGTTCATTACTACATATCATAACCTGGGGACATACATCAAAAGAAAGGGTGAGCAGAAGGCCCAGTATGGAAAACAAGAGAAACATTTTACATGTGAACTTGGGATACTTCAATAAGGTCATGAAAAGAACATTAAGGCATGAGAAAGAAATCATTATCCATATAATAATAATAATAACGTTTTTCATAACTTTAAGATGTGGCTACAACATTTAACAAATACAATAATTTCTGTTTCACCATGGTCCATCCCCAAGGTGTCAATAAAAATTACCAGGGTTATTCACCAAGGTATCAGTCAAAATGGTCATCTCTAGAGATTAAGTCTTTACCCAATGCATTGGAGTGCTATCCGGGCGCACCCTTAAATTCGGCTTTATTATCCACTGAGCCACATATATCATCATAAATAATTTCATAAAAACCCATATATAATAAAATAAATGGGTTTCATTTCATAACCATAATGTTTTAAAAACTGCTTTAAAGACATGATCTTTATGTCACTTTAAACCCACAGAAAGGGAAATCGGGTCTCATGTATGTAAATCCCAGAATTTAAAATAGAAAAATTGGTATATATGTGAATACCCCTATAGAAGAGAGAGCTTTGAGTATTCACTTAATAAAATAAAATAACATTAGAAAAAGAGAGAGTCATTTTGAAACAGAAATTCTGCCGCATAACAGCTATGTTTCGGGGTTTTAGAAAACATTGAAAAGAGAGGGGACATGGGTCAAACATTCATAAATGACCCATAAAACAGTAGAGGGAAAGAATATGAAGGATATATGAACATGCTAATGAAATTTTAAAGACATACCATCTGAATTGGAAATCATGGAAGGAAGAAAAAAAATAAGATTTCTCTTATGAAAATTCGGCAGCCTAACGGTGTCACTTAAAACATCAAAAAACTGAATTGATGTGGTAAAATAGGGTCTCTA
Source organism: Viscum album (assembly GCA_963277665.1). Classification (NCBI taxonomy): domain Eukaryota; kingdom Viridiplantae; phylum Streptophyta; class Magnoliopsida; order Santalales; family Viscaceae; genus Viscum; species Viscum album. Next base: position 369,417,150 of record OY728137.1, read on the forward strand.
ATCATATGAACATTTAATATCAGTATGATAGATATATAGATCATATTCCAAAATAATAAAAAGTAAAATGAAAGACTTGACATGAAAATAGATCTTGAAAATGAGAAGGGTGAAAGAATCCCTTAAAAATTCGGCAGCCTAACGGCGCCACTTAAAACAAAAAAATACTGAATTGAAGAGATAAAATAGGGTATCTCATCATAAGAACCTGAAATATCAGTATTATAGATATAGAAATCATACCCCAACATAATAAAAAGGAACTTGAAATACTTGACATGAAAGTACAACTTTGAAAAATGAGAAAGGTGAACAAATCCCTTAATATTTCGGCAGCCTAACGGCGTCACTTAAACACAAAAAAAATGAACTGACGAGATCAAATAGGTTCTCTCATTATATGAACATAAAAAGGGAATTAAGAGGAATATAAAAGATCATCCTCCAACATAATAGCATGGAACATAAAATAAATGACATAAAATGGATTACTTGAAAAGAAAGAGAGAGAGGTCGGATCCCTTACCTTAAAACGTAACTCTTAAAACTCAAAGGATGTGTCCATGAGGGCTTGGGGGAACCTTGGGAGGACTCCTTGGGAGGTAATGAGACCAGAGCTTCATTGTGGGATAGTTTGGAGTGAAAACTAACGGAAGAAAGGGTGGGTATTTATAGGGAATGTGACAGGACAAGGCATTAATGGCCAAGGGACACCTCACAAGTGGTTTTGTCAAAACCATGGGCTCTCCCATGGTATTTCCCATGGATTTAGGCCCCATGGGGCCCCCTATATAATAATTCATCACCTTTGGTCGGCCAGCCCTTAAAATATCTCATGCAATCATCATGACACAGTTATGATGTCATTAAACATACCGAAACCCTAAAACTGTATTTTTACTATTCATTGACAATTCAACTTTCTCAGAAAAATCCCAAACTTTCCCCTTAACCATATATCAATGCTCTGATTTCAAAAATTAACTCTATTTTATAATAATAAATTTCTAAATATTTTTAATTTAATTTGTAAATAAATACACTATTCACTTAAATTTCATTTTTTTCAGAAAAATCCCCATAAATTACGTTAACATAATATCGATGCTCTGAGATCAAAAATGAAATCCATTTTATAAAAAATAATTTCTAAATATTTTTAATTTTATTTTTAATTAAAAAACCTTATTCACCCGAAAAAACTAATACTTGACTAATAATTAATGAAATAGTTATTTACCTATTTTATTGAATCAAATTACTTAATCAAGGTGCCTAGATTATATTAATACTTTCTTTAAGTGAGATTACTAATCCATTTGGTCACCTTAATAATCCTAAGCATAAAATCACTATTCATAATTTACTATTCATCAAAAATTAAGTTGATCTTATTAGAATATAAATTTCGTACTGAACATAATTGTAGAAGAACATTTTTTGAAAATCATTACACATAATTAATTATCTATGTTTTACATAAATATTTTCAAATATTCGTCTTCTAGAACTCATAAAAAATATGCATACTATATTTATCTGGAAATTTAAAAATCTACAAACTTCATAACAAAGAGAAATCACAATTTTTATTTAAATCAAAGGATTACACAAGGCAGTTATGGTCTCCTTACATATCCCCTTATCACACCAGCATAGGACCTAAGTTTAAGGTGTGCTCAGCTGAGAGAATCCGAGAGAGGCTCGACGAACATCGCACGAGTAGTAATTTCTATCAGTTTGAACTTCTCGTGAAGGTGATTCCGTTCTAGCTTCACATGATGAAGTTCGGCTTGGGTTTGGTCCAGAGCAAAGCCCAGCGGTGATACCTCCATACCAAGTTCTATTAGATGGGCTTCGATCGGTCCAGGACTACGTGGGGATTCCATCGAATCTTCTTTCTATATTAATTAACCAAGATTACTTGTATTTAGAGACAATAATTGAAATTTTCAGTTTTCAGCCGTCATATTGACCAATGGTTATATAACAGTCAAAACCCAATGGTCTCATTTTAATTATTCCTATGTTATCAAATGAAACATTTTTTTTGAGTATAATAAAAATAACACACAACATCAGGAAACAAGATTTATTCAAAATTTTGGGTCCTTACAACTTACCCTCAATAGATAGACAGCCAGACAGAGTGTGTGATTTAGATCCCAAGGGACATGTTTTGTGCCTATGTCCGGGATTTCAGAGGATTATTTGATATTTAAATAGGAATGGTATATTGTGTTTATAAAATAAGTTATCTAACTTCTATTAAAATGGATCCCATTGAGGAATTGTATGGTCTCCCTTATAGATCACCTATTTTTTTGGTGATGGTTGTCGAAGTATCATTGGATTGACCATATTTGGTCTAAGAGACATCAATAACGATTAAGGATGTGCATGGACATATGGTTATATCCCAGAGTTTACAGAAGTCTTATACGAATAGGAGGAATCATAATATGTAGTTTTGTATTGGTGATTGGTTTTCCTAATGCTTTCTTCTCAGTTGGTTCATCGTCGTTTTGAAAAATAGGGAATGTTGGCTCTGAGATATGTGGAAGTGTTTGATGTCACCAAGAATCTTGGACAGGCTGGTTATCGATTAGAATTACTTGTTCAGTTGATATGAATTCAGGATGTATTCCATATTTCTATTATTAGGAAGAATCCCCCTGATCCCAGTCACATTCTGAATTGGGAAGAAATTGAGATAGAACAGTATGCTTCTGTTCTAGAGAAACCTATAGAAATCATTGACTCCTAAGTGATTGTATTGTGTGGGAAGTTTATTTTGTTCGTCAAAGTGCTATGGAAACAAGGATCTAATTCTAATGAGGCTTGGAAATTAGAGTCCTTGATGAGGGAGTAATGGCCTTATCATTTTTCAAAGACTACATCCTCTACATGACTTCTTGGGAAAGGAAATTTTTTATGGTGGGTTGATTGAAACATCCTATTACCAAACAATTAGGTATGTATTCAACCTCATCATGGTTTTCATTTTCTTGTTTAATGTATAGGATCAATAAGGAATTTGGAGGATATATATACTTGTGAAGTCATACATTTGTTGGACTTTCACTCATAATTGTTCTTTTCTGCAGGCTGAAGAGTAGTTACAGGCCATGTATCTATGGTACATTCCATGTAATGGTTTATGAATTGATTTGTAAAATACTACTTCATTCCAAGAAAGGATACATGCTGTGACATTGACTTATAGGACCTGATTTTTTAAAATTATATCTTTTAATCCAAATTGACAGGTTTTTCGGCTTATGAGGATTGTGGGGGGTTACACGTCAAGTAACTAAGTTACATGCCATGTAACTGCCTACATGGGGTTTTTGAGTTCAGTTTTCAACACTTTTTTAGGTCCTTTTCTATTTCATCATAACTCTCAACCTAATGTAGTCCCAGTTCATTTTTTAGAGACTCAACCCCTCATAGATCAATCTATTTGATGTTGCATATTCATTGTAGTTGTGGGGAATCTCTCTGGTAATGTTTTCTTTCTCTTTCGTTGTTTCCTTTGATCATAACATCAATGATGAGTGGTGTGTTTGGATTTGGTGGGTTAAGAGGGGTTTTATTATTTGTTTCTTCCTAGATCCATTGAGTGATCTAATTATGGAGGCCTTTTCCTTCATTAGTTGTGGTGTGGAAGGCATTCATCTATGAGGTATATAGGTTTTCTCTCTCCTTACGACTATTTTTTAGAATTGAATCAATATTGTTGTGGATTGGATTCTAGTTCCTTCATTGTTGTCGTTGGGTTTTCATTGTTTATATATCCCATTGCGTGCATGTGCGACCCGATTTTTGAGGTTAGTGGTTTTGTATCTAGCCTAGGATAATGGATCTTGTTGTTGTTCTTTACAAGATTATTCCTAATGAAATATTGTAATTTTTGTTTTGAGTGTGTTGAAAAACAAATTATGTGAATAATTTTTTTTCCATATTAATTTATAAAAATAATGAAAATGTGTTCTTCAAAAACATTGAATTGTATTGTGAAATGGTTTTGAAATGATTATCAAAGAATTAATATTGAATTGTGAAAAAGAACACATGGGTCACATTGGGTAATTAGGTGGAAGGATTGGCTTCAGTCCATCACCCATTGTATTGTGTTTGTCAAGGGGGTTTTCCCATGTGAATTTTAGTTATTTTGTAGTCCCATTGTTCTAGGAGACCGATACTGAAATTGGAGAGGGTTTACTCAAGGGGTATTCCTCCACTTTATAGGACCATTTTTCTTGTATCAAATTTGTGCAATTGATTTTTATTTTATATGTTTTCTGTAACCCAGACCTATAGTATTCCTTGGTGTTGTGATACATATGCTTCTTTTTTGTATTGATTGGCTTCTGAGTTAGCATGGATATACATGTTTAGGCTTGTGAAAATTTATATGTAAAATGTTATTTGAAATTGATATAACTACTTTTATTTTTGAAGTGTGCAAAAGGGAAAATGTTTACCATGTTTTCTATAAAACTTTTTTACTACTTATCATGGTATATTTTTTTAAAATTAGAATACAATAATTATTATATTGATACTTTTTATAGAACTCAAGGGTTGGATCCTCCTGAGCCTATTGTCTCGTACCCTACACAACTCTTTAGTGGTGCATAATCCATTGTTATTCTTCAAGTGAAGGAAAAGTAACAACACCATATTGAGGTGGTGAGGTTTTCTATCCGTTGGGTTGCGTATCTGGTGGAGAGATGGGGGAGTTATTCTGCACCATCTCTTAGAGTAGATGTTTTTTACTCCTTTTTAGTTTGACTTGTCTTTTGGAGTTTTAGCTACTATTAAAGTTGTCTTTATTCTATTTTCATCTTACGGTTAAGTAATATGTTCTTTTAGATTCTGTTATATTTTCTTTGTTTGTATATATATATGCCATGCGTTTGTTCAGGTGGGGTGAAATCACTCCCTCTTATTGGATGTTTGATTCCTAGGTGCTTTCCATCGGCCTGTGGGGATCGGGAACACCCTTCGAGTATGTGGCGGATCGGTTCAGTTGTTGGTTTTAAGGGTTCCCTGGGCCAATTCATTACACTCCCTCTCTGATGTACACCGTCTTCATCACACATTTTCCCTCACCACTACTCTACATCTCCATCGTGAGATCTCACATTTTCTTCCTCATATGAATCAATAAATTCAAATCCCATTGTATGTGACTTTTCATACATTGTGCAAGCATTCATCATTTTTTGTTCTTATTTGAGTGTTTTTTATTTTTTAAATGTATTTTAATGGTGATTCGCCTCCCTTGAATACATGATGGGACACCATCATCACACACTACTCTTAAATCACCTAGTTCTCTTGAGCATTTAAAAGAAGTGTCAATGTTTGAGAGACTAATTGTTTTCATACATGTTATTTTTCTGTTGACATGTGTTGGTGACCCCAAATCCCCCCTTCCATCCAAAGGCATTTCTAGAGTGAAATCATCTATTGAACTTCCATCACGAGGGAGAAGAAGCCATGATCCATGTATCCTACTTACTCTCATGGATTGGAACCAAACAATTCTACCCATTTTCATCAATTAACATACAAAGGAACCTTGATCCATTTAATATTTTCATTGTTTTCAACATCTGTTGATCCCATTAGGAACTAAACATTTAAAAAAATTCATCATTTTCATCACCATTATAATTATCACTAGGGAACTTAACATCACTCAATTTTTTATATCACTAAGCTCGCCTATGATTTTATAAATGTTTCAACTTCTGCATCATAATCACCAGATTCGTCATCATTTTATTTAGATACTAAATGTATTTTTGTTTTGAATTTGTAGAAATTCTTATCTAATATCTATGAGAGAAAATTTAGTTTTCTATAATTTTTTTTCTTCTTTTTTGAACATCTTATTAAAACATATTGTTTTTCACATTCATATTCATTAAAATTAAAAAAAATTGGTATTTGAAATACCATATATCTTTATTTAAATCAACTCAATTTAATTTTATATTACTAATTTTCGTTACCTTTTCAAACACACCTTAAAATATGTTCTAAAATTTTGAGGATGTATTCTATATATATTAAAAAAATTATTTCAATTATTTGAGTCTTTATCCCAACCATGTGAATAGTTTAAATTTGAAGCATTCGTGAACCCTTATTACAATGATATTTTGTTTTACTAATATATTGAGAACCCCAACCCAACACATAGAGTTCATTATATTTAAATTCAAGGGTTTCTTCAAATGTTAGGTTCCTAAGTACATGTTATTGGGCTCTATCAATGTTTTCATCATCTGAAAAAAGATCATATTTTACTACTAATCATCCTTTCACAAAAACACCACCTGGCGCTCCACATACCATGTGATGAGATGAATAAACATAAAATCCTCCCTCCTGATTACTCAAACCTAATAATGTTACAGAAACTATCCTTGATCTCTATGTTTTTTAATAGATGGAAATTTAATTATATTTTGTGTAACATTATAGATATCACATATTCCATTACTTTAATGATTTAGACCACTATTAAACAATCTCAGTACACATCATTCATCTCTTATTATCATAGAACAATTTCATCATGTATCTTAAACAATTCATTGAGTGCGTCCTTTTAGGGATTCCATGCTCATAAATTCTATGTATTTATTTATTTTGTTAACTATATATATTACTGAATGAAATATGTTGGATATGAATTGAAATTGTATATATTCCAATTTCATGACAAAATAGAATGAGGATGGGGTGAATGAGTTCATCATGTTTGAAAAAGATAATGCATATGACACTTCTCAAATCCATTATCTGTATTTACATTATTTTTATTCAAGACTAATTAGTCTAATAGATTTGGAAGAACACTTTATTTTTCATGTAATTTATCTATGTTATAAATGTTGTTCTAAACATTGGGAAAATTTTAATATAGCTAGTGACTAGAATAATATTGTGTTTTCTGGATTATCTAATATTATTACAACTGTGAACAATGATGATGACTATGTGAAGGATATGATTAGAGGTGTGAAAAATGATGAAGATCATATTGAGAAAATGGTAATTAAAGTTGAAGATGAACATAATTATTATCCCAAATTGTTTTAGATGTTAAAGTGTTGTGAAAAGAAAGAATTTTTTATTATTTATACTAAATATAAAACATTGTTGGAAATACCATATCTGTATAATGTAAAATATAGCTATTGATGGAATGATTCCTTTTTTATTGAACTACTTTCTCTCTTGAATGATATGATCCTAGAAGATAATGTGCTTCCTTACTGAACATATCATGCAAAACTAATGCTTCAATCAATGTGTATCATTTATGAAAGAATGCATGCATTCCAAAATGATTGAATACTTATTTTATGGATCATAATTCAATTAGAAAATTCCTATTGTTTGGTTGTTCTCAATTAATAAAATGGAACCTGGTCCTACAAATTTTATATGGTGATTTCCAATATTTCCAAGGGTTAGGCTCCGATTGAAAATATAAAGAATAAAAGTCAATTGATGTGGCATGAAGATATAGGAAATATATATTGGAAAAATCTTCACCGAGAAGAATCTCCTCAATGAATGAAAATTTATCATGAGTATCTTCAATTTGAAAATTACCCCAAGAAACCTTAATCTTATGATATCTACATATGGAGTAAATACTTTTGGTTTTAAAAGAATCACTCATAGTTCATGACCAAGTATGTTTATAAAATATAACTTCTCACTGTGGTTATGAATGACACAAAAAAACACTATGTTACATCTACTTATAACTAGACCAAAAAAACCATGTAATTATATTGATTCTTATTTGGAACCATTAGTGAATGATTTAAAATTATTGTAGGATTAAGTTGTTACATTGTATGATGCCTATAGGAATGAATATTTCATGTTTAGATCCAACTTTTATGGGAAGAAAAATTAATTTCATATATATGTAAATTTTTAAAGATAAATCATTAAAGGAACTCAAGGGTGTCTCATTTGTGAAAAAGGTACATAGTCACTTAGCTTTAATCATTCATTGATGACTATGTTTCTTGAACATCACTGATTTCTACACAGGTGACATAAGTACCGATCATGTAATACATCATTAAATGAGAGTTTTGAATAATTTATAACCTTGTCTCCTCTAACAAAAGATTAAATTTTTGAGAAATTAAAATATATGGATACTTCTTTTGGAAATATACTTGACAAACCAAATAAAAATAGGTTGGAATAAAAGATCACTTCTTTTTAAAATTAAATATTGGAATGTTTTTCATGTTATACATTTTCTTGATGTTATGAATGTGAATAAAAATGTTTTTTATGGTGTTGTTTTCATTTTAATAAATTCAAAAGATAAAAATATGATGGAATTAAGGTTAGGGTTGACATGATCGACATAGGGATAGGAGAATAGTTGGTACCAATGAAAATTAAAAGTGTTAATTTTCTTCTTCTAACTACTTATATATTTTTCTAGTAAAAAGATATTTCATTTTTTTCAACATCTTGAATGATGTAAATTTTTATTTGGGGGATTCAAAAAATATCAAGAATATCATGTCGATGAATTATTTAAAGTTAAAGGGTCTAAAATCGCACTACTATCTTTTTTTTATGCAAGATATAATGTATGTAGCTTTAGGTTTTTTTTTTGACAAATGTTTAACCATGATCTATTTTTTTCAAATATATATGTAGAAATTTTATAGACTCATCTAAATAACCATATATGGATAAGTAAATTTTTGTTATATTATGTGAATTAGAGATGATATTCTTCTTACCATTTTTATATGGCGGTTCACTTATTAAGATAGATTCAACTATGTTCTTCTATACATTATGGATGAATGTACCACATTGAAGGGTATTTGAATATTTTGAAAGGGTAATTAAAAAAATAAAATTTATATAATAGGTTGTATTGAAGTGAAATATGTTTTGGAGTAATCCATTTAATTATAGACCAACTACCTATCCAATGTGGAAAGCATTGTTCAACAAAAAATATTGTCACATTGAGTGTATTTTGGGTGAAGGAATTTTGAGAATATAATTTTTTAAACACATTTCATAGGGGCATCACATCACATTATTCTTTCACCACATTCAAACTTTCCCAAGGTGGGTTTATTCCATCACTTTAATAAGAAATGAAGGCTCCCTGATAGAAATAGGAAGGTGGTTTATTGGTTCATCCTTCCTTGGATGCCTCCCATGATCTTATAACCTAGTATGATTCTCCCTCAATGATTTGATTCATGTTCATGAAACTCATTCCCATCACCATCTCAGGGGTGGATGTAGGATAATTAAATTGTTTCAATGTTGAAAATGAGTAAACTTTTTATAATACGAGGTAGTAACAAAGGTATGTATAATTATGTATAGAAAATGGGTATTTTTGGAAGCTGTGTAGTATTCCTCTTTTGGAGGGAATCTCATGTCTGAGGCATATCAGTTGGGGAACCTAAGACATCCAATGTTGTCCATGAGGTATTTGACACCATGGTCATAATCCATATAAGTATTTTTAGCCCAAGAATCCTTAGTTTATTATATGGGGAAGGGATTAGGAACCAAGTCGAGGGTTTAACATATTATATAGATGAATATAGTCACATTATTATGGAGATGGATTGGGTCACAGGTGTAACTTCTTGTAAAGATTAAATGGGTCAAATGTTTAACATATTGTGGAAACATATGTGCCGTAGTTTTAACATCCAGTAGGTTATGGTTGTAATAAGTTTTAACATCTTGCAGGGATTGGTTGAACACAATTTTATCAGCTTCTAGGGATATATATATATATATATATATTGAAGGATTAATGCCTTGAGGGGATAGATTTGTTGCAGTATTAACATCTTCTAATGACATATGGTTCACGGGATTAAGGTCTGGTGGGGACAGATGGGTTATAGTTTTAACAACATGCAGGGATATAAATGTTGTGTGTTTCCCAAAGGGGGGAGACATTACACTGTAGGGTTTGATGAAGTGTGTCCCCATGGGGGAATATTTTACACATGGGATGTTGGATGATGTTGGGATTCTAGGATTGAACCTTATGGAGTTGTCCTACATGCCCTATTTAATCCACTATGATCAAAACCCATTTACTTCAGTACCATATATTATGGTTTAGGGACTGGACTGGTCCATGAAGTTTTACATTATGCAGTAAAGATTCTCATGTCGTGGAGAGAGCATCAATAAGGGATAGTGTGGTGAATGTGCATAGATGTTTCTTAGGGTATGAGTTTTATCTCATGGTGGGGGATAAATTATAATATCATGATAATCGTACATGGGGAATTTAATTGTCATCCCACCGTGTTAGGTTATAGTTTAATGTAATGTGATGAGGTTTTTGTCATTAATTTTAACGATATAAAACTAGGACATGGAGCTAGGTAGTTTTATGTCATGCATCTTAGACGTGGATGGGGACCCTGAGGGGGTGGTGTCAAGGTGAGAGTAAGATCCATAAAAAAGAAACCCTAATGAGACATGTGAAAATTTTACATCAATGGTTCCTCTATAAGGGATTATGGATTCGTTATAAATGCACCTATAAGTGGTTCATGGAGTAAAAACTATTGTAGATGAGTCTAAATTACGAGGCATGGTTTTATGGTGCTTATACTGAGGACCAAGAGGCATTAGGTGAACTATTTATAAGAGAAAAAAAGGCAAGGTATTGGTCATGTATTCCAATGATGCATAGTGTGAATTAGGATTGGGAACAACATTGTTTTTCACTAAATATTATAAAATATCATGAATATTGGGTTGTGTGAACCATAGACTCTAGAAAAATTCTTCCACATGGATTTGAGGGGAGTTGGTGTGATCAATTGTTATGGTCGCGAATAACATAGGGTTTTATGAATACTACTTCCCTTTAATGAACCCAAATATCCTTTGGATTACTTCCATTATGAACTCTCAACCAAATTTCAAGACACATTGGAGCCTGTGTGAGCTCATTCATGCAAGTTCTCTACCTTTGAGGGTCCATGGGAGTCTGATGTTATGCAATGTCGTCAAAAATAGGTCTGCATGAGCAAGAAATGCACTTCATATTTTACATTAATTCCCCCTAGAATATGTTGATAGGTTTTATATAAATCAAAAATAGGAGTTTGGAATCGCGAAACATCACTATGTTATGAAATAGGTTTTCAGACATCCCAACCCTTTGTCGGTAAGGCTTCACTGTGGAACATGATTGCTTTAACGTCACCTTTTGCACAGAACTGTATGGTTGTGGAAATGATGTTTCCATAAAAATATATAATTTTTTTAGAATATTCTTTTGGTCTAAATTTTAGGGTTCGAGTGTACCCACATACCTTTAATCTCAAATGTTGGCTTTGGTAGGAAAACTCTTTGTGCATGGAACCAATATTTTGTTTGCATCAGTCGATCGTTGCAAACACCTTACCAATCGGATCCAAGACGTTCCTTAGGGGGTGGGATGTATATTGGGTGTATGAAAATTTGAACCTTCATAGTGAGAGACATATTTTCGATGCTAAAAAAGTCTCTTTCTCATAATAAGAGCTGACAGGGAACTGAATGCTCGGGTTCTAAGGGAAATGCCAAAGTGCATGGATGATTTCTCTCTATTCATGTAACTACAATATTTGGTCATGTAACCTAATTTCATGATAAAAAAACAAGAGGACACATTTATATGAATCGGAAAATGGGCCCTTTCTATATTCACATGATATACATGTTTGATAAGTGATATCTCATGAGTAGAACTCGCCATCTTGTGTGAACACCAGAGTTTCTTACTGAAATGTTACTGAAAAATCCCATTCACATGTTTTAGTTTACGTAAACAAGTGGAATGTTTATGTCATGAATTTAAAAGTTTCAATACATGATGTATATTCATGAAACTAACACCAAACGTGCATAAATCAATATAATAATCCAAAAAAATTGAGATATAGACATCCCTAATATTCATGTTGTCATTGAAGCTATCGTCGTGACCAGAAGATCTGAAATGGTAGGGAATCAAAAAATTCTCAATTCTAGAAGGGTTAGTTCTAATATCCAGGGGATCTTGGGACTATTTACTGAAACTTATAGGTAATATCTACTAATAAAAAAATTTCATCTACAACTTCCAGCTGATGGGTGATGAGACTAGACCTGCCATCGAGGTGAATACATGATGGTCTTGGTTCACTCGTCATGATGATATCACATGCTAGAACATCAATTCATTGGGTTGTCATCATAGGGAGTACGAGGAAAACACCATCTACACTCTATTTGTATTATGAGAATGGTGACTGAGGAACTTATAGGGGATGTGGATTTCTCATCACTCTATGTGACCATTTTCTAAACCATCTTTTAGAATAAAAACATGGGCTACTATTAGAATTGGGACCTGTGATATAGGGGGAACATTAATGATCAGTGGGAATGAGGGTACTAGGTACACATCAATTATTAGTAGTGTGGGAATGTGTTGTACCACTTTGGGCCATAAAATTTATTATATACATTCTAGTTCCACCTTTATTGATAATAAGAGCTACTTCCATAGCTCCTCTGTTAATTTTCCACGAACAAAAACACGTTCCACCTCTATCCAAGGGAGGTGTAAATCATATTTTGGGACTTAAATTGAATTTTTGGCATCCCAAAGATGATATTTCTATATGATGAATTTCATCCACACATGGTTCATGGGTTGATAGGGGGAATACCCTCTTTGAAGTGCAGATTCACCTAGATGCAGTGACATGGGTATTGAATCATCCTCTCTCCTTTAATTGGACATTGTGTTCAAAACCTGGTGGGATGTTAAAGAAAAATCAAACTTTTATGCTGGAAGGTTGTCCAAAACAGTCTCTAGAAGAACAATAGTGGAAGAAATCGGGATGAAAATGGTTGATCATAGAGGAAGGGTGCTACCAATAGTTAGGATACAACATTAAGAAGGCATGTTATCTAGTGGTTTGGTATAATACATTTATATATACCATAATTAGTAGTCAGATACTTCATGTAAAGGAAACTCATATTGTTTTGAATTTCATAATGGTTTTAATGGTAGTGATTATCACTTTTTATAAATGAGTGAACATGGGAGTACCAGTGTTGTCTTGTCTCTATATTTTTTTGGTCCATGTTTTCAGTTGAATCATTCCTAGGTAGATAGACTATACATTTCAATATTTCAATGGGAGGATGGAATCACCATTTAGGGATAATTAATTTCCAAACTCCATTACCCCTCTAGATCCTTTCCGGTGGCCCTCACTCCTTAAAATAATTGGGGTTTGACTAGTGACTCTTCATGAAGTCAGGGTTATGCTTATCATTGGAAACACTATAAATTTTAACATTCACCCATAATTAATCCCTCTAATGAGTCATTGGATAATATAGAGGGGAAGCTAGAGAAGTAGGAGTATCTTTATAACTTCCTAGATAGAATATTGGGTGGCATGATAGACAGTAACACTTATTGTGTATTGTAAACATTGTATCGGTTTACCAGATAGTCTAGAACAATTTAGTAACTGAAAAAAAAAATCTACATGGGGATCCAAGAGAGAATACATCCATTTATACATCATCATTGGTGGTGTTTCATCATTGGTAAAGGAACATGATAGGTCATCATGTTACCACCCACTAATGTCAATAACAGTCTCTCTCAGACTTATAAAGGAAATTGTATTGCGAAATATCCATGTGTAATCCTGCATCAGCATGTTATGATAAATGCACCATCGGAGAAGTGCAGAAGCAGAAGGGTGGTAAGCGGGCTACGTTTTTGAGTACCCATCTAGTATCAAGGTCTCCAACTAGGGCTTTGGTAGGGTAAACTCAAGGTTTCATTGCAACCCTACCTATTGATGGGACAAGCCTTCCTCAAAGGCTATAATAAGATCAATCAGATAACTCTAGATCTAGGAATAGAAAAACGAAGGATTCAGTAGGAACAAATCCATAATACCTATTGTGGTGATCTACTCACACATCCATTCCTAGGAAATGGGTGGCCTAGGAGAATGTTTAGGCTGAACCTGATGGTGGAATTATTATAATAGAGGTTGACTTGGGAGTGGATTGAGCCAACAGTGGTCAGGCATTCTAGAATCACTTCTTGGGTGAACATCTATGAGATATTTTCACTCTTTGTGGATATGGATTTTTTTGTAGACTAATGTGGGGGTGGAGATATTCCACAAGGCAGCTACATGTATTTTTTGGTCGTAATCCCAAGGGTACAATGTCTACTAAAGAATCAAACTTGGGGGATTCATCCCTAAATGCCGATGTATAGGGAACTATTGAAAAAAATCTCATGGATCATCCTATAAACCATATATCTGATGAGAGTGTGGAGAAGTCACCCCTAGTGGTGATGAGTTGACTGAGCTTATTTTTGATAAGGTAAGCTTAGTTCATTAACATGTTTTCCTCTTACAAACCGCCACTCCCCCCAATGCTTTTCAAAGGATAAAAATCATTATTTACTGTTATATTTTATCAGGGAAACGAAGACCAGGGGGTCCCTTTCAAAGAAGAAGAGGGTTCCTCAATGGGTATTGGAGGGTCAGAAGAGCAGGGTGAAAGGGTGGTTTCAGAGCTGTAACAGACCAGCCTAAGTCAACTAGACAAGTCACCAGAGTTATCCCATCATAGAGAGATATACAATAGACTATAGAAAACAAGTCTTGAATTTTATCAAAACAAGAAATACAACCAGAGTAAAATTCAGAAGAAGGAGATACAACCAAATCCATGCAAACCAAGTCAGACAGTCTAGACCAAAAAATTATGAATCATACAAGACCATAAGTCACCATGTGATAGACTGTCACCTCCAAACCAACCCACTACAACAAAAATGAGATAAGATAATCCAAAATTATATAAGATTCTCTTCCCTTTACCTATATCCTAAAATAAAACATCAACAACAACATTTAAGGAAAAATTAGGATGTGAGTACAAATCCCAGTTGGATAAAACTAGAGAGTCTATACATGGTCTAATATCAAGAATGAAATAGTTCTAGCTTTAAAAAAAGTATAAATTTTTCTTTCAATATAAACCCATTTTTAAATCATTTACCTCTATTAATCATAAAATCCATTCATATTCTCAATGTCAAAATTATGAAAATCATATGTGATAAAATAGGGATGTCTTTCCATACATCAACATGTACGAAGGAATGAACATCTACATGAAATAACCAATCATACAAAGCTATTTGATATAGCCTCATGTGAAAACCTTTGTGCAATAATTCAGTATGACATCCCATTGTGCGATAAAGAAATAAAAAATTTAAAATAACATCATATAGGGACCTGTCCTATAGGAATACATACAAGACATAAAAGTTTCTAATTATGCATATACTCATACAAACCAACATTGAGTCCTTACACATACTATAGATATCTGATATATTACCCCCTAGTGGTTCCACACCAACAAAGTCTACCCATGTCTCCTTCTTGACACACCCAAGGTTTCCAATGTGATAATGGGAAAAACCATTTAAAAACTATGATCACAATTTATAAAAACATTCTCAATTCCAAGATAATCCTACATCAGTGTTTTAAAACCCTTTTCTAAATCATTGTTGTTCCAAAAAAACATTATCATAGAAAAAGAAATTAAAAACATGTATCTTTACAATTGAAACCACAAATAACTTCAATTCAATGAAGAATCCAAAAATATTTTAAAAACATTAAAAAATTCATAGAACTAAACCTTTGTATAGAAATATCTTCATAAAAATGATGGAACCCAGTATACCTTCAACAAAAATGATTGGAAAAATATGGATCGACCTTCGAAATACAAGAAATGAATAGGGACAAGAAAGGATCAATAGAAAACATAAATTGATCATATATCTAGACTATAAAAAAACCAATGTAGTTACTAAGACATAATAAATTTAGAAACAGAAAGAATTATTTCCTAGAGAGACACACTATATCCACAATAATGATCAATTACTGAATGAATGATCTAGATAGAATGGAGATATCAAATAAATCTCCCCAAGGAGTTCTCTAGACTGATATAGGGAGGCTTCATGGTTGAATGAAATGAATGTATCTCTATGAAACCCTAAAAACCCCGACTTGATAGATTAGTTATAATCCCATTATTATTCATCTATTCCATAGAACATAGAAACAATAAAAAATTTCATCAGAATTTTATAAAAGAATTGACATAGCCATTACACGACCTGAATTCAAAATACATAGTGTGTAAAAAATTAATGCCCTGTAAATTTTCATGAAATATACCTGGTGAAAAATACATGATGTAAATTCCAAATACATGGTGTGTAATATACCATTATAAATTAAACAACCTATATTTCTGCATAAAATACCAAACCAAAAACATATCTCAAAACTAACAAAAATCATACCTAATAAATGGTAATATGGTGTTATAATCTCTGCACCATAAAAAAATTGTGGCCCTATAAATTTCACTAGATCATGGTTCTGCAAAAAGAGAAGGAAAATACTTTTTCATCAATGATTCATGCTCCCACAACTCGTGGTTATTCCATATACACTACTACAATACCCAGACAAGATGAATTTTTTACAACATAATACCTTATCCTGGAAATCCATAATTTAAAATGTGTTCCAAACCATAGTGGTGTTGATCTCAATATCAACATCCTCCCATCCAATCACATATGAAGGATGTTGCATATAAGTATTTAATTTGGAAACTTGATACATGCCAGGGATTGAATTCACATGTGATAGAAATTCCAACAGATAGGACACCATACCTAGTCATCAAATGATCTCAAAGGGGCCGACAGACCTAGGATCCAACTTACCCTTCTTACACAACTAAAAATGTTACAAGTGATGTGATACTTTGAGAACGACCTGATAACCAACCTCAAACATCAATATCCAATACTGACGATCCACATAAGATTTATGATGACTTTGTTCAATGAATAATCTCATATGGATCAACTACACTCTCTTATTCATCTCTCATACAGGACTCATCCCAACTGAGGACCTCTCTCCAAACCCTTCCTAGAAAAAGAGAGGGTTACATGTCCACACCTGAAAATCATCAAAGACACCATCTCAATAAAATGCAAATAAATATTATTATTGGAAAACTCAATTAGATGAAAATTATTTTCCAGATTTCCACCAAAATCATGAACACAAGCCCCATGAATATTCTCAAGAACCTGAATGGACCTCTCTACCTATCCATCTAGCTGTAGAAGACATGCAATGCTAAAATTCAACTAGGAAATCTTTAACCCTAAAAATATTTCTAATACCTAGACATGAAACTTGAGACCCTATCAGAATAAACTACTGAGGTAACCCCATGAATTCTCACAATCTCTCAGATATACAATTATATATGTTATACCACCTTCATTGTCTACTTGGTTGTTTGGGAATGAGTCAACTTTGTGAGTCAATAGATGATCAAAAAAATTTAATCCTTCATTCTTGGATTATATGGAAACCCAATGACTAATTCCATAAAAATATCATCCCACTTCCATAATAGAATGGGTAAAGTAAGAAAAAAAACCAATAGGTATCTATTTTATAGATTTAATTTTCTAACTGACATACTGCAAAACAAAAACTAAAATTCCCCAAATCATCCACAACCACCAATACAAATGTCTAAATTAGGGATACATCTTTGTAGACACATGGTTTATATACCAATATGATCATTTTATATTCTCCATCACCTCTTTCCCCAGGAAAAACGAATCAACAAACCTAATATGAAAGAATAAATATCCACTAGGAGACCTTGTCCACTCACTTGAGGTATCTCTGCCATTAAGGCTTTCACAAAAGATTCTTAACTCAGTTTCTTTTACCTAATTGAGATGAAATCACTCATAAAAATAAGATCCAAATTATATCAACGCCAATAACAGTTTTGCACCAAACTCTTCAAAACCCAATCCCAATTTAGTAAAAAACTCATCATAAACCACCCTTCCACTAATTCATTTACATATTGTGATTCTAATTTTATTTTCAACTGAAAAATTAGCATATTAACATTTCTGAGGATGAATGGAATATCAAATAAATTTCACAATATATGCTCCTCCAAGCATCTTTTTTTCAAGTTCATATCCCTCTATGTAAAAATATATTTCATTCTTTTATGATTAGAATACACTATAAGTAGATACCCAAAGAAGTAGTGTCAACATGTTTTTTGTTCATAAATTACTACTGCCAGCTCAAGATCTTTGATAGGGTACTTATTCTTAAGAGGGAATAAAGAACGAGAGACATAGGCCACCACATGTTTCCCCTACATCATGACACATCTAAAACCATTACCAGAAGCATATTATAAAACATCATAACTAGAACCATATTACAGAAGAACCAAAACTCACACTAAAGTAAACCATAACATCAAGAATTCAAAATAACATTGAAATTTGTCATTCCATTCAAGAATTACACCCTTAGGGGTTAATTTTGTTATCCGAGAAGTATGATTGGATAATTCTGGATCAACCCATCTATAGTTACCAACAAAACACAAGAATATATGGATTTCAAACACATTTTTTGGGCGGATCTCAATACATAAATACCCATACCATTTTTAGGATCCACTAAAAAAACACCTCTAAGAAATCACATACCCCAATAATTTTAATTCTCGGATCCAAATATCACATTTGGAAAGCATACCATAAATATTATGTTCTTTTAGTGTTAGAATAATGATATCTAAATGGTCTATATGATCCTCCACTAACATGGAGTACAACTAAATATCATCTATGAAAACAACAACAATAGATTCCATGAACGTATGAAACATTTGGTTCATCAATACCATAAACACTCTAGGAACGTTAGATTGTCTGAATGGAATAACAAGAAACTCAAAATTTTCATATTTAATAATAAACTTTGTCTTATGTATATCCTATTAACAAACATTAAACTTGTCATACCCTGACCCCAAGTAAATCCTTTCAAACAATCATACCCCTCTAAGATAGTCCAAAATGTCCCCAATCCAAGGAAAATAATATTTTTTCTTAACTGTCACACAATTCAACATTTGGTAACCCATGAAATGTATGAGTCTCTTATCCACCTTCATGAAAAATGGTTAAGTGAAGCCTATAGTGTTAAGTGAGGGAAAATAAATTAAATAGCCTCCATATTTATAAGATGGACCATAATTTCCACCAACTTAGTAGACACCATATGATAAGATGGCATAGAAATGGAAATCATATTAGGGATAAGGTCAATACTAAACTCAAACTCTATTAGGGGTGGTAAACAAAAATATCTTCAATAAAGTCCTTGGGGTATACAAACACCACTGTAGGTAAATGAATACATATGAAAGAGTCAACTAAATCAAGAAACATCTTCGACAAATAGCATATGAGACCCTGACATAAGGAATAATAGACCCCTCCCTTACCATTATAGAGTCATAATCACCCTGGAAAACATGAATGGCCACATCGGAAGATAAAAAGTAATCCAAATTATGATAAAAGTATATATGTGGATTAACAATTATCAATAAATCCATGTAGATAATCTTGTTGAATATGTCAATATCAAGAACTAAAAATTCCCACACAACCTCCAAGGAAACTATCATCACTTAACATGTGGTACACTTGAAAACTTGTTCCAAAATCATTCTCAATAGCATGGAAAGAACCAAAAAGAATAGAATGAGCTCTAAAAACTATCCCAACATGTTAAATATCATTTTCAATATAATATAATGAGTGGTTCTTATATCGAAAAAATATAGCATAATAAAAGATGAATAAAATGTCTTACCCATAACATTACCCGGCCTGACATCATATTCCTTAAGCGCATATTCTGTTGTATAAATACATTCAGTCCTAGCCACATGAACATCCCCATATTCCAAAGGAGAAGACCTGACACTTTTTGAAGCATTAGTACAGACCTATGAACAATTGGGGAACATGGATCTATCATTACTGCCTTGGGATATCCTTTCATGGAATTGATTTATGTGACCATATTTCCCCCAAAGATAAAAATTCATAGGATAATCCACAAAATTATGTTTAGTATGACTACGACTTCCACCCTAGTAGTTGAAAAACAACTTGTTTCCTATGGAATATTTTGAATCTAGTCATGAAAATAACCAAACACCCCTATATTTCTTTTTCTGTTCATAAGAGACATCCTGGATAACAACTGGACTAACCATAGGTCCTCCAAAACTAGTCTTTCCCATTATGTATGAATCATCCGTAGATGCATTTTAAAATAATTCTAAAAAGGTTGGAAGGAATGTGTGGATAAACATTGACTGAATATTTGGCCACAATCACAACTCAATAATATTGTCCCGTGGCTACTCATTGGTGACATGCATCGTTTCATTGTTTGCTAGCTCAACAAAACAGTTATAATAAGCCAGAATAGTATGATCCCCCTACACTATGGTTATATACTCCCAAATATTCACCACACATAACACATTAGGATAAAATGAGGATTAAATATATTCTTGGAGGAAGCCTGGGTAAGATCCTCATTCAATATACCTTGAACAGTAGACTCTTATCATCTTATTTTGGGTCCCATGGTCATGTATATGGAGAAACCCACCATAGATTCATCATAAGTGTTTTAGAATTTGAATAACCTATAAAATTTCTCAAGCCACTCTTTAAATTACAATGGTCCATTGTCACCACAGATGATTGGTGGTGCTTCTTATTGAATTCAGATCCATGATCCATCATACATCTTCAGTTCCCTACACCCACATGACCCATAGTCTAAATTGTGTGGATTAAATATTCAACCAAATAATGCTATATTGGAAGATTCACATTTTCATGAGTTCTCGAAGCCTCCTCTCTCATACATGGAAGATCTCTTCTTTGAGTCATTTTCTACTAAACTAGACAAGAATCAATCACTCATGATAAAATTCCAAAATCATAAGACCAACATCGAAATAAATGACCATGATTTAAAAAAATATGAATTCAAATAAAAAAATTATACAAGTGAAAATAAATCACTTTAAGAAAGAATATTCCAATTTATATAGTCTTCGGACTCACCCAGAGTGGGCCTTTATTTCCCTATGGGTCTAATCAAATATAAATTTTATAAATAATAAGACTATCATAATCAGTTAATTAAAATGTAGGACTGGTTAGTTTGAGGTCAAAACAACAAACATGGTGAATTATTTAATTTATGTTTTCAAATTATTTTATTTTATTAAATTGAAAAAACTGGTGAGAAAAATTTGGATTGATTAATTTTAAGAAGTCATAATGAAAATGATGTACATTGATTGATTAGTTTGAAAAAAATATTTGAAAAGAGTGTTAAGGATTTGTAGTTTTAGGGTTTCAGTGAAATTGGATTTAAGAATATAAGTTGATTAATCCATTTTTTTGTGTCATATTCACGATGAGGGAGATCCAATGGTCATGGTACCATTATGCTGAATATTTAGGGGTTTTACTGATCTGGTTTGTTTCAATACCATATTTAAACCTGTATCCCCAAAATTTTACAATGGTCATTCCTCCATTAGGGTGTTAAATTAAAAAATATTATAGTTCTTTTTAGATTAAAATACCAATGATCAGGGTAAAATTAAAATAAAGAGATTAGAAAATGATTGAAGAAATCATAAAAAATCAAATAGGTGAATAAAGAAAAAGAAATCAATCCAATGGAATTGTCCCCCTTCATTTACATAACCCTTTCACAAGGTGGGTGTACCCCATCATCCTAGTGATGTGAGAATAATAGGGATGAAATTAATAAAAATAAAGTATTATGAAAATAGAGATAAAAATGGGGAGGACCCTGCATAGTGCAGCCTCTCACTCCATGATTTGGTCTTCCAGATCTCTCCTATATCAGCATGCTAGCCCCTAATTTATAACCTTCATATGGGATTGTGTACCAATGAATTTAATTAAATAGGGGTAATTTTTTTTTCATATGTAGGTCATAGGTCATTAAACAGGTGAAATCCTCACAATACGTTAAATATAGGAGATTTTGGTCAGTCACGAACATTACACGCCATGTAGTGATTACATGAAATTTTAATCTTTCACCACATATATCAAACTCACAACCTAATTTATTTTTGGGAAATAATAACAAGTTTTATGGTGTGACCTAAATGTTTCATGTTGTGACACATGTCTTCTTCATTTTTGGTTACTTTCCTCTACATCATGCCATGTAGCACTTTCACAACTTGTACTGATACATGACGTGTAATCATTACATGACCAATAATGTCAGTTTTTTCTCTGAAATCCTCATTTTTCCTTGTTTCTTCAGTTATGTTCCATGTAATTCATCTATGATCATCCTCAAAAATCTTATTTTTCACCTTTTTCTTCTTTTTCAATTATCTAATGCATCATACCATAACACACAAAATGAGTTAAATAATTAAAAAATTGGGAAGAATAATCCTTTTAATAATAAAATTAAAATATGAAAACACTATAAAATACATGAATGAAATAAAAATATAAATTTCCAATATATTTCATTCATATGTTCTTAGACACCTTGTTGGAAACCTGGTGAATATTTCCAAGCCACTCATGGTAACTTGAGTTCATACACAAAAGTGATCTATCCAGACCCCTTTTTTTCATGTACTACCCAAGTTTATATAGTAATGAAACATGTCTACCCATGACAACAAACTAAACATAGACAGTATTAACACACTTGTTCCTAATAGCCACATTGATACTAATTGTAATAGACCAACATGAGTCAACTAAACAAGTCGCCCGAGTTTTCTTGTCACAGTGATATATACAAGAGACTACATAAACCTAGTCTTGAATATAACCAAAATAATATATACAACAAGCATACAACAAATAACAAAGATATATAAATAAATCCATACAAACCAATCCAAATAGAAAAAACTATAAAAGTATGAATCTAACAAAACCAAAAGTCTTCATGTGATAAAACGTCACCTCTGAACCATCTTGCTCTGAAAGAAATGACAAAAGAGAAGCTGAAATGCTACATGATGTCCTTCCCTTTTTTTGTATCCTGTAATACAACATATAAAACCACCCATGGAAAAAATTAGGGTTCAAGAATGAGTCCTATTATGATACAACCATAGATTCAATAAAAGGTCTCATATCAATAATAAAATAATTTTATATTCTAAAATAAAATAGTTTTTCAATTAATTATCATAATCCCAAACAAATTTGTAAATAATTTTCATTTATTTTTCATTTAAGAATTTTATATTCTCAAATACTACATTATGGAAAGTTATTAAATAGGGTTGTCAATCCACACATCAATAGGTAAGTAGGTAACCAAATATCCATGAAATTGCCTATAATGTGATGCTATGTGACACAACCTCAGATAAAATCCTCTGAGTAACAACCCATGAAAAAAACCATCATGAGATAAATAAATCATAAATAAAAAAGCACCTCATATTGAGCCCTAGATTATGGGAATATGAACTAGATATAAAAGATCCAAATTAGTCATACATTGTTAACAACCAATATTGAGTATTTCTACAATCTATCAATATCCATATTTTTACCTCCATGTGGTTCCACACATAATAAGGATACCCATTTACCTTTCTTGATGCACAAAGGTTCCCAATTTGACTATTGTTAAAAAAAATCAAAACCATGCTCAAAATTTATAAAAAAATTTAAAAAATATAGTCTATCTTCCATGTTTTAAATCCCATTACCAAAACATTGGTCTTCCAAAACCCATTTTCAATGAAAACCCATTTTGAAAAATTAATCATTAAAATTTAAACAACAAAAAAATTCAATTCAATCATAAACACAATATAATTGTATAAGAACAATAATTTATTCATAAAATTATACTTTTATATACAACCACCTACCTCAAAATGATAGAACCCAATCCTCCTTCAACAATTGAGATTTGAAAATAATGGATTGACCTTCAAATGACAAGGAATGGAAAGAGACTACAAAGGATTGATATAAAACCTACATCGATCTGAATTGGAACCATAAACATAGACAACACAATAGCTATGACTAAAAGAATGTATAAACAGAATAAACTCATACTAGGAGAGGCTCACAATAATAAAAATGATGATCAATCACCGAACTAATGATCCAAAAAGAATGAAGATGTCTATAATAACCTATGGTGAACTCTGGATTATGATAGGGAGGCTACATGGTCAAATGAATTAAATACACTCATATCATGCCCTAAAACCCTAACATGTGATATTTACACAGCATATAATCCAATTACATGTTGTGTAATCAATGTAATTAAAAACTAGTGAAAACCATCACCCTTTTATGAAAACCCAATTTTAGTTAATACATGACATGAATTCGAAATTCACTATTTGTATTCCTTTCATTCCCTATAAATTTTTATGAAATATACCTAGGAAAAAGTAGACAATGTGAATTCCAAATACATGGCATGTAATCATGTAAAAGAGACTAAATAAATAATATTTATTCATAAAATCCAAAACAAAAAATGCAACTCAAAAGAAACTATAAAAATAACATAGGAAAAAACGGTCCATCACAGATCGCCCAGTCCTCCAAGTCATCTACGGGGGACCACACCCTGACATTCCAATTATGGCACCAACTTCTATCAAGGAAAACCACCCTGGGTGAAACATCATCAAGATTACCATGCCTCAAGCTAAGACTAAACCTGAACAATGTTGGTCTTATAAAAACATTCACATATATATTTGAGAATAAAATTTAAACATGTGTGTTTTTTATGTAACTCCCATCCAACCAGTACTAAGGTGTTAAATAATGGTTATTGAGGTTCCAACCATCAACGAGGGATCTATTATGGTGTAACTCCCTTTCAAGACATTGAGAGTGTATTTGACTAGAACTCTTATTATATGTAATTATTCTTCCCTTACATGAGTCATATTTTCCCAATCCATCATCACCATTCAGTCCAACTCAAATATGTTTGTATAAAATAGGGATTTATATGGTGAGTTCCTAGAAAATGGTTATGGTTGGGGAAGCCATCCCCCCAATGGAATATCCGACTCCTGGGCTGTGATTCATTTAAGATGAACTGGTCTCAATCCTATGTTGAAAACCCATAACTCATGCAAGTGAAACCTCTAAGGTGGTAGAGATTGAGGTTGTTGGGAACGGTGTTTCAAATAAATATTTAAATGAATATGGACTCCCTCTCAACCCGTAGCTTGAAACATCTGAGTGGATCTGTCAGAAGATATTTTCACCACTATTATCACGATCATCTCAGGATATGTGACTTCATCACCAAAGGAATAAGAAGATTTTGGGTCTAATGTTGTTGATGAGAACCACATAATTTGATGTAGAGAATATGGGATCATACAAAACATTATTTCCCAAACATCATATCTACAAAAAGCAAGTCGGATAGTGTCCCTTTTACACTGGCTATAAAACATTGGCACCATAGAGGTGGATTCTCATGCACTACATGTTATTGTATGTGATAATCCCATTTTGCGGGTGTGTGTGTGTGGAAATTCAAAAGTTTATATCATCGGGAACTGGGAAAAATGAGATGGTACCCAGATGCACAATGTGTTTGATCGTGGATTTCTATAATTGGAAGAAC
Source organism: Viscum album (assembly GCA_963277665.1). NCBI lineage: Eukaryota > Viridiplantae > Streptophyta > Magnoliopsida > Santalales > Viscaceae > Viscum > Viscum album. The sequence continues at coordinate 369,442,943 of OY728137.1, forward strand.
TAGTAATTGAGAATGCATCTTTCATTAATAATCAAGCTAGCCTCATAATCCAATTAAGGTCTCAACTAGCGGTGGAAAAAGCATAGTTAGAAGAGGAAACCTCAATAGTTTAGTTAAATGAAGAGTGAGGCCTGGTGTGAATCTTGAAAACTGTGTATTGTCTTATGGATGAATAGAAGTATCCATATCTCGTTAGAATAAATTAGGTTTTCGGGTCTATGTGCTAAAGGCTGGATGTGATGGAGCGATCAATTTTCAATTTAAATCCCAATAGGGAATTATTTTTTGCTGGAAAAAAGAGATTCTCTGATGCCTGAACAGATGAAACCAAATCTTAAAGAATGTTTACTTAAAAATCCTCATATACATAATCAATCATATATTTTTAAACTGTACAACCACACATAAATCAAATTAAGGAGAAAATAAATGACTAATCCTTAATCCCATGTGAGACATCCTCTATGTGAGAAAAAATGGGAAAATAGTTTATTTTTCTCAAATATGATAGAGATAGATAAGGGTCAAATAGTCAAGGTTTGGACTCATTTATTGACAACCAAGAGTGTGTCAATTGAGAATGTTTTATCTAGAGCCTGTGACTATATACAAAGATTGTATTCGTTATCAACATTTTCTAGTGCATGAATATGGTAATGTTAAGGACAATGAATTCAACCCAAACAGAAGGGGTGATAATGGGGGTGAATCCAGAAACCCAGAATCTGGGACACAATGGGGCGGCATGATGATAGAGGGTAGATTCTAACCATATTTGAAAAATTTAATGCATTATCATTTTTTCATGTATGGATAAAAACAAATGAAGTTCTACTACTGAACATGTTATAAAGACAAGACCTATCTCAAAATGGAATCATAAGACATTAAAGGAATGTTCCTAGGATATTAGGTGGTCTAATTTGGACAGGTAGTATTGAAGATAGGAGGGGAATTCAAATATCAAGAATTATGGTAACAAAAATCATAGAGTACTTAAAGTGTGGGGATGAATTGATGGAATATTTTAATGGATTTAACACTCCTTGAATTATTCCATTGTCGTTTTGGGTACATTGGGAAGGTGTATCATTTTTAACAAAGGTTAGATTAATATTCCTAGGGGAGCATCATCTTATATTCCAATAAAATGTTAAAAAACATGAATGATAGAGTAGGTGGCCTAAAAAAGGGTAAATGGGCCTCCTTAAGAAAGGTCTTATGATGATTCACATTATTATTTCATGCAATATAGATGATGGACACATAATTTATTGTCATTAAGTGAGGATGATACATAAAAAAATTTAATATAATATGGTATAGTCAATATGCACATAGTTTAACATCATATGGTGAGGGAGGTGTGTCACATAGTAAATGTGTTGTTATTGGGATAGTTGAATTGACGTGAATAAAACCCTTATGACCATTGTGATTGGGTTTGCAATAGGGTAACACAATAGGGGTGATCCCTAGTTAATCTTGGGAGGTAAGTGGATCTTAATATTTCTCTCTAGTTTTTTCCCAAACCAATGGGTTTAAAGATTGTAACCATGTTCTTATCGAGTTCCATAGTTGGTCCTTATTTTATTTATACCATGAAAAGACCCGACACCAGTTTCCCGGAGCCGGTGTATTACTAAATTAAATTGTCATAATTACCAGATAGTCCTATATTTTAGTATATTTTGAAAACCATATACATACATAATTTCAACATTACAAATTTAAATGAAATACATCATATATGTTTTATTGGGAACATCCAAAACTATAAATTTATCCCTGCAAGTCATTCATAATAAACATCTTTATGTCCTAAAAATGAAAAATCTGAATGGCGTGAGGTCAAACACTCAATATGGGTAAAAAATATAGTAGAAGATATCAGAAACATAATAATTAGGCATGGAAAATAATTTAAAACACATTCCTTAAAAACTAATAATCTTGAACACATTATGGCAGGAATATGAGATGAGTAAATATTTCCACAATAAAACATAATCATTGGTGTTCTGAAATTCAAATAACCACATGAAATTTGAATTTCTATCTCCATAATGAGAGAAATTAAGATTCTATATATTATGAAACATACCTTCAAGGCATTTTCAAAGAAATCTAAAAATGACTCAGTCCTCACCCAAAACCATATCTAAAAATTGGTAAGGCCTCAGCCATGTCTATATATATTTGTCTCAAAAGTCCTACCAATGAATTCAGGGACTATTGTGATTCCCACACATCACATAATAAGTCTAATGCATTCCTAATATGGATGAGGATAAACATAAACAATATATACATTCATATTCAAACTAACATATGAAACATAAATAACATTCCACAAACAATAAACATAAATACTAACCTTTTTGAGTAAATTGGTGAATGATTTGAAGATAGAACATCCACAATAAAACTAATAATAATACATTAAATTAAATATTATAGATGGTATCATAAATATTAATCCCAATAATACATAATAATCAATAGATGTGTTGAATAATATGAAGATACTTACATAAATTCATAGAGTAATACTTGAGATAAATACTCCTTTACTTTGAAGAGAAGAGTTTGTTTTGGAAAAGTGTTTATATAAAACCAAAAATTAATTAAGATGGTATTTTAATAAAAAAAAATCATTTTATAAAGATAATTGTTTTTAAAAACATATTATTGAGTGCCCTTGAAAATATGTAAGATTTGGAGAAATTCCCTTGAGTCGGTCTTGTATTTCAGGAAAACATTTTGAACCATCTTTTTAAAACATATAATTCCCCATAGATGAAAGTAATATTATGGTTTCTACACATATATATAACATTAAAAAATAATTTATGAAGAGTATATATTAATTAATGACAATTTAATTGAGGTAAGTAGATAATAAAAGTAACCCGAATGAAAATGGAGGTTCACGTGGAAAACCCTTACATTAAGTCGGAAGGTGTTCCTCACATGATCTTAACGGCCTGAATAAAAAAATTTTGGTTCATAAATTAATGATTAAAAACGTCTTATACTTGTAATTTATTTATCATAACCATGTTAGGTTCATTCATGGACTTTTTATGTGTTAATATATTCAATTTAATTGTTTGGGAGCGTTTTCTTCCTTGGTTTTCACAACCAGTTAACTTGTATTCATTTATCTATTAAACATCTAGAATGATAATGGTTTTATAGAATAAATGTTGTATGTTATTCATGATCAACCAAAATATTACATGGTTATTAAATTTTTTTGGTCATTTGGAGTGATGATTAATCATTATATGCAAATTTAATGACAATTGTTTGGGTTAATTGGCAGTTCTCGATCACAACGAACTCATTTTGATTTATAAATTAATATAATAGGTTAAAAAGGATTACATAACCTTATATAAGTTATAATACATATATAATAATCTTTTTCAACCATAAAAATGGCTTCATGACAACAATTGAATATGGTAATAGAAATTGAAAACACACCGTCCTTAAATGTGATAAATTAACACATCTCGGATTGTGTTTTCATTCCTAGTTTAAAAGAAGTGAAAAATAGACATAATTACGAACAATTCCTTTATCATAAAAACATTACAATACATGTATGTTAATATATTCATCACAACAATTGGATAAAAGGTGGTGAGTAAAGAAAAAGAAAACAAATGAACCTGGAATAAAAGAAATGAAAAGTGGAATTTACCTCTTAATGTAATCTTCCTTGAGATCCTCTTTATGGGATAGGTTTTGGAATTTTTATGAGACCAAGGGCATTTGGAAATAAGTATGGAGCATGGGTGGATATTTGAGCAGATTTTAGGCAAGTCACAGGGCTTCAGAGGAGTGAATAGAAGATACAGTGGGCGGTTATAGTGGAGGAGATGGGTGATTTGTGAATATCTTATTCATTATTTTATTATTTCCCACAAGACAAACATTAGTTTTCATTAATGTGACCCAAAATAGTAAACATTTCATGTGATTTTGAACCAAGTTTGCATACATTAGCCATGATTAAATTAATTGTGAATTTAACTAATAATGTATATATATGGTAAATAACCGTATTTTACTACTAATAAAAATTTCGAGTATTTCAGAATAATACCCAAAATTCACCCTAACAATTTTTTTATGTGTACATTCCAAAAATGAATGCTATTTTTGGAAAATATTTTTCTAAATGTAATAATTTAATTTTCAAAGAAAATTATATTTTATTCTAAAAAAACTATTTTAAGACAATAATTCATATTTTATCACATTGAAAAATTAATGAAGATATAATTATCCTATAACCCTAAGATAATAAAATCATAATATGATTTAATATTCAAAAGGGTCATATTACTATTAATATTACTATCATAAGGGTATGTTACTATTCACCAAAAAATTAATTTGATCATATCAGACTCTAAATATCTTACTAAACGCAACTATGTATGTCTGTTTTTTAAAATTCAAATCACATAGGAATAATTATATTTATTGGATAGGTTATAATAAAGTGGTGTTTTGAAGAAACATAGTGTTTAATGCATCAAATTTAAAATTTATTTTAAAAATCATGGGGTGTTACAATATCCACTCCTTACAAAAATATCATTCTCGACATTTCCCGAATGTCACCTCACAAAAGGATTTGGGTAGTTCTTCATCATAATCTCCTTAGGATCCCATGTTGCCTCTTCGATTTTATGATTATTCCAAGCTATATTTACTAGTAGAGTCATCAGATTCCTCAACACTTGTCTTTAGAGTCCAGAATTGGGATAGGATCTTCAACGTAAGATAGGTAAAGTTCCAATTATATACATTCAGAAGTGAGTACATGCATTGGGTCTGGCATGTAATTTCTCAACAATGAGACATGGAACAAATTGTGTACTTTAGAAAGGCTAGGTTTCATAGAGAAATGGTATGCAACAGCTCCAATTCTCTCTATAATTTCAAAATGGCCTATGTAAATAGGGATCAATTTCAATTTCTTCCCAAATCTTAGGGCACCTTCCCATGGATATACTTTTAAGAAACCATTATCTCCCACTTGAAACACCAAATCATTATTTTGATTGTCAACATAGTTTTTTATGCTTTGAGCTACTTTGATATGGACATGAATAGTATTTACCATTGATATTGTTTCCTCCACAAGCTCTGTTCCCACAAGCTTCATTTCTCCAACTTCATCCCAAAAAGTTGGAGTACGACATATTTTTCTATGCAACACTTCCCATGGAGCCATTTGAATACTCGAATGGAAACTATAATTGTTGGAAAGCTCCACTAAAGGTAATCATTAATCCCACATACCTTGAAAGTGAATTGAACATGATCTCAATATTTCCTCTAAGGTTTGGATCATTCTTTCTGATTGACCATCAGTTTCTAGGTTGTAAATAGATCTCAATAAAAGATCAATATCCAAAGTTTTCTAAATAGTTTTCGTGAATTTTTCTGTAAATTATGGATCACGATCATAAAAATTGAGAGAGGATCTCCATAAAGTCTCATAACCTCTTAATATAGAGCCATTTCAGGCCCTCCAATGGAAAATCATCTCTTATAGTGACGAAATGTGTAGTTATCGTAAGTCGGTCAAAAATTACCCATATTGCGTAATTCTTTCTCGTAGTTTTGGGTAATCTAATGAAAAAAACATGGGCATGTCGTTCCATTTCCATGTAGGAATAGGTATAAATTGTGTGAATCATTTAGGATGATGTCGTTTGGCCTCCACTTGTAGACAGACTAAACATATTGATACATAATTAGCAATTTCCCTCTTCATGTTATCCCACTAGAAATGTTCTTTCAAATATCATTAAATTTTAGTGCTACCTATGTGTATAAAGAAAATTGAGCTATGAGAATCTGCAAATAACTCCCTTTTTAGCTTAGGTATGTAGAAAACACATAGCCTCTTTTTTAATTTCATAAATCCATTTTCATACATAATGTTATCCAACTTCCCATATTTCACTGTATTAATCTTTATTTGAAGATTATCGTCATCAGACTCTGAAGATTTAATTTATTCCAATAAATGTGGTTGGGCAACCATTTGAAAAATTAGTGATGTTTTACCTTATCTAATAATTACCATACCCATATTCACAAGATCCATCTACAATGGATTTTTTTAAAACTCATTTTGTTGATAACTACATTATTTTTCCTTTTAAATGCATCAACTACCATGTTTTCCTTTCCCAGGAGGTAGGGTACGGAAGAGTCTAATCTTTGACCAGTTCAAGCCATTTAATTTTCTTCCTGGCGAGTTCCTTCTATGAGAATATATATTTTAGACTCTTATGATCTGTATATATCTCACATTTTTCCCATATATTTAATGCCTCCATGTCTTCAGATCAAATATTACCAATGCTAACTCAAGATCATGAGTATGATTGTTTTGATCATATATTTTTAACTACCTTGATACATATGCAATAACTCAATCATTCTACATAAGGACACAACCAAGTCCTCTATTTGATGCATTACTATAGATCACAAACCCATCATTCCCCAATGGTAGACATAAGATTGGATAAGTCACTAATATCCTATTAAATTATTCAAAATAGTCCTCAAAATCTTTTTTCCATACGAACATAACCCCTTTACATATTATATTGCACATTGTGGTAGAAAAAATGTGAATTTCTAATAACCTATTATACCAATAAAACTATGTAACTCAGTTCTGTTCCTTAGAGTAGGACATTCTTCCCCAAACGTTTCATTACAAAATCAACATATATTCTATCCTTATAGACAATGTGTCCATGAATGAAAACTGATTGAATCCAAAATTCACACTTGCTAAACTTCCCATATAATTAATTTCATATAAGATTCTTCATAATAGTGCTCAAGTTATTTTAATGATCCTTTTTGGTTTTGAAGTATACCAAGATATCATCAATAAATAAAACCACAAATTCACCAATATATTCCTTGAAAATTGTATTCCTTAGATCCATGAAAATAAAGGGCGCATTAGTCAATCCAAAAGGCATTACTGTAAACTTGTAATGCCCATACCTTGTTCAAAATTCTATCTTTGGAATATCTTCCTTCCTTGTACACAACCGATGATATATAGATCTATGATCAACCTTTTAAAAATATTGGGCTCCATGAATTTGATCATATAAATAATCAATATGAGTTAGGGGATACTTTTTCTTTGTTATTGTAGCATTGATCTCCCTATAGTAATTTCACAACCTCATAGATGCATATATATTCTTAACAAAAATAACTGAGGATCCCAGTAGAGAAACACTAGGGAGAATAAATAATTAATCAGTAAATTACTATATTTGTTTCCTTAGTGCCACTAATTCCATATTGGAAAATATATATGGGGTCTTTGATATGGGCCTTGAATTGGGAATTAAGTTAATGGAAAACTCAATTTTCCGCTCTAGAAGATGTCCAGGTAAATCCTTTGAAAACATATCAACATATTTTTTCACAATAGGTACGTATTTTATTTGGACATTAATTTTCTCAACCATAGTTATGTAATTACATTCCTCCCCAATAATTTAATTCAGTAGAGCTACTGGGGGTGGATCTATATGAGAATCAGATAGTGATGTTTCTGCTCCAATGATAAGGGAATCTACATCATCCTGAAAAATTGAAACCTCCTTCTTCTTATAATAAATTTTCACATCATGGTTAGAAATCCAATACATAAAATGATTATATCAAATTCAATCATGGGTATGATATTAAAATTAGTAGATAAAGAACATTTATACGCCATAATGGGGAGTGGGTTTCACAACCTTTTTGCAATGATACATCTGTTAAGAGTTTTGACTGACAACTCCGTTATTAAATCAAATTGTAAATATCTAATTATCATGGAAAACTGGGAAGATGTAAAAGAATGAGATGATCCAAAATCAAATGAATCATGGTCTATGTTTGATGGAATTATTAATGTACCTACCACCATGTCATTAAGAACATCAATATCAGTAGTTGTGATTGCAAATTCTTGTCCCTGCTCCCTTATCCCATTATGAGGAACATTTCCTTGATGCTTTGAAAAATCATTAGAATAGTTTCCCATCTCCCTACACTTATAGAATTGATAATTAATAGCTTCTTTCTCTCCCTTGAAGTCACCAGCTTGATGGGCTTTGGGTCCACACATATAGCACACCCATTTCCATTTATACAGGAACTAGGGTGTTTCCATTAACAATTATCATAGAGTTGATAGTCAACTCTTCCCATTATCCCAATTTCCTTATTTTCTTTTCTAGAGTTTTCTAAAACCATGTTCTTCTCTTTCTTTCTTATAACGTCATGAGACTTGGATAACTCCTTTTCCATCTTGATAGCACATGAGACTATATATTTGTATGATGAGAATGTTTGGAAGACCAGTTCTTACTAGAGGAATGGATTTAGTCCATAAAGGAATCAATAAATATTTCTCCATAGATTAAATTTGTAGTCCACAACATTCCTTGCTAACCTTGTGAATTTATCTTTATACTTTTCCACATTCCAATCATCCATTTGACTCAAATTATGAAATTTCCTTTCCATATCTATTCACTTTTCACAAGGAAAATATTTCTCTACGAAAATTTATTTAAATTCACATCATTCCATGTTTTTTATATCGACCTCATCCTTTTTTTGAATTAGTTTCTACACTTGATTAAAATCTCCCAACAAATGATAAAATTCCATTACAACCTTCTCCCATTTGTTATTTACCATGGAGATAAATATTTTTTCTAAGGAACTTATCCACTTCTCCACTATTAATGGGTTTTTAATCCAATTAAATGATGGATGATTTTGTCTCATAGAGCGTGCTAACATATATCCTCCATGTTGCGGATCCATATGCTTCATATGGGTAAGGTTATTGTTCATAACCTATATATTTTTTCCTAGTATAGTAATAAGATTCTAAGCACCAGTCACAGTCCCCAAGCCAGCTTCATTATCTTGAGTAGGAAGGAAATCAATATATGGGATACAAACATTCATGTGGTTTCAATTCCTTCCATTAGGTGCCTTTTCTAAATAATGTAATTCACTAGATTAAAAATATGAATCATAATGGACTATCTCAACATAGAAAAAAAATACCTAACATAAATTGAATTCATATGCATGTCTAATACCATAATTCTATTAATGGATTATATCAGGAAAATTTAAAATTTAAATCCTTAATAATAGTTTAAAAAGAAAATTATAATTATCCTAAGAATATCCCCCAAGAGTGTCAAATCAGGTGCGCATTAAGGCATGTTGTCGTGTACCATGATACCCCAGGACAAGCCCAAAACACCTTGTCGGAGTTTTCACTCCTAGGTACATTTGTGCTTGAACAACGTCAACTTGTAGTATTCAAATTGGGATGTATTTGCTAAAAAAATCCATATAATATATTCCTTACCAAAATTCGAGGATGATCTGGTATGATTATCTTCAAAGACTATCTTAGTGGTTTCTTCCCTTATCTACATTTTCTAAACCTAGTTTTAATATTTTCTACTAAAATTCCTCTAATACCAACTATAATGACCCGACACCATTTTCCTAGAGTCGATTCTTATTACATAACATTATAATAAGTTCAGGAAATTCATATAAAAAAATAATTAATAGTATATTAAATGTGGAAGGATAGATACAAATATAAGTTCAACATTACAACTATAAATTAAATACAACATATATGTTTTATTGGGAACATCCAAAACTATAATTTTTTCCATGCATTTCATTCATAATAAACCTATTCATGTACTAAGAATATGAAACATAAGAAAGGGGTGAGATCAAATGCTCAATAAGGGTAAACAATATAGTGGATTATAACATATCCATAAACATTAGGCATGGTGAATAATTGAAAACATATAACTTTAAAATAATAAACTTGAACACATTATGGAAGGAATATATGTTGAGTAAATATTTCCCCAATAAATTTTAATAATTGGTATTCTAATAGTCAAATAAGCACATGAATTATGAATAAATAGCTTCAAAATGAGGGAAATGCATATTCCGGACATTCTAAAACACATCGTCTAGGCCTCGATCAAAACCATATATGAAAATGGGCAAGTGACGTACTGATGCATAGAGGGGCTATAGTAGAACCCACCAATCACATAGTCCGTCCAATTAATTTCTCACATGAATGGGGATAAACATAAACAACATATAAATTCATATTGAAACTAATAAGTGAAACATAAATAACTTTCCCCGAACATTAAGCATAAACACTAACCATTCGAAGTAAATTGGTTAATGGTTTTAAGATAGAACATCCACTATAAAACTAATCATAAACCATTCAATTAAATATGGTTGAAGATATCATAAATATTAATAATAATAATACATAATAATCAACTAGATTTTTGAAACAAATGCAGATACTCTTATAAAATCATCGAGTAATTCTTGAGTTAAATACTCATTTGCATTGAAAAGAATAGTTATTTTTGAAAAGTGTTTGTATAAAAAAAAAATTATGTAAGAAAGTATTTTTATAATAAAATGGGTGATTTTATAAAAATATTCATTGTTAAAAATATTTAGAGTTCCCTTGAAAAATAGGTAAGAATACGAGAAATTCCATTCAGTCAGGCTTTTATTTCCGAATGAATATTCGAAAGATCATTTTAAAACATTTAATTCTTCATAAATGAAAGACAGAATCTGGTTGGTAAACTTATATAGAATATTCAAAAACAATTTATGGGGAGTACATATTAATTAATAATAATTTAATTGAGGTAAGTAGATAATAAATGTAACCTAAATGATAATGGGGTTTTGGGAGGAAAAGCCTTACCTTAAGTATGAAGGTGTTCCCCACATTATCTTAATGACCAGAATAATCAAATTTAAGTTCAAAAATTAGAGAATATAGAACCTAATCTACTTCTAATTGATTTATTGTAACATTTTTAGGTTAATTCATATCCTTTTATGGGGTAATATATTCAATTTCACTGTTTGGGAGTGTTTTCTTCCTTGGTTTTCATGATAACTATACTTATTTTCATGTAAGGATAAACATGTAGAATGATAATGGTTGTCCTGAATAGAATTTTTATGTAATTAGTTAATAACTAGAATATTATATAGTTATACCAGGAAAGTGTAGCCAGAGGGGAAACCCCTGACCATTTATTAAAATAAAATAAAAGACAATAAACATGGATTACAAACCCATCAGAGTCACATACAGTCCTCAAAATCATACCCCTGAGCACCACCATGGTACACAGACTCATCCTCCGTCACCGTTTCCCACACCGAACTCTCATCTTGCTTCAGTACTTTGGCATTCTTCCTCCTCAGATTCAACTTCCCCAACTCAAGAAACTCGTTCGGAGATTTCATGCTTCTGGCAGCAGATCTGGTCAGCATCGGTTTTGACAGATGAGTGATGTCCTTTCTCATCCTTCCACGAGAAGAGGCAGTCCCCTTGTCCGAGACCATCGGCATTAACTTATTCCCAACTTGAGCAATCTCACTGTATGAAGGCCGCGTCATATCCCCACGATTCTCCTTGTCGCTATCAGTGAGGTCCCCCCATTTCCCATGATACTCTTGGATTTTCTTAAACTGATTGTTCGTATCAATTAATGCCAAGCATTGAGGTTGCTCCACCCTTGTGTTTTCAATAGCCTCCCTTGCCACAACTTGCAGACTGCCACTACCACCTTCCTGCATACCCTGTCCCTCGATAGCAGGTTCATCAGAGTCCAAAACAACCATATCAACATTATTCTGTGACGCAGGCCTCAGGACAACATTCCCTCTGCCCGGCGACTTGCTCATCACTTGCGGAAGCACCACAACATCCTGCACAGCACCCCCTTCCTGCTCACCTGCAACTGTCTCCTCCTACGCCCCATCCAAATTCATATTTCCTAAAACATCAAACCGATTACCCAAAAAAATAGATACCAAAACTCCATTACTAGCCTCACCCTGACCACTGCCCTTATCATCAATGGCCTTCGGCTCTACCACTGCAGCAGAAGCAGCCCCCTTCCCTGCCATAGATCTCCTATGCACCTTGCCTGCATCCACCGCATCACCCATCCCTCCTGCATTCATGCGGCCACTGCCAGTCTCTTTGTTCTGACCAGCAGCTCCATCACCATCCCGAGAACCTCCACCAGAGGAAAAGCCAGCCCTCACCTGCACAGCAGGGACCTCCGGCTCCAGCAGGGGATCTGAGTTTATTATATGGTTATAATTTTTTTGGGTTATTGGGAGTGAATTTAAATTGTTAAATAAAACATTAATGACAATTTTTTGGGTTAATTGGTCATTCTTGATCACAAAAAACACATTTTGATTTATAAATTAACATCATGTGTAAAAAAGTTTCCATAAAAATAAATAAGATATAATAGATATATAATATTGTGTTTCAACCATAAAAATGGTTTCATGACCAGAATTAAATATGGTAATAGAAATTGTGAACCCGTCATCCTTGAATGTGATATATTAACACATCTTGGATGGATGTGTAATTTCAAGTATAAAAGAAGGGGAAATAAAACATGATGTAGAATTATTCATTTACCATAAAAAATTAAAGTACATTTATGTTACTAGATTCATCCAAAAATTTGGATGAAAGGAGGTGAGTAAAGAAACATAAAGGAAAGGAACTTGAAATATAGGAAATGAAAATAGGAATTTACCTCTTGATGTATTATTCCTTGAGAGCATATTTAGAGGGGATGTTTTTGACTTTTTATAAGACCAAGGGATTTTGAACGTGGGGGAAGAGCTTGTGAGGGTATTTTACAATAATTAAGACAAGGTACAGGTCTTGAGAGAAGTGAAAGAAGATGGGGTGAGGGGGGTTTTATAGTGGAGGAGATGGGTGATTTGTGAATATGTTATGAATTTTTTATTATTTCCGTAATGGAAAAAAATAGTTTTGATTCTTGTGAACCATAATATTAATTAGTTTATATGAGTTCAATACATTTGGTCTTACATCACCCATGATGCTAGGAATAGGTAATTTAAATGATAGTGTATATATAGGATAAATTACTATATTGTACTATTCATCAAAAATTCGAGTATTTCAAGAAAAAAACAAAAAATTAACCAAAACCATTTTTTAGTGTATAAATTTAAAAAATTAAATCCATTTTTAGAAAATGAATATATATATAAATATGATTAATTTAATTTTTAAATAAAATCAAAATTCATTCAAAAAAAAATAATTTTAAATCAATTATTTGTTTTATATCTATTTGAAAAATTAATCAAGATCTATTTATCTTATAACCTTAAGACAATAAAATAATAATATGATTTACTATTTATAAGGGTCATATTACAATTCATATTAATATTCATTAAGGTATGTTACAATTCACAAAAAATGTAAGTTGATCTTATTAGACTCTAAATATATTACTCAACGCAACCGTGTATATCAGTTTTTCAAAATTCAAATCACATAAGAAAAATTATATTTACTTGATAGGTTATAAAAAATTGGTGTTTTGTAGTGTCTTAGTGTTTCATGCATTCAATATTATATTTACTGGCAAAATCTAGGGGTGTTACATTCCATTTACACTTTTTCCATTATATTGACCCAAGTTGTGGAAGTTACTTAGTTGGGGGAGTTAGATCCCAATCATGATTCCCCTATAAGTTTTAAACCAGAAATATGTGTATTCCTCATTCCTTTTTTTCAATTTATGGTCACACAAGTGAGATTAAGAATTTTCAAATATGTTATGGTCGTAATTCTTGGACTATAATGTTTCAGATCATTTATGTTCATAATGATCGGACCAAGACACCTAGTTTATGGTCACTAGGTTTGGTCTATAGAAGGGGGGGTTCAGTCCCAAAAGAATCTTATGATGTTGGAGGGTTCAAACCTGATGGTAATATCTTCCCTTGGAGGCCGTATACCATACAAAATAACCTGAGGTGAGTTGCACATAGTTTAAGATTGAGATGCTTGGAAAATTGTGTTTTTATCTCAAAGGAATGCGCATGGAATATGGGAGACGAAGCCTAATGTGAAATAGGGATCTTTGGGGTCCATGTCATTAGGTAAATCCTTAAGAAAACATTAACACTATTTATGGTCAGGATGCTTGGACTCTGGGTTATTAGTGTAAATTCATAATGTTCAAATTAAAAATTATTATTTGGTTGAAGGTCATATTTTTTAACCATTGAGAAGTTTTTCATAGAGGAATGTGTGTGGCATATAGGTGAGATAACCCGACATGAATTAAGGGACAAGGAGACCCACTTCCACTTGGAACATTCCCAATACATATTTTATGTAGTTTAAATTTGTTATTCTTGGACATGGGATTCTATTTTAAGGTCATATAGTTCAGAACATAGGGGAACCCATGAATCTCGACCTTTCTTGACAAAAACTCTATCCTAAGTCCAAATTATGCATGATCCATGCTGAATTCATGAAATAAGGAGTGGTAATGATTCCTTATTTTTTTGCAGGGGAGAGCATAATAAGGTGAAAATTTACCGACCTAAGAAAGTCTCATGAGGGAATGTCGTGACTTTTAATTCATGGAAACTAAAATTGGAATGACCAAAGGATGGGTAAGAACTATTGATCATGTTCGAAATAAAGCTTCTATACCCACACCAGTCATGGATAGGGAGAAATTTTTGGATCAAACATTAATTGAGTTCAAAACATGGGAACCACCATTGTTTATTGAGGATCCTTCATGTTGTGATCCCATGATGGTATGTGACCCAGTGGGGCTAAGAATCATTATTACCAGGGACACTATTCAGATCATGAGGATGATGATTAGCCAATATAAAAAAAGAAAGAAACATAAATTTGGGATTGAGGAATGTGCAGGAGGGAATGTTGAGTTCCTAGGGAGCTATCTCGCTATGTTCTCAAATTCACGGGATGAAAATGATGTCAGGGGAGGATCAACCCTATCCCAAAGATGGGGTACCCCAAAATGAGTTGATGGTATGGATAGACACATGATATATGATCCATCTATCCCTATCTGTCCCATGTTAATTGTAATCAATCCATAAATAGTATCTAAATTTGGGGCCAATTTTTGTCTAGGATTTGTCTTCTCTGATGAGGACATTGAATCAATCCATACTAGTGATATGGGTAATCTTGTTTTCCTTAAATAGGGTGAGACTACAGTTTAAAATTGTGTGCTAAGGATGTCATTTTTGGAAATCGAGTACTTATTATATGTGGAATGCTATTTTTATATTGGGTAAGGAGATATTTTAAAGTATTTGGATGAGGATGTTTTATCTAGGTCACCCTATACTTGTTATGTGAGTATTCCAATGTTTTTTTGAATTTGATAAGGCTGTAGTTTAGTATCATGTTATGAGGATGTTGGGATTTATAGTTTAAAATCATACTACTCATACTATGGATTCCACTATAATAGGGTAATGGAATATGGACCCAAGAGGCTGCAAATTGTTTAATGTAACAATACCTAGACTATAAAATATACAGACAGTTAATGATCATAATGATTTCACTAAAGGGTCTATAAATAGTTTAATTTCATAATTCATGGACCAGAGGGTGTGAAAATAATTTTAGATCATAATGCATAGACCAAAGGGTGAGAGTTTTATAAGTAGGATTATATTGCTGGAAAGAGTAGCAAACTAACTTGATTTGGGTCCAAAGATACCCTCATCCACAATAAACTCGACAAACCATAACCATGACTATGTCATGATGTTGGGGGAGGAAATACCCTACAATAAGTTGATGATGGAGGATGGACCCTGGATTTGAGATCTGGGCATCACTATATATCCCATGTTGGTGATAATGAAGCCACATTTAGTTATGAAATTCATAGTGTTATAATACAAAATACGGTAAGTGGTTTCCCTCTCAAATGAGGTTATTGAATCATTTAATTTTTTTGATATGATGAATCTATAATTTATACTTAGTAAGGATACAGTTTAACATCGTGTGCTGATGATGTACTTTCTCTATTGATCCCAGATATTTTATATGTGGGATCCTGCTTTCCTCTATGTATAGGATAAAATTTTACATTATGTTCTCATGACATTGATTTCGGTTCATCCCACATTTTCCATACAAGGAAACACAGTTTCAAAATGGGTGAGGACATAGTATTACACCATGTTTAGAGGATGTCAATTTTTGTTCTCTACATATTAATATTATGAGGCATCCCAATTTCATATGGTAAAAAACATCAGTTTATTATCATGTGCCAAGTATATTGGAAGTGCTTACAAATTGAGTTACCTACTACATTTTTCATCAGGTCATGTTATGAGGGCATCCCGATTCATTGCAGGTTTGGAAAATATGGTTGAGACATATACCTAAAAAGGAGTCCTCAATGGTAATTTAGGGGTTATAATGCCATAGGAAATGGGTGGGTTTTTTGGTGAACTAAAGGGTAGGATTAAATACATGAGATCTTGGAATAACTATGTATCCCATGGTAATGATAATCAAGATACATATTGATTAAGATTGGGGTGGTTCATTGGATTACTAAAAATGGAGGGTTAAATCATTCCTTGTGAGTGGCACATATGGGGGACACACATACTGTATAGTCATAATGCTTGTACAAGGCTTTGGTAATTTGAAGATGTTATAGTTGTGTCTAAGACTTACAACCTAATGTGAAGGTAGGGATAAAAAGTCCATGCACCACACAATGAAATCCTAAAACAAGTTACACATAGTCTAAGGTTATAAGGTTTAGACCTAGTGGATTTGTAAAATAGTTAAATGTCTTGATACATAGATTGGGGGATGTTTAATTGTCATGAAAAATGTCATTTCAAGTATGTTTTCATATCATGATAGAGGTAATAGTTGACATGAATGAGGTTTACACAAGACCAAATTCCACATGCAAACCCCCAAAATAAGTGGCACATAGTTTAAGATCGTAATGCTTGGATACAAGTGGGGAAAAAGGGTCAAATTTTGGTGAATGAAATCTCCTCCACTCACAATCTGGGCAGATGGGTTTTTGATTAAATGGTATTCATTCCAAAAGATAGGAGTTCTAGGTTATGTTATATATCCCATTGTAATGTGAATCTTGAAACACAAAGTATGGAATGTGGCATGGTGGAGAAAAAAACCAAAAATAGGAGGATCATCCTCTATGATGAGGATGAGACATTTGTTCAACTATTTTAGAATTTTATTATAGGACACTAGTTACATAGAATATATTCATTCATCTAAAATAAAGTCATGATTCATGGGCTGGAGAAATTTTTTTTATGGAAGTTTATGTGGATCGAAATAGGTAAAGCTTGGTGTGACAAATGCGAAATGAAAGACCATAAAATAAATGATTACATTAAAGGGATTATAATGATTTTGTGGTTGGGCCAAATGATAGGGGTTCTAGTCGTTTCTATATATCCCATGGTAATTTGAATTGGAACACATATATTTCTCGAATATATAGTGGTAGAAGACAAACACCAGAACTGGGGGAACCCTCTCTTGAGAGGATACTGAGGCATCCCATTGTTTTCATGTGGAATCCCATTATCATGACACAAGTTATGGTTATATTTTATCATTATGTTTCTTAGTATTTTTTTCTTAGTCATCCCACACATGGTATATGATAATACTTTATTTATTTCATAAGATAAGGCTACAATTTAATGTCCTAAACTGATGAAATTGGGAATTGCAGTTTAAAGTCATACAAATCTAACTATAGGGACTACAAATAGTTTATTTTCGTAATTTTTAGACTAAAAGGGATTCAATTTTTTAAAAATAAATGATCTTGGAACGATATTTCTATAGTTTAGGATTTCATATCGTTGACCATGAGTCCTCATTTAAGATCATAGTGTTTGGACCATGGGTGCTACAGTTTATGGTGGCATAGTATTGACCATGATTCGTTGTTTTTGAATGTAGAGTATGGAACATGGGTTCTAATGTTTATGTTAACTTATATTTGAACATTACTCTTTGTTTATGTTCATAAAGTTTTGAACACGGCCATTGTAGTTTAAGCTCATCTATCTTGGACCATGAAGTTCATGTGAATTATTTCATGAGAAACATGGTGTTGTTGGGAGTTTTCAAATTCTAACTATCCATGGTGGTTAAGAACTATGATCCATTAGGATATACCTTTTAGATATTGTAAGGTCCTTCCAATTTGAGATTCTATTTTGGCATCTTTTTTCTAGGTATCATCGGTGCTCGGAGAGCTAGTATCATGTCACCTTAGAGAAGTGAGTGGAAGAGGACCTTGTTATTGAATGCTCTTATTGTATTGTTACGGTGCCTCTCAATGTTATCTAGGTCCTGAATATTATTTTTCTCAATGGATTAAAACTCATCTATAAGGTCCTATTCCATTCTATATATTGTCGTCTAGTCATAAACAGACATTCAATGTGATAAAAACATAACCTCAAAATGTTAGACTGCCTCAGTTTTATACACCAGAGATTATGTGGTCTTCTGTATGGGATTTATAGTTCTCATTTGAATGGACCAAAGGGTGTTAGGGAGATTTTAAATCTAAATATTTTTTATCCTTCCACCTTCTACAAGTTGTTAGAGAGTGCCTTTTTTAACTCCACAATATACCCATTGTCTAGTTTATGGTAGTTATAAGTAGGGTTGTACAATATGTTTTACATGTTCTATAATTTCTTTAGCTTAGAAACATGGAATATGGATCCATTTATTGGGAAAATATTGTTAGGCACTCTAAACTGATGGAATATGCAAGAGATTACAAACTAAATCACTGGTTGGGTTTTTACTTCCTTGAGGGGAACCGCTTCTTCCCAATTAGAGAAGAATTCTTTTCAGATAAAATGAACACATACTATCGAGCTATTTATGGATGGTATATACTTAGAATTTCATTCCCCCATACTAAAAAGTTCCAAGAATAGTTAGTAATGTGGAGAATCTCCAACGATTGATGCATAATGTTAGTGTGGATCTAATATCCATGAAACCTCTTGGTGAACTCAATGAATTCATTCATCATAGTAGTCCAAAATTATCCTAACCTCTGAATTTGGTCTGGATATTCAATACTACTCAATAAGAACCATATGATCTTTCTTGGACCTCTTGCGTAACCTGATATGTCTCCTTTCCTTGGATGAAATAGAAGAGAATCACATTAAACCAACACTTGAAGAGGGTCTTCTAAAGGATGGTTCCACTCCTTAGTGTAAACTAGGATTCACTCCAGTGGATTCACTCACGATCGGCTCAGTATAACAATATGACATTAGGTTGGAGAAAATAAAAGAACGGAGTCATCCAACTAGGTGTTTCCTCTACTATATGGGGACATGAGGTCCCCCTTAAAGAGGTTCTAGAATCTAGATTACATTCTTATTGGGTTCCACCATCTGAGTGGATGGGGTGATAACTCTATGGTGTGCCACGTGAATTAATAGGTCATCCTTATTGAGTTTTACAATGGATTCAAATAAACATTCCAATGAATTGACTTGACCATTCTAAAATTGAGGAACACATGTCACCTTCAACTAGGAAGGGAACTAGGTCATCAGATGACAAGTACATTCTAGAAGGGGTACAAAATCATTCTTTCTAACAATTTATTCACCCTTGATCTATTTGATGAGCAGCTTAGAGTCACACTTCTCATGTAAACACAGGACATCAATCTTGAGGGCATACTTGAGACAAGTAATTAGAGTCTCGTACTGTACCTCTTTGTTTATGCAGAATTCTGAAAATTGGAATGCATATGGTATTATGGCCTCTCCCAGATTGATGAAAACAATCCACAACCGACCCTATTTTGCATGGTGTCTTTGAGACTTCTACTTATTGGACTTATAGATGCACCATCAGAATGAGTCTTCCCACACAATATATCTTGGTAAACTGAGAGAATAGATTCATCTAGAAAATAAACCTTCAGGGGATACTTTTCAAGGGTTTTATGACTGGATAATAATTCTTCCAGTGTATACCCTTTGATGGAATTTTTATGAAAATCCAGATGTTAAACTTTTATATTATTACCACCTAGTATGCTAATCAACTCTTCAACATGGGTAGATTGATGATGTAAATTAGTGGGTTTAATTGGGTCACCAGTTGTATCCCATTGTGTTTCAAATAATTTCGTGGCTTCTAAACTAAAAAAATCATGAGGTAGCCACTCATGGAGACATATTATCTAGTTTTCATATCATGAAGCATGTGATTGATGTATTATTTCCCTTATTTCATACCATTTATTTATTTCAAGTTTAAAATGGAAACAAAATTCTATTCTAGAGTTGTCACAAAAAGGAATAATGTCTTTCCTTTGACAAGTTGAATTAGAAATGGGGGTTGTAAGAGGTACTTCATAATATCCTCAATGGAATTTTGTCAGTCCTCATCCCACTGATAAATGAAACATTTCTCATAATCCTCTAATGGTTTTAATCATTCCATCCAGAATTCAATTAATATGTGTGTGTATGTTAAGTGGTATTAGAGACCTCACAACTCTTGGAGGATGCTTGTGGGGATAAATTTAATATATAGCCTTGATTTTCCTATGGTCAAAATCAATTCCCATTTATATTATGAGAATGTCGATAAAATTTACAGAGGCAGCTCTTAATGCACACTTCATGGGGTTTATCTTTAGTAGTCTTGAGAAAATAAAGTTTAACACTTTCTCAATATCATTTATATGGTCCTATCATTGGAAATATTTAACAATTGAATCATCAACAAAACACCCAACAAATGTCCCCATACTCAGATTAAAGAAGCCTTGCATAGCCCACTAATATGTGGCACCAAAATTCTTTATGCCAAGAGGAATCAACTGATAGAAGAAAGTGCCTTATGGTGCTCTGATCATGTTATAATCCTCATACATGGGGTCTATCTAGATCTAATTATACCTAGAGTATCCATCCATAAATTAGAGAGACTAGAAACTCTACATAGCATCAAATAAAGGTTATGTCATTATAAGGGGAAAATCATCTTTCATAAAATGGTGGTTGATGTCTTGGAATACTATACAAACACGAATCTTCCATTTATTATTCTTGATTGGGAGAATGTTGTCTAGCCATCTAGTATATTGGACCTCCCTGAAATTTTTTTGTTTAATAATCAGGCTCATCCTCATCCCTAACACCATGATAGCGATGCATCATTCTGGGAGTATGTTTGAACACGTAATGACATGCTGGGAGGCCAATGACATGGAAAAAAACTAGAGGGTCTAGCCTATGAATCTCGATATAGTTCATGGATAATACATCGCGGATCATTTTGAAGAAATCCACATTCTATTGCTGCCCCTATGATGTCAGGGGTGGGATAATCAATGTTGGCATAGAATCAACCTTAATACCTAGGATCGCCTGGGATAGATCACAATGGTGGTGGAGAAACCTTCCTCACGTGTAGATGGGGTATCTTCTAAATACTATTCATTATCGGAGACAAGGTGACAAGAACAAGGTGATGACTCTTTTAGGATGGTTGACCATGGGGTAGCACCTGTGTCTACTTGGGTGGGTATAAGACCATCAGTGAGATGTTCAGATTCTGTAGATATTGTAGTGAAAAAATATATTGATAATATTTTTTCTTCTTTTGGATATATGTTCCACTCTTGATATCAAGGTAATTTTGATGGGTTCACTTATGTTGATTCAGCACCTATTTTTCAAACATGTGGGAACATCCTGGTTTGGAGGCCTTGGAATGAGCTTCTCAGTACTTCACAACAGTATGGTCTTTCAGTATCATTCAGGAATATCCACTCTATGAGTATGGGTTAATTTGTGAGCACTCATTTTTTCATATTGATAACAAAACAACCCTCTAGATCAAGTTTTTTTTGCGCTCTAACTGATGAATCAGGAAGAAAAAATATTTTTTAGGTCCACCCATCGATCAGTTGTAATAGCCTCTAGAACATGAGGGTAATTGATGTCTAAAACTTCTTTCCTTGACTTTAATAGTAACCAGCACAAATGTAATAATCCTATCATTAGTCGAAGTGGGACACATCACCCTTAAGTTTCCATACATGACCACCAAGGGAGTAATTAAGGCATTGGTGGTGTAAATAGGGGAACACTTCATGAAAATTGAGAAAATATCTTCCCAATATTATAATATAGGTTATATCCTATGAGACTAACATAAAGTCAGTGTTACATATGAGACAATGAAATTGAGTCTTCCACCAAATATTTCCACCTAGATTCTTCTCAACCTTATAATAGCTTTGATTCTTAAAGTTTGAGGGATTCAAATATTCATTGGTAAGTCCCAACAAAAGGAGAATCTTCATTGGGATGAGTTTGATCCTAGAGCTAGTATAAACTAGGAAATGATGGATTTCATTTCAAATTAACTAACCTCTAATATATAGTTGGTTCATGTGCCCTTAAATGGTTACACCAAAACCATCTTTAAGAAGATGGGATAATGGCTCACCATTCCTCTTTCTCACCCTACTCTATATAGTAGGCCTGAGCAGAAACAAGTCCCATGTAAAACTAAGGGGGTCTTTTAAACACATAAATGTGGTCCTTATTAATCACCTCTGACATACATTGGGTCATGAGAATCATAATACTCAATGACGTTCTAAAGAGGTGGTTCATTACATCATATTTCTTATACAGGGGAATATTCTTGCCCATAGATGGTTGTTCATTTGAAATTGGAGTAGTGGATACCATTAGTTGGTAAACTGTTGTCTCAGTAGAATTATGGATATTTTCTACAGGGTAACTGGTATGATATGTAAAAATGCTAGTAGGGTGATTTTTTCATAATGTTGGTCTCTGGATGAATATGTCTAATTGTTGAATGATTTTGGATAACATGCATGGTCAGTCAATAAATTTGGTTTTGGGGGAATACCAGACAAAGAAAACAGTGAGGACTATGCTTTTTGAACACTCTGTGAGTCCTACTAACTATTTTTAGTAGCATAAATAACATGTTTTGAAGAAAATCATTGAGCATCCTGATGAATTTATTGTCCCGTACCTCTTCTTTATTGACATATACCAAAGGAACCTAAAGGGTTCATATATAATTCCTCATTTTTTGCTTTTGTGACTGGTCTACTTGTTTAACGACATTCAGGGAGGTATACTCTTGCTCCTCATCAATAGAATAATCTGGAACCAAGAGTACCCATGTAGAATATCTCAATTATGGAGGCATGATGTTTCTAATTGTTTGATCATGTTTTGGCCCCAATGGGGGACTATGATTCCCATTACATCATTTATTCATATTATTATGAGACTTGAGAAGATTTGGAATAGATATGGAGGCATTGTTTGGGGTAGGCGCAACAACCACATGATGTTATGTCTTACTAATATGGTAATGGAATATATAATGGGTGATAGAAATCTCCTTAAGGTATGACTATTCGTCATACAACTGTATCTCATGGATGACTTCCTACTACCAAACACTATAGTATGCACTATCATTATTAAGGTTAACTGATACATCTATAACCTATGTTGGTACATCGCCCAATTTGAATAATCCACAATATATATGGTATTGGATCCAATCATTGATGAAAAATAAGTATATCATGGTATGTTAAAGGATCTGATGATATGTGAAATGATGGAAAAATAATGTGAGTATGGACTCCTAAAGAATCATTCATTTCAGAAACATTGGTATTCTCTTTTCCAAGGATTAAATAAAATATCAAAAGACTTATGTATCCTTGATGGGGTAGGTCTTGTTTCTTATTTCCATGAATGGTGCCCATGAAGTATTGATATGGAGAGGGGTTGGAGATATGATCTCTATACAAAGTGGTTATGGTTTTCCCTTATGAGGTTTTACATAATGAGGTTGCACATTGAGGGGCTTTATTTGATGAGGATCATACAGAAAGGGGTCTATAAATTGTATTGTCTTAGGAACCCTTGAATTCATAGCTACATCAACCTCTACTTTTATGGGACATCTAGTGGGATCTATAAGGGGTAAAGGGAACCACTATTATTTAGTCCTCTATAAGGATTTTTCCAGACATAGGACCTTTTTGTAGATATCCTAAAAATCTCTTGGGTTGTTCAGGGAGATGAGTATAGTGCCTAAATTGTTTATGAAATTCCCCATGCACATATTAAGCAGTTTTTCTAGGTAAAGTGGAATGTTGATGGAATACATTGGACCCTTCCACTAGAAATGAATTTGATGACTAACTCAATGGGACTCTTTTTGAATTTGAAGAGTATGGTGATATTTTTTTTGATCTATGTGGAGAAAAAAATGTTTAGAAAGAATATCTGGAGGTCCTCCCAACTGGAAATGTACCCTGTTGGTATCTGAATGTACAAAACAAACACAACCTCATACAAAATTAGGACAAATAATTAGATCTTGTTGGATTCCAAACAAGTGAGGGTCACAATTGATATCCATATTTTATAAATTAGACATAATATAGTGACATTAATTACCTTGTATATACATGTCACTCAATTGATTTAATCCAAAATATGTGGGTTTGTATAGATAGTTGAATCTAACATATGACAGAATAAATTTATATCTAGATCAATTTATAAAAATATAGATATGAAGTTCAACATGACATAATTCCATGATTACCTTAAAAAAATTTGTAAAAAATATTGGTGAAACTTTTTACACCTTTCAACTTTAAGAAGAGAATTCAGAATAATGCTCACTATCAAATTAAATAATGAAAAAAAGAGGGAGTATGTAGGCTTTTTTTGAGATACACTTGCAAAAATATGTTTGGTAGTTTTCATATTCCTTCTATCTAAAGACCTAGAATTTCCATGTAATTTTTTTTAAATAAATGGTATTTTTAGGAGTCCTCAAAAATTGACGGCGCGTGATTCCAATGCCTGGAGTGCCCGGAATGAATATTTGAACATTATTTCGTGTATATTCAGTAAACGTATGAGTGGGTTTTCTTAACGTTTGAACCGGTGCTCAGAATTGAAATTGGAGGGCATCGTTGAACTCACATCGACGATATTATTTTAAGGATACTTTCACCTCAACGGTAGTGGGTCGAGAGTGAAAGATGGATTTTGGATTTTTCGTGAATAAAAATAAAGTTGTGTAGCTTTATTTTTATATTTTTTGTTAAAACCTCCATGTGGAGGTTAGAAGTGGGGACCCCTAGACCTTAACCTCCCATGAGAGGTTATGGTGGCGGGGACCACCACACCTTAACATACCATGAGAGGTTATAGTGGTGGGGACCACCCGACCACTTATTAATGGGGGAGAGGAAACCACTCAACCCCCTCTTTAATGTGGAGGAGCCTCTTGATCTTCCTTCACATTAATGATGCCAACACACCTCATAAATTGTGCCAACATAGTTAATTGGCATGCCCCTTTTTATATTAAGTAATAGCGTCGTTGGAATTTAGGAAGGTACCTAATAAATGAACTGTCATAAATTCTAACGATCGTTACCAACCTCCCCCCTCTCCTATATATATGGAGCTTGGGGGGAGGATTTGGGATGGCTTCACCAAGAAATGAAGCACTAATAAAGTGACGTGATTCCCAACACATGAAGTATTACACTCTCCAGCGAAGAATGCTTCCTCCTCAAAGAACGCCTCTTCCATGAAGAACACTGATAAGGAACGTCTTCGACAACGACAAATCGGCGCAAGAGCCCGGGACTGGTGGTATGTGGTAGACGAGACTAACTTCGACGACATCCCATTCTACCTTGCACAAACACCAACAAGGAACAATGTAGGGGTTTAATGTCTATATGTTTATATTCCCAAGTTCATCCATTCTTTTAAAAAAACGATCGGAGATGTTTTCTTTTTCAGGCAGGGAACAATCATTGCTGGTGGGTTTGATTTTCTTCGTTCTTGTGAACCACTTGCTCCCGCACTAATGGTAAGAGTGCAGGCCAAACTAACAAGGCTCGTCCTCTCTATAAACCTTGTGTTGATTTGCGGTATTCTTTGAAACGTAGGAAGGCAACGAAGGAGACAAAGGCGATGAAGGAAACGACACTACCCCCACTACCTCCGTGACTGGCGCCGCCGCCATAGAACTCCGGCCTTCTGGCCGCACAGGCCTCGAGCCACCGCTGGAAAAACTAGACCTAAGCCGCGCCACACCCCGGCCGCGCCGCACCCCGGCTGTGCCTCCCTAGCCACCTGAACAATCCGCCCTAGCCACGCCATCTTTCGGTCGTGCCCCCCCTGGCCTCTCTGGCCTCCAGGCTAAACCAGCCCCGGTCGCGCCGCTAGCCAGCCGAACTGGCCACGAATGCACCACCCCGGCCTCCGGGCCGAGCCTCCCCAAGCCTCGCCCGTCGCGGCCCTACAAGTTGAACCGGACCCCACACCCCGAGCTGATCTGAACTCAAGCTGGCCTGTAGCAGTTCTGCACCCTCGTGGCCGGTCCACACCCTCACAGCTCTCCGCGGCCCCTCACGGCCAGCTGGGCTGGGCCCAGTGGTTCGGGGTGAACCCAAAGGGCCGGCCCACCCAACAGTTTGGGACAAACCCAACTGGTCAGGCGGGGTCGACCTGAACCGAGTCGACCCATGCCAGGTCGGGCAGAGTCGGTCTGACTAGGTCGGACTGGACTTGGGCCCACTACGACTAATTTACACTACTTCGGCCATAACTTTGTAACCAGATGTCCATTTGACGAACCGTCAGTGGTACTGGAAATATTGGAGCGAGGAAGTCCTTTAGAGTATACCCTACTAGAGTTCCTAGTATATTTGACATACGGACTGGTTGGATCGAGCACGAATCCAACTAGGCCCCCGAAAATAAAAGGCTAATAACTCATAGACTGGGCGTCTGATTGACACACATTCTATTACATTGATACCCCTATAATGTGGCATAACATTGAGATACTTCTTCGTGGGAATTCATGAGAGTTGGAGTATTGACTTGTAGCTCATAGATCGGATCCTCCGGTAGACGATTGAGCTTAGGGCGGAGACCTAGTAGTTGGCAGAGACCCGACCACTGTAGACCGTTTGACTCGAAGTGACTCTACTAGCCCAGTGTGGAGTGCCTTGGTGTTGTGGAAGACCCACAGTGGGGAGCACCTTGGGGTCGTGGAAGACCCACAGTACTCAACCGGAGGAGTACCTTAGCAGGATACAAGGGGGAGCGCGATTGGTGACAAGGCGAACCCACGGTCGGGAGCACCTCAATGTGACACGGTAGACCCACGGTACTTGATAGGGGGAGTACCTCAATAGTCCAAGGTTAGTGGGAAGCACGCTTGGTGTCGCGGCCAGCCCACTGTACTCGATAGAGGAAGAGTTTTCCAGCCGGAGAGGTTTTGATAATGTGACTGGGGATGTTACTTGATACTACCACTAGAATAAAATCTTGGTTGAGTTGAGTCAGTTTTTCTGTGTTTTCCTCATGATTGAGATGGATCACATAATAACTTATGTATAAGTGTGGGCATATAACTATGTATGTTTATCTATTGATTTAATTCTTTTTGGTTTATCCTTGGTGGATTTTTTGAGACCTATAGGGTCTCAGGGTCCCTACGGAGTATCGTTATAATCACCCCTGCATGGGCTATGCCTGCACCTTGTTGTGTTGGATGCAGATGACAGACAGTGCTGACTGAGGCCGAGAGTACCAGGACTAGACGGTACCCGAAGGTGGACCATACGAAGTGTCAATACGCATAGGAGACGGATGGATGTGGAGTGTTGCAAAGGTGATCAGTACTTACTATTCAGGTAGGAACCTCTAAGGACGATCCAATAGTTTTATTTTCCCTTTCTTTAGTTGTATTATATTTCATTTATAGTTGTACTTTCCAGTTGGGCTTGTATTCTATCCCCTTATTCTTTCAGAACTCTTTTGTTATATAGTTTACTCGGTGTTTCGTCCAACATTGTGCTTTCTTGTGTATGTGTTTATAGGTAATTAAGGTAATGCCTTCCCAGTTTTAGGGAATTATGCCTTTGGTGCTAGTCTTTATCCCCTGCCGTTTGGAAGGCGAGCTTGGGGTAGTCATGGCCCATGCCCTGGGGGGTGGGTTTTGACAAATTGGTATCAAAGGAGTCGGTTCTACTGTATAACATAGGAATTTGATCTTTCTTTTCTGTGAAGCAATAGTGTTAAGGGTATTGAGTGTGGTTTTCAGTTCAAGGAGTCCTATGTTGGTGTGGTGGCCAACATATCCATACACTGGGACCCTGACTTCTAATTTTCGACATAGTGCACGAAAAAACTGATTGTGTGTGTGTTTTCTGTGTGATTTCTTACGTCAGCTCACCAGGTTTAATCTTTTGACCGTGTCACATCAGTTTCTTCTAAGATGCATCCACATAGTCAGCCAGTTATAGTTTCAAGGGTTGTATGGACTGATAGACCACCGAGTGACAAGGCCTTGGTGCAGGTCCCTCTTCCAGTAGAGGAACCAGCTGAGGCACCAGCTTCACCACTCCCCATTGGGCCACCGATGCCACCGGCCCAAGAAGTGGGTGGTGCAAGCCACTTGAATGAATTACACGAGTTCCAGAACCATAGGAAACCTAGGTTCAGGGGATATAAGGACCCACAGGTGGCTGAGAATTGGCTGGAGGTTGTGTTGAGAGGTTTCTGACTAGTAGGGACACCATCCAATCTTATGGTGATTCTTTCTGCCATCATTCTACAGGAAGCAGCGGGAAGATGGTAAAGCTTGATGCTCTCGGTCCATGATGAGGTGACGCTTCTCTGGGCAGACATTGAGATCCTATTTTAGGTAGATATTGTTCTAATGACTCTTCGTGCCGTGCGCATTCAGGAGCTACTTCTTCTACAGCAGGGTAGTATGACTGTGGCTCAGTACTCAGTGAGGTTCACAAACCTCTCATGCTACTCCATCGATATGGTGTGAGACACATTCTTCAGGGCCTGAACCCTCATGCAGGGACTTAGGTGGGAGAACAGGGCTTTGGTGTTCACACTTAGCATCCTGACGCTGGTTGGGGTGTTAGAGAGATCCCTCTTAGTGGATATTTTCCTTGCTGAGCAGACACCAGCAGCGAGACCCACTACCAGTCATCATGTAGTGGAGTCTTCAGAAACTGGAAGTATACAGACTTATCAAAGGCCCAGGAGGACCAGAACAATTGGTGAACGAATGGATGACTCATGATCAGTTGTGTGGGGCACCCGAAGCAGAGACAAACATTCCAGGAGTGGGTAGTGTTATGCATGTGGTGGGTAGGGTCACATGGATAGTGCTTGTCCGACCCGCTGTTCGGATGATCAGGAGATGGTTGATGTACCGCCAAGTTAGAGATAGAGGTTCGACCGAGGTGATCTATAGGGAGCATGGGGATGTGGCAGAGGAGCTAGCCGTGCAGCTGGCGGTGGGGGAAGATTCGAGATGTTACCACCACCACCACCAGGAGGTCCACCCCGACCATAGGGAGAAGGTGGACAGGGGAGAGCTTAGCTCCAGGCAGTTGAGGCCTATGATCATGGTGCTCTGGAGATTATACGAGGTACCATCTTTGTTTATTCCACCTTAGTTTTAGTTCTTATAGACACAGGTTCTAGTCGTGCTGTCATTTCCACTGCACTTGTTCAGAGCCCGGAGATTCCGATATAGTCGTTGGCTCAATCCTTATGGCTAGAGACACCTATGGGAGAGGATTCAACGATTACGCACTGGTACTGGTAGTGTGAGCTTACTCTAGGAGGCGAGAGCTTCGGCTGGGGTCTGCTAGTAGCGGCGTCGAGGCCTTATGATGTCATCATGGGCATGGACTGGTCATCTATAGTACATGAACAAATTGACTGTATTAGGCACAAATTGTGGTGGGTCCGCATGGATGTGACCTTGTTTACCTTCACCGGTGAGAAGAAAGCATTTTCAGTGCATGATGGACTTACCTGGAGGAGAGTGCAGCTGATCACTCATAAGATGGCTAGCCTTACCTTCGGATCAGTTTATGTGGAGAGGCCGAATTATCCTGTAGTGGTGGACCAGTACGCGGATGTTTTCCATGATTATTTTCCGGGTCTACCTTCTTCCATAGAGGTGGACTTTTACATTGACTCGTATCCCAGGATGACACTGATATCTACACCAACATATCAGATGGCTCCCATGGAGCTTCGTGAGTAGCGGGTACAACTAGAGGAATTGTAGGGGAAGGGGATCATCCGTGTAACAGCCCGAGATTTTTTGAAAAATATTCTTTTTAATTTCATTAATGTCTTGTGTTGTACGCTACACCAAAAGGAGCTTGCTCAACACACATCCTTGACTTACCTTGCATTACACTCAATCGCGACCTTCCTAGATAGCGTGTGTAGTACACAATACCGAGTTTCACTAAACAACGATATGCTATTAAAATATTATTAAAACTAGCCGTTATGAATAGTAATAACCACCTTTTAAAATTTTAGAAATTTTATCTCCCAAAATGGACTTCATTTTTGGATTCAGAATATCGAAATTAGCTTAGGGTGAAATTTTGGTACTTTTGGGATAACTTTCATTTTCTGATGAATAGTGAAAATTACTAAATTTTAATTAAAAAAACCATTTTAATCGAAATAATTAATAGTGATAAATTATTAATTTGAGTGGTTTTAAAGTATATTTAGAATATATTTTTAAAATTTAATACAATGTTGGTCATTGGATATAATCTCACATTTAAACCAGAATAAACAAGTGTCAATCCTTTGATAGTTATTATCTCTTAAGAACACGCTATTTGTTTTGACGACATGAATTAATTTTTAAATTAAGTAATGCAACTGATATGTTTTGAATTTTGTTAGATAGACATCATTTTTCAGTTCATAATATCAAATATAGCTTAGGCCTAATTTTTGGTATTTTTCTGCAAACTTTCATTTTTGGATGAATAGTGAAACCACTAATTGATAGTTAAAAAAAATGAATTTTTCATAAAACATAATTTTACCGCTTCTGTGAGTGTAATTTCAAAAATCCGAGAGACACGATTGATGTCAGTAAGTAAAATGTTGTTCAATGAGATGAAAATAATTTTTGATGAATAGTAACTTTTTACATTTTTTTACCATGGTTAAAAGTAAATAATGTAATTAAGGGTAAAAATGATATTATTATTACCCTAACACATGTCTTAATTCTATTGGATAAGTGTAATTCGACCAAAAACAAGCTTAGGAATACAATATGACCATTTAGGTCCACATGGATTAGATTAGGACATTTATTATTATTTAATTCAAAGAAGAGTTAAAAGAGTTAAAATTAACGTTTATTTTCTAAAACATTTTTAATATAGGATCATACATAAGCTAAATTCGAATGTAAATATTCATTAGAAAGATAAAACGATTTACTACATAATGGTATTTTATTTTTAATTTTTAGACAATAAATAATTTAATTTATTTATGACACAATGATGATGCAGTAATTACCATAATAGTGAAAAATTATAATAATTGATATTATAAATACCCAAATAAATATAATTTGAGACTTTTTATGAATTAAAATAATTTTTTAGGTTACTATGACATGTTATTATCGATTTAATTAACGGTTTTAGAACTAATCATTCTGTTATGAGTTTCAAAAAAATCAATTACTAAATAGTGTCAAAATTGACATAAAATAGTTTTTAAAAAAAATATTATATTATTAATTGTAATTTTATTCTTAAAAATCTAATGTTCGGCCAAATGACTTAGATAAGGTTATATATATTAATAATAAACAACTTGGGGTTCGTTTGGCTTCTTATAGTATGTTTATTAACCTTATAGTGTAAGAACACAAAAAGACACGGTAAAAGTAAAATTATCTAACTTAATGTTAAATCTAAATGATAAGGTTAAAATAGGAACCTAAACTTGTATAAATTATATTGGATGAGATTATTTCGAACCATCCCCACCCTATCTTCAAAATAAATCAATTTTTAGCTATTTAAAACCGAATATGACTTTATAATAAAATACTATTTTTAGTTTTGCAAAGGGGCCCCTCTCCTCCCTTATAAAAGGGAACCTCCTCCCTCTCTTCCTCACACAACTTTGAGCCTTCAAGATCGGAAAAACCCTCCCAAATTCTCTTCTCCACTTCCCTAGAAACATCCTAGAGGTTATGTTCTTCCTCAAAGACCAATTTTAGTGCCCTAACAGGATGTCTCAAAGTGACGTTTCAAAGAAGAGGTAATTTCCGTTACCGATTCTTTCAATTTTATTTCTTTTTCCAATTCTTCTTCTTAGGATGTTTCATTATGAAGTAATAACATCAGTATCACTATAATACTGATATGTTATTATAAGTATGAAACAACCCTATTTCACCATCTATCCATCCTACGGAAAACGAAATCACCGCGCGTGCGTACGTACGAAATATCGTCTCCACACCGTGGTGAAATCTATTTTCCTCCACCACCTTACTTGGATGGGTATAATGGTGTAAATAATAACTATATATGATTATTTTAAATTGATATTGATTCTTAAATAGTGTACATACACTCTAATACAGTCCCACGATCATGAGAATGATATCATCGCTCGTGCGTACGTACGGACTACCGTATCCACGACACGATGAGATTCATTCTCCACTTTAACCATTCATGAATGATTATAAAGTATATATAATAATTAATCATGAAATATATGACATAATAATGATACTGGGATTATATTTTTATATATGTATGTCATCTACTTAATTCCATTCAACTCAATAAGGATACGAAAATAGCGTTCATGCGTACGTACGGCCTACCGTCTCCATGAATGGTGTATTTCATTCCATTTACTGAATTATTATATATATTTATATTATGAATATATATTATATATAAATCATGTTTTATATTCTGTAATTAAGTAATCATGATCTAAGTAATCATATGAATAATTACAAGTCAAAACACGGACGACAAATGAAACAATTTTACCCAAAACGCTCTTTAACATGGAATTTACAAAAGAACGGGAAATATAAAGTCATAAGTGAACCATATATGATATCATAACAATGAATATGATTCTGTAATATGTCAATGACATTATTTAAATCATTATACAGGAGGATCAGACACTTACGGAGAAAATCGGACCTAAGGTAAGGGAAAATATCACAATCTCATTTTTATCCAAGATTGTTTATACTTTGGTATTTACTAGGGTGTATTTTATCATCCACATCCATGTTTCCTCAATATGTAATATTGTTTCCATCCACCTACAACTGTTTAAATCCAATTTTACCCTTCGGTGAGTTTTTAGTAAAAGATATGAAAGGAATCTTCTGTCGTTTTTCGTACGAGGTACTTTTTGACTTTTCCGACAAATGTATGAGAAGAATGTTTTTTAACTTATACGGCATGAATGGATTTTTAAAACATTATTTCCAAGAAGATTCCTTTACAAGTTTTCAAGTTTATTTTTAATCAACTTCTTTTAGTTTAAAATTTTAAGACATGTTAAAAAAAGGAAAATGTTTTTGAAGTAGAAAGGATATTTTCCTCAAGAATGGTGTTCAAGTGTTTTATCAAAATTATTTTCCATAAAAGATAATATAGGGTTCTGTTTCTATCCCTTACATTGATTTGATTATGTTGTGATGGAATTATTTTTATTAATTCCTTTATCTTATATGAATTTTTTTATGATGTCATGATGTTTATGATTCCCATTTTTATTACATGGGTTATGCTATGATGTATGGTTTATGATTTTGTGGCACACATAAGAATGGTGTCATTATGAGATGGGTGGGACCTATATCTCCCTCCTATGCATTGGGTAAAGATTTTATATCGCATGAGATAGACATGGCTAGAGCGGTAGGTTATACCGGTTCAGTGAAACAGGACTGAAACGAGGAGTGAACTCGGTTCAGAAATGGACTTTGTCCACTAAGATAGTCTTGGCAATGAGTCTTGACTAATAAGAAATGATTCTCTATGATTATGTGTGTATGCCACAAAGTTTAGTGTTTTAAGTTATTATTATTGGGATTTCAATTCACTATTATAATTTATACCATGTTATGAAATTATGCTCTCTTTTGCAGGTTAAGATTTCCAAAATGTTATGTTCTTATGAATATGATGTGATTGATATTTATTTTGTTTACCCTTACTGAGCATTTGAGCTCACCCTTTTATGTTTTCTTTTCCCCAGGATATAAAGAAAGGTTTTAGGTAAAAAAAGGGTAAGATCTTTATGGGAGATGTTGAAGATCTTTCACCACGATTAAAAGATTATATTCCGAGTTTCCAAAGACACTAAACTATTACGATCCTTTTGTGTCTGTTTTTGTTATTTACTAAGTATTTCGCAAAAGTAATGTAATGTTCATGTACGTCAAGCTTCGGGTCTCTATAGTTGGTATCAGAGGAAAGGT
Source organism: Viscum album (assembly GCA_963277665.1). NCBI lineage: Eukaryota > Viridiplantae > Streptophyta > Magnoliopsida > Santalales > Viscaceae > Viscum > Viscum album. The sequence goes on from OY728137.1 coordinate 369,477,468, forward strand.
TTAGTCAACCTTTGGAAACTAGGATGCGAGAACTTTAGTGAGATCCCTATAGATATTTCTAAGGTATGTATAGGGATGTCCCTAAGGTTAAGTATAAGTATAGGTTATAGTACTAGAATTACGGTAATCTATGATGTTAGATATTGAATTTACTCCCCCTTTATTATGATTTTTTCCTCTCACACTATTCTTTTTGGGTTTTAGAAAATGGCTGGAAACAAGATGATTCACGATAATGGAGGATATGATGGACAATGGAATGATATTATTCATGAGCAACCAAATGAAATGGGATTTGGAAGTCCAACCATCATTATTATGACGAATCAGCAATATCATAACATGATCAATAAACTCAAATTTGGTAAGTTTCCTGACGTGGCTAATAAGAGAAAGATGGAGTTTCATGATGATCATAGAGGAAAGAAAGTTCAATTTCCCCTATGTAAATCATGTGGGAAGAGGCATCGAGGAGAATGTTTCAAGGGAACTGTAAGATGCTTTGGGTGTGGAAAAGAATGACACAAAGCCAGTAAGTGCAAAGGAAAAGGTTCAGTTAACACTATGGATGAGGATAATGGTATTTCTACGACATCAACAATGGTTAAATGTTTTAAATTTGGAATGTACGGGCATTAGGCAAACCAATGGCATAAGGGAAAGTCTAATGAAGAGAATCAGTACGGCCGTATGAGTAGTATTTAGGTTGATAATGATGAAGATACTACCAATGATATGTGAGTTGAAAGAATTGTTGAAGCTCAATCAATGCTTTAAGAAGGTAGTGGAATGATTACATGTTTATCAAGTGTAATGTTGTATAAGTAATCTCATGGTACTATGGAATAAAGAGACATCTAAGGATTGTTACACTGTTGTCTTTCCTTGAGTTTTGAAAGTGTATGATTAATGGTACCAGTATCCATTAAAGGACATTCAGATATTTTTGGAATATATATGATATGCGCATAATGAAGGGATGATGAGAAAATTAAATGTTTGATAGTATTCATGAGCTCATGACTGATATAAGGAGAAGGTTATGTAATGGATTGAGTATATAGAATTTTTGGATTTTGGTATGTGGAAAGAGTTAACTTTTTACAACATTCATGTTTTCACTAAGGTTTAATGGGTATTCATTTTTCAAGAGAATACATGATTAAAGTATTCACATGATTGCAATGTGACCAACAAGATATATGGGGGATAAATGATGGTATTCACATGCTTGGTTGATGACATTTCAAGTAATCATTTTCATTATATTATGAGCTTGGACAGAAGTATTTCCTAAAGATTGGAATGGATTATGTTGGACATAAGTTAGTATTATTTAAGGATAGAACTTTTTATATTATTTATGTGATGTTATAGTAATGTAGTTTTAGAAAAAGGACAACCTGCAGGATGGGCGACAACCCATCGCGTCGGACAAGGTTGTGGGAATCGAACCCACAACCGAAGTGCGACTGGCCTTTATCGCCTACCACTGGCCTACAAAAGGTCCCTGGTTAGTATAAACTATTTTTATTTTATTAATTGGTATGATAGATGAAGTATATGTCCATTTTGGAACGATATACGATAGATGGACGTATGTATATTTGATAAATTTTCCTAACCTTTTCTTTAAAACAGATGGAATAACCCATCATTCTATCACATGATCTATTAACACTTCATGAATAACAAATTCAACTTCATTTCTTTAAGAGATGAAGTGGAAATTGTTCAAAGCATGAACAAAAGTGAGATTGTACTAAAATAAAGTAAGTAATTATTCTAATTCAAAATCTTCAACATTAGGGAAATGATCTTGAAAATCAAAAAAATGTTGTCCTAGTGCCCTTATATCTGATGAATCAGATGGTACCTTAGATCATCACAAATTTATGGCTTTGTGATTGCTGGCTTTTCCATATCCATGTTCTCTACCACTCTCCATCAGAACATGATGGTTAGATTTCTCTTCCATATCCATATTTTCACCTATGTGGAAACCTAGTGATTAGTTTATTTGGGTAACCGTTACGTTTCATAATTTTGTTTTTAAAGATTGGTTTTTGTATTCCTTTTTACTATGTGGGTTTATATTAAAGAAACTTTTTAATAGTAAAACATTTATAACCCTGATGAGTTTCGAGGGAAAAATTCATTTTAAGGGGGGTAGAATGTAACACCCCGAGATTTTATGAAAAATATTCTTTTTAATTTCATTAATGTCTTGTGTTGTACACTACACCAAAAGGAGCTTGCTCAACATGCATCCTTGACTTGCCTTGCATTACACGCAATCGTGACCTTCCCGATAGCGTGTGTAGTACGCAATACCGAGTTTCACTAAACAACGATATGCTATTAAAATACTATTAAAACTAGCCATTTTGAATTGTAATGACCACCTTTTAAAATTTTAGAAATTTTATCTCTCAAAATGGACTTCATTTTTGGATTTGGAATATCGAAATTAGCTTAGGGTGAAATTTTGGTACTTTTCGGATAACTTTCATTTTCTGATGAATAGTGAATATTACTAAATTTTAATTAAAAGCAACCTTTTTAATAGAAATAATTAGTAGTGATAAATTATTAATTTGAGTGGTTTTAAAGTATATTTAGAATATATTTTTACAATTTAATACAATGTTGGTCGTTGGATGTAATTTCACATTTAATCCAGCCATAAACAAGTGTTAATCTTTTGATAGTTATTATCTCTTAAAAACACGCTATTTGTTTTGACGGCATGAATTAATTTTTAAATTAAGTAATGTAACTGATATGTTTTTAATTTGTTTAGATAGACATAATTTTTCAGTTCATAATATCAAATATATCTTAGGCCTAATTTTTGGTATTTTTTTGGAAACTTTCATTTTTTGATTAATAGTGAAACCACTAAGTGGTAGTTAAAAAAATGAATTTTTCATAAATCATAATTTTACCGCTTCTGTGAGTGGAATTTCAAAATACCGAGAGACACGGTTGATGTCAGTAAGTAAAATGTGGCTCAATGAGATGAAAATAATTTTTGGTGAATAGTAACTTTTTACTTTTTTTTACCACGGTTAAAAGTAAATAGGGTAATTAAGGGTAAAAATGATAATATTATTACCCTAACACATGTCCTAATTCTATTGGATAAGTGTTATTCAACCAAAAACAACCTTAGGAATAAAATATGACCATTTAGGCCCACTTGGATTAGATTAGGACATTTATTATTTTTTAATTCAAAGAAGAGTTAAAAGAGATAAAATCAATGTTTATTTTCTAAAACATTTTTAATATAAGATTATACATAAGATAAATTCTATTGTAAATATTCATTAGAAAGATAACAATATTTCCTACATAATGGTATTTTATTTGTAATTTTTATACATTCAATAATTTAATTTATTTATGACACAATGATGATGCCGTAATTACAATAATAGTGAACTTTTTTAATAATTGATATTATAAATACCCAAATAAATATAATTTGAGACTTTTTATGAATTAAAATAATTTTATAGGTTAATATGACATGTTATTATTGATTTTATTATCTTTTTTTGAACTAATCATTCTGTTATGAGTTTTTCAAAAATCAATTACTAAATAGTGTCAAAATTGACATAAAATATTTTTTAAAACAAATATTATATTATTAATTGTTATTTTATTCCTAAAAATCTAAGGTTCGGCCAAATGACTTAGATAAGGTTATATATATTACTAATAAACAACTTGGGGTTCGTTTGGCTTCTTATAGTAAGTTTATTAACCTTATAGTGTAAGAACACAAAAAGACACGGTAAAAGTAAAATTATCTAAATTAATGTTAAATCTAAATGATAAGGTTAAAATTGGAACCTAAACTTGTATAAATTCTATTGGATGAGAGGATTTATACCCATCCCCACCCTAGATTAGAAATAAATCAATTTGGAGATATTTAAAACCGAATATTACTTTATAATAAAATAATATGTTTAGTTTTGCAAAGGAGCCCCTCTCCTCCCTTATAAAAGGGCACCTCCTCCCTCACTTCCTCACACATCTTTGAGCCTTCAAGCTCGGCCAAACCCTGAAAAATTCTCTTTTCCACTTCCCTAGAAACATCCTAGAGGTTCTGGTCTTCCACAAAGACCAATTGTAGTGCCTTAAGAGGAGGTCTCAAAGAGGCACTTCAAAGAAGAGGTAATTTCCGTTACCGATTATTTCAACTTTATTTATTCTTCCAATTCTTCTTCTTAGGTTGTTTCATTATGAAGTAATAACATCAGTATCACTATAATACTGATATGTTATTATAATTATGAAACAACCCTATTTCACCATCTATCCATCCTACGGAAAACGAAATCACCGCACGTGCGTACGTACGGAATACCATCTCCACGCCGTGGTGAAATCTATTTTCCACCACCACCTTACTTGGATGGGTATAATGGTGTAAATAATAACTATATATGATTATTTTAAAGTGATATTGATTCTGAAATAGTATACATACACTCCAATACATTCCCACGATCATGAGAACGATATCATCGCTCGTGCGTACGTACGCACTACCGTCTCCAGGACGCGATTAGATTCATTCTCCACTTTAACCATTCATGAATGATTATAAAGTATATATAATAAGTAATCATGAAATATATGACATAATAATGATACTGGATTTATGTGTATATATGTGTATGTCGTCTACTTAATTCCATTCAACTCAATAAGGAAACGAAAACAGCGTTCATGCGTACGTACGACCTACCGTCTCCAAGAACGGTGTATTTCTTTCCATTTACTGATTTATTATATATATGTATATTCGGAATATATATTATATATAAATATTTTTTTATATTCTGGAATTAATTAATCATGATCTAAGTAATCATATGAATAATTACAAGTCAAAACACGGACGACAAATGAAACAAATTTACCCAAAACGCTCTTTAACATGGAATTTACAAAAGAACGGGTAATATAAAGTCATAAGTGAACCATATATGATATCATAAAAATTAATATGATTCTGTAATAAGTCAATGACATTATTTAAATCATTATACAGGAGGTTCGGACACTTACGAAGCAAATCGGACCTAAGGTAAGGGAAAATATCACAATCTCATTTTTATCCGAGATTGTTTATACTTTGGTATTTACTGGGGTGTATTTTATCATCCACATCCATTTTTACTCAATATGTAATATTGTTTCCATCCACCTAAAACTGTTTAAATACAATTTTACCCTTCGGTGAGTTTTTAGTAAAATATATGAAAGGAATCTTTTGTCGTTTTTCGTATGAGGTACTTTTTGACTTTTCCGAGAAAAGTACGAGAAGAATGTTTTTTTAACTTATACGGATTGAATGGATTTTTAAAATATTATTTCCAAGAGGCTTCCTTTACAAGTTTTCAAGTTTATTTTTAATCAACTTCTTTTAGTTTAAAATTGTAAGACATGTTAAAAAAATGAAAATGTTTTTGAAGTAGAAAGGATATTTTCCTCAAGAAAGGAGTTCAATTGTTTTATCAAAATTATTTTCCATCTAAGATAATATAGGTTTTTGTTTCTATCCCTATTTTTACATTGATTTGATTATGTTGTGATGGAATTATTTTTATGAATTCCTTTATCTTATATGAATTGTTTTATGATGTCATGATGTTTAAGATTCCCATTTTTATTACATGGGTTATGCTATGATGTATGGTTTATGATTTTGTGGAACACATAATAATGGTATCATTATGAGATGGGTGGGACCTATATATCCCTCCAATGCATTGGGTAAAGATTTTTTATCTCACTAGATACACATGTCTGGAATGGTAGGTTATACCGGTTTAGTGAAACAGGACTGAAACGAGGAGTGAACTCGGTTCAGAAATGGACTTTGTCCACTATGATAGTCTTGGAAATGAGTCTTGACTAATACGAAATGATTCTCTATGATTATGTGTGTATGCCACAGAGTTTCATGTTTTAAGTTATGATTATTGGGATTTCAATTCACTACTATGATTTATCCCATGTTATGAAATTATGCTCTCTTTTGCAGGTTAAGATTTCCAAAATGGTATGTTCTTATGAATATTATGTGATTGATATTTATTTTGTTTACCCTTACTAAGAATTTGAGCTCACCCTTTTATGTTTTCTTTTCCCCAGGATATAAAGAAAGGTTTTAGGTTAAAAAAAAGGGGAAGATCTTTATGGGAGATGTTGAATATCTTTCGCCACGATTAGAAGATTATATTCTGAGTTTCCAAAGACACTAAACTATTATGATCCTTGTGTGTCTGTTTTTGTTATGTAGTAAGTATTCCGCAAAAGTAAAGTAATTTTCATGTACGTCAAGCTTCGGGTCTCTACAGTCCGGCCCAGTGTTTCACCTTGGGAATCCCCGATACTATTTTCCAAGAAGGCAGATGGGATCTTGAGGCATTGGGTTGACTATCGATGCCTGAATCAGGTGACTGTGAAAAAAAGTACCCACTAATGAGGATTGATGACCTCATTGATCATCTGAAGGGAGAACATTTATTCTTAAAGATAGACCTTAGATCAGGCTATCACCAGCTAAGAGTTCGAGATGAGGATGTGCAGAAGACAACCTTCAAGTGTCGGTACGGCCACTAAGAGTTATTGTTTATTCCATTTGGTGTAACAAACGCTCAGCAGTGTTCATGGGACTCATGAATAGGATCTTTCAATTATACCTTGATTGCTTTGTAGTGGTCTTCATCGATGACATTCTGATCTACTTGAATATGGAGGAGGATCATGTCTATCACCTGCAGGTAATACTGGACACACTCCGAGAGAACCTCATTATGGTAGGCTCTCGAAGAACCATTTTTGGATCCGAGAGGTTCACTTCCTGGGAAATGTCATATCGGTGGCTGGAGTTTTAGTGGGTCCTGTGAAGATTGAGGTGGTACATTCATGGGAGCCACCCAGAAGTGTGACGGAAGAACGAAGTTTCCTGTGTTTGGATGGATACTAACAGAGGTTTGTGCCAGATTTCTCAATATTTCCATCACCACTATTATCCTTGAAGAAGAAGGGGAACCCATTTGTGTGGTCGGAGAGATGCCATTTGAACATTCATGAGCTTAGGATGAGGCTAACTAGTGCCCCCCGTCTTGAGGCTTCCAGAGGAAGGCATAGGGTACGTAGTCTACTGCGATGCATCAGGGACTAGACTCGGATGCGTCATGATGCAGGAGTGAGCAGTGATCGCATACAGTTCTAATCATTTGAGACTACATGAATATAACTATGCTAACCATGACCTAGAGTTAAGAGTAGTGGCATTCGCCTTGAAGATGTGGCGGCACTCTCTGATGTGAGAGTGTTTTACCGTGTAATCTGATAACAAGATTCTCAGGTATATCTTCTCTTAGAAATACCTGAACCTGAGACAATGATGTTGGCATGAGTTCCTCTAGAACTATTAATTTGAGATAGTCTATACTCCTAGGAAGGGGAATGTTGTTTCAGATGCACTCAGCAGGAGATCGGGTATACAACTTCTAGGAGAGGCGATATAGAAGATGACTGATTTGACGATATCCTTTGTGGATAGAGATAGAGAATATTTTCTTTAGTCTCTTACAGTCACTCCGACACTTCTTTAGAAAATCAGGGAGACACAGTGTGGGGACATTGACTGCGAGAGACGACGTACTCAGATATCCACAGGGCAGGCACCTGATGGATTTTCTGAAGGTACGGAGCACTTCATATTTTTTTGAGGATATACCATGTTACCAATGTCACTTTAGGAGTAACTGTTGAGGGAGTTCCACACATCCCCTCAAGTGGTACATCTAGGAGTGTAGAAGATGTATGAGTATCTCCAACAACAGCACTGGTGGCTGGGAATGAAGAAAGTAGTTGTAGAGTTTGTTTCTCAGTGCCTCACTTGCCCGTAAGTGAAGGCGGAGCATCAAGTACCAGTAGGCTTGGTTCAGCCTTTAGAGTTCCCAGAGTTCAAGTGGGATGGGAAGTCCATGGAATTCGTGACATGTTTTCCGCATACATCCAGGGTTCATGACTCTATCTGGGTGATTGTCGATCAACTTACCATGTTGTCCCACTTCCTACCGATCAGAGAGCAGGGTTCAGTAGTGATCTTAGGATGCCTCTATCTGCAGAATATTGTGTAGCTACATGGAGTACCCACGACGATTGTCTCTGATCGTGATGAAAGATTTAATTATCGGCTATGGAAGGGGTAACAAGAGGCTTTAGAAACATAGATTCATTTGAGCATCGCCTTCCATCCTCAGAACGATGGCCAAACTGAGTAGACCATTCAGATCCTTGAGGACATGCTACGTGATTGTGTCCTTGAAATCGGTCACTGCTGGGATGATCACTTACCTTTGGTGGAGTTTCCATAAAACAATAGGTATCACTCCACCATTGTGATGAAACCTTTTGAAGTGTTGTACAGGAAACCATGCAAATCACCTTTGTGTTGGACTGACCTGGGGGAGTCAGCACTAGTGGGACCAAAGATTGTATGAGCTACCACAATGAAGGTGCAGATCATCCATGAGTGGATAAAGAATACATAGAGCAGGTAGAAGACGTATGCCGACAGGATACAGAGACCTATGGAGTTCGAGGATGGTGACCACATCTTTCTAAGGGTCTCACCTCGATGAGGTTTGTGGATATTTGGTTGAGGTGGAAAGTTATATGTGAGATTCATCGAACCCTTTCAGTTACTCAGAAGTGTTGGCGAGGTGGCTTATCGCTAAGCTCTTCCATCTCAGTTGGACTGGATGAATGACGTCTTCCATGTATCCCAGATGATGAGATATGTGAAAGAACCTTCTCACATCATCAACTATGGCGAGCTGGACGTCGACGATGGGGATAAATTCACGGATGTTACAGTAGAAATTGAGGATCGACAGAAGTGAGTCCTTCATGCATGGTCGATAACTCTAGTGCACGTTTTCTAGCAGCACGGGAACCTCTAGGAGATCACTTGGGAGCGGGAGCTCAGATGCATGCTCAGTAACCCCACATGTTTACCTAGTTTGACTTGTGGCTTATGGGTATGTAGAACCTTGACGTGGGGAGAATGTAAAGACCTAGAATTTACATTTAATTTTTTTAAATAAATGGGAATGTTATGAGTCCACTAAAATTGACGGTGCGTGATTCTGATGCCCAATGTGCCTGTAATGAATTTCCAAACTTTATTTCTGGTACGTTCAGTAAACATGCGAGTGGGTTTTCCTAACATTTAAACCAATGCTCGGAATTGAAATCTGAGGGTACGGTTGAACTCGCAGCACCGATATTCTCTTAAGGAGACTTTCTCCTCGACGACAGTGGGTCGAGAGTGAAAGATAGATTTTGGCTTTTTGTGAATCAAAATAAAGCTGGGTAGAATTTTTTTTAAAACCTCCATGTTGAAGTTAGTAGTGGGAACCACCACACCATAACCTCCAATGAGAGGTTATGGTGGTGGGGACCCCCACACCTTAACCTCCCATGAGAGTTTATTATGGTGGGACCACCCAAACCCCTATTAATGGGGGGAGAGGAAACCTCTCAACCCCCTCTTTAATGTGAAGGAGCCTCTTGAGATTCCTCTACATTAATGATTCCAAATTACCTCATAAATTGTTCCAAATTAGTTAATTGGATTTAACCCTTTTAAATTAAGTAACTTCATCGTTGTAATTTAGGAAGGTTCCTAATAAATGAACCGTCATAACTTCCAACGATCGTTCCCTACCTCCCCCCTCTCATATATATATAGAGCTTTGGAGAAGTATTTGGGACAACTTCACCGAGCGACGAAGTGCTGGTAAAGTGACGCGATGCCCAACACTTGGTTGATTACACTCTCCAACTAAGAATTATTCCTCCTCGATGAATGCCTTATCTACGAAGAACGCCGACAAGGAACAGCTTTGACTACGACGAATCGATGAACGATCCTGGGATTGGTGGCGTGTGGTAGACAAGACGAACGTCGACGACTTCCCCTTCTTCCTCGCGCTAACACCAACAATGAACAAGGTAAGGGTTTAATTTTTCTATTTTTATATTCCAAAGATCTTACTTTCTTTTAAAAAGAAGAACGGGGTCGTTTTCCTTTTCGTGCAGGGATCAATCATTGCGGGGGGGTTTGATGTGCTTCGTTCTTGTGAAACACTTGCTACCATTATAATGCGGAGAGTGCGTGCCAAACTAACATGGACCATCCTCTCCATAACCATTATGATGATTTGTAGTATTCTTCGAACGGGGGGAAGGCGATTAAGGAAACAGCGCCGCAACCCGTGGCCCCCATGACCCGCGCCTCCCCCGCGGCACTCCGGCCTTCCGTCCGAACTAACCCTACACCGCCGCCGGCCGAACCGGCACCGAGTCGTGCAATGCCCCTTCGTCGCCTCAACCCAGCTGTGCTGCTCCCCGGCCGCACCACCCAGCCTCTCGACCATGCCGCCATGGCAGCACCTTCTGCTGGTCAAGACACCCCGCCTGCTCCGGCCTCCCTGCCGAACCGGCCCCAGTCACGCCACCCACCGGTCGAACCGGCCCTGACCGCACCACCCAAGCCTCTGAGGTGAGCTGCCCCGAGCCGCACCCCCACAACCCTCCGAGCCGAACCTGATCCCGCCCCCTGAGCCGAGCATCCCTCGTGCCGACCCACAGCTGGTCCGCGCCATCAAGGCTCTCCGCGGCCCCTCGCAGCCTACGGGGTTGGGCCAAGTGGGTCGAGTCGAACTCAAGGGGCGGGCCCTCCCAACAGGCTGGGTCGGACTGGACCCGGGCCCACTAAGACCTTTTTACGCTCAATTGGACATATCTTCAGCACCATACGTCCGTTTGACGAATGGTCAGCGGTGCTGGAATTCTAGGAGCGAGACGTTCCCTTTGAGTATACCCTACAAGAGTTTCAGGTATAGTTGAGGTACGATCAGGTTGGCTCGAGCACGAATCCATCCAGGCCCCCGAAACTAATAGGCTAATAACTCATAGACTGGGCGTCCAATTGACGTGCCATCTATTACGTTGAGACCCCTATGATGTGGAAGACCTTTTAGATACTTCTTCATGGGACTTCGTGAGAGTTGGAGTTCTGACTAGTAGCTCGTGGAACAGATCATCTTGGAGACAAGCGAGCGTAGTGCAAAGACCTAGTAGTTGGCTGAGACCTGATGACTGCTGACCATTTGACTCAAAGTGACTCTACTAGCCTAGTGTGGAGGGCCTTTGTGTCACGATAAACCCACAGTGGGGAGCGCCTTTGTGTCATGACAGACCCACGACACTCGCAGAAGGAGTACCTCAGTAGGCTGCGATGCGGAGCGCGCTTGGTGAGGTGGCAGACCCATGGTGGGGAGCGCCTCTATGTGACATGGCAGACCCAAGGTACTCGACAGGAGCAGTACCTCCAAAGTACAAGGTTAGTGGGAAGTGTTCTTGGTGTCACGGAAGACCCACTATACTCGATAAAGGAGGAGTTCTCCAGAAGCCGTAGTTTTGATAATGTGACTGGGGATATTACTTGATACTACCCCTAGAATAAAATCCTGGTTGATCTGATTCGGTTTTTCTTTATTTTCCTCATCATTGAGATGAATCACTTGATAACATAGGTATATGTATGGTAATATACCTATGTAAGGTTTTCTGTTGATTTCATTCATTGTGTTTTATCCATGGTGGAATTTGTGATACCTAGAGGTTATCGGGGTCCCTACTGAGTATCTTTATACTCACCCCTACATGGGCTATGGCCGCACATTGTTGTGTTGGAAGCAGTCGATGGACAACATTGACTGAGGCTGAGAGTACCAGGATTGGACGATACCCAGAGGATGAAAATACGACCTGTCGATACGCAGAGGAGACGGACATACATGGAGTGCAGCATAGGCGACCTGTACATACCCTTCAGGTAGGAACCTAGGAGGATGATCTAGTATTTGTCTTTTCTCTTTCTTCAGTTGTATTATATTTCCCTTGTACTTTTATTTTCCATTTGAGCTTGTATTCTGGCCCATTTTTCTTTCAACACTCTACTGTTATACAGTTTACTTGGTGTTTTGTCCAGCTGTGTACTTGCTTGTGTGTGTGTTTACAGGTTATAAAGGCATTGCCTTCCCAGTCTTAGGGAATTACTCCTTTGGTGCTAGTCGCTAGCCCCAGGCTTATGGAAGGCGAGCTTGGGGTAGTCACGACACAGGCCCCGTGGGATGGGTCATGACATTCTAATCATTTATCAATTAAACATTTACAAGATAACTCTAAAAACATGAAACAAGTCATCATTTAGTGGTCAAAAAGAGGATGTTGTTACTATATGAATGAACTAGTATAAGTGAAGTTGTTATTTTTACTTTCCCATAAGATAAAAATAATAATTCATTGTATAGTACTATTCATGAGAGAATAAGAAGGATATATTTTATAGTTGCGATGAATATAAAAGAATTCAAAATCAATTTCTATTAAAGATCACTTGATCCACTCATCCAAGATTTCATACCTAAGAACCAAATAAATTTCACTCATGTATTCAAAAATTGACAACATGCATAATGCATGATTCTGAAAAATATTGAAAGGTAAAAAATTATAGTGGATTTATTATTATTGTACAGTAAAATTTCCATAAATAAATTTGTTATTTCAAAACAAGAAATAATAAACATAATATATATTTAAATTGAAGAAAGGTAAACATGGATTCATATATAGTGAGAAATAGTAAGGATGTTGTTTCTTCCATCAACCATATTCTTCTTGTTATGAATTTGATTACTACACATTGAGAGATTCCAAAAAATTAGTTCATGAACATAAAATTCCTATTCTTTGTGAACTTTTGTGAGAACCCCATCATCATTGCTGAAAATGTTAATATTGTTCTATCTATGATCAATAATAACCTTAAGTGGGTTCATGTAATGATCACACTAATTTTTAGAGGAATCATTGATGAAAATCTCTTCAAAAATATGGTAGAGTACTGAGATATAGGGGATGAAGATATTGATAATTCCATAGTTTTCATAATCCCTCATATTTTTCTTTTAGATCCGATGTTGGTATCATAGTAGATAAGGTTATTATCGAGATGATATTTAATCCAATAATTTTATTCTATTTTTTGTTAGATATATTGCAATTGTTGATGGTATACAATAGGAGGGTCCCAATCAAGGGGATGGACATGTTTGGTGAGAGAGATGGAGGCATAGAGTGCGTGTCTTCTGGAGTGCAAAAGGGAGAGAGGTTTGGGGATGTAGAACTCGAAATAAAGAATTTTGAGAATGAATAATTGGTGATGATGTTGATTTTAAAGAAGGGAAGGATAATGGTTAGTCATTGGATGGGGAAAAGCATCAACATAAGAAGACAGAGTATGAAACCCTCGTGTAAATAAAAAAAGGGAGGATTCTCCCAATTCAAATGATATTTTTAATACATATTAATTTTATATTTTTTGTTTACAGTTTATATAATAAAATTTCAATGGTTTTAACACTTTTCATGTAAAAATAAAAAGTTGGTGTGTGCCTTATCATTTAACAATATTCATGAATTAGGACTCAATGATTCAAAAAAATATTTATCTTATTTCATTGAATATTATTTAATTTTTATATCATTTTAATATTTATTTCGTAAATTTTTATGTCCATCATTTTTATCAGTCATCAACAACACTCTATAAAGATTACACTATTAAATATTTTAAGAATATGATTTTTTTCTTTTCCATGGATGCTTCTTATCTTAAAATTTTAAGAGGCATAAATTTATGTTATTTTTTAACTAACAATTGTTTTCTAATGGAGATTTTGCAACCTGTTTCTTTCGAAATAAATTTTTAAAATTACTGAGGTTGTGAATTTTATTTTTCTAACATACAATGCTAAACCAAAAAATATAATTTATAAGCTAACAGAGATGCATGTCGAGTATAATACAATGTGTTTGAAGAGAAATATCTTGATCACTAATTTTGTATATGATAAAAATAATCAAAAAAATAGATTACCTTTAATTTTATAAATATTTTGATGTATGTAAAAAAATTCAAGGATTTTTATTAAACCATAAATGATGTTTAACAATAACTTTTTAGGAACAAAAAAAAAAGGTTAGAAATGAAACTTTTAACTTATTATAATATGATACATTGGTGATAAAAACTTTTATTTCTAAAAGAATAAGGGTGGGAGGTTTATATTACTGATGAAGATGAAAAATAAAAAAATCTCTACACATCAAAGAATCATAATTAGAAAAGGCACCTAGAGCCACAATTTCATACCAAGACAATTTGGTATATCCATAATTTTCTAAAATATGGTTGTTAAAAACATTATTATATTCATTTTCAATGCTCACATATTAAAATATAGAAACATACTATGTATATCCATGGTTTAAACCATGGAATTATGAATTTATATTTTTTTTCTTAAAACCAATGATATTTTTAGCTCCAACTTTTATTAAACCTATGGTTATTGATAGCTATTGCAATTATTCAGACCAAGAAAACAACAACAAAAATTATAGAATAAATACACCATAATATACCCTACCATTTTCACCAAAATAAAAAAAAAGTTCCAAAAACTAATAAAACTACACATAAAGAATTATCAATTTATAATCAATAAAAATCAATCAAAATGATGTATATATAAATACATAATCTATTAATAATGATGCTCAACAGTTTCATCTAATTCATATCAACACTATCATCATTGGTGTTGATATAAATATAATTTCCATCAGTATTGACATGCGTGCCACAGACACAGCCTTCATTAACAGCACCACACCACTTCCATTACCACTAGAACCATCATTATCACCAGCAATATCCTCCTCACTGCCAGTATCCTCCATACTAAAATCATCATCAACAACAACACCATCATTCCAATCATCAAAAATCATTCGTGGACTACAAAAACATCATTCCAATATCACTTCACCCTATGAAAAAACTGAAGAGTATATACTTGACATCACATTGAACAATTGGTAATTTTTTTATTTTCTTTCATAGAGTCACTTGTCAGTATTTTTTCTTTTTTTTTTTCTCAATGGTAGAATTTAACTATTATTTGGTAACCAATCATGTAGTTTCTCTGGAATATTAAATACCTAAAAAGCAATGTCTAGATGAAATGATTTTATTTTCATATTTTCAATGTACTCTACCACTCTGCATGCCAACTATGACTGGATGTGAACAATCATTTGGTCCAAATGTGTCTTCTTCCTTCTACAATATAGCTTGTGGGGAATCTTATTAAATTTTGTTTCTATTATTGTAGATAATAATAAAATATATAATACAAATCATGAATATAACTTATAAAATATAAATAAACTGAAACATTAAATATAGTATTTCAATGAGAGATCCCTCTAAGTTGTTTACTCACTATAACTATGAAATATTACAATGAATATATATGTATGATAGTATAATTTGAGTATGGATATATGTAGAATGTTAATAATTTGTATGATGGTGATATTTGGTACCAGATAAATATTTTTATTAGTTATATGGGAATTTTAATTGTTAATAAGCATTAATAAAACTTTTTATTTGTGTTTTTTCTATTTTTCTGTAAAATTATGGTTGTGCTTCAATTTAAAGGATAGTAAATTATTTTTAAGAATTAATTTTAATATAATAGTGAAATATAAATTTATTACATCATGATAATTGAGATGTATAAGATGGGGTGTAATAGTCACATTCAATGTGGTATGTCATTGATTTAATTTTGAGGTTTTGAAATTAATTTGTATCTATTTTGGAAGTTATTTTTAGGGGGTTTAGTTCAACATAGGTTAATAGAAGGAATATCAAAGGTCTAACATTCATGAATTAGACTTTTTGGTGCTACCAGGTACGTGGTATGGAGTGAAAAATACCTAGTGATAGTAGAAGAAACCTTGGAAATCTAGGAAACCACCAGGTACATGGTTGTAGGGGATTGGGTACACATTAGCCACTTGATAGGATTTTTTATAAGTAGCACATACCTCATTTTTTGTCATGGAATTTATGGATTAATTCATGTTACCGCATTTTTATGATCATTTATATGAACATTTTAGGCTCTACTCAATCTTCTATCTCTTAATTTATTAGTAATATTTTTTCTTTTTTTGTAGTCGAACATAAAATTATCTATAGGGTTGTCTCCATTTTTTGAGTACATAAATAACTCTGTAATGTTTTTTTGAATGTGAGAGGTTTGATAATTTTTTAGATATAATTATCCTATTTATCGTCTAGTTTGTAATTTTCATTGAATTAATCTGTTTTTGTGGGAGTTAGGGTCCCAATCATTTTGAAAATTTTATAGAATGTGTGAGGTAAGGAGAATCTAGATTTTTTATGGATAACTTATTATTAAGAACGGGTTTCACAGTTTTTTATGATTAAATGATTCAATGTGAGTTATTTAGATAAGGAATCAATTTTATAGGAGAAAATTGTAAAAATTACTAATATGAAATATGAATTTAGAAAATAGTATCATAATTTTATCTAATTCACAGTTCTTCGATATCTTTTTCTTCTAGTAAAATTTTCATAGATTTCTAATCTATGAAAATAATATATAACAATAAAGTTATGAAAACCATGTAAAATTGTAATAGTTTTTTCCAACTATGAAAAACAAGAAATTTTTTTCTATTTTTTAAAAAAAACATGAAAACAACATTAATATAAAATATGAATGTGAAATTTAAAATACAAACAAACTAAACATTTTAAAGAAGACATATAATTTCCTCTTGTGTTTCCCGATTCACATTTCATTAAATTTTATTTTTTCCACTGGTGTAATGTAATGTTGATTAAGGAAAACATCCATCAATATTAAATTTGTGAAGTTTCATGAATATCCAAAATAATTCAATGAATATATATATATATATATATATATATTCAATTTTAAATTTTATATTCTCAATGATAGTTTAGGATCTGGAATTGCAGTGCACCCAACAATATGAATATATATCCTAGCACTCATATTGTTACCATTATTGATCATTCCTATTTTTAAATAATCATATACTATGATTTTAACATGCCACAATATATAAAACACCATGATTTTAACTTAATAATTAATTGAGCATGAGACATTATTCATGTAACAAAGATAAAAAAATATCATAAAACCAAACAAATACATAAGAAATAAATTTTTATTAAATTAAAATACAAACTATTTAATTATAATATAAAATGAAATTAACATTATATATTCCAATAAATAAAACAATTCATCACTAGCCAATGTAAAAAAATAACAATAAATCATTTTATATTTGTACCATCATTAAAAATTAATTTAACATATATGGGAAATATTTTTTTTAAAATAAAATAGAACCAGTGAACTATATCTAGTCATATTTGAGACATTTCAATTGTGTTCAATACAATCCTAGTTTTTTTGTTTTTGTTCATTACATATTTTTTATGTATTTGCAGTTTTGATTTTCACACATCATAACTATGTCTTGTTTATTATTTTTAATTTCTTAAATAATTATATGTAGTTTCTACATTATATTTCAAGTTATGAATATTAATTATTTTTAGTTATGTTCAATGATGATTAGAAAACTTTTTCAAAACAGAGTGTGGTTAGTTTGAATTAAATTTTATCAAATAAATGAAAAAATAGTTTTTGGAATAGTTATGTAATTTATGAGTAATATGGTAGCATTACATGTTGTATGATGTGCATTTTAAAAGAGTTTTTTGGCACTTTTTTATTAAGGAGAGATTTATGATACTTTCATTGGTTTTGGAAAAGTGGAATGTTTTATGAGATACTTTTGGTTGATTTCCAAAGTTTTAAGTGTCTGGATTTTAAAGATAATTTTCATGAATTTAAATAATGTTTTTTTATTTTAATTTTGAGCATGTTTTTAGTGATTAACATAGTATATGGTAAATTTTTGTTTCATTTTATGGTGCAGTTGAAGTCTTTTATATTATTTTGATTATTGGAATTTTTAGTGGTAGCTATAATTGGTGGGGAATGTCATGTTTGATTGATTGATTGATTGATTCTACATGAGAGTGTAAGGTGGTTTATTATTGGTTGAGAGAAGGATGTTAGTTTGGTATGATGGTGTGATTTTTCCATTATGGGTGATTTGATTTTTCTTTAATTTTTCTTCTGTTTTCTATTTTTTTGATTTTTTTTTGATTGTATGACTTATCCATGATTATTTTTATATATGGATCAAGATGTTTAATTAGATAATTTCAATGTTTTTTTGGCATAGTAAGTGAAAGAACATGTCATCGGATTATGTTTTATTTATATATATTAGTTGTAGGTGTTAATGTTCCTTAAAAGTGTGTCAGCATATCATATAGTATGTAAAAAGGATTAGATGAAAATAAAAATATAAGAAGAAAAATGAGAATAAGGGAGGGGAAGATATTTATAAAAATTTCTATAAAAGGATATTTATACCAAATAAAATCTTGAGGCATCAATACTATTATTAAATTAATCTTTCATCCAATTTTACTACATTTTTCATGCTGAGAAATATAGGATAAATAATTTTTGTGGAGAGCGTGATGTTTAGTACATGATGAAAATAATTTATTGAATGATATAATACAAGTTATTACATTCATTAGAACATAATTAATCAATATTTTTATTACCTGGTGAATTGATATTAGGGATGGGAGAGATTATGGTATCTAAAGTCTATCATGGTTACATGAGAGAGAGAGAGAGAAAGACTTGAGGCTCTGATGTATAATGATCACCTATGAACTAAAGTAAAAAAATAGATCTTAGAATAAATAATGTGAATAATCTTACATAAACAAGTATAATCAAAATCACTTATAAGAAAGGTTATACAAAGTTATATATGATTTAGTCGATTGAGTAGGAATGAGATTAAGGGATTCTGCTTGTTATGTTAGAAGGGAGTAAAATGAAACTTGTCTGTATCAACAAATCCTTCTCTCAAACTACCCACTATTTTATCATTTTTTAAATATTTGTCTATAATTATTTCATAAAAACATCTCACATATTCTTTATCATTATTATAGATTAGTTTTAATTTAATTAAATACAAAAAACACAAACCATCTTCATTTACAGACATTATTTTTCTTATTCTGGTTTCATATATGTATGTTGAGCTTATTTATTTAGATTTCATAATCTTGACTTAACATTTTTTATTAATGATCTTCCATTCACATTAATGTATAACCTATTAAACATTAACTATTAGTATAGGATAATTATACTACAACATTTCACCTTTTGAAATTTTCTAGTATTCTACATCATAATTTCTTCAATATGGAATTATCATCATTGTTTCTATAATTAAATCCTTCTTACCAAATACAGTCACACATTTTCCCCTCTAGAATTCATTATAACATAATCCCTCAAACATAACATTCATCAACCATGCTCAATATTACATTTCCTCAACCATGACTTCTTCCTTCCCCTCTTCCAAATCCCTTTATGCCGCACCAACCCCATCCTAGAGTTTTTGGATTTCCTTATCACATTTTTTCACCATACCATCTAACATTGAATTTTTCATTATTTATTTATCTATTTTTAATTAAAATCGTTCATCAAGTTGTTTGAAAACACCATTAGTTCACATAACTCCTGAAAAAACTAATTAATTTAACATTATAACCTTAGGTGGTTGGGATGTACATAATTATCTATCAGCATAATGATTAATACATTGAATAATATATTCTTATATAAATTTTTGTTTCAAGGTAAATTATAATTAGGTACAATAAATTTATACATACATTAAGTGAATTAAATTAAAAATTAATAGTGAATATCTATTTAGATGCTTATTAATTGTCACATCCATGATTATCACATTATTAATAATAAATTTATAATGTAAAAATGTTAAAATATTGTATTGTAAAAAAAATACATCCTTTTCATAGAATGAAGAATTATAGTACTGAAATAAGATACCCTGAACCATAGTAGGGTTTCTGGGATATTCTATTGAAAACAAAATCAGCTAGTTATATATATGAAAATTATTGTTTCAATAGAAATAAAAAATGATGTTTTATAAATAGATATTGATTATTTGTGATAAAAATAAAAATTATATGTACATTTTAGAAAATTAACTTTAAAGGGGAACTACTCCAATATGCAATTAGGTCATTAAATTTTGAAAGTGGTAATTATTTTAATATTGGTATACTTTTGTGTTCATTGCCTATTCTTTTTTCCCATAAAACCTATAATTCATTATTTTAGGACCACCACATCTCACCCAATTCCATTAACCTAACTGCATTTTCTTGCAGTCCATCTGTGAAGTTATATTAAAGATGAATATAAAAACCAAATTTGAAATAATACATTATAAAAATACTTCAAATTAACTTCAAAGAATACATTAAAAAAAATTTCAAGCCAATGATTTTCTTTTTTTGATTTTCATACTTTTCTCAACAATATTATTTGAATGGGAATAATTTTTCTATGTTTTCTATGAGTCCACAAGAAGCTCTAAAATTATTTACTATTTCTCCAATTATTTGCATGTCCTCATTATACTCAAACATGATTTTTGTGTGAATGCATTCATTTTTTTATGACCAAATGTTTTTCTAGAATATGATCCTACATAAAAAATAAATATTCAATACACATATATAACTAAAACATTAAAAAAATTACATTATTACTTTTCAAACATTTACCAAAATCTCTTCTTATTTCCACTGGATCCTTTGCACTATATTGGGTGGAAACAACTAGTGAGGTTTAATGTGAACTAGAATGAGGATGATAATGTTGGGTAGGAGGGTATTAGCATTAAGGTGGAATAAATAGTGGAGATGAGCCTTATATAGATAAAGGTGGGTGAATAAAAAATGTTGAGGGATGGAAGGAGTGGGACTACCCTTTACGGTGGGAGGAGTAAATAGATTAAAAGGGAGGAATCTCTTGCATCAGTAATGCATATATGGAGGAGGCATGATAGGATTAATGTATCCTGGTGGCTGTAGAGCCATCGGTTGTGAGGAATGACATGTAGGGTGAATCCATATTGGGGTACTACATATCGACATGGTCATATATTCTAGAATACTTTTCTTATTCTCAAAGAATGAATGTTTCCTTATTGATGATTATGATAAATATTAAATATTATTTATTAAAAATTTATTCATATTTAATAAATAAACAAGGTACTCATATAAACAATCATATTTTTAGCCCACCTTCTCCAAATCAAAAATCATTTGGATCTATTTGTTTTCTATGAACCTCTTAATAAAAAAGCATAAAAATTCTATAAGTAATGTGAATATTTAAAAAATGTAAAATATAATAAAATATCTATAAACATTATAGAAATTTAGAATGGTTTTTTTAAAACATTACCGTTTCCATTAAACTTATTTTCGTTAATTTGTTTACTCGAAAAAATAAAAAATTACACAATAAAAGAAACTAATATATTAAAATTTCAAACTAAGATAAAAAATTGGTATATGTATGGATTCAATTCGTAGTGAAAACTATAAATAATATGATATAATATTTTCATTTATTACCTGCAACTTCATATTGAGTACACATTTTGAGGAAAATTGGGCATTTTACAATACAAAACAATTCCAAATCAATTACTTCTATCGGGATAGATAATATCGTCTCCCTTTTAGTTAATTTTTTCTTATCAGTTATTAAATCTATTGGATAATATAAACAATATTCAGGTAAAAATTACCAAATACTTTACACTATATTGAATACCTTTCAGTAAAATGACACTATAATAATTATCTTCAATCATATAGTTTTTGAATTATAGTATTTATCAACCATGTATAAAACATGAAAAAAAATTGAAACTAGATAATATGTATAATATAAATAACATAATTAATTATATAAAATTTTTAAAAGATTAAAAAACCAATACCATGTCAGGATAATATAAACTAAATACATCTAAGTATATCAATGTTACAAAATATTTGTTACAATTTCTGGTTCACAAGTCTTTATATTATTTGAACCATCTATGTCATTGAATAAAACATTTGAATGAATACTGAATAGGTCATATAAAACATCACTATAATCCATTACTTCATCAAAAATATTTCACTAAATAAAATATAAAATAACCCAAAATTGTGGTTTTAAATGTTTCTTTACATAAAACACTTATCTATCTTATGATTCAAGAATGTATGGCTCATCTATATGAATCTGATGTTTTATATCAATCACTATAATACCAAAAAATATATATACATAATGTTTATTGTAATTGAAAATAACCAATTTCATTTCAAAATAGAAACATGACAATGTGTGTAGTAATCATATAAAAAATTCTCTCTACAACCCAAAAACACATATTTTTATTCGGGTTGTATGATTGATGCACTATCATTAAAATCTATTTATGTTCTTATCGTGACACTATCATGTTTCAATTCAATGTTCATTTATGACTATTTATGTTGAATTTAATGCTATTGAAAACCATTTCATTTTAATCACGACCCACATTGTTTAGACCAAAATATGGCTCCCTTATTTCTGCAAATACATCATCAATTGGTAACATTTGGGCATGAAATATATCAACATGGGATATTAAAAAATTACCAAACGTTTTCTCATGGAAAAAGGAAATTTGTTTGCTTTGAAACTAACTAATCAAGAAATTAATTACTTTGTATTTTCTATAAAAGTTTTATAGAGAAAGAACATTGTGTTATTTTTTATACCAATTTTATATTCACATCTTGTATGATACTAATTCCCCATTGTTTTGTGAAATGATAGAAATGTTGTCTCAATGGGATCATACCTATCTTCTGTAGTTCTCGTTGGATGATTAGAATTTATAGTGTACTTTTCTATGTACATAGAACAAAAATGAATTCATTTTTATTCTAATTAAGTGTTCATAATATATCATTTATGGTGATTCTTGTTTATCACATAATATCTCAGTATAAACATGATTATTTCTATTGGATACATCTAGTGACTATAAATGATACCAAAAAAATGATCATCTATTGGAAGTTTGATGGTCTGTTGTAATATATATGTGAAAAACAATAGATAGAGAATTTTCTCCGAATTAAAAATAATGATAAATATATCTTTCTATGTTTTTTCAGAACACATTTTCTCAATTATATCATCACAAAGGTCTCAAAAAAATTTACATTATCCAATCACAAAAAAAACATGAAATTATGTGGCAGTAAATACTTAATGTAAATAAGAAATAATTCATGCAATAAGACTTGTTAAAATGGGTTTTGTGTCATTTTGGTTTCACATTTCATTTATTCACTTGTTTCAAAATGTTTCTTGAAAACCCATTTGGAACCTTTAAACATTCTAGCTCCTAATGAAATTTATGTATCTACATTTTTTGTCCAAAAATATGAAAAAATAACATTCTAATCATTCTAACTAAGAAAATTACAATAATATATTCATTCTAAAACCCAATCTATTAAATCATGATATAGGAAAAAATAATATTTTTCCTTTTATATTTTAAAGTGTATCAAGTATCATTTCCCTCATTTTTCTCAACTAAATTACATATATGTAGTGATTTTGTAAATTTAAAAACCAATAAGAAAAATCCAAGAATATTATTTTCCTTCTCCAATTATTATTGGAATTGAAAGGAACATTCCAAATCATTCAGGAATTTTATGGGCCCAAACTATGAATAAAATTCAATCCATAAATATAATTTAGGATTTCACCTCTCAATAATCACTAAGGTAGTTAATCTATCTCTTGAAAAATATAAAATTTTCTTTGGTTTTCCTTATATGGATTATCCACTTGTAGAAATCATTTATTCCACATGATAAATAAAGTATGGTAGAATTTTGACCTCCTAGAATGGGTATTTTTATACAAATATTGCTAGGTAATTTCCCCATTTTACTCCAACTAGAAATCATTCTGTAACCAATAAATTATATTTTTTTATGTAATAATGTTGTATGAAAAATAAATAAATCCATTAAAAATACATAATATGCATGCACCCTGGTGGTCCAAAGCACATTGAACTCATGTATTAATAGTTCTAAGTATATGCCAATATCATTTCAAGGATCATGGGGTCGATAAGTAAATATACTAATAATATTAATAGGATTTTTCATATACATCAATTATGGAAAATTATAAATTTGAATTAAAAGAGGCCAAGTACTACGTGTTGTATACATCAAGTGAAATGGTTAGAAACCATCACATGATAATCTCAATCTAACATTTTATTAGTTAACTGTAAAATTAGGATATAACCTATTTTTTATTACATGATATTTCATCTATATGATGAAATATGTTATCATTATTCTTATTTAGTTTATCTGTATAACATCTCATATTTTTTAATTTTTTTCTAACATACAACATTTCTGATGTCTCTAAATCATCAAAAAGAGCCACATGAGTTTCTCTAATCCATAGTATTGAATTCCATCTTTATTAGTCTTCCATATCAATGTAAAAAATTTATTTAACTCATTTAACTCGATATCCCCCCTTCTATAGTGGACAATGATCTTTAGGTCAATCCTATAGTTTAGTACTTGAAAATCAAAAATTTTCAACAAAATTAGATGTCGTATTATAATTTTTAGTAATGCATACATCATGAGGTAGCATGTCTTTAAAAAATACAAGAAGATAGTCAATCACATTATTATTAAATCCACAAATGTTTTTCCCATGAAAAAATGGCATTAAAAACCATATTTGGTTATTTTAGCACATAATTATTATAATGGGATATTCACATTATCAACCAATATTCAAACATGATCAAGGTCACCATTATGATCATTAGATGAAAAATATATTAACTTATTCGTTTCATATTCCATTGGTATAAATTAATTAATATTTTTAGAAACAAATGTAAACTCATCAAAAATCAAAATTTCTATTCTCATCCTTATAGTAAAATCAAGGTCATTCTCCACATGAAAATTTTCCCTATTGTTACACAAAACATTATATTGCTTTTTAAAACATTTTTTTACTAATATGGTAACTTATTTTCTTATGTGGTAACTATGGTCCACTGATGGAATTAAAACATGTGCATCAAATCAATGCTCCTTCTGCACCATTATTGAATGAAAAATCAAAAAACATATTCTATCTCTTTAAAAAACTGATCAGTGTTCAGATCAATATTAAAAATCTAAATTATATCCTCTATGATATGAGTAAGTAATTTTTTTGTAAATTTTTTGATTATTAATAATAACATTGAAACTCATTTATTCCTATGAAAGGTATTAGGCATACTCATTAATTTGTCAACCCAATTGTTAAGGAATTTAAAAGTATGAATGGTTCATTGTAGAATAGATAAATGTATATTAATTTTGTTATATAGAAATTTATAAGACATTAAATTCATTAATATATTAGGAAAACACATATAAAATCCTAAATATTTCAACCAGTTTCATAAATCAACCATACACATCTTCCCTAAGAACACTTTTAAATCATCTAATATAAATGAGATCAATCTCATGGGTTTTACCAATGCCATAAACCTTATATTTTCTTTTATTAAATAAAGATAATTAAAATGAAAATTATAAAATTCTATTTTTGAAATGAATTCAACTATAGAAAATAATTAAAAAGATAAATTCATACTAAACACACATATATTTTCATTTTTAAAAGAATTATGGAAATAAAATCATCAAAAGAATTTATTTTAAGAATAAAGTTAAAAACCATTTCAAATAAAACACATTAGAACAAAAACACTTTGTATAAAGTGTATTAACTATGATAAAATATAAAAATGGGGGTTAACCCACCACAATACAATCTATTGTTAGGTCATACCATGAATTGGTCAATATGTAGATAATAATCATTGGTTCAGTACTGTCAATAAAAAAATTCCTTAATAATCATATGGATAATAAACTAATTTCACTAATGTAATATTGTTAATAATTATGTATGATATTTTTCTTAAAAAATTAATACATTCCATAACCCAAATAGAGAATAATATATGGGAAAAATATTAATTAAAACAAAAAAGTTAAAATTAATTCTTAATAATAATTATGATTATATTATCTAAATTGTAATTTATGTAAAAAAAATACATTTATTAAAGGCTATTAATTACAATCGAAGGTTTTTCATTTCTCTCCTTTACCATAAAAATAAATTTATACTAAGTATATATTGAAACAGAACCAATGATTTGTAAGTTCTGGGTGTAGCAAAATCATCGGATGGGCATGAACCCAACTTTGAAAATTTTCAAAATCAATGATTAATCAGGGATCAATATAAATATCAATTCCAATATCCAAAAAAGTGAATCATATATAGAAGAAAAATGAGTGATCCTGAAACCTAAAAGATAGGATTCACATATTTTTTATATAATTGTTTTTAATGAAATTATAGAATTACCTCCAAAGTGATTCATTCTTTGTTAATGTGTCTGACCATGGGTCCAAGTTGTGGATTTGTTGTGATGTAGAATACAAGGATATTAATACTCTAGTGTAGATCCACATGTGCTCCATGTATCTCCAAATATCGTTGAAGGATTCTTTGGGAGCTAGTGCGGAAGATCCTTCCGCTTGTGATTTTCGCCTTTGATCGCCTTGTGAATCACTTCCAAATAATTTCCTTAGAACCAGTGGAGGAGGATCTATCTCATTCATGAGATCATTATTGTATAGGTAAGAGTTCTGTAGGTTTGAGATCTTTTATCCAAGGATGTTGTGCACATAGAAATTGGTTATCCGGTAGAATGACCCCCTTGGCTAATATAGAGAGTAATAACGTAATGGGGAATTTAATTCACTAGGTAATAATAAATAATTAGCACTAGTGTAGTTACATAATTAATTATTCCATGTCAAATAATAATAAAAATCATATTATTTCCATGACCTATGAATAACATTCAAGTTATATTAAAATATTATTTAACCAAATAATAATTAATCTTATTTATCACCAGACCCATAACATAGTCCACCAATCATCCACAATATTTACTAGGCTGTGAATAATGATTATTTATTTTTTAAATAAATATAACGGCATTATCTTATAATCAATAAATTATCATCTGCAATATATTTTCTTGAATAACTAGTGAAAATATAAATGTGATCATGCATACTTGAACAATTATTAAACCACAACCGTGAATAATATTTATTCATCTTGTTAAATAATAAATTATTTAACTGGGATACAGGATACAGTAAGTGTTTGATCCCCTGGGCCTCCTTCTCATTGTAATTAGAAAGGCCTTCCTAAAGTACAATATTACAATCTAGCAATGGGTCAAGTCACCCAAGAGAATGAATTTGATGTCACAATGACAATACACCTCATATGAACGCTTACAGTGTAATATAATCCCTTTATCCTAATATCTCCAATTAAACGGGTTACATGAGAGTGTTGTAAACCCAAGTTCACAATTTTTTATTCTTTTCCTTCCCATAATTAAACATTCCTATATAAAACTATGCCCATATATTTAATTAGGCTATATACTTTCCATCAAAGGGCCTGAGATATCTACTTTCGTAGAAGTGACAAATACTTTCTCGCATTATTTATTAATACAGTATTATCTGTGACGCGCCCAATGTATCCTACCTCACCATGAACAACTTTCATCATGGTTTTCAATAATATATCTAAGTGTGTGAGTTATAATACCCATTAATAATAATCGTAAAGTTTATGGATCAATACACATGTTCATACATAGGAACATCCAATGAAACTTATGAATATGGATTTCCTACTGGTGGTTCTTGTTCTCATAATATCCTCATAGATATTACCAAAGGTGCACACCCTGAGAAGGTGCCTCAATGTTTCATGAGTCCCCACCCCTGATATCCTATATCATTTCTATCCCTTCAAATGATATCCTTCATCCATACAACATATATTGCAGAATAACATCATGGAATTTATGGGTTATCATCACAGAAAGGATCTTCTATAACATCTTAATGCGACAACTATTTTTTGGACATTATCACATAATATGTCACACAGAAAAACAATCATGATGTGATAAGTAGTTTATTAATATTCACCCAATGAATATAGGTTTATCGTAATGTACAATTAAGTTGGTTTCTTGGGAACCAACACCAATAAACTCCCACTTCCACTAAATAAAATATCTAACAACCATAAATCTTCTAGATCTCATATGATATTGATGATTTATCTAAGATAGGGATTTTTTCAAAGGGTCCTCCATGTTATCTTCTGTGGACACTCTGCTCACTACGACTTCATCCCTTTAATAGAAATCCCTCAAGAGGTGATACATTTAGAGTATTTTCTTTATCCGTCTATACGGCCTTGGATCTTTTGCAAGATCCACCGCTACAGTATTATCATAATACAATTTAATAGGATCATAACATATTGGTACCATATAAAGATATTGGAAAATTTTTCTAATACAAATGGATTATTTGGAAGCATCAAAAGCCGCTATATACTTTGACTCCACTGTAGAATTTGCGACCACTAGCTGCTTTGAACTCTTCAAGCTTACAACTCCTCTATTGAGACAGGAAACATATCTCGATTGAATCTTTAGATCATTTTGATATTTCTGAAAACCATAATTTGCATACACTCTACTGAAAATCTCCTCATCTCCTCCACACACTAGAAACATATTGTCATTTCTTCTTAGATACTTAAGGATAGTCTTAACATATTTCCAATGTTGTTCTCCCAGATCTGTTTTATATCTTCCTACCATGCTCAGTGCATATGCAACATCAATTCTAGTAAAAAACATCACATTCAAGATAGATCCTATCACTGATGTGAATGAAATCTTACCCATCCTATCATTATCATGTTGTGTTTGGGGACACATTTTTTTAGATAGATGTATACCATATAAAACTTGAAAATATCCCCACTTGGATTGCTTGATACTAAATCTCCATATTATTTTGTCAGTGTATGTACATTGACATATTCCAAGAAGCCATTTGGATCTATCATGAATGAGCTTAATCCCAATAATGTAGGATCAATAACCAAACTCCTTCATGAAGAAGTACATGTTCAACTAGTCCATGACTAACTGGAAGACTGGAATTTCATTTCCAATAATCATTATGTCATCAACATACACTACTAGGATGATGACCACATTCACAATAAATGGCTTGTAAACACATCTCTCACATTCATTCATAAAGAAACCAAATTCTCTTATGGATTTATGAAATCGAATATTCCATGATATGGATGCTTATCTTAATCCAAAAGTGGTTCTCTGCAACTTTTATACAATTTTAGGATCACCTGGTGTAACGAACCCTTTTAGTCGCGTCATATAGATATCTTACTGATGGTTCCTATTAAGGAATACAATTCTGACATTCATCATCCAAATCCCATAGTCTTGGAAATATTTTTTGGAAAGCATGATTCTTATGGATTTAAACATAGAAACTGGTGAAAAGGATTCATCATATTCAATTAATTGCCTCTGTTTAAAACATTATCAACTAGCCTTACTTTATAGGTACTAACTGGACCTTCTATGTCCTGTTTCCATTTGAATACCCATTTACACCCAATAGGCTTTACATCAACGAGTTCATCGATTAGAACCTTGACGTGGTTCTAATACATGAAATCCATTTTAAAATTCACAACTTCTAGCCATGTTTTTACTTCTGAGATCACTATTTCATCCATATAGAAGAGTGGTTCATCATTGTCCAACAATAATGAGTCACCTGCCTTGGTTACAAGGAAACCATGTCTCTATAGATCCCTTACCTCTCTTGTGCTCCTACGTAATACCTTTGTTTCAATAACAACCTCTTCCATAGGTACTTTTGGAACTTGTTCCTGTACAAACTTATTTGTATCTTCATCATCAACTTTATCGAATTCAATATTTCTCCCACTATCCATTTGAATGATGTGATCCCTCTAAAGAAACACAGTCTACCTATAAATAGTCACATTCGTGTCTAAGGGGGTTTGTAGGTAGTATCCCTTTTTTTTCATGGGATACCCTATAAAGATACACTTCATTCCATAGGGTTCTAGTTTGGTTCTTGAGAAATCCTTATTAAACACCTCACATCCTCATACACATGTATGCAATAATGTGTTTTTCTTTCCACTCCATAGCTTGAAGGGAATCCCTTTTTCCACATTAGTCGATAAATGGTTTAAAGTATATTCCATAGTTTTCAGTGAAAATCCACAAATGGATAACAGAAGATCTATATGACTCATAATCGAACTTACTCTGTCCAACAAGGTATGATTCCTCTATTCACAAACTACATTCCACTATGGTGTATATGGTGGAGTGAGTTGAGATAAAATCAGAGGCTCCTATAAATGGTTGATTAACTCTTGGTTAGGATATTCACTACCCTGATTTGATCGATGCTTATTTATCTTCATTCCATGCTGATTCTATATTTCATTATTGAATTCATTGAATTTTTCAAAGGACTCGGACTTATACCACATTATATAGACATAGCCATATCTACTCAATTAATCAGTAAATTTAATGATGTAAGAATATCCACCACTAGGTTCAATGGGAAATGGTCCACACAAATCAATGTGTACCAATCCTAGAAGCTCTGTGGTCCTTTCACCCAATCCAAAAAATGGTAGTTTTGTCATTTTCCCTTATAAACAAGGGTGACACCTATTGAGTGGTTTTAACATGGATGATTCCAAACAACCATCTTGACAGAGCTTTGTCAGAATCTTCTCATATACATGACCAAGGTGGTGATTCCACAACTGGGTATTGTATGATTCATGTGAATTTAGATTGTTATAAATTTCCAACACTTATTTCCCATAGGTTAATACATACAGATCATTTTTTAATTTCACCATACCATAACATATTTTTTCCTTATAAATGTAAAAACATTTTTTTTGAACATGGAAATAAATCCATATGTATCTGAGCTCGATACTGAAATTATGTTCCTGGTAACACTAGAGAGATAATAAATTCCATGTAAAACCAAAATCATTCATGTCTTCAATGTGATGTCAAAATCACTAATAGTAAGAGCAGCCGACCTCGCACCATTGGCAACTTACAGATTCACCTCTCCTCTTTCATTTTTTCAAAATCTACATGGTTCCTGCATTTGAATACATAATTGAGCCTCAAAAGATTTACTTAATACCCAATATGTAAAATGGAAATATTTTACTCGATAATGAATGCACCTTTTTATTCACCTTTCCTCTAGGTGCAGTTCCACTTCAATTGGAATGACTTGCCACATGAAAATCCAACTACCTCTATTTCCTTTCCATGTTGTTATATCCTATTCTTCATGGTCAGATAGTGCTCAGAGGCTTTAGATTTTTTATAAATCATAGGGCCATTTTCCTTTTCCTTCCTATTCTTATTCACCATAAGGACTTGTGGTTTTTCACATCTCATGTCCGTATTGACTTGGAAAATTGGGGTAAGATGCTCTGATAGAATCGTCTAATTATTGCTCACATTATAATTCATAATAAATCAAGATAATGTCTTAGGAAGTAATGATAGTATGGGATTTGTACATAACTCAGTAGATAATTTATTCTCAAAGATGTTTAGATGCTCAATGTATCCAATAATCGTGACTACATGGGGTTTAGATGGGGTAGACTCTAAGCATAGTAGTGAAAAAAAGAGTTAAAGATATCAAACCTCTCGTATCTCACCCTCTCTTGATAGATGTCCCAAAGGTGAGACATTATAATATAAGAATATATTTCCTCATATTTCTTCAACATTTCATTTGTCATGGAAGATAACATGATTCACTCAACATTTGCAGCTTCATTCATATGTTTCTTGTATATAGAGTGTTCCTCTTCACTCACATTATTTTCAAGTGTGACTAGTAAAGGACCTTCTAACACATAAGGTTTTCTCTCACGGTGAAAGACAACCCAAAGGCACCTTTTCTAATATTGGAAATTAGTGTTGGTGAGATGGTTTTCCTTCTTGAGTATGGATCTCAATGATATGATTGATTTCATTATGTTATCTTTGAATACAAATTAATATGGATACATTTTTAGTACTTTCTCTTGATAAATATAGACAAATAAATAAATTAATATCTATTAGTCTGCCAATATTTTGTCGAAACCCAATTTCCCTCACCATTTGCTTCATAATATCCTATTTCATGTAGATTCTAGTGGTAATGATCCATATTTCCCTTCACATTACCCCAACTAGGGTTGGTCAAGAAACTGGAAGGTTTTATGAAGGAATTCCAAATACCAACTGCATTAACTCAAATCTCCTTGATCTGTTGAGTGGACTCCCCAATCTTGAAATCTATAATTTTGTACTTCCTCCACCTTTTCCTCTTAATTACACCATTTCCTTCTAGGAAAGTCACCCCTGGATGTAAATTAACGTAAGTCAACCCAAAACATCAAATTAAACTTCACCAATAATTGAATTCACCATGACTAGGGTTGGTGAATCACTTTGAACTATGGTTCAATTCTATCCAAATTAATCAATGGCTATATCAGCATAATATTTAATTGCGGGATATTATGATTTATGTGTAAATTTACACTTATTATCATTTCACTTTCATGTTAATGTTACGTGGGATATGCTTAAGTGATTAACCATGTATAGATAATATTTATGTATGACTGATTTTTATTTTATTTCCATATCATATGCTTGTGATTTCATTAATTATGCGATAGCATCAAACATCCATAATGAATAACCATACAACTAAAAAAAATAAAATATAGGGTATGACCTTGATCCGTACAATTGGTTATTTTGTCTAACTGTTGATAAAATAACCCTGACTCGGGGGAGAAACACCTTGAATCGTTTAAGGTTAATGTTTAATGATTTTCACATGTCCACCTTTATATCTCCTTGCACTGGTTTCACCTCAACTCCTAATAAGAGCTGTCTCTGATAGCTTGGGAGCTCCATCCATTACCTATTCTTTTAACTCGCACAGAGGTGAGGGGTAAAATAGGGTTTACCTAAATGAAAACATGGGAACATAGTCCCTACATATTAATGAGGAGAAGGTATGCATGCCAATAATTGTAATTTAGTTAATAAATTAATAGGGAATCAATTCCATGAAAATGTATGGTATATATCATGATCATCCACATAATGCAACGAATTACACATTTAATAAAATTGTCCTTCAATTATTCAGTCGTTCTTATTAAGATAAATTACAATCAAATTGATTCATCGTTATATTTAATTAAACAAACAATTTTATCTTAATCCTTTTCTGAATTTCCTTGAGATTCTCATTCATAACCTTGTACATAACTTGTACCATGGAGTAAACCTAGTTAATACCCATAAAAAACATCCCAATATGTAATTATAATTGTATACACTTTTTTCATTGTGACATTTAGTATTCATGTAGAATTATAATTTTTATACAACTCATATATGATGTGAAGATATTTGAGTGTTATGAAGATGGTAAATAAACATTTATATATATATATATATATATCAACAAACCTATTACATTTTTTTGTCCCAACATTATGTCCACATGAAGGTACATGTATCAAGGGTTTACCCAATATAATAATAAAATTATAAATATGCATAATCTTTAAATAGTACACGGTGTGTAGATCTGACTACATGGAGTGTACCCTCCTTGCCATCCATCCGAAGTACAAGCCTCGGGAAATGGCATGTGATGTGTACTTTAGAAATCTTCGGAGTACACATTCTGTCCAATGCACCACATACCATATAGACTCCACGTTAAATGGTCACTATCCATGCAATCTAGGTATGGGATGCATGACTTGACCCTAACCCAAAGAGACTACAAACTATGTCCAGTGGTCCACATGAAATGTATTTCGGCTGACTGTACACCAGACTATCTTGGTTAACACGCAATGTAAGATTTAACAACACTGCATGTCAATAAATCACATGACTTGAGTAATTTTCGAATTACTCTAGATGAATTGAACACAAATGGACAATTTCAAGATCCATCTACACGGCATGTATTCTTGTGTTATCTGAATAGAACAATCAGCACCTTCTGAGGAGATCCTCAATTTAATTTTAATCATAAAATTATTCATTTCTATTAGATATGTGAGAAACGATAAGGTAGGAACAAATCTCGAAATTCAGATTACAATAATAAATAAACATGAATTAAAAAACTAAATTATTAAAACGTAAATCATCAATGAATTATTTAAATAATCATAAACAAAAATATCACCCCTATGATACAACTTTTAGGTTATGGGTGTAGCAGAAGTACATGATAGGGGTGTACCCAACACTGCAAATTTTCATAATCAATGATTAATCCTGGATCAATACGATGATGAATGCAAGTATCCACTAAATTGAATCAAATTTAAGAGATAAAGGAGTGATCCTAGAACCAATAATAGATAAATGAAATATTTTGTTTATAATTAATTAAATTTAATTATATAATTAACTCCAAGATTATTCTTTATTCATCGATGAGTCCAATCATGGGTCTGAGGTGTGGCTTCATTTCGATGTACAATCCAATGATAGGAATCCTCTAGAGGCGATTTACATAAGGACATGTATCTCCAGACGTTGTTAAAGGATTCTTCGGGTGCCTGTATGGAAGATCATTGTGCTTGCGATGTCCACCATCGATCTCAATGAGGATCACTTCAAAAGTGTACTCTTTGATCATGTGGAGGAGGATCTCTCTCATTCTTGAGAGTGTTCTTGGAGATGGAAGAGTTATCTACGATCAAGATCTTTTATCCCATGATTTTTTGCACACAATTATTGGTGAGCCTGTGGAAGGACCCACTTGGATAATATAGAGAATAATTACATAATGGGGAATTTAATTCACCAGGTAATAATAACTGATTAGCATAGGTGTCGTTACTGAATTTATTATTCCGTGTGAAACCCCGTGTAAAATAATAATAGAAATTCTATTATTTACATGACATGTTCTTAACTTGAACATTATATTTAAATATTATTTTACCAAATAATATTTAATATTATTTCTCATCTGATCTATAACATGGTCTGCCAATCCTTCTCAATATTTATGGGGCATTGAATAATGAAAATTTATTTTTTAGATAAATATAACTGTATTATCCACTGATAAATAAAAATTATGTCCATAATATATTCTATCGAATAACTAGAGATGAAAAAATGTGATCATCCAAACTTGAATAATTATTAAACCACAAGTGGGAAAAATATTTATTCAACTTGTTATATGATAAATAAGTTAACTATGATTCTAGCTACACTTAGTATATGACCCTCTATGCCTCTTTCTCGTTGACATTAGGTGGGTTTGCCTAATGTCCAATATTTATTTCTAACAATGGGTCAATCCACCCAAGTGAAAGATGTTGATGTAGCAACAACATGTCACTTTTTATGAATGCTGGCCATTTAATATAATTCCTTTTGTGCGATATCTCAAATAATGTGGGTTGCATGCAATTTTCACAAACCCATATGCTTGATTTTTCATTCTATGACTTCCAAAAATTGAACTTCCCTATTGAACACCATGTATATGGATTTAGTTGGGATATATCATTTAAACCAAAGGGTCTAATATATCTACTTACATATAATTTACAAACCATTTCATGAATTATTCATTAATGAGGTATTACATGTGACACACCCAACACATCTTACCTCGTCGCGAACATCTGTCATTACAGTTTTCATCAATACATCTAAGTGTGAGAGTTATAATCCCCATTAATAATAATATTAATGTCTAAGGAACAATACACACAATCGTAGATAGAAAAATCCAATGATACTAAAAAAATGTTTATTTCCTACTGGCGGGTCTTGTTCTCATAATGTCCTCCTAGATATTACCATGGGTGCAAACCACGGGAAGGTGACTGAATGTTTCAGGAGTCCCAACCCCTAATAGCTTGTATAATTTGTGTCCCTTAAAATGATATCATCTAACCATAGAACATATATTTAAGAATAAAATCATGGCACTTTTGGGTTCTCATCATAGTAGGGATCTTCTATGACCTTTTAATGGGACCGTTATTCTTAGGGTATTATCACATACTATGTCACATAGATGTACAGTCCTAATTTGATAAGTAGTTTTCAATATTCATCCAATGAATACAAATTTAGCATAAAGTAAAAAAGAACATTGTTTCTAGGGAACCAACTCCAAGAAGATTAAACATAGTAAATTCTAGAAGGAATCCTCATAATAGTGCCAATCCCATGAAACATGTTATAAACACCTCATCCATTTTTATATTTTTAAAATATTGTAGGGTGTGGCATCATTGTTCCTCCACCACCTTTGGTGGCTTAACCCCATTCTTCCATGAAACTAGACTAGCAGATGCCTTCACAAAAACAAACACTGCCTAAAAACACAATGATTTTAAAAGAAAATTTATGTATAATGATTGAAAGTAGTATAATATCAAAATTTTCAAGAAAAGATGCAAACAAAATACTAAAATATTATAATTTTTTTAATAAAATATGAAATATAAAATTTTATATCCAATAAAAAAATGGATTAAATGTTCAATTTATTTTGGGAAAGATAAGTTGAAATTAGGGATTGTAGTAAAATAATTGTGATTAATAGTAGGTAAAAGTGAAAAAAAATAACATGATTTAAATTAAAAAGATCCACTTTTGAAAAATGAGGTTACATGTGGGAGATTTCAAGTGCCCTGATAAAGTCAATTTTCACTGCGATTGATCACTCTTAGAGAGGAAGCAATGAAAACATGAAATGTAGAGGAGTGTGGGTTGGTCTATCATGAGGGGAATCCCATGCTAATGTCTCCCTTCAATCAGATGAGTTGGTTGACTTCATGAATAGGAGAATCATTGGGGAGTGGATTTTTGAAGGCCCTTAGTTTATCGTTCAAAGAGGTTAAGCACCAGGGAGGCTAGGAGTCGAGTACACAATGACGAGAACAGTTTTCCATGGAGAATACATGAAAATACTTTAGGCTAATCACAACGAGGGGATGTATTGGATAGAATGAATATCTATAGAGTATTTGGCTCAATCGTGAAGAGTTGAATGTATAGGTTGGGAAACATAAGAAATTTTAGAAATGTATTCCTACAGTTTTAATAAACCATTAAATTAAATAACTTTATTCCAAGGTTTTAATAATATATTGAAATATCGGCATGGAAAAGGGCCATTTTTTTAGTTTTAAATTTCTATTTGTCAACACATAACACAAATATTATGGATTTATGCCCTAAAATAAATTTTTTTTAATATATTTAACTGGAATTTATATTACAATCTACATTCCTAGTTGTGATATATGATATGACAATTACAAGGATGTATGTGATATAGAATCAGATACTTGATTCCCCAAATAAGATGTTTTAGCTCAATTCTAACATTCGCTACAATGAAAACTTGTATAGTCCACACTAAAAAATAATTTTTAATAATAATATAGTGTTGATATAATTATTTATGACAAAGAAGATAAATTTTTTATAATTAAAAT
Source organism: Viscum album (assembly GCA_963277665.1). Classification (NCBI taxonomy): domain Eukaryota; kingdom Viridiplantae; phylum Streptophyta; class Magnoliopsida; order Santalales; family Viscaceae; genus Viscum; species Viscum album. Next base: position 369,515,246 of record OY728137.1, read on the forward strand.
TTTAGATAAAATATCCACCTATAAGATCTAAAAAAGTGCTGATAAATGGTGAAATTTACCAGTTGCTCCACCACATCATAAAATAAGAAAGAACTAAAAGAATAATAATTATGGAAAAAATGGAGGTAAAAATAGTATAAAAATCAATATCACATCTTAAAAAACACAACTCAATTATAAAAAATAATCAAAATCAATAGAAATTATATTATATTTCACTATATTTAACATGATAAAAAATTAAATTTTACCATTATGAAATTAACATAATACTATAATTTCATTTATAATATTAAATAAAATTTCAACCAAATTACATAGAAGTAAACTTTTACATCAAATTAAAATAATTACAACAAAATTAGACTCTAGAAATATAATTTATCCCACTATCAACCAAATATCATTCAAATCAATGTGTGTTCTATTAAAAAATTTATTTAGTAACATCAAAAAAATAATTATAATTGAAATTTTATATAATTCCTAATAAATTTAAAACTATGCTTATAATATTATTACACATTCGATCATACTGAGAAATTCCAGTATCAGATTGAAGTGTAGATGATTCATAAAAATCAAAAAAAAAATCCAAGATGAATTTCATAAGTTTTTACACCAATCCAATCTCTTTTTCTCTATTATGACCCCTACAAGGATGGTTTTTTATCTATGAATATAGGTTATCAATATGAAATCATACTTTACATCATACTAGACAATCTAGGAATCATATTTATGTATGGTTGATTTCTAAATATCCGAAATGATTTGAGGATAATTTTACAATGTTTCCACATCAATATAAACCCATATGTTTCTATTTAACCCCTTGATAGGTGATATGTTATTTTAATAATAATACAATTGGTAAATTATACTTTGGATCACAACGAGAAATCAGATAATTGGATCAGTTATTAATGGTTTCCTATAGATCACAAATGACTTAAGGATCATAATCCTAAGTGCAATACAATGTCATCTTCATATTTTTAACCTCATGTTGAGTGATCTTTAATTTCAATAAAATTTCAAATGTGAAATGATACTTAGGGTCATGACAAGAAATATGAGCATCTAATTGATGCTCGATTAATTCATATTAATAAAAAATGGCATGATGATCATTTTACAAGATTTTCATGTCAACTCAAGGTCATTTTCTTTGTTTTGACCTAATAATGCGTGATATTTCATTTCAACAGAAATACAGAGGTGAAATGATACTTCGTATCATACTAAGAAATCCAGGAACCAGATTGATGCATTTTAAATTCCTACAACTGAAAAATATACCAAGGATCATTATCCTATTTTTCAATGAATATAAGAACTCATTTTCACAGTTTTAACACCTTTAAGGGTATTTATTACTTTAATAACAAACTGAATGTTAAATAATACATTTGATCATGCCAAAATATTTCAGTACAAGAATGACATGAAGTTCATTAAAACATATCATAAAAGACATGAAGAACATTATCCTAGGTTTTCATTATAATACAATCATGTTTTCTCAATTATGAACCTTACACAGCTGATCTATCATTTATTAATAAGTGTTAACAATATGAAATCAAACTTTCCACCATACAGAGAAACCTGGGAATATAATTGATGCACAATAAATTCGTAAAAAGTGCAACTAATTTGAGGACAATTTCCCTATGTATTCATATGATTATAATCTCAGGTTCATGATTTTGACCTCTTGTGAATTATATTCATGGTGTGAATATATCATTTAGTTAGTATACAACCAAATCATACGAAAAACTCTAAAAAGGCCTACAAGTCAACTCATACCCAAATATCACTCCCTAAGGCCTTTGAAATATTTATACCCAGACTATATTTATTTAAATAACATATATAACCAAAAATTTGATTAAAAAAGGGTCCAAAAATACTTGATTGAAAGTGATGGGATATAACACTAATTCCAAAGTTCTCTATAATCATGGTTGTAACTAGATATAATGCCATTGTTTTTTCAAATCATGGTCATAAGTGTTTCTTAAAACAACTATTTATATAGTTATAATGAACCATATCTATAGTTGGACTTATCAACATGGGTTTTTAAATTATTTTCATACTTTCAAGTATTTCCATGATTTTTTCAAATTGGTTTCATACATTTTGAGCATATTCTTGGAGAGCTCTCATTTCAATGATACTTAAGTCACAATGTACGGTGATCCAATCTTCTCATACGTGGATATGACATATTTTTAAATGAAAATTCATTAAATTACACAAACACACACATGTGTAAAATAATATTTTAGTTCTTTTCGAAACATGGAACACAACCTCTTTAATTATTGAATGATCTTCCCCTTCAGTACTCCTACATAAAATCCATTTTATCCTGCAGAAATTAAACATAAGAAAGGATGAGTTTATAAACTCTATATAGGTAAACAAAAGAAAATACACAAGCATAACATGATCATAATTGAATGATAACATGGGTATGATAGTTGAAAACTATACCCTGCATGTGAAATATCATAATAAGGATACATGGAATAAATATTAGTGGTTCATAGAAAATTAATAATTAATAAATCAATGAAAAATTAATATGAGAGTATAAAACTGGAAAACAAAATTGATTTTTTTGTACACATAAGCATAAAAGCAGCTACACCTTCTAGGTGGGACATAACGCTACCCCTGTGTAAGCCTTTAACTTATAGTGGAATGGGTTTACTCCCCAAAACATCATAGGGGAGAAAGATACCTACTGAACCAGGTTCACTCCCCGTACTATACCTATCATAATTAACCAAGTTCTCTCCCCACTCAATTTACATCTTACAGAATCGGGTTCACTCCATATTCCAGTTCAATCTATATCATGAGATATAAATCTTTACCCAATAAATTATATAGAGATATTGGTATCAATCATCCCATAAATAAATCATGTATATTTTTTTTAAAATATCATAAATATTCAACATATCATAACTCAAGAAATGAATGGGGTATCATAAACTTTTATCACATTATAACATGTGGAAAAGAAACATGTTTCATTATCATTTAACCATAGAATAATCTGTGAGAAAAATGGTTTTGACATGAATTTCCTCATTGTATAACCCAAATATGAGAAATGGGATTCATAAAATCATTCCATAAAAAGATAAACAATTGATATATATAATATGAATTGTATCTATGGATCATATCCCTAGTAAAGCATAATTAACATCAAAATATGTTTTCTTATATGGAAAATGATTTGGAAATATAATTTAAAACATATCTTCGGGAAAATATCCTTTCATCATTGAAATTTGTTTAAAACAAATGAAATTTTAAAAATACATTAATTTTAAAATTTACATGAAATAATATAAGATATTAATTAAAAAAAATTAATCATTTATTAAGGAAAATATCCTTTCAATTTTGAAAAATAGTTTTTAAAACACAAAACATTTTTAAAATCATTTTCATTTTCAAATCAATTTTTTAAAACATAGAAATTTATCAAATATTAAGGAATTTATTTTCATTAAAAATAGGGATGTATACATGAAACTGAATATATAAACCATTGATTATTCATGATAGTGGGAAATAATATCCATGTTGTGTATTTTAAAAACTAATATTTTTTTCATACTTTCGATAACATCCAAATAGAAATTGATTAGGAAAATAAATGAAGAATACTTTCAAAAAATTAAAATTAAAAATTAAAACATGGATAAAATTCATTTAGAAATAATTTTGAGAGTATTAAAACATTTTTTAAAAAATTTAGAAAACATGGTTTTAGAAGAAAACAAATTTCTAGTAAATGATAAAATAATCATGGACTTTCACAAAAACGTTTTCTCGATTATTTTTAGTACCAAAGAGTGGGTATATAGTACTTTTACCTGAATATAGGATGAAACAATAAATTATAAAAAAATTTCTGATAATATTTTTGATTAGTATCATGGTATTTCAACATTTAAGACTTAATTATAAACAATCATTCTAAACGATGAGACATTGACAAAAAACACTTACCACTTTTGTAACATTTAATAAAAATCCATGTGAAAGGATTAATTAAATGAACCATTAAAATAACATGATTATAAATAAATCTTTGACATTAAATTTCAAGTGGGATACATATACTCCTTGTAAAATAATATAGGTGCCTAACATAACATACATCTCAAAGAAGAAAAATTGAGACAAAACCCCCTTACTGATTTGGTAACTTTTGAACTATAAACCCCATGAAGGGGAGATAATAAAATGGATATTTAAATCCCAATTAATTTCCTATTTATAATATTAAAATAAATTCATCAGATGTATATACACCACACAATATTAATAGGTGTTGAATATGGAATGTGTCTCACAGAAGTAAAAAGTGAGACAAAAATACATTTCCTTAATTCTTGAATTCTATTGTACTTGCTTATTCCTCTAGTCTAATAAATATAATTTTATTATAAATATATTTAAGAACAATATTTATATAAATTATTGAATTTATTATTTACTTATGACATTTTATTACCCATTTCTCATCAACTTCACGCTAAAGTCACTTTTCGGGAAATAACTACTTTGTTTTCTATGTATGTTTTAACATGACATTTTATGGTCCTATTACATAGATAATTGTTTCATAATCTCAAAAATGTGAAAAAATGATATAAATTTCATATTTAATCATTTTATATGTATTTAGGGTAATCAAAATAAATTATTTATAGGAAATTGAATACATTGTTCATGGATATGGTAGCTTGTACGTACACATGAATGTTGTTTTCATTTTCTTATCAGATTGAAAGAAAGAAAAATAAAAGATATATATTATCCTTCCAGAATACATTATATGTCATATATATGTCATATTTTTATTTAACTCATCTCAATATATTCCATTTAAATCATTAATGGATCACATCGTTTTGTGAGGTGATAGTATGTGGCACACACGAACGACGTTATCATATTCCAAAATAAATGGAATGTATACAGGTATATGTGATTTTATAATTACTAAATCATAATAAAATAATTAATATTATAAATATCACATATAAAAAACAAATCTATCATTATTTTCAATTGTGAGATTTAGTAATGGAGGAATGAGTGGCATTGGTTTGGAAGAAGGAAGCCCTCCTTACACAAGAATGGGGGTTTCATAGAACATTTGATGGAAGTGGATATGGTTTTAGGACTTGAACCTAATATAAAAACATATTGGTATATTTTTTATACTTAAAATAATCATATAATAATGGTATAACAAGAACTTAATGAGGTGGATAAATAAATAAAATAAATACGCTCATTGAATAACATTACCACTTCTTCAGGTATCCTTCTTTGATTTACCCTAAAGCCTTCCTAGGATGGATTTATTTCAATAATAAGTATTTTTGAATAACATTTAAAACTATGTTATGTGTTGTGGGAATATAGTTTTATAGAAAAGGGTTTTAACATGTGAGTAAGAGAGGGTAGGTGGTGGCCATTTAAAAGTAGTGGAGGAGACACATATTGTATTTTTAAAATTAATTAAGTAAAACCAAATTTTTCATATGTAAAGAGGATACAAATTAGATTATTACATTTCTTTAGTGGTTTAAAAGTCTAAAAATGGATATAAAATAGTTTTTAGGAAAGTTTACAGGTCATTTTTACCCAGATATTTTTAGTTTAACCCTTCGGTAAACAATTTTTTTAACCGTGGTTAATAATTTTTACTATTTTCACTATTAATTTTGGTCAAAAATTTAGATGGACATATTAGCAATTATAAATTATTATGATAAAAAATACTGAATCCATTTATTAAATTCCATTATCATATTTGGAAAAAAAATCAAATTTAAATATTCATGTATAAGTAACGAGAAAGTGGGTTATTAACGCGAAAATGTTCAAAAGATTACAAGGTGTTTATATCAAATTTTAATATAAAATTGATTTGAATGGCCTAAATTGGATTAATATATATATAATTTACCCAATTATACATTAAATAATATTTAAAATATGACATAATTTTAGAAATTATTTAAATGAAAATGTATTTTTCAATTAAAACTTGGAATTTATCATTATTCATCGAAAAATGAATATTTCTCAAAAAAATAAAGAAAATTTTCCATATTAAAAAAAGGATACATATTTTTTAAAAAATATTACTTGTTTCAATAAAAAATTAAAAAAAATTCATATACTATTTTTTATATAATTGGGAAATAAAAGGGAAACAAAACTGCTTGTTGGAAAAATACAATTTTAAGAATAAAAGTGGATTTATTTTTATCTCTTGCCTAGAAAAAACATATGATATATTGGATGAAAAGAAAATAATTTTCTATAATTGGAGCCTGGTTTGTCTTTCTTGTCAATCAAAACTTATATGATCAACAAGTCTGTAAGGAATGTTACCTTACATTATAATATGACTACAATATTGAATGTGGCATCGTTTCCCAATGTTTTCCAAATTTTTAGGCTCTATATTAGGAGGAAGAGGCTAGAATCATGAATTTTTTTTCTTGATTTTTTTTCATTTATTTGGTAAATTCATGGGTTTCATGAAGACTAGGTTTCAAAAATGTTGAGCACATCAAGTGCACAATTGGTTTGTCGTGTTCTTTTTGACTATAAAATGTGGATCCTCATGAATGTGTGATGGGTTGATGAAATATCTGCCACTATGAAAAATCTCACTAGAGCTTCACTAATGGAGGAGCATCATAAATATTTATTTTTAAAGAAAGTGAAAAATTTTATTTAGGCATGGGAGCATCGTAAAAAGTTGATCCTATAAATATATGGCTTCCCCTACTTCATTTGATGCGAAAATAACTGGATAAAATCTAGAATTTCTTTGATTTCACAAAGGTTCGGAGATTCCTAAATCTGGATTTCTATGTGAACATGAATATCACAAATGGTTGAGTTGATTCTTGACAGATTATATTTTTTTTGAGTAGTGGGTGCTTCGTGATGATAGGGTATACACTGGTGACATGGGGATCATCATGAAGGTATTATGCTTTGTGAAGGAACTTTGTAAAATGTAGTTTTGAACATCAGTTTTTTTAATAGAGTTTTCAATGGGAATCAACTCTGGTGTACTGTGAAAGTAGAGTCTCATGATAGTCATGGACAATGACTTATATTCCAATCTACTGAAATGACATTCATGTCGATAAACGGAGTATGGCTTCACCCCAGCCAGTGAGCTAGGGGAGTTGATGGATGTGTTCTCAGGGATGCAGTGTGTTATCCCTAAAATCATGTAAAGGCAATGTGCCAGGTGTAGAGTTACTATGTCTACACATATATATTCCAAAACTAGTGAATATAAGTGGATTTAGTTATTATCAACACAATATCATCTTATGTTACTATTTTTGTCCCATAGCAGTTAACCAAGTAAAACTAATGTGTTTTTTCTCTCCATGGGAATGTTTCAATTACATAAAATTACCATCGAAAAGGTTTTATAGGTTCCTAAAAACATAGTAACATGATTCATCACATTTTAATAAAAACATGAAATCATGATTCACCCCTTCCCTCTTCGGGTTTTCGGTGGTCATACATGTGTTATCAAATCCTAGAGGTAGATGGAGTTAAATATGTACTCATTTTTTTCATGGAGGATTTAGTAAATTTCATGGATTCTCTCTCATTGATGAAAGAAACTTAAATATTTAGTATAATGGGAAGAGATATCATCTAATATCTCTTATAAAGGAAGTTATTTTTTTCCACTACACAAGGGATATAGGTTGTTTATGCAACAATGCTATCAATGAGAGATACAGAAAGGAAAATGCTTGTTGCAGATGTTAAAGCATAGAATTCTTCTACATTATCTCTATCTAAAAAAATATTTCTAATTTTGATGAGTTATACTTCAATAAAATCTATGTGAAAAAACCAAATAATATATACCAATGGGATATTAAAGTAAATGAGTATAAAATCCATTTTTTTCACAATAGGATCCAAGATTTGATGATGAATCCTAATGAAAGTAGAGATAATTTTTTTAATAAAATTAGTAAATGTTTTGGAGATATTTGAGGACATGGTGAAAATAATAAATATATTGACATCTTTTAAAAAATATTAAGAAGGAATCCACCTATCTATAATAAAAATGTTCCAGCCCATGAAGAATGGGATCTGTTTAATATTTCAATTGATGATCTATAAAGAAGTATGGTTCCTTATGAAACGAGATTCAAACTAGAAGATGCAATGACTCGACTAAGTAAAGAAATTTCATTCAAATCCTTATAAAAACATCAGTTTCAATAGATAGTGTGGATTAATATAATATGTAATTTTAATTTCATTCCCTTTTTTCCTTGAAATTCATGAGAGGAAAAGGGAGATTTTAAGGAAAATTCCATTTTCTTATTTTTTATGTGGTAGAGTTGGTCACATTTTCACTTAGTTCACAAGGAAATTTGATGATTAATAAAGTTAATATGAAAATGTAAAAAATCATAAAAGGTTATCCCCAAATAAAGACTACAAATGGATAATGAAATTAGTGAGAAATTTTTTTTGTCAATAAAAAAGTACTAGATGATAAGGAATTTGTTGAAGATATAGAATCATAGTTTAAATATAAAACCCAAGGATGAATTATGGGTACATTTGAAAAGTTATAACTTTTATAAGATTAATCTAAATATAATTATCTGATTAGTGGTGATGATCTCACATTGGAACATGAGTATGATCTTATTAAGCTTGAAAATCAAAGAAAGAGAAAAAAATGTCAAAATCCATTATGGGAGAGTTATCATAATATCTTGATCGGATTGAAGTGTAAATTGATTGACAGGAAGAAGTTGTAAAAGAACAATCAACATCTATTGAATGCTCAAAATTTTCAGTATAATTTAATAAAATGACTGAAGAATATGAACAGTTCAACAGTGATCTTACATATTGACTTAAGGAGAAGACTAAAACAATTGGGGGTATTGAAGAAGAAGTTATTACACTAATTAGTAAACTTGAAACTGAATTAAATTCATATGAAATAAAAAATAAAATATATTCTTAAATATTCTCATATGTAGATCTATTAGAGAGAGATAATCATGGTTCAGATAGGGTATAGGAGGATTTAAATGATAAAATATCCACAAGAATAGGTAAAAGTGTAAGTTATAGTGATGCTAAAAATTTTAATTTCCAGAAACAAGAAGAGGAAAAATAAAGGGAAGTAGAATATTTCACATATCACAAATTCAATTAAATCCCTAATAATGAAATCCTCAAATAAAACTGCAAGGATAATTAAAAACCAACCACATGTATCTATAAGTGATCTTAATTCAATTACTTTTCCTAAATATGGGTGTTAGAATACATTTCCTCTTATGAAATTTTAATTTTGTGGATATCTGGTCTATAGCATGTAATACAATGAAGAGGTAAGAAGATATCTAAATGGGGAAGATCTAGGTAGTAAAAAAAAGAGACTGAATTCATGTCCTACATATTATAGAATAATTTTTTTTATATTTTTCTCACTATTGTAACTATTTTCATAATGTTATTTATAATAATAATAGGAATGATGGGATTATCACCTAAAGAACACAGAGAAAATTAAATACCCGCTAACTAGATGGAGTTTGTCTTAAAATCATGTAATCTTCATTAGAAGAAAAATATGATTATTCAGAACCAATTCACAAAGAAAATATAATTTTAAGGGTATCATCAGCCTCTACTTAATAAAGTATTTCTTGGAAGGAAAAGAATAAAATTGAGAAATCTAACTTTACTGAAGTTTCTATAAAATCCACAATAAAGAGTAACACTTGTATTCCTAATAGTGGTTTCTCAACCCATATGATGGGAAATGTAGAAATATTGTTGAATGTTAAGAAGATTTTTGAAGGAATAATATGGTTCAGAAAAGATGGTTTTTTGATGATGAATTGTAGATGAAGCATAGAATTAGAAAATGATGAGATTAAAAAACTAAAGACTCTATGAGGAAGGTTTTTTTCACAATCACTGAAGATTGAGTCAACTCTAGGCCTCAATATTAATAGTGACATCTAATCAAAATTGGTGAAGTATCATGGGAAATATGGGGTAGTCTCTCATGAAAGATGCAGAACATATGGAAGCATATATGAGGTTGATAGTAAATAAATCATTTTCTACATGATAGTTGAATAAGAAAACAACATGTGGCGTTAAATTTTGAGTTATATTAATAATAAAGTCATGGGAAAGTTATCTAATCTAAAGATATTCATTAATGCCCCCAATATAAAGTGTGAACAGGAAAATTCTTGTGGTTATTTCAAATGAGTAATCTTAGTCTATAGTTCATATAGAACAAAGAATGAAATAGAAACAAATCTTCTTGATATAATCCACACAAATGTATGTGGATAAATAAATGTGTATGGAAAATATAGAGAGAAGTAAATCTGTCTTTTTATTGATTATTATAGTACAATTGCTTGTGTAATGATTAAAAAAGGATACAAAAGGTGCTTGATTTCAGGAAATGTTAACATTGGATAGTTGATAATGATATAGGTCGTAAAATCATGGTTCTATGATCTATCAATTAAGGGGAATACACAACCATTGGGTTTTAAAATTACATGTAGAAACATGGAATAAATCATGAGGTAGCTATAGTGAGAACCCCCTAGAGAAATGGAGTTATTGAGGGCAGAAATCGAGAGGTAAAAAATATGGCCAGAACTATGGTGATTGAGAGTCGTATCTCTCATCATTATTGGAAAAAGGATTTTCAGGTAGGTTTGTATACTCAAAACTGAATAGGGATTTATTTGAGAGAAATAGAGAAACCATATTAGTTATGTCATGGATGAAATCACTCTTTGATGTATTTTTTTTTTGTTTTTGGGAGTAAATTTTTCATCCAAAACAAAAAAGAAAATTAAGGGAAGTATACTGATGCTATAAATGAAGGAATTTTCCTTTGATATTCAATGAAGCGTAAATCCTAAAATTGATTCACTAATCATATTGAAAAAATTTGGAATTTAGGGATGTAAAGATCAATGAAGATAAATCCCTAAATGGCTCAAGGAATTCATATGATAATATGATAGAAGATGATGGAGAAAGTGGAAATAAAACATATGAAAATGCAGTATTAGAGGAATGGTGAAAAAAATTCAGGTATCATAAAATGATAATGATCCTGAAGAAGAATCAGAATATAAAAACATGGTTGAATAACATTATTCTAAATCTCATAGGAGTAATAGAAGAGTTGAAACTGATCAATCCAACATCATTATAGATTCGACTGCACCAACAGAGACTAGAAATAGTGAGGAATTATGGATAGTATGCCATCCTATAAATTGTGTAACAAACCACATTTGAATAAATTATCAAGGATGAACCATGATTTAAATCCATGAATGAAGAAATAGATCAAATTTACAAGAACCATACACAGGATCTTGTTAATAGTCATGAAAATCACAATGTTATTTAAACAAAATGTATCTTTTAAAATAAATTTTATGGTAATTTAAAAGTGATCATAAACAAGGTAGGACTAGTGTGTAAAGTATATGCACAAATTGAAGGAATTTTTGTTAAAGAAACATTTTCTCTATTGATGATATTTGAGTCGATTTTGATTTTTCATTGCTATGGAAATTCAAATAGGATAGCATGTTTAATAGATGGATGTCAAAACAATATTAATGAATTCTATTTGTGAAGAAGAACTTGAATAGAAAATGGTTTTTATAACTGTTAATGAGGATAAGAAGGTTTTTAGATTGAAAAAAGTAACTTTATGGACTATAGAAGGCACCACGAGCATGGTATTCCCATATGGATCATTATTTAACGATGTTTTAACATAAAAGATGTGGTGTCAACCTAATCTTTATATGATGAATTCAACAGAAGATTAATTTATGGTTCTTGTGTGTGTGTGTGGATGATTTTACATTATGTAGACGTAGGCAGGGACCAGTGGAAGAATTTTCAAATCACATGAAATCAGAATTTTAAATGTCTTTGGTTTGTGAACTCTAATAATTCTAGGGGATGCATGTGATTGTGAAGAGGGATTTCACTTTCATTTCTCAAGCAAGGTATGAAAGAGAGTTTTTGAAAAAATTAAATATGCATGACTCCAAACCAATGTCGACTCCGATTTTAGTTGGGTAAAATACATGGAAAGCATGAGAATATGACTTCACTAAATCCCACCATATAGAGAAGAATCATTAGAAGCATATTGTAAATGATAGTAACTTGAAAAGATATCATCTTTCCAACATTTTTAGTATCCCACTTTTAAAGTAATCTAAAATAAGAACATTTGTAAGAGGTTAAAAGAATCAAGATATATAATGAAGGTGCTCACAATTATGGAATATTCTTTGATGCGAGAAGATATAATGAAATATCATCATTTTATGATGCTATCTAGGATAGAGATGTGGTGGATAGAAAGTCTACAAGTGTTGGATCATTCATTATTTTCAAAAGATGGTTGGCAAGTAAGTATGTAAAAGGGAAGCACTTATCTTTGTACTACTAAATAAGAGTATAATTCTGCTACAACGTCTTGCACTTAGATATTATGGATGATGAATCATTTTTCTAATATTAGAGATGTGGTGAAACAACTAATTCTGAATCACTATGATAACAATAGAGTGATCAATCTTACGAATAATATTTTTCAGTATTCTTGTACAAAAAATATTGAAATCAGATATCACTTCATCAAGAAATTTTTTTAAAAACGTATGGTTAAAATGGATCATGTTTAAACTGATGACTAATTTACTGACATTTTGACCACTCCATTGGTGGAACATGTGTTTGAGAAAAAAATGGTTCAACCATGAGGTTAAACCACCTCCCTGTGTATGAGGAAGTTATTGTTTTTCCCCTATAACCAATTGTTTAAACAATTTTAATCTATTTTTGGACGTGATGTAGGTTTATGGGGAAGATAAGATCCAGGGGGACTTCTTTTTGTTCTCGATAAGTTCAAATAATTGTTCATTGGATTTATTTCCAAAGGATGATAATGGAAAAATTCTATGTTATGAGGTAGGAGGATGAATAATGGAGAAATTATTGAGAAATTTAATGTGATTAATGATTTCAATGTCACTATAAGAATTTGGGGTTATGAGGAAATAGACAGCTCTTATCTTTGACATTTTTAATCATTTCAAAACATGATAACCCAATTCATGATTTCCTTATTATTTTCTACAATTATATTTGATCACATAGAATTATAGTGTTGGGTGAGTTTCTTCTTGTGTATCAGGTTTTTATGGTGGATTTTTCTTCATTGAATTTATCTTAAAATTTCTAACATACACAAAGGGAGAGATTGTTGGAACCAAGGCTGACTATTCTAGAAATAGAGTTAGGTTTTTTTGTCAATCAACATCAGGATGATCAAGGACTATTCATAGAAACTGTCCTTAGAGTACAAAATAACTATAGTATTGAAGGTGTCATCATTTCTCAGTCTTCACCAATTTTTTATGCTCTAAATAAGAAATAAAGAGACTATAATTGTGAAATGTTGTTTTCTGGAATCATATCATCATAAATATGGTAAATTCATGGGTTTTTCAAGTACCAACATTTGAAAATTTTGATCTTCATGAGTGGGTGATAGGATGATAGCCATCTCCATGACTACAAGAATTGGAGCATCGTGAATCCATGATGAGTTGATGGGAACCTGTAGGACTACAAGAAATCTCATTGGATCTTTTCAAATGGATGATCATCACAAAAATGTCTTTGAATGTTAAAAAATGATTTCGAGGGATGTGATCATCATGAACATATCAGAAAATAAATATGAGGCTACCCTACATCATTTGACATGAAAATAATTGTAGAAAATCCCAAATCAATCTGATTTCATAAAGGTTGTGATCATCATTGATCTTTCATTATATGCGATCTTGAGCATCGTGAAGAGGTGAGTTGAGTCTTGTTGACGCCAATTCATCTGAGTAATTGGTGCTTCATGATGACTTGGTATACTGTATTGACTTAGGGATCTTTGTGATGGTATTGAGCTTCACAATGTTTCTTTGGGAAAGGAATTTTTTATCATCATCTTTTAGTGAATAGTACTTTTTACATGCATCAACTCAGGTCTATGGTCCAAACATAGTCTCATGCTAGTTAGGGATAAAGTCATAAATGTCATTCTACTGATGCGGCCTTCTAGTAAATAAATTGAGTCTGACTTCACCCAATGCAGTGAGATAGTGGGATTAAATGAAAGTTTTCTAAGGGATTTAGTGTTCCATCTCTAAAATCATGTAATGGAGTTGTTCACGGCTTAGAGTGACTATGTTTGAAGTTCTGCATTCCAAAACTAGTGAATATTATTGAATTTAGGATCGAAAAATACCTTGTGGAACATTCTCCTTGAACAATCCGTTAGCAGTGAACTGTTTAAAACAATTGTGGTTCCTATATTCATGTGAATGTTTAAATTGTTTCACATTAAAATCAGAAAGGTTTGACAGATTCCTATAAATTTGGTAACATGATCTGTCACTTTTGAAGGAAATGTTGACATCCTGATTCAACCCTCCCCTTTAAGGGTGTTATTGGGTCTTCTATGATATAATTTAAACATTATATTGAATATATAATATATAAATTTCACTAACATAGTTCACTAAAAATTATTTGTTTTATTTAATTGTATCGAAAATACTTCTGCACATAAATTTAGTCTTTTAGAAAAATAATTCTTTTTATGTTCCATGAGTTTTTATTTTCAATTATAATTAATTAGTCACCAAATTATTAATTATAAATGAGTAAAAAATAGTTTCATAATTATGAAATTTCTATTCATACACATAATTATAATATATAGTTGATAACTATCATTTTAAATAATAATATTTTAATAGTGTTTCATGTTTAGCATAAACATAGTGATGCCTGTAATGAATGGTAAAATTGGGATTGTGTCTAACATATGCCAAAAATTGTCTTACACATAATGAAAGATCATGATTTTCTTGTGTGTAATGAAAAATATCCAAAAGAATAAATATATTTTCTAAAAAATTAAAAAAATATCACAGTGTTACATAATGGGTGTTTCAGAAAAGCGTATTTAAATTATAATTTGATCTGGTTTCTAGAGATTTCCCAGCATCTGAACTATGTATTTTGATGTCCAAATATTGAATTCTACATTAAGGGATTGGTATTATTATATATCTTGTTTTATTTTTTTATATGTGTGTCATTTTTTATGATTACAATGTTGATTTTTGATGTTTCATAGAATCATTAATTTGGTAAGATGTTTGAATAGGACATAGAAGGAAGCTACTCATGTTGCATTTCTGCAGAATCCTATAATTGACTAAAATATTGTTGAGAAAGTGGTGTGAGTTTTCAAGCTATGGTATAGGTTCTTTCAAAAATTAATTTTCAGGCTCTCATAGTGGGACCTAAAAGGGTGAATCTAGAGATCATGCTCAAGATATTCTTCATCAAAACTACTAGTTTTAAAAGTATTGAATGATATTTAATATAATGAGGATTGTATGAAAAATATTGAACTATTTTTTTGGTTATTGGAAATTCCAGAAGATATAAATGTGAAATATGTTACATTCAAGATTGAGGAGCCCCTCAAAATATTGTATGATTTAATGGAAATAGGAAAACATCATGATGTCTTGGAGTGGAAGTACATTAGAGTTATTTTCAATAGTAAATTCTAAATAAATACAAGTGTCTTGGTGAAATCCATAGTGTTTTTCAACCTCCATCAGGGTGACAAGACTATGAAACAACATACAATCCTTTTGCTAATAATTCTTAGTTTTCTCCTATGGTTATATCTAATTACAATATAAGGACTCATTGGATTGATAAGTGTCTCTAACCTGATACGTGATTAGAGGGTTTCATGTTTATTCTCACTTCTTATAATGATGTTTTTTATAGATAATTTATGGTAGAACATGACCTGGCTGGTAATTCTAGGTTTATGGGACTTTTGTTTTCTCTTAGTAGAGGATTTGTGAGTTCCATTAATGGAAATAGAAATTTTAATGAGTCTCATACTGGTAATATAAAATAGTAATTTTCTAAAAATCGTATAGTTCTAATCATAGGCCACTTGAATTTCATTTAGTGTGTCATGGTTAGCCATTTAAAACAAGTTTTTACTAATCTCCCAAAGATTTTTAGTTCTGGTGGACTATCAATACACCTATATATGTTCTTCAACATCATTTCTTATCTTCATAGCGTCACATGCTTAACATCACCAAAAAATATATCGATGAAATTTGATGCTTCTAGAACTACAGGGTTCTAACCACAAAAATTCAGAATGAATATTCTTCACATAATGGTAGAGTCCTCAGATGAATTTAATGTCTTTCCAATGATAGGGAGAGGTACCATCACTGTACCTCCATATTTATTAACTACCTTTTTTGAAATTTGTGCTTCTAAATCATTTATATCTACTTGTGCACTGATCTTTCTAAACGTTCTTAAGAATATTTTGTCTTATGTGTTAGATATTACTACACCCCTCAGAACAATGTGAGAGAATAGTCATTACTGTCCGACTTGTGTTTTCTATTTCTCAATGATTGATCTTACATAGATTTTTGTAGTTCTAAACATGAAACCTTTTCACATAAATTTTAGTATGGACTGGTTGATTACTCATATATCCTGGATTGATTGTTACAATCATTGGGTCTCATTTTTTTTACCTGTTATGGTGTGTATTATTTTTCAAGGAGAATAGAACGCAAGTTCAAGTAGATATAGACCTCTTTTTTTAGAGTTATCCAGGTGAATATCAGTGATATTGTTCAAATTAGATCAATAATCATTGAGTGATGATCTCCCTTTAGTATTCATTGAGTTTCCTGATGACTTTCCGTCTGATTTATGTATCTTTACACTAGTAGAAGATGTGGAGTTTTCTGTTGATATAGTTCCTGGAACTCATCACCTATGTGTTGATTACCAAAAACACAACTATGTTATGGTGTTAAAAACGTATCCCCTACACCATTAAAAATAATAATGTCATTTTTGACGCTTTGAGCATGAAAATTTTGACCGAGTCCATGAATTTACCATCATAAGTATGGAATCTAATTGCTCTCTTTACTCGATTTTATTTCGATGTGTGGTGAAAATTTATATCTACTTGTGTTTTGATCTTTCTAAACATTACTATGAATATTTTTTCATATGTGTTAGATATTGCTACACCCCTCGGAACAATGTGAGAGAATAGTCTTTAGTGTTCTACTTGTGTTTTCTCTTTCTCAATGATTTAGCTTACATAGATTTTTGTAGTTATAAACACGAAACCTTATCATATAATGTTTTTTATTGACTGGTTTATTCCTCATAAGTCTTGGATTGATTGTTACAATCATTGGGTCTCCTTTGTTTTACCTGATGTGGTGTGTAATATTTTTCAAGGAGAATAGAACCCAAGTTCATGTAGATTGGACCTCCTTTTTTAGAGTTACCCAGGTGAATATTATTGATTTTGTTCAAATTGGGTCAATAATCATTGAGTGATGATCTCCCATTAGTATTCATTGAGTTTTCTGATGACTTTCCTTTTGATTTATGTATCTTTATGGTGGTTAGAGATGTGGAGTTTTCTGTTGATATAGTTCTTGGAACACATCATCTATGAGTTGATTACCAAAAACTCAACTGAGTTATGGTTTATAAAAACATATCCCCAACCCCATTACAAATAATAATTTCATTTTTGACGCTTTGAGCATGAAAATTTTGACCAAGTCTATGAATTTACCTTCATAAGTATGGAATCTAATTGCTATCATTACACAATTTCATTTAGATGTATGTGAGAATGAGTCTGAGATTGTTTTGGTGAATGTTCGGATGACTTCTTCTCTTCTTGAGATGATTCTTTGGGAGAAGAAGTTTGGATGATGAGTACTTTGGAATTAGAGGCTCTCTCTATGATGGGTATATTTTTGGTGATTATATGTTCTCTAAGGAGGCTCTATAATGCTTCTGAAACCAATGTCTTCTACCTCTTCCTGTGAGAAGGATCATGATGGGGGGTTTTCATAATTCCCATTGGGTGGTGCACCCTGTAACCATGATGATGTTCTATAATATATGATGATGATTCTATCAGCTAGTTATAATATGAGACATTGCAGAATTTTCTACTCATTATTATCCTTAACAAGAGGTTAAATCCAAGCCCCAAAGAACTTTGAGTTTATTTCAACAGCTTCAACTACCATATTTTATGTGGGATGAAATGTTTATAAAATTTTCATTTCAATGGCTATGTACTCATTTAGGGAATAATTCCATACGGGTTTTAAATCATTCGTTTCCCAAACAGGCTCACTTAATACCCATTTGATTTGGAACCAAATATGAGGACTTGATACATCATTATGTGTGGGATATTTTAATATTTCTGGGAGTTCTATCTTGTATAGTCTCTAATAGGGATCCACATTTCATTTATCTCTTTTACATAGGCCTCTAAGAGGCATTGGGATAACATTTACCATTTAGCATGACATATCATCTATAGATTAATGTTTAATCTGTGTGGGGAAAATAGATTCTGGAGGAAATGTTATGTTCTGGCATTATTAAAATTGGTAGAGCATGAGATAACCATTTGGGACTGATTGAGTCTTGATATATACAAAACTTACTAGTCATAGATTAGAATGGATCATTTTTAGGACTTGTAAGGTCATTCTTATAGATCATGGATACGTTGATTGAAGATTGGTGAAACTTCCTTGGTTAGACCACGTTTAGAACCAGAAATGGTGATGAAAATTTAGTTGATTCATCAGATAATAGTGATGGAATAAATCTATTATAAATCATATTATAATCATTATTGATGGCCGTGGGAGTTTTCTATTGGTGATAAAGTTCCTTTGAGAGTTTCACCTCGATTTTCTCACAAACATCTTGAAAAATAGGGAATGTTTGAGCCAATGTTTGTGCGTACCTTTGAGATTATTGAGTGATTAGGGAAAATGGATTACCATTAGGCACATACGCCATAATTGACATTGATCCACAATGTGTTTCCTATATAACTGTTTTCAATGTATATTTTAGACCCTTCCCAAAGTCCTGATCTAGGATGATCTTAGTGTTGATCCTGATTTATTTAGGATTGAGCATTAAGTAAGGATTATTGACTCTAAGACAATGTCTCTTATTTGGATGATGATACCACTAGTTTTTATTCTATGGTTTCATGGTTCACTAGAAGAAATACAGTTTTTATGGATCATTTTTCATGTCAGTTATATATAACTGATGTAAAAATTTGTGCATATTACTTTTTCAAGTTAGTTTTCATAAATCTGATAGGATAAAATGGTTATTTGTATCCCTTTCATGATTGTTCTATAATTTAACCAATGTGAAGGAAATATTTTTTTAGTTAGTTATGCTATAACTGACATGAAATACCTTCGAATAAAAAATTTTCACATCAGTTATAGTATAAATGATGTAAAACCTTTTAAAATGAATGTATCGATAGAAGGATTCATTATGTGGACATCTGATATCGTGTTGTTGCTCTAGTTTCTCCCTCATTGAAGACCAAACATTATGGTTTTTTTGATATGGTTTTCTAAATATCTCCTTTTGATTAAAATAAATCCATATTGTATTATTATCCTTAGGTTACATATCTCAAGTAAGCCATAATCATTTTTGTTTCTATCATTTTGTTCATTCATTGGATTCGAAACTCTAGCTGATGATTTTTCAATAATATGTTCTTCATTATTTTATTACTATCTTCCTACATTTCTATTTTTTCATATTTATTATTGCATGTTCTATTATAGATCTTCTCATATTCAACTACCTCACCGAAAGGTTTTATGATGTTTCATATCGTATTAATTAGTTGTTCTTGAAGTGCCTATTATTATTTTTTGTAGGGATTGAGAAGTATTTCCTTAGAAACCTATCCTAATTTTTATATATTATAAGCAATGTATTTCCTTATCTGTCACTAGGTGATAATTTCATAGTGTTATAAGTGGTAGGTTTTACTATTTAGTGGTCGATGCATGTTGTAGCTTCCATAATTATTCAATTATTGGTTGAAACTATACTAAATTTCTGTTAGTTTATTTTCATTATATGTTTTTGTGAATTCAGCCCAATGTTACAACTATTGACTTGGAAACCTTCATAACCCTCCACATGTAAGTTCAATTTAGTAGTAATAATGGGTTTTTTACATGATGAAGGTTTGGTTTTGATGATTATTGAAAAATATGATGGTGTTTTTATTTTAATATATAACAGAATTCATTTTTTTTGGCTAGTGAAATAGATATTTCATTAAACTTAATTTTGTTTACACTTAACGTTCCATAAATGAGTTAATTCCTTAAATATGGTTGCACCATGTAATATTTATTTTTGGCTATTAAGATTTATGAACCAAGTATAAAAATAGTTTTCTATCTATGTTCTTATAGAAGAGTTCCATATTTTTACTCTTTCATTTTGTGAATCAAACATGATAATTCGTTGTAAATAAATCTAGGAGAGAAATTCCTAACCAGATTTGGGATCAGAAGCTTTTGATTTATAATGGCTTCAAATAGTAAGTATAATAGTGTATCCCCTAGATTGTGGACAGCGGAATATAAAATGTATTTTAAATTATATATCCGCCTTTTAGTTGACAAGTGATTTTATTCAATTATAATAAAATAAAATAATAAGAAAATAAAACATGATAGATGGTTTTTAGGTCTACAACATGTAGCATCTTGTTAAAGTCGACTTCTCAGTGCATGCCTCACATGATTGAGGTTGTATATTCTAATTCTAATTTTGTAATTTTTTAATTATTTCATAATTTTATTTAATGTAATTTTTTTAAACTGAGACTCTATTTATGATTATATTATAGAGCTAATAACAATATAGAATAATTTTTTATTTTCATAAATAATAAACTATTATTATTTTTTCTCATTGTATATTTTATTTTATGGATATTTATTTATGGATATTATTGTACATATTTTTTTTATAATTATAGAATGTTATATTAATTTATTTTTAATTGAAATAATTTTTAGAGGAATCTATTTTTTAATTCCTTCTGAATAAATGAATGTTCTCATCAAAATTTTCTATTTCATTCAAATGTTTCAATTTTGGATTTTATACATTTTTCAATGTCATTTCTAATCTCAATATTTTATAAATTACTACCATGGTTTTTTATATTTATTTTTGATATTTTTTATAGATAATGAATTGAAGTTGGATTAATGCACCTGAAATAAATGTTGAATATGAAGAAGGTGTTGAGGCTATTTTTGGAATTTTCTAAAAAAAATTGTTCTAAACAATTGCATGATTTTGTATCCATTCCAAAAATATTTAAATTTTAAGAATTTGAAAAGCCGAGAGATCAAAGACCATTTAATTTATCATTGTTTTAATTCGATTTATATCCCTTAGAGTTGGAATGATTAAACTAGGTACAATTATAGATCTATTGATGATGGTTCTTTTCCAGATGATATATATGATAAACCGAATGTAATGATTCATGATATAGAAGTATAATAAATTGAGAAAAAAACAGAAAATTGAGTTTTTATAAGGGTATGTCAAAAAACCATTGTATCAAGGTTGTATAGAATATATTGTTTTATTGACCTTGGTGAGATTGATGAACCTAAAGGAGAAACATGGATGGAGTGACATGTGTTTTAAAGAGCTATACATTTGTTGAAATATATTCTTCTTGAAGACAATGATCTTCCAGATTCAAATTATAAGGCCAAGAAAATATTATCCTCAGTTGGATTGGGTAATAAGAAAATAAATTTCACCCTGAATGAATATCTTCTATAAAAGAATTAATAATAATTTCAATCAGAGTGTCCTAAATGTGGGACATCACGGGATGAGTTGAAAAAAATATCACTTCTCATTTAGAAGTATTAGAGACCCCTAACAAATTATTTTTTTATCTTCCAATAATTCCTTGTTTATAAACTTTATTTTCAAATTCATATGATACAAAAACGTTAATATTTAATTCTTATAAGTGAATATGTGATGGAAAAATACATCATCCAGCAGATTTTCCACAGTGTAAGAAAATTTATCACTAGTTTCCTACATTTATAAATTATGTTCAAAATCTTATACATAGACTGTGCACAAATGGAATGAATGTATATTGAAGCCTTAGTAGAACACATAGTTCATGTCCAATTTTATTGATAATTTAAAAATTATCTCCTGATTTTTTAATGAAGAAAAAATATATCAAGTTGAGTTTAACTATTTGTGGACCAAAACATCTCGGAAATGATATTGACGTTTTCTTGTCAACATTAATTATTAATTTGAAACTATTATGGGAGGATTGTATATGGGTGTGTGACTCTTATAAAATGGAATATTTTCGACTACATATAATGACTATGTTCACTATAAATGACTCCCCATGATATGTAAATTTATCTTGATATAGTGTTAAGTGGCATAAAGTTTGTCCAATTTTTGAACACCAAACATTATATTTTCAAATGATTCATGGGATAAAAACAATATACATGGGTCATCAAATGTTTTTTCATATGGATCTCTCTTCTATAATATTGAAAAAGGCTTTTAACATCTCACTGGAATTTTATATTTCTCCAAAACCTTGATCCCCTGATCATATTTTTGAAATGGTCAAGAAGATTGACGTGACATTCGAAAAGGCACATAAATCTAGAAATGATTTTAATATTTGGAATAAATATTCAATATTTATTGAGTTATCAAACTAGAGATATCATGAGGTGAAATTTAACATTGATTTCATCCATGTAGAGAATAATATTTGTGAAATTTTTATTGGAACATTGTCAGATATTAAGGAAAGACTAATGATGGGCTGAATATAATAATGTATTTACTCTCAATGGGAATACATTTTGAGTTGGCTCCCACCCCTAATGGAAGTTGAACATTCCTTCCTCCAACTTGTCTTACCTTATCCAAGAGGGATAAAAATATTTTTTTTAATTACTTCATGATATCAATGTGCCACATGGTTATTATTCAAATTTAAAAAAATCATATTTAAAGGATTTGATGTTGATAGGTATGGAATCTCATGAAGATCGCATCCTGATGAAACAACTCCTACCCATTGAATTACATGGAATATTTTCCACCCATGTCATAATGAATATCATTAGGTGTTTTATTTTTTAATAGTATTTTTAATATGGTTATAGATTAGAATGATTTGAAAATTTTGGAGAATGAAGTGGTTTATATATTTTTTCAATTGGAAATTTATTTTCCTCCATCTTTTTTTTATATAATCATTCATTTCATTATCTGTTTGGTGAGAGAAATAAATCTTTTAAGATAGGTATATCTACATTGGATGTATCGTTTTGAAAGGTATATGATGATTTTGAAAGGGTATGTTAAAAATCCATATCGACCTGAAGCGTTGATGGTTGAGATGTATATTTCTGAGGAGGTTGCATAGTTTTCTATATGTTATTTTTCTAATTCAGTAGACATTGGTTTTCCAACATCTCCCCATGAACGAGTTAATTTTGGGGGAAAGGAGATTCATGGCTTGAAATTAATATCATAAACATGTGAAAATAAAAATAAGATACAGTTGTACATCTTGAATAATATATATGATGCTCAGCCATATATAACATTTCATATTAATGAGTTGGAAAAATGTTATCCTAAAATGAAAGATATGTGTATTTTGAATGAGCATAATAAAAAAAATTCTATTGTTTAATCTGACTAGGAAACAAGAGGAATCTAAAACAATGATATGGTTAATGGGTGGTATAAGTTTAAATATGATAACATTGTCTGTGAATGAAAATAATGGCTATACTTTTCATAAGAAATATAGGGACAACAGAAGTGTGGTTCATAATAGTAGTGTGTCAGTGTTCACATAAGTAATGCATTTTTCAATTGCTAAAGACAAAAACCCAATATCAACATAAACAACAAACTATAGATTCATTCATGAAATATGGGAGGGTGATTACATTAAATTTAATGTTATAGTGTTTATGTTTGAATGGTGTATCTGTAACCATAGTTTTCTGTATGAATAATTTGGAAGGACATCAGTTAATCTGAATAAATTGGTATATAAAAATGATCCTTTTATCTTGGAAACACATGAAACCCAAATTTTATTTGTTCTTGACCAATCTTATATGCAGTAGGATATTATTTTACTGGGAAAAAATAGTATATTGGTAATGATAAAAATGAAGAAGATGCTGATTTATGTGTGATCCCTACATCCATGGAATGATTTCCAAATAATATTGATGAAGTCATTGAACATATGGTTTGTTCAATACATAATGATCATGATGAAGGAATCTGGGAAAACACTCTTTAGTACATTCCTAATACTATTAGTATCGTAAGTTTAATTATGTTTTAATTTTATAAATTTTATAGAGTAGATATTTTAATTTTATTTTCTTTATTAAAACATGTATTATAACTAATAAGTTAGATTGTTTGTTTATATTAGCTTATTTTGGTCTATTTTTAGATGTTTACACTTATGTAACATGTCTATTAAATGATTTTTTAGAAATCCAATTATTTTAAATTTAACATTTTAAATAAATACAAAATATATTTTTTACGAGTATATTATAAAATTATTCTTTTTTACTGTAAAAATGATTTATCATGTTGGTGAATTTTTACTATGTCATTTAATCTCATAAATATTGTGTAGTTATCATTCCTTCATGTCATTTCATCTCTCATTAATATTTTAAGTAATTTTTTAACTATAACAAATATGAATAAAAAAGTGTTAAATTTAGTTTACTTTTTTTTATAATTATTTATTATTTATTTACATTTGTATATAATTTTTAGATTTGAATATTTTTCTACTAATTGATGTTTATTTGATTTTTACTATAATGATTGTTCAATCATCTAATCCATCACATATTTTTGGAGATGATCACAGTCATACATATAAGGAGGAACTTACATATGATCCTGTTGATGAGCCTCTACATCCTTCATTACATGTGACATCTACATCCATGGGGGGAAAGGAGTTTAAGGGTTTGTAAACATAGAACCAAGCGTTTACCAAAATTATCTATTTCCCATACCCCATAAAAGAGGGCACCATTTAACATTCATGATAATGATATTTCAATAGTTCTAGGAGAAAAAAAATTCAAGGCATTTTTATCAATTCAGGATAAAAGTAAATTTAGTATTTTGTTTGAAGATATGCTAAGTGTTGACAAAGAAACATTATCACTATTATAAGAGAACATTTTAGTAATTTTTTTTATTTTACATATCTTGAAATGTTTATATTAATATATGATCTCTGATTATCATCAAATGATATATGATATGACTAATACTATAGGATTCAGGATAAAATATGTATCATTGGCAGTTTGGAGATGGAATGATTTTAAATCAACCCTCAAATCATAGTTATTTTTGGGAATAGACAACATTAAAATCCATGTGATATATATCCATTTATAGATGAAGATATATGTCAAAAATGTGTTGAATGATCATGACTAGATTAGTTTTTAGTAAGTGAAATGTTACCATTTTATATCATTTTTTATATTAATGACCATGTAAATGAATTCATTATCCTCAATTCATCATTTACAGAAATCATGGATATCTCATCTAGAGCTTCAAGCTAGAAATGTATACCCCCGTACATTATCTTAGGGAGGGTATACATTATTGGAAGAAAAAAATATAGAAGAAAAACATCAAAAGATGAGATCTAAGTCATCGTGATCTGGAGATGTTTCCTCCCCTCTAAACATGAAAAATAAAAGAGGGACAAATGAGAAAAAAGGAAAATATCTTACAGAAGAGTCAAGATTTATAGCTGATAATATTGTAAAATGTTTATTTATTTATTAAAGTTATATCAACTCTATATATTGTTGATCATTATAGATTTTTCTATATATTCCATATAAGATTCTCTTGAGGATCAGAGAACACAATGGGACTTTATTGCTGAGGGTAGACATGATATTTTAGTTGTAACATTGGGAAATCTTGAACACTCGAGTCATGTCCGAGGATACCCGAGAGGCTTACTAGTACAAAATGTGTTCCATGAATCGAAGCTTCTTCAATATAGGATTTTTATAAAAAATAGAATGATTGGAACCCGTGTTTCGGGATATTCAAGCGATGATGGTGGACTAGATTAGATCTTTGGTACAAGTTAATTTTATAGGCATGAAGGGACTGTTTCCGACGGCCGATCTGATTCCTCCACCTCTCCCAGTAGATCCCACTCCTACTCCTTATCCTATTCACACTTCTATTTTTCAAAATTCCACTCCTTAGTATCCTACACCAACACCCACTCATCCACAACATCCAAGTTACTGTGAGATATATAATGAGGATCCTCATCATATTTTTGTACAAGGAATGATATATTATATTAGTGATACCATTTATCAACTTCATATTATGATAGAGCATCATAGGGTCTCCGTACAATATATTATAGATAGACCAGTAAAAATACCATGTCCTACAGATAATGTGAGTATAGTTGGACAAAGTATCGGTCAATTTTTGGTTTGTCCATCTACACTACTTTGACATATTACCATAGAAGTATGTATATATATTATATTTTATTTCTTTTTGATAGTAATTTTTTTCTTATTTTTAGTTTTATTTATTTCACTAATTTTCTATAGAAATACTTTAAAGGTAAAAAAATACTATATAGGCAACAAAAAATTCCATGTACCATGACATTAGATACAGATTCTACTGGTATTGATCGATTTTCAACATAATTAAAGTTGTTATTGGGAGTATATGACAATATATTTGATGCAATTATTTATGGGTGTGAAATGACTATGTGGATATTGAAAATAGATATCATGGAGCTTATTGCTGGAGATAAATTGGGAATCAAATCAATTCAAGTTTTTTTACATATAAGGAGATTAACAAAAATTTCAATAAAAACAATTTTTAGAAAATTTATAATTATGTCTACTTTGTATTAGGTATTAATATAAAATGTGTAAAGATCATGAAAAGATAGATGTGTATGGATTTATGGACCAATAATTTATTTCTCTTATAGCTTTAGCATTGACCGAGGCTGAAATAATAGTTTATATAGCTGAGGGATTCCAGTATAAGGTCATCATTAAATGTTGGATGTTTCCATATCTTGAAAGGTATTGAAATTTTTTTGTCACAATGTGTTATATATCACTTAATATAATAACAACTAATATTAAATTTTATTTTATATAAGTGGTCATTGGTTGTTGGTTGTTTTTTGTCCAATAGAAAAGGCATTGTATTGGCAATGCTCTATCCATAGTGATGTGAGAGAAAAATTTCATAATGTATTGAAGACATAAGTTTTATTATTTTAATAATTTTTTATATTATAGTGAATTTATTTTTTATATTTATATTATTTTTAAAAAAGAAATTGAATTTATTTAGAGATACGACAAATAAGAATCACACCTAGATCAAATTTGTAAATAATAAGGAGAATTTTCATTTATAATTACTAAATTGTAGATATATTAATTTAAAATGTTATTTTGAATTAAAAAATCTTTTATAGAGTTTCAAAAATAATAAGTTTTAACTGAATGTGGACATTATGTTTGATGATTCCCATACAAAATATTTTCAACTAGAATAATTAGAATGTTTTATAAAGTTATATTTCTATTGTATTTAATATGTTTTATTGAAAATTCATGTAAAATGATTTCTATATTTTTTTTTTATTTTTTATAATGAATATTCATATACTTAAGAGGAGTTGAGACATTTACAAATTGAATGAGAACATCATTTTATAGGTTTTATTGGTTTTTAGTTTATTTGAATGTTCAATGGTATGTGTATTTATCTAGATTGTTTATTCCTTTTCTACAACCTCTTATTGAATTTTCTTACTGAGGATGGTGGAGGAGATGCATTAATGTACATTGGGTTTTAGTTTATTAGAATGTCCAATGGAATATTTATTTTTATAGATTTTGTGATGCCTTTCCTGCCTTATTTAATTTCTTCCTCTTGTCTTTTTTTGGATGCTACTAGTGCATTCCTTTTCTGTTTTCTACCTCTTCTATTGGAGTTGCTGCTGTTGGAGTAGATAAATCAATGTATATTTTTAAGAAAAAAAATCTTGTTTCACATTGGTTATTGGATAACTGACGTGAAATATAAATTTATAGTTTTTTCACATTGGTTATCTAATAGAAAATGTGAAAACCCATTTGTAACATTAGTTATATAAATAAATATTGTGATAAGGGTTGATTAATTGGTTTTTCAGGTCAACTATTTTATAACTAATGTGAAATAAAATTATGTATAGTTTTCAATGTCGGTTATTAAATAGCCAACATGAAGAATCATTTATAATTTCGGTTATTTTATATAATAGACATGATAAATGGTGTGTAATTTTTTTCACATCAGTTATCCAATTACCACTTTGAATAAGCAATGGATGAAATTATTTATAACATCATTTTTATGTAAATTATGAGAAAAAAATTATTTACTAGGTTCCCAATAAACACATCGCCTAAAAACGATGTGGAAAATCATAAAAACTTGACATGAAAAGAACTTTTTAACTAGTGGTTATAATTTTTAGAATATATTGAAGAATGGTACCTTAAATATAGATTAGGGGCCTCATCTCTTTGATACAAAATCTTCTTGATAGAATTTCTTTGGAAAAAACATTTTATGGTGGGGAGGTCATAACATCCTGTAACTTTATTTCTCGGATTTCTTATCCATTGTTTGGATATAATGTTTAGGGATGTATGTTATTTGAAATTAAGGAGTCTGTGTATAAATGTTTCAAAGTTATTAGAGGGTTCTATTTGGGTCCATGATTAATTAGTGGTCTTTTTTGTGTTTTTATTCATGATATCATTGTGTAATGTCGGCAGGGAATATTCAGATTATGAATGAAATTCACAATTTGAATCATTCATGTAAATAATACATAGAAAGATCACGTACAAAAACCTAGAAAATTCCTCTAAGTCAACTCATACCCAAATATCATCATCTATGTCATTTATCACATTTATACCAACACTCTATTAATTTAAACATCATACATCCCAAATAATTAGATCAAAACAATGTTCAATCAATACCTCTGTGAATGTAAGGGGATGTTACACTATTTTCATGGTTCTATCTAACCTTGGTTATAGCTGGATATTATTCTATGGTAATTTCATACTATAGACATACGTTTTACTAGTATAACCCACTTCCATATCTATAATGAAACATTTCTAGTGATGGAATTACTACCATGGGTTTTCAAAACATGTCCACAACTAGATGTATTGACATGGTTTTCTTAAACCATGTAAATAGATTATTCTAGGAACACCTATGTCCATGGTTTGAAAATAACTTTGGAAATACCTGTTCCCATGAATTTACAACACTTAAATGTTGGTCACCACCACATTCATGCATCCCACTATTACCATGATTTTAGATAATTGTTGTACTAGAGAGACATATGGACACTAGTTTTGTAAACTTTGGATATAGGTTATCCTAAAGAGGTATACAACCAATGTTTGACAGTTATTTGGGTCGTATAACCAATATTGATTTTGTTCTGAAAACCATGGTTATGGATCCTTCGTCATAGGTCAATGTTGTATCTTTGTTAGGTATTTTTATGTATGGAATTAATAAATTGGTGTAGAAAATATAACAATATTATTTAAATTCATTATATTATTTTCCTTCAATATTTTTAAGTGTTAAGATTAATGCATTAAATATAATATTCATGAATAATGTAATAAAGTGTATGATAATAATTGGTTAATTTATTTAATTAGGATGATAATTAATATTCATTGTAAAAATTTTATAATATATTATCCATAAAAATAAAAATAATACCCAACATCATGGAATGGAATATATAAAATATGGATTTGAATGATATATTATTGAAATAAATGTGAAGGTTGGATAATTGTGTTCACGAACTAGTTAATCATGGTGTAATATGACATACAACACACAAATCATTTAAATGATTGTAATGAGTTATGAAAAATACAAAAATGAAATTAGGAAATAAATCATTAAAATTATTAGTTACTCTCATAGAGATATTTTAGTAACACTACACGAGTTTTAAAATTAATTATGATTAAATAATTATTATGATAAATTGTTACATAAGTGGAAATGATGTAAATTATTAAATAGAACATGAAGTAGCCTATAAAATAAATTATGATGATACTAAAATTGTCAATGAATATTGTGGGTTAATTACTAGATTTAAATGTTATTAGTTTTGGAACCATTGTGACATTAAATGAGTTTTCATGGAGGCAGATTGTAATGGTGTTAATATTATTGAATATTATATATATTTATTGGAATAATATTAATTTAAACTATTAAATATGAAAAATAATACAAATAATTGGATATGGAAATATTTCTAATGATATTAAGAATTTGAAAATGGAAAAAGTTGATTAATATGGTTAATAATATATCCCATAAAGATAAATAACATACATGATGCAGTTATGAATATGTAATTGATGGATTAAATTTTTTATAATGATGTTAAATAATAATATCAAGAACCATACTTACTCAATGATGTTGAATATATTGGTAATGATTTTGAACATCAATATAGGTGTTGGTGAATATAGCGATAGTGCTTTGGGACACTTTAGATAACATAAAATTAAATTAAAATATATATAAATATATCAAAAATAATATGATGAGGTTTTTGAATGTTTTAATAATTAATAATTAATAATTATTCAATTATTATTACTATTATTCAACCTCCTAGAAATTTTGAGATCCATTAAACAAAACATGATAACCATATGTTATAAAATAAAAATTAACAAGTGACCAATAAATGAAAAATTGATTTGAGTGAAGTGATTTAATTGAATTATTATCAATATGAAATTTAATATATTCTACATTCTAGAGAATTTTTATAGGGGTGATGTATTACTAGTTTTCCTATTACACCAACCAACCAACATTAGTTAGTTGGAGATTATGAAATTTACTATTCTCAACCATTATTTACTGTAGGTATTGTTAAAGAAAAACATGTGAAATTATTATCATTAATATATTATGATGGGTTAAGGGATTATATATGATTCCCCATATTGATATAGATGATGACCCAACATATTATTTACACACTTTTTGTAACACCTAGAGATTTTGGAAAAATATCAAGTTAATTTAATCTTTTGATATTTTTCACGTCACGAAACACTGTAAATGGATTTTTAAAAATTAAAACATTACATTCAAAAGGAAAGATATTGGAATATGTTACAATCAATCCCATAGTGGCATATGTTAAAAGGAAGAACAAGGTTATCATACAATACATGCAATATTGACCTTCCTTGATGGCTTGTGTAACATACAATACCGTGTGCTACCAAACTATAATATATTATAAAGATATTATTATAATGAGATATAAAATATCTGTTAAGTGTATGGATATGAATAGAGTTAGCTAAATTATAAAAATATGTGGTGTACACAAATATAAGATGATTTTATAGGTAAACAACTAATGAATATGAAAACTGATTGAATGTAACAGAAAATATTATTATAGTCGCAATGTTATTTCTACCAAGTAAATTAAATTAATTACAATTCTTATGTGATATTAATGTAAAAAACAAGTTATATGTTCAGTAAAATATTTTTGATATTCATCCAATCGATTCTATAGATATAATATAAGAACAAACCCAATTTTATGCATAAAACATAAATTTTTATTAAGGAATTTTTTTTCTACCTTTTATAGGGGAACCCATTTTCATTGAATTTTTTTTAAAATTCATAGACATAATATGTCAAATTAAACATCATATTTTTAAGTAATAAATAAAAATTTTGTTAGGATAATGTTTTGGTATTTTGATGTATGCTTCAATTTTTTAATGAATAGTAAACAATACAGATTTTGATTTCAAAATTGTTTTTCATCTAATTTATTTATAAGGTAAAGTTATACTTTTAATTAGTTTAATAGTATAGTTAGATAATATTTTTTCCATATAATCCAATTTAGGTAATTTTTACAAATTTGAAATTGAAATCAGACAAAAAAACATATCAAACATTTGGATGTTTTTACTTTAAAAACTCACAGTGTCGTCCCATTACTGGTATTAATTTTAAATTAATTTTACCACTTATGTTATTATAATTATAAAAAATGGATTAAATAATTTTAATCAGAATAATATATAATCTTAATAAGTTCATATATGTTTTTGATCAAAAATATTAGTAAAAGTGATTCAAATTAATTACTTCGGTTGAAAAGAAAAATTAGGTTAGTAAAGTATTACACCTTAAATATAAGACCAAAAACGACCTAAAAACACGTACAAAACCCATTTTATGTAAATATTTCAGAGAAAATCCTTCAATTATTTAGTTATTTTGTTTTATATGACTATTTTTGTTATAAACATGTGAACACCTAACTTGGTTCTAAAAATTCAAAGTGATTCCTTTTCCTTCCCTATAAAAGGTCATCGCCTCTACACATTCCAGAAACCTCTCAAACCTTTTTGGTTCAGATAATATCATCCCATTTAACCTCCCAAAATACCTCCCCTATACCTTCAATCCTTAATTTGGACATAAATCTTCTGATGGAAGCCTTTTGGCACCAACCAAAAAGAGTTACCCAATTTAGAGGTGACATCTTCTTTAAAGATCTTTCCCTTTATTATCCCTCTTCACCCCCTCCACTCTCTTTATTCCATTATTTTGTGAAAACATCAGTATCACTAATATACTATTATTTTGTTATTATATGTTTTGAACTTAAAATTACACACACCACCATCTAATTGATATAAAACAAACGAATTCTATGTATGATGAACAACTGCCTCACGAAACGATGGTTGTTTAATTCTCATTTAAAACCAATAATGGTGGAAATTATAATGGAAACTCTATTTATATATGTAATATATTATTTTTATTATTTCTTTAATGTTATGTATTACTTTTACAGCCCACATATTTTTTACTTTCAATTTGGTGTAATTATGATCATTTAGTTTGGCAAGGTATGGACTACCATGCCCTCAAAATGATGCGACCCATTCACAAACACCATGGAATGTATTAAGGATGGTTTTAGTGAACATATACGATATATATAACATTATAATTATAATTTAAATATATTATATACATATAAAATTATAATTCCTTCGCTTTCTTTTTTTCAATAAATAATTAAAACAGAAATACTGTTCATGTGTGCATACAAAATACCATCTCCGTTAATTGTGTATTCCATTTCATACATCTTTATGCTACAAATTATTATATTATAAATATAATTGATTTACATGATATTTATATCATTGAAACGTTCCTATAATTGGGTGTGGTAAAAAAAATAATTCCTATGTCAAATTGTAGAAATGTTTTTAACCTAGACTGTCTCCATAGGGGAGCACAAAACAATCCTGTTTTCACTTTAAATTTGAGAAATAAATGGTGTTGTTTTTGAAATTGATTAGTTTTGAATACATTGAAATGAAAACAAATAAAACAATAAATTAAAATATCTTAAAAAATATACAAAGAATTTGAATTAAAATAGTGATATTAATTGGGGGATTTGGTTGGGTTTGGTTTTCCAAATACAATTGTAGCATTGTTCCAATTCATCCAATCATATTCTACTAATTCGGTTAAAGTGAGGTTTCATGATCACTTCCTCTCACTCCCATAGTCAATAGTGATGGTGATATTAAACTGTACCAAGATATTAATTTGGTCTACTCTCTTTCATTTTTCCAAAGGATTTCAGAAAATACCCTCAATTGATTTAGGAAATTTTCTATAGGGTATTGTTTATCCCAAGAAATCAATAATATACACTACTTCTCCCACTTTTAATGATGATCGATTATTACTTCACCACTAAACCTAGATCTACTCCATAGTATAAATAATATAACCATGTGGAGGTAGATATTTTTAATTTTACAATGTAATAATAAGAACAAAATATAAAATCAAATATGATCTCATAATATAAAATAAACTGTTATTATAATTTTCAACCAACTTTGCAGAAAAGTGAAATATTTCATAAAATTAAATGCGTGAACATATATATTACAAAAGATAAAACCCATCCTTCCCTAATATCTCTTAGTATTACCCTACCATGGTAAGGGTAATTTAGAATAATAAGTAATAATAATTCATTACAAAACTAAATAGAATGGAAAGAGGGAAAATGAAGAATATAAAACATTCCTCTGTAATCTATCCTATAAAAGTTTGCTTCTATTCGACCAAACAGATGGCCGAAAAATACCAAGGAACCTTATTATATGTTCTTACAAAGGTATTTGGATATATAAAAATTAAATTTTTAATAATTTTGATCCTTTTAAAATAATTTATGGTAGCCTTAATTGAACTGACTTTTTCTGTTCGTCGAATAGTATTCCTCCAACCACACTTTGACTGGTTCAATGGCAGCCTTAGTGAAATAATTTATCCTTGAAATTTAATGTGAATTGTTACCATAGATTAAAATTTATAACACATATTTAATCATCCCATTTTATGTTTGGTATCTTGAGATATACCTCATTTAATGAGGTTGGGTCTATTCTTTCGACCAGGATAACTCTGCAGCTTAGTCGATTTTTTTGGGCATGTGGGGGTTCAAATTGGCTCTAGTACAAGAAGATTAATTTGTATCAAATATAAAGAAGAATCCATGAAAAATATAATCAATTTAAATGGAATAAAATTTTATATTTTATGCTCCAAAAACCGAAGCTACATAAAACTGCTAAATGTCCATATTTAAAAAAATTTCACATTTAATCCCAAACGCCACAAAGATCATAAAATGATGAAAATCATCTCAATTTTATTAAGTTTTTGGGATTAAATCGATGAATTTTTTTTAAATACAAAAATATTATCTTTATAAATCATGATTTAATATCTAGATATTATGATATAAATATAAGGACCGATGACATAACAAATTAAGACTAATGCGATGAACAAATAAAAAATTAGCTAAAGTGAAACCTTAACATAAGATCATTAATAAAACGGTAATATAAGGTCATAATATAACCATATATGTTATTAGATATAAATATATTGTTTTTAAAAATATTTATAATAATGATATATTTATTATATAGGTATTTTGAAAGAGTACGACGAGAGTCAAGACATAAGGTATGTGGATTTCATCTTATATTTAATTTCAATGAGATACAGGTTATGTTCACCACTATTTAATTTTGTGTGGTTTACTAAGTAACCATTATATTATTCTTATTTATCCTATTCTTAAATTTATGGGTATTCACATGCCCATTTTTTTCCTTCATTCATGGGATTTATGTTTCAAAAGTTACCAAATTAGTAAAATAATTTTCTCTCAATTTTCCATCATTGAGACTCACATTTTGTTATGAATGTAGATCCTTTTTTGAGGTGTATATAGATAAATTTTACATGTTATATAATCAAAATAATTTTTTTCATGATATATTATATTCCATGTAATATCCTTTTCATACATGGATAGTATGATCCCATGTAACTAAATGGAAAGAGTTTATTGAAACAATATCAT
This sequence comes from Viscum album, assembly GCA_963277665.1. NCBI lineage: Eukaryota > Viridiplantae > Streptophyta > Magnoliopsida > Santalales > Viscaceae > Viscum > Viscum album. The sequence continues at coordinate 369,551,166 of OY728137.1, forward strand.
CACTTCTTGAGATTGTTAATGATTATGCTTCTTTGATGAAATATTTTTATCCAACTCTTAAGAACCCTCATTATTTTTCCTATACACTATTTATTAAATATATATTCATGTATTAATACAATTTTCCACTCTTTGGTATGTAAGATAGTTAAGAATGTGTTTTCAAGAAACCTTGACTTTACACTCTCTTCAGTTGTAAATCTACGTATTATAAAAAGTGTTTCTAAGAATGATGTACCTTTATCATATAATATTAAAAATAAATTTTTATCCTTTTTTTCTTTTATCATTCTATTCAATTTAATATTCTTGTTGCCTTCCAAAAAAGTAATTTTTCTATCCTCTTTACCATGAAAAAGGAATGTGGTATTTACCTCGTACGACATGTACAAATATAGCCACCTTAGATTATTTTAAGATTCCATGTCATGTTTAAAATGTTAATTTTTAAATAAATTTATTTAAAATATATTTTCATGGATATGTTTTTCAAACGGGTTTCAATATTCTTTTATATGTTTTTAGGGAAAATGGTTTTTGAAGGGTTTTATGTTTTAAATTGCCTTTTTTTTGAAATATGAAAGGATATTTTCCTCAATTCTTTTTAAATATACCTCAAGTTATTTTACATCTATGATAAAATACATTTATTTTACTAATTCAATTCTTGGAAATAACCCATAGGTTACATTCATATTCTTTCTTGAGTGGCTTATGTTTTGATTGAATGATGTTTAAGACACTAATTCAAATTCCTTGGGTTATATGCATTGGAAACATACTTCTTTTCATACAATATTATTTAATTATGTGACTTTGAAAACTATATCTTTTCCATAGGTTTTTGTATGATAAAATGTTATTGATTCCATTTTCATTTCATGGGTGTAATTTGATTTATATATAACCCATCTCTTTTCAAGGGTCATGATACGATTAATGTTTTGTGGCACATGATTGTGTGATTTCATTATGTGATGGGTGGGACCTATATCTCCCTATAATGACTTAGGTAACAATAAATGCTTTATGTGCTGTAAGGGTAAAAAGGAGGACATTCCATAATCAAAATAATAGGGTACATGAGAGGACATCCCAATCCTGAAACAAGAGGGTACACTAGATGACATCCCAAAGATGAAACATGAGGGTACATGGGAGGACACCCCAAGCCTAAAACAAGAAGTTACATGGGAGGAAATACCAAGACTAGAACTAGATTCTATGTCAGAGAATATAACAGGCTCAAAACAAGAGAGTAAGTAGTAGGACATTCCAATACTGAAACAAGAGGTTACATGGGAGGACGTCCCACTCCCAAAACAAGAGGGTACATGGGAGGACATCCCAATCCCAAATCAATAGGGTACATAAGAGGGAATAGAAACCCTGAAGTAGGTACATGGGCGACTAACCAAAGCCTAACATGTTATAAAAGATTTGGAAGGATTCGTTGACTTAGGGTTTTCAAAACAAAATTCCACAACTCTATGTTTTAATTATATGTTATGATTTCATGGATTATGTTAATTATTTCTTTATGATTCATGTATTATAAACTATCAATCATTATTATTTTCTCTAATAAATATGATCTTCAAATGTTATGATCATGTTACAAACATTTTTTATCATGTAATGTTTACTCATTTTCTTTATTTACCATTACTGGTTATCTGATCTCACACATTTTCTTATGTTTCCTTTCTCGTGGTTAAAAATAAATGTTTTAGGTAGAATAACTAAATGTTTATATGTTTAACGGGGATTTCGAATATCTTCCACCTGGATATTATATTTTGCTTCCATGTTTAGAAAGACACAAAACTATTACGATCCTCATGCATTTAATTTTCAATGTACTAAATATTCTTCTAAAATGATATAATATACATGAATGTTAATCCTAGGTCGCTACAGTTGTTATCAAAGGAATGTTCTAGTCAACCATTAGAATCTAGGATGAGAAAAAATGAGTGATATACCAAGGCATATTTCTATGAATATGTATTTGAATGTATCTAAGGATAATTATAAGACCGAGTTAACATTTAGGAAAATGTCTTGTAATTTTGGTAAAGGGTAGAGTTAATAGATTCCTAGAAATTCATCCATGTCTACATAGAAATATTGGACGTGTATCTTGAATAGATTTACCTTGGGGTAACAACTCTGACAAAATTTTCTAGGCCTAACTCATGATATTCTATTACATGATAGTAGGCCTTGCTGCACACCTGGTTTGACAATCCCAGACGATATGCTTTTGGAATTCAAAAAATATTCATGAACCATAATAATTGAATTAAATATATGTTTTCTATGAATGACCAAGGATAACCATTTTTGTCATAGATTAATGAGTTTTTCATGACTTAGAAATCCTATATGTAATTTTACATTATTAAATGGATTTCATATATGATATTTGATTCTCACCCCATGATTTCTAATTTAGGTTCAATGGAGTGAACTAGAAGAAACATGGTTAACATTGAATGTTTCAGATCTGGAAACAATGGGATTTATTAAAATTGATTTAAAAAGTGAAAATATCATTATGGGAACTTGTAATGTGTTGTGAGTTTTGCTTATACTTATGAAGATAAAGAGACCACAAACAACATTTGAAAGGTATGTGATTTTCTTCCAGTATTACTTACATTGATCATAAGAATCATGATTATATTGACGATGAATAACCTTAAGACATGATTCATATTTTGATATTCTAGGAAAGACTTATTAAGGAATAAGTTAATGACATCTTAGTAATGTTTTAGGAATAATTTTGGATTAATGATGTATGGTGTAATTTTGAGATTATGTTATATGAATCGGGTTATGTGTAGGTATTTTCAGTCTATGTTTTTTTCATTAAGGACAGAAAATTAAATTTTGTACGGTGATAAAGACATAAAAATGTGATTTCATTGAATAGTGATATTTTGTTAAGAGAATGTAAACCCTAATTAATGAATGACATCGGGAAAATGCTGTTTAGATAATGATATGATGGATATGAATAAGTAAAATTGGATGGTAAGGATTTTTCCGGGAACAGATTATTGAAAATGTGTTTTATGTCATCAATGATGGATTTCAAAACATCTTTTATTTAAGTAATAGATCCAATATAAATTGGAATAAGTATAAAATGAATGTTTTCCATAATGATTTAAGGTAATTAGGTTATTACCATGTTTCAAGAAAATATATGATGAGGGAATTCACAATATTGGATTGTGATAACCAAGAGATACACTGTGATATATAGGATAATCAATGGTAAAATAACTTTGTGACTATCATTCAAAATTCTGTGCTTTCATCTTAGATAAGGATTATAAGGTTTACCATTCATGAAGAAATTATGTTTAAATTTGGAGGAAGTATTTTTGCACTGAGTTTGTATTGAAACCCTTTGATAATAGGATAATTAGTGATTAAAATTATTTCAAGGAGTTATATCTAAAATATTTTGTAAATTATATTCGTGTTTTTTAGAAAAGGAAATCATGTATGTTGGGTGACTGTTAATCAAGATTGGCAAGGCCGCGATTCATGAACCCAAGACCGAAGGATGATAAGGGTTTCACACCTACCACAAGCCTACGCAATGTACTGGTTAATGTATAATTAATTTTGATGAATAAATATTAATGGTGAATAAGTAGTTTTACATTTTATGGTTAAATATTAATGACTATGGATTTGGAGGAAACAAATAGTTATAATTTTTATTCTTTTATGGGCCTTAAGTTCGGTTGCAGGTGTATTTTAGTGTTTTACGAATTATAGTTTCTGGACATTCATTCCATGAGATAATGGATATATTGGAAACCATTTCAATAAAAACCAATGAATGAAATAGATTATATAGAAATTTATCAATATTTACTAAATCTTCTTAGTGTGATGAAAAAACAAATTCCCAAATACCGTAAATTTGTTGAACCAATGGCTTCTGGAATCGTCACATATATATGACATTTAGGCCCTCATATTTCCTTTTATAATTAACTTATTTATTACCACTGAACACAATCACTCCCTATAAATATTTACTCTTATCCTGATTGTCCAATATTCACTCTCTACCTATGTTCTCATATGTGGAAACCCAGTTATATGTTACTTTGGGTAACTGTTTTGGTTCTAAATTTCAATTTTTAAGGGATGTGTTAGTATTAATTTTTACAATGTGGTTTTATATGAATGAAACTTTAATATATTATGATTTTGATAACCCATATCAATTTTTAGGGTAAAATCATTTTAGGGGGGGTAGAACATAACACCCTAAAATTTTGTAAAAAATATTGAATTAATTTTATTATTTGATATTTTTCACTTCATGATACATTGAAAATAGATTTTCAATAATTCAAAAATTCTTTTCACATGGATATATCTTGGCGTATGTTACATGAAATCCTAAATTTTTGTATATTCCAAATAACAACAAGGATAGTGTACATTACACACAAGACTGACCTTCCTCGATGGCTTGCGTAATATATAGGACTGACTGCTACCTAACTATAATATATTATTAGACATAATATTATTATGAGATACAACCTAGGTGTTATTTTTATGGATATAAATGGTATTACCTAAATTGTGAAATTATGTTGTGTACACAAATATAAGATGAATTCATATGTTACCAATTAATGAATATGAAAACTGATTGAATATACAAGAACATATCATCATAGTCACAAAGCTATTTAAACAAGGAAATTAAATTAATTAAAATTGGTAAGTGATATTAATGAAATAAATAATTTATATATTCATTAAAATATTTTTAATATTCATACAATAGATTATATAGATATATTATAAGAACAAACACAATTTTATATATAAAAACCTATATTTTTATTAAGGTGTTTTTAACACCTTTTAATTGAGAAAAAATATTAATTAAAAAATTTATAAAATTTATGTATTTAATATCTAAAAATAAAATTAATATTTTTAACACAGACACAAAAAATATTTTTGGATAAATTATTTTCATTTTTATGAATGGCTTCATCTTTTAATGAATAATTAAAAATAAAATATTTAATTCAACCCTTCTTTTTCATATATTTTATTTATATAGATAAATTATAATTTTATTTGTTTTAATAGTTTATATAGATAATATTTTTACCAATTAATACAATTTAGGTAATTGGAATAAATTTCACATTGAAATTGGATATAAAAACATTACAAAGATTTAGATGTTTTTACTTTTAAAAACCAACTGTGTCGTCCCATCTGCATGATTAATTTTAAATTTATTTATTCCACTTATATTATTTGAATTTATAAAAATGTATTTCGTATTTGGAATTAGAATAATTTATAATTTCTAATAAGTTCAATTTTTTTCCAAAAATATTAGTGAAATTTATTAAAAATAATTGCATCAGTTAAGTGAAAAAATTTGTAAATAAAGTACTGAACCTTAAATATGAGATTGAAAATGACCTAGAAACATGTCTAATATCCATTAGATGTTAATATTTAGGAAATAAAAATTTCATTATTGTGTTTTTTTTGTTTTATATGACTTTATTTAGGTATGATCCGGTGCACAGCTAACTTGTTTCTAAAAATTCCAAATAAGTCATTTTCCTCCCCTATAAAACGCCACAGACTCTACCCATTCCCCAAACCTCTTAAAACTTTTAGTATTAGTAAATATATACCCAATTATCCTCCCAACATCCCTCATCTAGGAACATAATCCTACATCTGGGATTAAATCATCTCAAGGAATCATTTTTGCACAAACCAAAAGGAGTTACCTGATTAAGAGGTAACGTCTTCTCTGAAGCTCATTTCCTTTATTTTCCCTCTTCACCCTCTACACTCTATTTAATACATTATATTTTGAAATCACATATTTAATAAATATACTGGTATTTTTTATGAAAAGGGGTTCAAATAACACATAGCAAAATATCCATCTAATGGATACCAAACATATTGTTTCTTTGTACGTCGAATTATTGCCTCACAAGACGACGATTGTTCGTTTCTCCTTTACCTCCATTCATAGTGGAAATTAGGATGGATAAAATATCTATATATGTAATATTTTATATTTATTATGTCATTAATCTAATTTATGTTTTTTAAAATATTCATATTATTATTTTCATTTGCTGTAATTAATATAATTTTGTTCGAGGTAATGGGGACTATAGCCCCATCAAAACGATGTGATTCATTCACACACAACAAAGAATGTATTAATGATGTGTTTTGTGAAATTATATGATATAAATAACATTATAATGTTACTATAAGTATATTATACGAATATATCATTATACATCATTCTATTTATTTTTCTCAATATGAAAATTAAAACAGAAACAACATTCATATGTATGTATGGGTTACTGTCTCCATGAACGGTGTATTCCACTTCATACATATTTATGATATAATTTTGTATAAATTAAATATAATGGATATTAATTCAATTTATATAATTATTTAAAATCTGGAAATCTTGATATAAATATAAGGACCAATGATATGAAAAATTATGACTCATGTGAAGAAACAAAGAGAATATTACCTGTAGAGACCCATATCTTGACGTACATGGACATTACTTTACATTTGCGGAATACTTAGTATATAACAAAAACACACACACAAGGATCGTAATAGTTTAGTGTCTTTGGAAACTCGGAACGTAATCTTCTAATCGTGGTGAAAGATCTTCAATATCTCCCATAAAGATTTTCCCTTTTTTTTACCTAAAACCTTTCTTTATATCCTAGGGAAAAGAAAACATAAAAGGGTGAGCTCAAATGCTCAGTAAGGGTAAACAAAAGAAAAATCAATCACATCATATTCATAAGAACATAACTTTTGGAAATCATAACCTGCAAAAGAGAGCATAATTTCATAACATGGGATAAATCATGGCAGTGAAATGTAATCACAATAATCATAACTTAAAACATGAAACTTTGTGGCATTCACACATAATAATAGAGAATAATTTCTTGTTAGTCAAGACTCATTGTCAAGACTATCTTAGTGGACAAAGTCCCTTTCTGAATCGAGTAACCCTTGTTTCAGTCCTGTTTCACTGAACCGGTATAACCTACCATTCCAGCCCTGTCTATCTCATGAGATATAAAATCTTTAACCAATGCATTGGAGGGAGATATAGGTCCCACCCATCTTATAATGAATCCTTTCTTATGTGTGCCACATAATCATAAATCAGACATCATCGCATAACACATGTAACAAAAATGGGATTCTTGAAACATCATGACATCATAAAACAAATCATATAAGGTAAATGACTTCATAAAAATAATTTCCTCAAAACATAATCAAATCAATGTAATAATAGGGATAAAAACATAACCCTATATTATATTAGATGGAAAATAATTTTGATAAAACATTTGAACTCCATTCTTGAGGAAAATATCCTTTCTACTTCAAAAACACTTTTCTTTTCTTAACATGTCATACAATTATAAACTAAAAGAAGTTGATTAAAAATAAACTTGAAAACTTATAAGTGAATATTCTTGGAAATAATGTTTTAAAAATCCATTCTTGCCGTATAAGTTAAAAATAACATTCTTCGTACTTTTGTCGGAAAAGTCAAAAAGTACCTCGTACGAAAAAAACGACAAACGATTCCTTTCATATTCTTTACTAAAAACTCACCGAAGGGTAAAATTGGATTTAAACTAGTGTAAGTGGATGGAAACAATATTACATATTGAGGGAACATGGATGTGGATGATAAAATACACCCCAATAAATTCTTACGAATAAACAATCCCGGATAAAAATGAGATTGTGATATTTTCCCTTAACTTAGGTCCGACTTGCTTTGTAAGTGTCCGAACCTCCTGTATAATGATTTAAATCATGTTATTGACTTATTCCAGAATCATATTCATTGTTATTATATCATATATGGTCCACTTATGACTTTATATTACCTGGTCTTTTGTAAATTCATGTTAAAGTAGCGTTTTGGGTAAAATCGTCTCATTTGTCGTTCGTGTTTTTAACTTGTAATTATTCATATGATTACTTAAGTCATGATTACATAATTCTAGAATATAAAACATGATTTATATATATATATATATATTCATAATATACATATATAATAAATCAGTAAATGGAAAGAAATACACCGTTCATGAAGACGGTAGTCCGTACGTACGCATGAGCGCTGTTTTCGTTTCCTTATTGAATTGAATGGAATTAAGTAGATGACATACATATAAATATAAATAATTCCAGTATCATTATCAGGTCATATATTTCATTAGTACTTATTATATATACTTTATAATCATTCATGAATGGTTAATCATTGAGAATGAATCTCATCGCGTCGTGGAGACGGCAGTCCGTACGTACGCACGAGCGATGATATCGTTCCCATGGTCGTGGAATTGTGTTGAAGTGTATGTATAATATTTCAGTATCAATATCACTTTATAATAGTCATATATAGTTACTCATTACACCTTTATACCCATCCAATTAAGGTGGTGACGGAAAATAGATTACACCACGGCGTGGAGACGGTATTCCGTACGTACGCACGCACGGTGATTTCCTTTTTCTGTAGGATGGATAGAAGGTTAATTAGAGTTGTTTCATATTTATAATAACATATCAGTATATAATAAATACTGATGTTATTACTTTATCATGAAACAACTAAAGAATAAGAAGTTGAAGAAGAAACAAATTGAAAAGATTGGTAATGGATATTACCTCTTCTTTGAAACGCCTCTTTGAATCCTCCACTTAGGGAACTAATATTGGTCTTTGAAGAAGACCAGGACCTCTAGGATTATTCTAGGGAAGTGGAGAAGGGATTTTGGCAGGGGTTTTCCGAGCTTGAGTGCTCAAATTGGTGTGAGGAGGAGGGGGAGGAGGTGTCCTTTTATAAGGGAGGAGAGGGGCACCTTAGGAATATCTCAAAATATTATTTTATATTAAAGTCAAAATCGGTTTATAATGGTTCCAAATGATCTTATTTCGAAGCTAAAGTGGGGATGGGTCGCAATCCTATAATCCAATAGGATTTAGAGAAGTTTATGGTATTATTTTAACCTTATAAATTAGATTTAACTCTAAGTTAAATAATTTAACTTTTACCGTGTCTTTTTGTTTTCTTTCACTATATGGTTAATACACTTACTATAACATGCAAAACGAACCCCAAATTGTTTATTATTAATATATATATCCTTATCTAAGTAATTTGGCCGAACCATAGATTTTTATGAATAAAATAACAATTAATAATATAATATTTGATTTAAAAACTATTTTGTGTCAATTTTGACACTATTTGATATATTATTTTTGTGAAAGTCATAACAAAATTATATGTTCGAACCAAGTCGATTAAATCAACACTAATATATCATAGTAACCTAGAAAATTAGTGTAAGTCATAAAAAGTCTCAAATTAAATTTATTTGGGCATTTATAACATCAATTCTGTCAATATTTCATTAATAAGACAATTACTGCATCATCTTTCTATCATAATAAATGATAATTATTTAATCCCTAAAAATTCTAAATAAATTTCTATGATGTAGATAATTGTATTAGCTTTCTGGAGACTGATCATGTTCTAAGTTTCATGAAGTTTATCACTAGACTAAAATTATTATACTTATATGATTTAAGAAAGTGACATGTTGTCACATTCTTTGGTTTTAAAAATAATTAAATTATTTTCATTGAAAAAATTTAATTAAATTAATATAATCCGACCCTTAGTTGATATGGGTGGTTTTTTATTCATGAAATAGAATTTTGACATTTGTCAGGGTAATTTTAAAATATTATATTTACCCTTAATTACCCGATTTACCTTTAACTATGGTAAATAAAATTTACCGTAGTTACTATTCATAATTCCCAAAAATAAAAAGTATCCTATTAACATAATTTGGACCCACAGATTCCAAATATGGAATCCATTTTTTTAAAATTCAAAACACAGAAGTTGTAGAAATTAAATTAAAATTAATCCCTTTGTCGAATAAAAACGGGTTTTTTTAAAACATTGCAAAAGATTGAATTGATTTAACTTACGAATTCAAGGTAAAATCAATGCTAATGACATACATTATATTAAATGGTAAAAATATATTCTATTTATACTTTAAAACCATTCAATATTTTAATTTAACCACATAAGATATTATGATGAAAAAAGTTTTTTTTAATTAAAATATAGCCTGTTTTTTACTATTCATTAAAATGTGAAAGTTACCAGAATAATATGAAAATTTTATCCAAAGTAAAATTTTATTTCCTGATTCCAAATAAGAATTTTATTTTGTCAAATTGATCTTATAAAATGTCAAAAACCAGATTTAAAGTGGGTGCGCCATCCAAAGGCGGCAAAACTGCATTTTTTGAAAAATACTTATTTTACACGAAAAAATTATTTTGTTCTTATACCATGTTCTAGAAATGTGTAAGATGAATAATAATGTTATAAAATTCAAAATTTAGTTAATACTATTCATAACGTCTAGTTCATGACAATATTATAATAATATAACATTGTTTATTAAAACCCGGTATTGCGTACAACACATGCTATCGAGGAAGGTCGCGATTGCGTGTAATGCAAGCCAAGTCAGGGTTGCGTATTGTGAAATAATCCTTCGTTGTTTCGTATAACATAATCCAACCATATTTCATTTATACATTTAATATATATATATATATATACTCAATGTTGCATAGAATAACTATTATCAAAATTATGTGTAACACGGTCCAAGAATAGTGTTGCGTATACTGCAAGCTAATACGGTGTTGCGTATAGCGCGGGGTAATCTTGGTGTAGAATACAACATAAGACATTAATGAAATTAAAATAATATTTTTCATAAAATCTCGGGTTGTTACATTCTACCCCCCTTAAAATGAATTTCGCCCTTGAAATTCGTCGGGGTTATAAATGGTTTACTATTTGAAAGTTTCTTTGATAGAAACCCACATCGTAAAAAGGAATACCAAAACTTATCTTTAAAAACAAAAGTATGAAACGTAACGGTTACCCAAATAATCTAATCACTGGGATTCCACATAGGTGAAAATATGGATATGGAAGAAAAATCTAACCATCATGTTCTGATGGAGAGTGGTAGAGAACATGGCTATGGAAAATCCAGTAATCACAAATCCATAAATTTGTGACGATCTAAGGTACCATCTGATTCATCAGGTATAAGATCACTAGGACAACATTTTTGGATTTCAAGATCATTTCCCTAAAGTTGAAAATTTGAATTAGAATAAATACTTTCTTTATTTTGGTACAATATCACTGTTGTTCATGCCTTGAACAATTTCCACTTCATCTCTTAAATAAATGAAGTTGAATTTGTTATTCGTGAAGTTTTAGCAGATCATGTGATAGAATGACGGGTCATTCCATCTGTCTCAAACAAAAGGTTAGCAAAAATTGTATACATAAGTCGATCTATAGTGAGAGTAATCATATATGGTTCCTAAAATGGAATTATAATTCATATATCATACTGCTTAATACAATAAAACTAGTTTCTCCTAAACATGGACTTCCTGTAGGCCAGTGGTAGGCAATAAAGACCAGTCGCACTTCGGTTGTGGGTTCGATTCCCACAGCCTTTTCCGACGCGATGGGCTGTCGCCCGTCCTGCAGGTTATCCTTTTTTCTAAAACTACATTACTATAACATCCCATCAATAATATCGAAAAAAAACTTCTATCCTTAAACAATACTCACTTATGTCCAACATAATCCATTTCAATCTTTAGGCTTATCCATAATACTGCAGTCCACTCTCATAACATAGTGAAAACGATTACCAGAGATTTAATACCATCGTTGATCCCCATATATCATAAGATATGTTTTGTTGGTCACATTCTAAACATTCAAATTCCTTAATCATGTATTCTCTTGAATACATTAGTGAAAACATGAATGCAGTTTAAAGTTAACACTTTCCACATACCAAAATCCTCAAAATTCTATATACTCAAACCATGATATCACTTAGTCCTTATATCAATCATGAGCTCATGAATACTGTCAAACATTTCATTTTCTCCTTATCCCTTCATTATGTGCATATCATCTACTTTCCAAAATATTTGAATCACTTTTCATGGTTACCGGTACCTTAAAATTATTGAAAACCACAATAGACCAATACATAAATATTTCAATACACCATAAAAGTACCTCAAAAACATTATTCCTGAATACCAATACGCAAACACTTCAGTCCATCCACCTAAATGATTGTCCTGGAATATGTCCTTCCTTGATTTAGAAGTAACTTTTTAGGTCATGGCATTGAGTTGGGTAATGCCCATGTTCTCCACAAATAAGACATTGAACTCTATAACAGTCTGTCACTCTATGGCCCTTTTCTCCACACAGATAACATCGATCCCTCCATTTGAGGTATTCTTCAAGGTTCTTATTCCCTTCGTTAGAAATCTCAATCTTCTTTTCTTTATGTTCCTCAACATGTGAACATGCATAATAGTTTATCTTCCTCTTCTTTGATGAATTAGGCATACCACTAAATTTCACCTTGTTAATCATATATCGCGATGACTGATTCGGCATAATCACAATATCTTTCTCTCTAGGAATTACACAATTTTGTTGCTCATAGTCACCAATTTGTCCATTGGATTCAATGTTAACCGAATTCCTTCTAGTTCCGTCCATTAACTAAAACACAAAAAGAATCTTGTGAGAGGCAAAAATCAAGCTTGGGAAAACAACATAGTAAAGGGGGAGTACCCTTAATATCTAACATCTTAGGTTAAATTCTAAGATCGTTACCATAGTTCTAGGACTATATCCTATATGTATACTTATCCTTAGGGACATCCCTAGACATACCGTAGAAATACCTCTAGGGATCTCACTAACGTTTTCGCATCCTAGTTTCCAAAGGTTGACTAAACCTTTCCTCTGATACCAACTTTAGAGACCCATATCTTGACGTACATGGACATTACTTTACATTTTCGGAATACTTAGTATATAACAAAAACACAGACACAAGGATCGTAATAGTTTAGTGTCTTTGGAAACTCAGAACGTAATCTTCTAATCGTGGTGAAAGATCTTCAATATCTCCCATAAAGATCTTCCCTTTTTTTACCTAAAACCATTCTTTATATCCTGGGAAAAAGAAAACATAAAAGGGTGAGCTCAAATGCTCAGTAATGGTAAACAAAAGAAAAATCAATCACATCATATTCATAAGAACATAACTTTTGGAAATCTTAACCTGCAAAAGAGAGCATAATTTCATAACATGGGATATATCATGGCAGTGAAATGTAATCACAATAATCATAACTTAAAACATGAAACTTTGTGGAATTCACACATAATCATAGAGAATCATTTCTTGTTAGTCAAGACTCATTGTCAAGACTATCTTAGTGGACAAAGTCCCTTTCTGAATCGAGTAACCCTCGTTTCAGTCCTGTTTCACTGAACTGGTATAACCTACCATTCCAGCCCTGTCTATCTCATGATATATAAAATCTTTACCCAATTCATTGGAGGTAGATATAGGTCCCACCAATCTTATAATGAATCCTTTCTTATGTGTGCCACATAATCATAAATCATACATCATCGCATAACACAAGTAACAAAAATGGGATTCTTGAAACATCATGACATCATAAAACAAATCATATAAGGTAAATGACTTCATAAAAATAATTTCCTCAAAACATAATCAAATCAATGTAATAATAGGGATAAAAACATAACCCTATATTATCTTAGATGGAAAATAATTTTGATAAAACATTTGAACTCCATTCTTGAGGAAAATATCCTTTCTACTTCAAAAACACTTTTCTTTTCCTAACATGTCATACAATTATAAACTAAAAGAAGTAGATTAAAAATAAACTTGAAAACTTATAAGTGAATATTCTTGGAAATAATGTTTTAAAAATCCATTCTTTCCGTATAAGTTAAAAAAAACATTCTTCGTACTTTTGTCGGAAAAGTCAAAAAGTACCTCGTACGAAAAAAACGACAATCGATTCCTTTCATATTCTTTACTAAAAACTCACCGAAGGGTAAAATTGGATTTAAAATAGTGTAAGTGGATGGAAAAAATATTACATATTGAGGGAACATGGATGTGGATGATAAAATACACCCCAATAAATACTTACGAATAAACAATCTCGGATAAAAATGAGATTGTGATATTTTCCCTTACCTTAGGTCCGACTTGCTTTGTAAGTGTCCGAACCTCCTATATAATGATTTAAATCATGTTATTGACTTATTCCAGAATCATATTCATTGTTATTATATCATATATGGTCCACTTATGAGTTTATATTACCTGTTCTTTTGTAAATTCATGTTAAAGTAGCGTTTTGGGTAAAATCGTCTCATTTGTCGTTCGTGTTTTTAACTTGTAATTATTCATATGATTACTTAAGTCGTGATTACTTAATTCTAGAATATAAAACATGATTTATATATATATATATATATATATTCATAATATACATATATAATAAATCAGTAAATGGAAATAAATACACCGTTCATGGAGACCGTAGTCCGTACGTACGCATGAGCGTTGTTTTCGTTTCCTTATTGAATTTAATGGAATTAAGTAGATGACATACATATAAATATAAATAATTCCAGTATAATTATCAGGTAATATATTTCATTAGTACTTATTATATATACTTTATAATCATTCATGAATGGTTAATCATTGAGAATGAATCTCATCGCGTCGTGGAGACGGTAGTCCGTACGTACGCACGAGCGATGATATCGTTCCCATGGTCGTGGAATTGTGTTGAAGTGTATGTATACTATTTCAGTATCAATATAAATTTATAATAGTCATATATAGTTACTCATTACACCTTTATACCCATCCAATTAAGGTGGTGACAGAAAATAGATTACACCACGGCGTAGAGACCGTATTCCGTACGTACGCACGCGCGGTGATTTCCTTTTTCCGTATGATGGATAGAAGGTTAATTAGAGTTG
The DNA here is from genome assembly GCA_963277665.1 of Viscum album. Taxonomy (NCBI): domain Eukaryota; kingdom Viridiplantae; phylum Streptophyta; class Magnoliopsida; order Santalales; family Viscaceae; genus Viscum; species Viscum album. The sequence continues at coordinate 369,566,281 of OY728137.1, forward strand.
TTTCATATTTATAATAACATATCAGTATATAATAAATACTGATGTTATTACTTTATCATGAATCAACTAAAGAATAAGAAGTTGAAGAAGAAAGAAATTGAAAAGATCGGTAATGGATATTACCTCTTCTTTGAAACGCCTCTTTGAATCCTCCACTTAGGGAACTAAGATTGGTCTTTGAAGAATACCAGGACCTCTAGGATTATTCTAGGGAAGTGGAGAAGGGATTTTGGCAGGGGTTGGCCGAGCTTGAGTGCTCAAATTGGTGTGAGGAGGAGGGGGAGGAGGTGTCCTTTTATAAGGGAGGAGAGGGGCACCTTAGGAATATCTCAAAATATTAATTTATATTAAAGTCAAAATCGGTTTATAATGGTTCCAAAGGGTCTTATTTCGAAGCTAAAGTGGGGATGGGTCGAAATCCTATCATCCAATAGTATTTATTCAAGTTTAGGGTATTATTTTAACCTTATCAAATAGATTTAACTCTAAGTTAAATAATTTAACTTTTACCGTGTCTTTTTGTCTTCTTTCACTATATGGTTAATACACTTAATATAACATGCCAAACGAACCCCAAATTGTTTATTATTAATATATATATCCTTATCTAAGTCATTTGGCCGAACCTTAGATTTTTACGAATAAAATAACAATTAATAATATAATATTTGATTTAAAAACTATTTTGTGTCAATTTTGACACTATTTGATATATGATTTTTGTGAAAGTCATAACAGAATTATATGTTCGAACCAAGTTGATTAAATAAACACTAATATATCATAGTAACCTAGAAAATTAGTGTAATTCATAAAAAGTCTCAAATTAAATTTATTTGGGAATTTATAACATCAATTCTGTCAATATTTCATTAATAAGACAATTACTGCATCATCTTTCTGTCATAATAAATGATAATTATTTAATCCCTAAAAATTCCAAATAAATTTCTATGATGTAGATAATTGTATTAGCTTTCTGGAGACTGATCATGTTCGAAGTTTCATGAAGTTTATCACTAGATTAAAATTATTATACTTATATGATTTAAGAAAGTGACATGTTGTCACATTCTTTGGTTTTAATAATAATTAAATTATTTTCATTGACAAAATTTAATTAAATTAATCTAATCCGACCCTTAGGTGATATGGGTCGTTTTTTAGTCATGAAATAGAATTTTGACATTTGTTAGGGTAATTTTAAAATATTATATTTATCCTTAATTACCTGATTTACCTTTAACTATGGTAAATAAAATTTACCGTAGTTACTATTCATAATTCCCAAAAATAAAAAGTATCCTATTAACATAATTTGGACCCACTGATTCCAAATATGGAATCCATTTTTTTAAAATTCAAAACACATAAGTTGCAGAAATTAAATTAAAATTAATCCCGTTGTCGAATAAAAACGGGTTTTTTTAAAACATTGCAAAAGATTGAATTGATTTAACTTACGAATTCAAGGTAAAATCAATGCTAATGACATACATTATATTAAATGGTAAAAATATATTCTATTTATACTTTAAAACCATTAAATATTATAATTTAACCACATAAGATATTATGATGAAAAAAGTTTTTTTTAATTAAAATATAGCGTGTTTTTACTATTCATTAAAATGTGAAAGTTACCAGAATAATATGAAAATTTTATCCAAAGTAAAATTTTATTTCTCAATTCCAAAGAAGAATTTTATTTTGTCAAATTGAACTTATAAACATGTCAAAAACCAGATTTAAAGTGGGTGCCCCATCCAAAGGCGGCAAAACTGCATTTTTTGAAAAATACTTATTTTACCCGAAAAAATTATTTTGTTCTTATACCATGTTCTAGAAATGTGTAAGATGAATAATAATGTTATAAAATTCAAAATTTAGTTAATACTATTCATAACGGCTAGTTCATGACAATATTATAATAATATAACATTGTTTATTAAAACCCGGTATTGCGTACAACACACGCTATCGAGGAAGTTCGCGATTGCGTGTAATGCAAGCCAAGTCAGGGTTGCTTGTTGTGAAAGAATCCTTCGTTGTTTCGTATAACATAATCCAACCATATTTCATTTATACATTTAATATATATATATATATATACTCAATGTTGCATAGAATAACTATTATCAAATTTATGTGTAACACGGTCCAAGAATAGTGTTGCGTATACTGCAAGCTAATACGGTGTTGTGTATAGCGCAGGGTAATCTTGGTGTAGAATACAACATAAGACATTAATGAAATTAAAATAATATTTTTCATAAAATCTCGGGTTGTTACATTACCCGAAGTGAATCATTAACAAATGATTATTAACAAGAGGGTAATATAATGTTATAATAAAACCATATATGGTATTATATATAATAATAATTTTATTTAGAATATTTATTATAAATTTATATTTATTATACTTGTGTTTTTAATGAGTACAATAAGGGTCAAGACGCAAGGTAAGGGAATTTCATCTCACTTTTTATTTCCATGAGATATGTGTTATGTTCACCACTATTTCCTTCAATTTGGTTTATAAACTTCCCATGATTGGATTCTATGTATAATATAATTAAATTTATGTGTATTCACATGTCTATTTTATGTTCCTTATATCATGGGGTTTATGTTTCAAAAGATAGAAAATCGGTAAAATAGTTTTGTCTCAATTTTTCTTCAATGAGACTCATGTTTTGTTATGTAGATAAATTATTTTTTGAGGTGTATATACATCAATTTTACATTTTATTTCATGAAAATAATTTGTTACATGATATGTTAAGATCCATGTAATTATATTTTCAAACATATATTGTATGTTCCCATGTAACCAAGTGGTAAGAGTTTATTAGAATAATCACATCGCTTTTTGATTGTTAATGATTATCCTTATTTAAGGAAATACTATTGTAAATATCTCAATAACACTCATGAGATTCTTTATAATATATTTATTAAAGATATATTCCTGTATTGGTACCATTTTTATACTCTTTGGTATGTAAGATAGTTAAAAATGTGTTTTTAAGAAGGCCTGACCTCACTCTCCCTTCGGTTGGACATCTATGTATTCTAAAAAGGGTTTCCAAGAATGGTGTACATATATTCTATAATAATTAGAGGAAATTTTTCCTTTTTTCATTTACAGAAATATTCAAATGAATCTTATTTTCACCTTTGGAAAAATTCATTTTTCTATGCTTTTTACCATGCAAAAGGAATGTTCTTTTTATATCTCACGACATGTAAGGATTTACCCACTATCAATTATTTTATGTTTTTTCATGTTTAAAAGGTTTTTTTTATGAAAATATTTTAAAATATATTTTCAAGGAAATAGTTTCCAAATGGTTTTAGAAAATATTTTTCAAAAAGGTTTTATGTTTTAAATAATGTTCTTTCAAAGAAGAGAGGATATTTTCCTCAATAAATGTTTCCAAAATATCCTTCTAGGTTATTTTTCATATATTATAACATCCATTAATGTTACTCATTCCAATCATGGAAATTATACAATGGTTCTATTCATATAATTTATTGAGTGGTTTATGTTTTTATGGAATGATGTTTTGACACAAATTTCACTTACACAGGTTTAATGATTTTGAAATCCACTTAATTTCATGAGATATTAATTTCTGATGTGATTATGAAACCTATATCTTTTCCATTGATTAATATGGGATGAAATTTTATTGATTCCATTTTAATTTCATGGATTGTGATTTCATGTTTATAAAACTCATCACTTTTCATGGTTCATGATCTGATGAATGTTTTGTGGCATATGCTTGTATGATTTCATTATGTGATGAGTGGAAACTATATCTTCCTCAAATTAATTGTGTAATTGTAAATTATTTATGAGATCAATGGGTACACGTGAGAACATCCCAATCCCAAAAAAGAGGTTACATGTGAGGATATCCCAATCCTAAAACAAGGGGGTCCACATTAGGAAACACAAAACCCGAATCAACAGGGTACACGGAAGGATATATCAAGCTTGAAACCAGAGGGCACACAAGAGGAAAACCACATCCTGAAACAATAGGTTACACTGGATAACATACCAAGCCTATAAATATATGGTAAAATGGATGACATCCCATGCCAGAAATAGGAGGATACATGGGAGGATATCCCAATCCATAAACAAGAGTGTACACGGGAGTACTTCCCAATACCAAAACAAGAGGGTACAGAGGAGATCATCCCAATCCTGAAGTAGGTTCATGGGAAATTAAATTAATCCTAACATTATACAAATTCATTCATATACCACCTTGACATAGAATTTTTATATGTGTTTTCCACACTTCCATTTTTTCCTATGTTATGATTTCATGGATAATATTCTTTATTTATTATGATCTTTGATATTTATATAATGATCTTAAAATGCTAATATCATGTTCTAAACCCTCTTGATCATGTTATTCTAACACTTTTTTTATTTACCCACACTGAGCATCTAAGCTTGCCTCTTTCCTATGTTTCATTTCTCCTGATAATGAATAACTTTTTTAGATTAAAGTACTAAAGGTGTAAATATTTATGGGATATATTTAATATAATTCACCTTCCTGGAAGATTTCATTTCCATGTTTCCAAATATGCTAAAAATTTTCACTACTCAAGCATGTATTTTTTTAATGTACTAACTATTCATCTAAAACTATGTAATATCCGTATATGATAAGCATATGTCAATATAGGTGGTATCAAAGGAAAGGTTTGGTCAAAATTTGGAAATTGGGATGAGAAAACATTATTGATTACTTAGGTATGTTTCTAAGTATATGTCTAGGTATTTAACTAAGGATAAATATAAGGATGAGTTTACCTTTAAGAAAATGTGTTAGACCTATAGTAATGTTTAGGGTAATTAGTTTCCTAGAAATGATTCCTTTTCTAGATACTATATGTTTATGTGGATATAGAATAGATGTTCCTAGAGGTAAAAACTCCAAAAAAAGATTTTATTGACAAGACTTGGGGTAATCTGGTATACGACAATGGGCCTTATTCAACACTTGGTTTGACACTCATGGGGGATATTCATTAGGATTTCACAAACTCTTCATGAACCATCATAAACTATTTAAATATATATTTCAAATTAATAACCTATTATTACCTTAGGTGTTATAAATTAAAGATGGTTTCATGATTTAGACATCTTATAAGTAATTTTTCATGATTTTGTAGCTTTCTTATATGATATGTGTTTCTCACCCTGTGATTTCTGGTTTTAGTAAATGGAGTGACCTAGAAAGAACATGGTTAACATTGAATGTTTATAATTTGGCACTTATAGGAATAATGAAAATCAATTTCCCAATTGTAAATCTTATAAATATAATCATGAAGGTGATATGAGTATTGGTTATACTTCTAAAGATAAAGATACCACAAATGAAATGTGAAAGGTATGTAATGTTCCTTCATTATTGTTAACATTTATCATAAGAAACATGATTAGATTGAGGTTGAGGAACCTTATGACACGATCCATATTTTCATATTAATGTATTGAGGTATTAGGAATAATTTGATGAAGCCTGAGTAAATTTTTAAGAATAATTTTGGATTAATGAAGTATTTTAGAATACAAATATTATGTTACATGAGTCATGAGATGTGCAAGTATTTTCAAATATATGTTTTTTGAAAAGGAAATTTTGAATGTTGATGGAGACTTATAAAATTAATTTCATATAATAGGGATATTTTGATTAATGTTAATGAACCCTTAATTTATGTATGACGTTGAGATAATGATGTTTGGATAAAGATATGTTGGATATTAGTATACAAAATTGGATGACATCGATTACCCTGGAATGGATTATTGGAAAATTGTTTTATGTCAACATGTATGATCTTTAAAACTTCTTGTATTTAAGGAATAAATCCAATATACCATGGAATACGAAAGAATTCATGTTTTTTAGAAGGATTTATGGTAATTTAGGTTCTTACCATGTTCCTATAAAATATATGATGATGGTATTAACATGTTTAGAATGTTACGACCAAGATATAATTTGTGATATACTAGGGAAGCAATGTTAATCTAATTTTTTGACTCACATTCTTTGGAATTGTATTTTCACCATTAAGAAGGTTTATAAGGTAAACCATTAATGAAACGTCTATGATAAAATTCCAATGAAATATTTGTGCACTGAGATTGTATTTAAACACTTTATTAAAAAGATATTTAGTGGTTTAACTTATTTCAAGGATTTCCATATTATATAATTTACAAATTATATTCATTTTTTTAGAAAATGGCATCTTGTATATATGGTGATAACCAATCATTTATGTCAAGGCCACAATTCATTATCCCATGACCAAAGGATGATAAGGGTTTCACACCTACCACTAGCCCACATGATGTCCTGGTTGATGTATAATTAATTTTGTGTAATAAATATTAATGTTGAATCTGTATTGATAATTTTTATGGTCAATGATTAATGATTATTGATTCAGAAGAGTCAAATAGTAAGACTTTTTATTTTTTTAAGGGTCGTAAGTTCCGTTGAAAGTGTATTTTAGTGATTTATTCATCAAAGTTACTTTCTAGGAATTCATTAATTGTGGTAATTCATATATTAGAAATTTTACAAAGCACAACCAAAGAATAAAAAATTTTTATTGAAATTTATCAAGAATTACTCAACAATATTAATGTGATATAAATTTTTTTCCCTAAATACCTTAAATTTTATTGATCCAATGGCTTATGGAATCATCACAGATTAATGGCATTGAAGCCCTAATCATTACATTTATCATTCACTAGTTTGGTATTGATGACCTCAATCAGTCCCTAAAAATATTTACTCTTTTCCTCCATGTCCAATCTTCAATCCCAACCCATGTTCTCCTATGTGGAAACCCATTTATAAGTTACTTTGGGTAACCGTTATGATAATGAATTTCCCTTTTTAATGGATGTTATACTATCAATTTTTATTATGTGGGTTTATATGAATTAATCATTGATGTATTAATCTATTTATAACCTAGATGAATTTCTATGTTGAATTCATTTTATGGGAGGGTAGAATATAACACCTAAAAATTTTATAAAAAAATAAAATTAGGTTAATACTTTGTTATTGTTCGCTTAATGCAACACTGAAAATATTTTCTCACTTAGTTAAACACTCCTTTCATGGAGAACTAGCTTCATGTAAGTTACACACAATCCCAACATGGATTGTGTTACATGAAACAAAAAGGTCAGCATACATTACATACAAGATTAACCTTCCTCGATGGCTTGCTTAACACACAAGTCTGAGTGCTACCTATCTGTAATATATTATTCAAAATATTATTATAATGAGATTTAAAATAGCCTTTATGATGATGGATATTAATATTATTAGATAAATTATTAAAATATGTGGTTTACACAAATATAAGATGAATCCATATGTTACCAATTAATTAATATGAAAAGCGATTGAATATACATAAAAATATTATTATAGTCACGAAGCTATTTTAACCAAGTAAATTAAATTAATAACAATTTGTATGTCATATTAATGTAATAAATAATTTATATTTTAAATAAAATATTTTTTATATTCATACAATACAGTTTGTATAAATATGATAAAAACAAAACAAATTTTACGCTTAAAACCTGTATTTTTATTATGGCATTTTTTAAAACCTTTTAATGGAGAACCATTTTTAATTTAAAAATTATAAAAATTATAGATTTAATATGTCAAAATAAACATCATATTTTTAATAATGACATATAAATTAGGTTAGGATATGCTTTTGGTATTTTTATGTAGGGTTTCATCTTTTATTGAATAGTTAAAAATACCGTATTTTAATTCAAAACTGTGTTTTCATCTAATGAATTTAGAAGGATAAATTATTCTTTTAATTATATTACTAGTTTATTTCGATAAAATTTTTACCAACTAATCGAATGTAGGAAATTGTAACCAATTTTACATTGAAATTTTATAAAGAAACATAGCAAACGTTTAGACATTTTTATTTTAAAACCCTATAGTGTTAACCAGTCAGTGGGATTAATTTTAAATTATATTATGCTACTTCTATTATTATAATTTAGAAAAATAGATTACATATTTTTATTTATAATAATTTTAAATTTTTTATAATTTAATATTTTTTTGACAAAAAATATTAGTGAAAGTAATTAAAATTAATTACATTGGTTTCGAGATAAAATAGGTTAATAATGTACTAAACGATAAATATAAGACTAAATAATTCCTCGAAACATCTCCAACACCCATTGGTTGTCCATAGTACGGACATACACCTTTCATTATTGATTTTGGTTTGTTTTGTATGACTTTTTTTAGGTACGAACATGTTCACAACTAATGTGTTTCTAAAATTTGAAAGTGAGTCATTTTCCTTCTATATAAAAGGTCGCAACCTCTACCCATTCCACACACCTCTAAAACCATTTATTTTAGGAAAATATATAAGACATTAGCCTCCCTAAATCCTTACCCTATAATTTTATGCTTCCCTTTGGGATTAAATCCTTTCAAGGAATCATTTTGAAACAAACCAAAAAGAGTTACCGGATTAACAAGCAACATCTTCTCTAAAGATCATTTCCTTCATTTTCCCTCTTCACCCATCCAAACTATTTATTCCATTATTTTGTGACAAAAAATAATCCTCAATAAACAATTATTTTCTTATGATAATATTTATACCTATATTAACACACAAATCTATTTAATAGATATCGAACATATTGTTTTTGTGAATGGAGAACTACTTCCCCAGTAAATGATGATTGTTCGTTTGTCCTTTACCACCCGTAATGGTGGCCATTATGATGGAAAAACTATTTATATATGTAACATATTATATATATTATGTCATTATTCTTATTTATTCTTTTACAAGACACATATTTTTTACATTCTATTCAGAATAATTATCATAATTCTGTTTGAGGTAGGGTGGACTACCGCCCCTCACAATGATGTGATTCATTCACAAACAACATGGAATGTATTAACGATGGGTTCAGTAAAATTATATTATATATATATCATTATAATTATACTTTAATGATTTTATATACATACACAATCATATAATTCATTCTATTTCTTTTTTTCAATATGAAAATTAAAACTGAAACAACGTAACGAGTATGTATGGGTTATCATCTCCATGAACTGTGTATTCCATTTGGTACCTATTAATGACATAAAATATTATAATTTAAATATAATGGATATACTGGATATTTATATCATGATTTAAAAACTATAAATCATGATATAAATATAACGACCAATGGTATAACCAATTAAGACACATGTGAAGCACAAAACAAATATTACCCGAAGTGAAACCATAACACACGATCAATAGAAAGAAGATAATACAAGGATATAATAAAACCATATATGGTATTATATTTAATAATAGGTTTCTTTAATGTATGTCTAAAAATTTTATATTTATTATATAGGTGGTTTGAACAAGTATGATGGGAGTCAAGACCCAAGGTAAAGGGATTTCATCTCATTTTTTATTTTAGTGAGATAAATGCTATGTTCTCCAATGTTTCCTTTTGTGTAGTGTATAAAGTGATCATGTTTTTATTCCATGTATCTTATAAGTAAATTTATGGGTATTCTAATTTCATTTTATGTCCCTTCTTTCAGGGTGTTAAAGATTCAATATTTACCAAATTGGTAAAATAGTTTTGTCTCAATTTTCCGTCATTGAGATTCATATTTTGTTATGGACATAGATTCATTTTCAAGGTGTATATAATTTAATTTTACCTATTCTATCATTAAAATAATTATTTTCACGATACTTTATGATCCATTTAATTTCCTTTTTTTATATAGATAGCATGATCCCATGTAACAATGTGGTAAGAGTTTATTGAAACAATCTCATCGGTTCATGAGATTGTTAATGATTGTGCTTCTTTGATGAAATATTATTGTCCATATATCAAGAAATATTATGAGGTTCTTTATACTATATTTATTAAATATGTATTCATTTATTGTTACCATTTTTCTACTATTAGGACTAAAAGGGGCCTAAATACCCTGAGGGGAGGTAAATCAAAGAATGGATATTCTATTTCAAAATTCTTCTTTCCCTGTTAGATCTTGACCTCAATATTATACGTGTCACTTTGTTTGGACTTATTTCATACTAATGGTATTATTATTCCTCAATTTATTTGATGATGACGATTCTCAGAATTTGATTCATGACTGAAAGTAAGAAAACACACATATTTTTACTCAGTTCACCCTCATTGGGCTATGTCTAAGGAGCATAAAAAGGAAATGTGCCGATATAACAAATCCACTAAAGCTCTCTGCCAATAATGGTTGTGATAGATCACTTATATGGCCAGGCTCACAACATTTACAATTTTTAGGGTCAACTCACTGCTTTCCCAAGGGAAACTCTTTAATTATCTATAACTGGCTCAAAGACCGTAGAAAGTAAAAACTTCATCCTCTTCCTCTACTCACTACACTTGGAAGTGATCCACTCACAAATTATTGACTTGTAGGTATGATCATTTTCTCTAGTTAATACATCCTTCACAATTTTTACATACTCTATTGAAGTCTATATTTCATCCACTGATAAATACCCCTTTTCATCCAATAACTGGGAAACAACAATTGGAAATTCCTTCGCAAAGCACCATACTACACGAAGCTCAAAATTTCCCAAAACTCAAACAAGCCTTCGTGAAGTCCTTGTCTCCTCACAAAGCACACACCTTCACAGAGCTCAATTCCTCATAAAGAACACTACTTCATAGAGCTCAGAGCATTGAAAATATAATTCCTTCGCAAATAATTGGCCATCAGAGATCTCAAATAATCGCAAAGAAACATCCTTCACAAAGCACACTTAGCTAATGCGGAACACACCACTTTTAAAAAGCTAGATTAGCCCCCGCGAAACTCCTGTATTTTGTGAAGAACATTACCTCTATGAAACTCCTTCATGATTTGAGAGAAAAAAAAATTCCCGGGAAAACTCTCTACTTATCTTGAGGGGTTCGAGGTCTATTTATAGGTGTTTCCCCTAACCCTTGAACCTTCTATGTGAAGTCAGTGACACATCAGCTCAAATCATGAGGATCTGAAATTTTTGCCAAAATTCTCTCTATATCGTGAAGAACCATAGAATTTTTCAGATTCTGAAGGTCGTCATAATCATAGAGTGTTCAGTCAATTCCTTCACAACACCACTACAAAGCTTCTACATAATTCTCCTCACCTCCGTTGTTCATGAAGCTCATCAAAATCATGAAGAACACCATCAACATTCTTCATGTCTTCGCAAAATCTACATCAAGAAGAATATATTCAAGAAACTCATGCCTTTTCAAATTTTTGATGGGATGTTTAAAGAAATCCATATTTTGTGATGCTCACCGAACTCCAAACGTTGGACTCCAAAAATTCGGTAAACAATGGAAAACATCGCCACCTTGTATCTTCTCTATTTGTACTACCTCCAGATCTTCCATTCCTTTGTCATGGTTCTCTTTCAACATGTATTTTCAACAACCTCTTTGGAACTCTACAATTCACCATGGAAACTTACATTGTCAACAAACACAACCAACCCAAAAATGCTACAATGTTACCTTTCGGTATTTTTTTCCCATCATCTACTATTTAGTATGTATGATATTTAATATTGTGTTTTTAAGAAATCCTAATGTTATTCACTCTTCGGTCAAAAATCATGGTATTCTAAAAAAAGTTACCAAAAATATTGTACCTTTCTCCAATGATATATAAAATTAATTGTTATTATTTTTTTATTTTATTAATATATTAAAAGGAATCTTTATATATCTTTCTGAACAAGTCATTTTTGAAACCTTTTTACCATGAAAAAGGAATAATCATTTTACCTCATACGACATGTAAGTATTTACCTGCTGCCAATTATTTTAAGATTCCTTTTCATGTTTAGAAGGTTAATTTTTTAAGAAAATGTTTTAAAAAGATATTTTAAAGGAAATGATTTGAAAAAAATTTCAAATAATATTTTATATGTTTTTATGGGAAATGGTTTTGAAAAGGTTTTTGTTGTAGAGAGCCATTTTTTCAATGAAAAATGGATATTTACCTCATGAAATGTTTTCAAAATATACTTCTAGTTTATTTTCCATATATGATAACATATATTTATATTACTCATTCCATTATATTAAATGATCCAATGGTTTAATTCATATTATTTATTGAGTTGTTTATGATTTTATGGAATGATGTATAAGACACCTGTTTCACATTAATGGGTTTTTTACTTTTTTAACCCGCTTCTTTTCACAGGTTATGATTCCATGATGTGATTATAGAACCTATATATTTTCCATAGGTTATGATTTGATAAAATGTTAATGATTCCCTCTTCATTTCTTAGGTTATGATTTGATGTTTATATAACCAATCTATTTTCATGGGTCATGATATGATGAATGTCTTATAGAAAATGCATGTATGATTTCATTATGTGATGGGTGGGACCTATAACTTCTTCGAATTAATTGGGCAATGATAAATTATTTATGAGATCAAATGATACATGGCAGGAAATCCCAATCCTGAAACAAGATGGTACATAAAAGTATATCCCATATCATGAAACAAGAAGGTACATGGGAGGACATCCCAAGCCTGAAACAAGAGGGTACATAGGAGAATAGCCCAAGACTAAAAAAATTATGGTACACAGGAGGACTTCCCAAGTACGAAACAATAGGGTACATAGGAGAACATACCTTTCCTAAAAAATGATGGTAAACATGAGGACTTCATAAGGATAAAAAAAGAGGGACACAGGAGGAAATAATAATCTTGAAACAAGAGGTTACATAAGAGGATATCCCAATCCCAAAACAAGAGGGTCAATATAAGGGCATCCCACACCCTAAGAATGTACATAGTAAATTATCCCAATCATAAAATGTTACAAATGCCTTTGTAGGCTTCCTTGACATAGGGTTTTTAGTTTCGTTTTCCACAATTCCATATTTTATTCTTATGTTAGGATTTTATAGATTATATTCCTTATTTATTTATGATTCATATTTTATAAACTTCCAATCTTTATTATGATATCTAATAAGGAGGTTATAATATTAAAATTCTATTCTCATGTTCCAATCCCTTTTGGTCATGTTATGATTACACATTTTCATTATTTACCCTTACTAAGCATATGAGATCACCCATGTCTTCTGTTTCCTTTCTCCAAGTTATGAAGAGAGGTTTTGGGTAGAAGTACTAAAGGTGTAAATATTTATAGGAAATTTTAAAGATATTTCCCTAGGATAAAAGATTTTGTTTCCATGCATCCAAATACACTAAACTATAATGGTCCTTGGGGATGTATTTTGGAAATGTATGAAATATTCATAAAAAATAATGTAATATCCATGTATGTTAAGATAGGGTCTCTATACTTTCTTCCCTACACCTATTGAATTAAGGTGGATGATGATGTACTAGGAATATATGAATTTTCTCTCAAAAAACTAGCTTGGGGTTGATGGGATTTTCATTATTTTTTTAGATGTATATAATTCTAGAGGAAAATGTATAATATGGGTATAGATTCTTTTTCCGAGATATTCTCATAGTGTTGTATCTAAATAGAAAAATCTCGTTGTAAATATTTGACTAAAAGTAAGAGAATATTATTTATTGAAATTTTATTTCCATCCAATGATTTCCATACACATATTAATGGTTGAGATCTATCTTTAATAATTTAGTCATGATGGATGGATATGGTTATCCCATTGGTCTCCACACTAATGGGGGAAAATCTGATTTAGTAATAAGATCTCAGTGAAACTTTAGTACGATGTATTCTATGGAGTTATTTCCATACACTTATAGAAGTGTGTATATATTATAGTTATATAAACATTACAATATATAATGTGTTATGAATGTGAGTTATGGGTAACCTGATAAGGATTCATTATGAATATTATCATGATTGATGATGATTTTTTTGGAATTTATTTTGTCAACATTATATTTATAGTTAAGAATATGTCGAGTAGTTGTTCTTGGGGATGGCACACATATTAATAAAATTATAATGATTATTATATATCCATATTATATGTGTAATTTTTATCCCATGTAGGATAAATAACCAAATAGGGGGATGAATAATCATATTATAGATTAAAATAAATACTCTATTGGACCATTTTTCATTATAAAAAACAATATTCTGTATTTTCTCAAAAGAAATGTATGAATAGAAATGAAATCCTAAATAAGACACAATAATTTTACTTATTTCACCCAGAATGGGATACATCCAAGAATAATACACAAGAAATATTCTCATTTAACAAATTCACTAAAGCACATTGCATTTTCAACTCTTGGATTAGACTCACTATCACTCCTATTTTAAAACTAATCAAAAATTGAAACCAAAATTCTCTCTTAACTGATGCTTTCACACAACTTCTTTAGAATATTCGTCCACTAATTACATTAACCAATATAATTTACATCTAATTTAGGTCATCGTTAAGTATCACTTTCATCCACATAATTAATACCTATTTACCAACAAATTTCTAGTAAAATAATTTGTATTCGTTTAAGATTCACCATCATGAAACATCAATATATCTTTCACAAAACATATCAAATATTCACTGAACATTATGATTTCATGAGTCCCAAAAAAAATTCAAATTTTTTTTTTGGGAAACTCACAAATTTCAAGAAACATCCTTTCTTTGTGAAACTAATTGTCTCATGAAAAACATCACGTAAGGAAAATACTTATTCAAACACCTTTGTGAATTCAGAGCCTTTGTATCTTCACTAAGGCTTTCTCATTAAAAATGAGGGGGTAACCACCTATTTATAGATTTTCCCTCCCCTTTAAAAAATGTCACATGACGGAATGAATTATCACCTTTTTCTATTCCTAAAACATCCCGTAATTGTGTAACTTTCCACTTTCTCCCTTCATGGCACAGTAGTCATTCAAATAACATTATTTCATGAATCTTTACAAAAATCATACATTGGGAAACGATTCCACCTTGTACACACAATTTTCAAGTCCACATTCAAAGATTCCATACCTATTACTTGAATATTTTTCGACTTACTTGGTCCAAAATATTGATGGAACTCCACAACTGACCAAGTAAATGTAAAAACCCAGGTACATATAAAATAATTTCTCTTAATTATATAATTATATAGTCAAATTATTTATTAATTCATAATTAAATAAGTAGTATTTATTGAAATTAATAAATTTATTCTTATAGAATAGTAACTTGAACATAAGAATAGTGACATGACCATTAGGATTAGTAATCAGGCCAATATAATACTTACCTCAATTATGATAGTCTAAATAAAATATATGTATCTGATAAGTGTATTCATGGTATATTTATATAATGGACTATGTAAATAAAAGATTCAAAAATGATATATTAAGTGTGGGTATTTTTGTAACTCATAAATATTAAATAAAAATTTATAAGTAATATAATGATTTAAAAGAAAACACATTTTAAAAAATAGATTCATAAACAATTTTTTTGTTGTCTTACGATTATATTATATTTTTATGAGACTTTAATAAATTTTTCAAAGTGTTATAAAATGAGTAATAGTTTTAAAAATTTTATTTTTAGAATAAATTATGATTCTAATTAAAAATCACATATTTAAAAAGATATTTTCAAAAAATAGAGTTCAATTTTAAATTACACATATTTAAAAATGTTTAGGGTGAATTTATATATATTTTTTGAAATACATGAATTTTTTATGAATATTGAAATACTGTAATTTGTGATATAAACTAAATACATGATTTATTGAGTCATAGATGATGTAAGTATGATGTAAGCCCAAAATATCAAAAGAAATATTATTATTTTAATATATTTGATGATAAATCTCAAAATATTCATTGGCTTAAGAAAAATTAATAAACTAATTAATATAATAATGAGAAAACACCCCCTCTTCTCCATTATAAATACATCCCCTCACCAAATCTTCCCATTACACATAAAATCCTTTTAGATTACTTTATTTCTAATCAAATCCCAGCCCCCAGCCCCTTACCCATTTCAAAGACCATCTGGTCTCACCAAGAGGCGATAATCCAGGACCTTAAATAGGTTCTCAAGGAATAGAATTCATAAGGTAAAAATCCTCTTTAATTTTATTTTATTCTTTTTTCAATTATTTTTCCATTATTATACTCTATTCACCTTAAATTTTACAAGAGGCATTAATAATCATGTTATCTTATATATACTATAATTTAATTTTTTTAATGAAAAAATTTATCATTATACTTCTTCCCCTATGCCTTTTATTCTACGAATAAAAACATCGTCTGTGATGTGTCGATTTACCGACATCGTGGACTTTGTGATTTCAATTTCTATTACCTCCTTAAAGGTTGTTCATTAAACCATTAATACTATTAAATAATAATTTATTATACATATTATATTTTATATAATATTTTTAAATTTGTGTTTATACATAATATTAATTAAAAAAACAAAAGTTATTCGTAATGACTATAATCGACCAAAATAAACTAAAGATCATAACTAATTTTTTATCTATAAATTCATACACATACCAAATAAAAATTAATATATAAGAAAATATAATATTATGGAAGTTAATTAATATCATATATTTCTATTTCTTGTGTTTTTCTCCCTTCTGACTAGAAAATCAATAGTAAACCAACCATGGAAAATATGAAATAAATGCACCTGAAACAAGGAAAATAACAATATATTATTAATAAATGGGTGGAATGATGTTATTAGAATATCATATAAGAAATTATATATATGAATATGGTTGTATAATATATTAATAACAGTATTTACACTATTATATATGACGTTTTAACATGTTTTAACTAAGATGAACCCAAGGTAAGAGAATTTTTACCCCAATTTCCATTCATTATGTCAACCTTCTACTTTATTGATTATGGGGTACTAATATTATTTGTGAAATTAATTTTGATTATATTTTGTTTAATTTTGTGTATTTATAGTATTTATATACATTCAATTCGTTTTATCAATTCTCACATTAAAAATAAGATATTTTTAAGGGACATTTCTTTTAAAACATTCACATTAAAATTTCTATTTTAACAAAATTCAAAATTAATGTTTTTAGGAATTTTTTTTATGATTATGTTATGGTTCTTCATAATTGTTTATAATTACGATTAGGACATATATATCCATCCAATTAATTGGGTATGTTTATGTTAGAGGTGGACCATATGGTTACTCCAAGTGTAACTATGATGGTTACATCAAATGGTAGTCGTGAGGGTTGTATTATAAGGTATCCATGAGAGTTACATTTTTAGGTATACGTGAGGGTTAAAAATAATATTGTAGTTATTATGTATACAATCATCATTATTTAATTCCCCAAGATAACATTATGGTGTTATTTATGTTTTTCTATTTTTTATGGAAATCCCTTGTGTTTCACAATGTAACTATATGATACTTATTAGGTATGAATTATGTCATTGAGAAAATGATTTCATAAATTTTTTAGTTTTCATGTACTAATAGTTTTTCTCCTTCTATTTATATATGTTACTCAGATTTTTTTCTCATCCAATGTTTTAAAATGTATTTCACATGTTTTATGGATTGGTAAGAGAAAAGATTAAGAAAAGATGAGTGTTTCCTAAAGAAATTGTGGTTTATTAAAATGTTTTGTATTATAAATAAAATGGATATGGTTTTAGAAATACCAAATTTGTATTATTATGGGTTGATATATATAGATTGTTTCCTAACATTCTAAAAACCTAAAAATAAAATATATTTTGAAATGTAATTGCTGTATTATGTAATGATTACAGTTGTATCCTAATAGTTGGTATCAGAGAACGGTTTAGATAAATTTATGATTTAATATGATGTTAATAGAATTCCAAAAATTATATTTATATTATGTTTATGATGATGTGATATTTAATTTAAATATTACCATGTATCTACATCAATGATATGTCTGTTTAGAATTGTTTTTTGTAGAAGAAATAGGGATGTTGGTGCAGGAATGAACTAAGAGGATGATATATTTCTAGATCCATGACTGGGGATGGTTGGAATTGGAAACAAACAGTTTTCAATAGTAATGGATCTGTTGAAATATGCTACAAATAGAGGTGTAATCAATGAAATAAAACAATTAGAGCTACCACAATAAAACATGATGATAGTGGAACATTTTATGAGGCAACACCCTCATGATATTATTGGATCTTATGACCCAGTGGTAGATGAAGGATAAATTAATTACCATGAAAAGTTATTTGAAGTTATGGGGTTTTTAGTCAATAAAAGGTTTAGAATTTCCATTTATCATTTTTAAGGTGAAGCTAACCAGTGGTGGATACTGGTCAAGAAATTAGGGATAGTGTTGAGATTGATTCCATTGAATAGAAAGAATTAAAAATATTTTCCTTGAAAAAAATTTTCTTATGGTGGATTGAAATAAGATGGAAAATAAATTCATTTAATTGAAGAAAAAAGAGGAAGATTTATTGTACGTGTATGAAGAAAAGATCACCGAACTAGAAATGTATACTCTAAATATTTTTTGGGGTCCTCACAGTAAAATCAGTTATTTTTACTCTAGATTGAAGTAAATATATTGGAGGGAATTATATTCCTATGAATTCAAAGGTTACGAGAAACATATCCAATATGGTGAGAGGGTGGAAATTTAGTTTTCTGATGATCACCTATAATTTGATATTATATAGAAGAAGGGGTCCAGATGGAAAGTGATGTCTAAGAATCAATCACATAAATCTGAAGGTAAGAAATTCTTGTTTCCAGTTTGTGAAATGTGTGGTAAAAATATCCCTAGGTAATACCTTAACAAAAAATGGAAGTGTTTTTTATGTGGTAAGTATAGACATATAGCCCATGATTACAATTGAATGGTCTTAAGATTAATTCTGATAAGAAAACTATAATGTCTTTTAAATGTGTTGAGGGAGATCATTAGGAAAATACCTTCCCAAACAAATATTTGAATGATGGAAAGTGTCCATAATATAAGAAGAAAGGTGCAGTGTTATCCTTTGCTACTACATCAAAAATTGTCAGGCCATCCAATGAAATGGACTCATGTACTTTGTTTTTTAGTTGGATTTTTCTAATGTCTTTAATGATACAGGGTTTACACGTTCCATTATTTCTGAGAAATTTTCTTATGAATTAGACATTTCACCTGAAGAAATGTGACATTATCATATGGTTAAAACACAGTGGGGAAATATTATAGAAAAAATGCATTAATATAATATTATTTTTGTTATATATGGAAAGTAATTACATGAAAACCTTGTCTTTTTACCCTTGGAATAGTTTTATATCATTTTGGGTATGGAATGACATTCTATTTATCGTGCAAAGATTGATTGTTGAGATAATGAAGTTGTTTTCCAAAAAGACATTCAGTTTTTATACAGGAATGAACCCATACAATTGATCACATATTAGGAAGCTAATAAAATGTTAAAAGATGAAAATGGATGTTATCATGCTCATATTTTTGAAATCAAGGGAACTATTTAGATTAATTATTCTCTAGTTGTAAATGAATACCTAGATTTTTTCTTATGAGTTGACCAGTGTTATACTTGATCGAGAATTTGAATTTACCATTGGCTTAGTTCATGATGATAAGCCAATTTCAAAACCCCCTTACCAAATTGATAATGGTGATCTTCTTGAAATAAAATATTAGTTTTATGAGTAGTTTGATAAAGGATTCATTAATCTTAGAACTTCAACATGAGGGGATGCTATATTGTCTTTTTACAAGAATGATGGTTCTAAGAGAATTTTCATTTATTATAGATCTTTAAAAAACATTATTGCTATGAATAAGTATCTATTTCCACATACCAATGACTTGTTTGATCAGATTTAAGGAGAAAATTATTTTTCCAAGATTGACTTGAGATCCTAGTGCCATCAGCTGCTGGTGAAAGAGGATGGCATCCCAAAAACTTTTTTTACTGGATATGGGCATTATGATTTTTTTGTTAGGCATTTTTGAGTGATAAATTCCTCTATAGTATTCATTAATTTAATGAATAGAATTTGTTTTTGAATATTTTGATTAGTTTTTTGATTTTTTTGTTGATGATATTTTGGTATTTTCAAAAATTTAGGAGGATTATGAAAAACAATTAAATATTGTCTTTGAAACTCTTAATAAAATGAAGTTATATGAAAAATGTAGGAAATTTTATTTTTGGATACAATATATTTTTTTCATAGAAACATTGTAAATAATTATGGCATAATAATTGATACAGCCAAAACAAAAGTTGTTGCTGAATAGAAAAGACCTAAAAATGATACAAAGATTCATATTTTTCATGGATTAATTGGTTATTATTGACAGTTTGTTAAAATCATTTCATGCTAATTCATCCCTCTAACTAAGTTAACATGAAAAGGGGTTAGATTTATTTGGACAGAAGTGTGTGATGTTTTTTATGAACTAAAGAAGATATAGAAGATTTCTCTAGTTTTTCCCCTTCCTTACAAAATGGAGAATTTTTCATCTGTAGTGATGCTTTATTGAAGGGACATGGTAGTGATCTAATTTAAAATAATCAAGTAATTTCTTATGCTTCAAGACCACTAAAAACTCATGAGATAAATTATCCCACACATGGTTTGGAATTTGTAGTTGTGGGTTTTTCTTTTGAGAAATTGGTGGAATCATTTATACGAAGCCAAAAGTGAAATATACACTAACCATAAATTTATGAAGTATGTATTAACTCAGAATGAATTAAACATGAGGAAAAGAAGATGGATTGAACTGATAAAGGAATATAATTGCATGATCAACTTCCATCCTATAAATCCAAAAAAATAATTATGGATTACTTGATTCAAAAACATCAATTTTCATTAACCATGTTACCAATGGAACATGACCCCTTAATTAATGATTTGATGAATTTTTTCTTAGAAGTTGTTAGTGCAGCCAATTCCTCTATGTTGTTTTAGATGTCAGTGCAGTAGTCTCTATCAGCCAGAATTAAGCAAGTGTACATGGAATACCATGATTACAAAAATAATGTTTGATTGGTTAGAAAGGGTAAGTTTCTATAATTTAACATTGATAGGATTGTTTTTTAAGATTTGGAAATATATTTTGTGTCCCTTGTTATTCCCATATGAGGAAATAATTATTGTGTGAAGCTTATAGTTCTCTATATTTAGTTCATCCTAGATGTACTAATATTTACACAATAAATACCCGCACTTATTTAATACATAATCTTGAATTTATTCAAGAAAATACTTCCTTTTACATTGAGGATCTTTTCAAGTTTAGAGCTTTAGATAATTAAGACAAAACATTCATAACATTACACATTGTACATAGTGGATACCATAAAAATCAGTATCCATTTTCCTCAGAATATAAAACATTAAAACATAAAACAAGACTCCTTGATAATTCTTCAACATTTAACATGTCTTCCTTCCTTGTATTACTCATCCATTAACCTGTGAAAAATCATTTAAAAACTCGGGATGAGCACAAAAGCTCAGTAAGGTATGAAAAGGAAGTAAAAATCACATTAGTTCATGAATACACATGATGTATGAAAACATTTTCAAAAGACATGATTTCCACCCATAAATACTTACTTTGTGTCACATTAGATTTACACAAGATCCAAAAAAACATAAATATAATCATAGAGGTATCTCGGGGCATTACTTACATAATCTTGTAACCATCTTGGCTACCTTAAAATTTTGTAACCCTCGCGGCTACCATACTTTGTGTAACCATCGCAGTTACACGTGGAGTAACCATACGGCTGACCTCCAACTTACTCATACCCAATGCATTGGAGGGAAATATAGGTCCCAGCCATCATCATAAACAATTCCCAATAACCAAAACATAAGCATAAAAACATTGCCTTTGATTCTTGTAAAACAGAATATTAAAAGAGGATTTTTAGAAGAAAAGTCCCTTATAAACATTATATACATGAATTGAGACTTAATAGAGTGGATGTAATATGTATATCCCAAAAAAGAAAAGTAAATTATGAACAAATTATCTTTGAGGAGTAACCATATCAAAAAATGGAGTGAAAGAGGGAGAACCCGAAGGAAGAAAAATTGGGTTCGAGATTTCCCCTTACCTTGTACTCGAATGCCTCCTTCTCTTTAATGTCCTATATAATGAAATTATATTCATTTATTAGAAATTACAGAACCTTTTATACATTAATAGGGTTCATTATGGTTTCATTATTTCATATTATGTTTCTTTGGATGACATATAGTGTTTAAAAACATTGATCGGGGATGTTCGTTTTCATGGTTTTCTTGAGCGGTCCACTTGTATTCTTAAATTAATGTTTGGGTAGATCATGGGTAAACATCCAGAACTGATATTACATGTTATTAATGATATTACAGAAGCTTTAATGATTTTATAATGAGTTATATTAGATCCATGTGGACGAATCATTAGATAAGAATTAAATAAAGATTATTTGGGTTAATTTGACTGGTTTTTGGATCACAACGAACTCATTTTAACATTTCACTTAGTAATATGGCCATAGGTTATTTCCAGAACCTAAAATAGAAAATAATACATATAAAATATTCTGGTTCAACCATAAAAATGGTTTCATTACCAGATCTAAAGGTAGAAATGGAAGAAGAGAGCATGTCGTTTTTGAAGGAGATAAATTAACACCTCATGAACAACGTTCTCTTCAATAAAAGAAAAAGAAGAGGGAAAGGGTGTGGGGTGATATTAGAATTATTAAAATTATATTATATGTATAATACTGGAGTAAAAAACAATTTGTATTAATATAGGTTGGGGGAGATCAAGAAAGGAACTTGAACTTGCGAGGAAATTAAAGGAGAAGAGAGAGAGAAATTACCTCTAGAATCTTCTTCTTGAGATCCTCCTTAAGGAAGATAGGCTTGGTCTTTTGATGAGACCAGAAGCATTTGGAATTGGGGGAGGTTTTAGGGAAGAGGTTTGGGTAGATTTTATAGAAGGCTTGGAGCTTGAGTGGTGTGAGGAAAAGAGGGAGTGAAGGGTGGCTTTTATAGTGGAGGGGAGATGGGTTTCCTTAATATAAAATTGATTACTTTATTAATTTCACCTAAGACAAGGAATAGTGAGTTTTGGATGACTAATAATAGTGAATAAGACATGTGAGTTCTGGATTTGGGTGCTTACATCACTTGTGATGTCAGGAATAGTGGGTTTTAATTAAAATGTATTTATATGGTTAATTAATGAATTCTACTATTCACCAAAAAATCAAGTTTCCTAGAAAAATCCAAAAAATTTACCCCAACCATTTTTTGACATGTAGAATCCAAAAATGAAGTCCATTTTTCAAAAATAATTTTCTATGTATTAGTAATTTAATATTTAAATAAAATCATAATTTACTTAAAAAACAGTTTTTAAGATTAAAACAGATTTTATAGTTCTTTCAAAAATTACATAGGGTCTTATAAAATTATATGAAAACTATTATACATTGATTAAATAATTTATGAATACATTACAGGAAAATAAATATTCTTTTATATTAATTAATTAATTATAATAAATTATTTATGACTTATAAAATACCAAAAACGTTTACTAAGGTCAAAATGTCACTTTCTAAGATGTCTAAATTTTATTTTATTATTCATAGTTAATGTTCTTATAATTTAATATTCATAAGGTTCATATTACTATTCATAAGGGAAGGTTACTATTTATAAGGGTAGGTTAATATACACCAAAAAACAAGTTTGTTTCATCAGACTCTAAATAACATACTGAACACAATTGTAGAAGAGAGTTTCTTGAAATTCAAAACATAGAAGAAATAAAATTATGTTTAAAGGATACTTATTAATATATACCTTAAACAAAATTTCAAGAATTTTCAATTTATTTTTAGAAAACCTTGAGATGTTACATTATCCCCACCTTCTTGAAATTGCATCCTCGCAATTTTATTTACTTATTAAACAACTGAGGGTATTTTTACCTCATAGCATTTTCAGACTCCCATGTTGCTTCTTCAACCATGTGGTTGCTCCACAAAACCTTTACCTGGTGGATTACCTTATTCCACAATACCTTTTCTCTTCAATCAAGAATCTGAACCAGTTTTTCTTCATATGAAAGGTTCTCTTCCAGCTGAACTGCTTCCAGCCTCAAGAAATGTGATGAATCAGGAACATACTTTCTCAACATCGAAACATAAAAAACATTGTGTACCTGAAATAAGCTCGGAGGCAAAGCTACGCGGTATGCAACTGTTCCAACTTTATCAATGATTTAAAAAGGACCGTTGAACTGTGGACTTAGTTTCCCTTTCTTACTGAAATGCTTCACACTTTTCCAAGGAGAGATTTTAAGGAAAACATTGTCACCTACCTCGAAAGAGAAGTCTTTCCTTCTGTTATCTGCATAACTTTTCTGCCTTCTCTGAGCTGTCCTCATGTGTTTCTGGATCATCCTTACTTACTCAGCCACTTCTTCTACTAATTCTAGTCCCATAAACTTTCTTTAATTGACTTCATCCCAAAACGCAGGAGTCCGACACCGCTTTCCATACAAGGCCTCAAAAGGTGCCATCTGAATACTGGAATGGAAACTGTTATTATAAGAAAACTCAACTAATGAAAGATGTTGATCCCAAATTCCCTAATAGTCCATTGAACAAGCTCGAAGCATATCCTCCAAAGTTTGAATCATTCGTTCTAACTGCCCATCTGATTGAGGATGAAAAGTTGTACTAAAATGCAACTCTATTCCCAAAGACTTCTGAAGTCCCTTCCAAAATTTAGAAGTGAACTAGGGATCTCGGTCAGACACAATGGAAAGAGGAACTCCATGTAACCTGAAAATATCCTCGAGGTACATTCGAGAAAGCTGATCTAATGTCATTGTATCTCAAATAGAAATAAAATGATCATACTTTGTTAGCCGATCAACAATAACCCATATCACATTGTTACCTCGAGAAGTCTTTGGTAGTCCTACCACAAAATCCATGGATATATTCTCCCATTTCCATTCTGAAACTGTCAAAGGTTGAAGCATCCCCATCGGTAACTGCCGCTCTGCTTTAACCTGCTGACATGTCAAACATTTCATTGTAAAATCATCAATATCTCTTTTCATCCCATTCCACCAATAATACTCTCGAAGGTCTCTATACATCTTATTACTTCCAGGATGAATAGAAAATGGAGAACTATGAGCTTCACACAACAATTCATTCTTCATTTGGGAATCACAAGGCACACACAACCTTTTTCCAAATATTAAAACACAATATTTATCAAGATTAAATTCTGGAAACATACCCATTTTAACCAATTCTACATTTTTCTGTAGCTCACGGTCTTCCCTCTGTGCTTTCATAATTCTGTCTGACAACAAATACTGCACTGAAACCTGAAACAAAATAGATATATTCCCTGCACCAACAACTTCTAAGACAAAATTCATCAAATCATTAATCAAGGGATCATGTTCCAAACGTAGCATGGTTAATGATGCATGATTTTTCCGACATAAGGAATCCGCTACTTTGTTTGCTTTTCCAAGATGGTAATTGATCATGCAGTCACAATCCTTTATCAGTTCTAGCCATCTTCTATGCCTCATGTTTAATTCCTTCTGAGTGAATATACATTTAAGACTTTTATGGTCAGTATATATTTGGCATTTGGTTCCGTATAGATGATGCCTCCATATTTTCAAAGAAAAAACCATAGCTACCAATTCCAAATCATGTGTGGGATAATTTAGCTCATGAGGTTTACGTTGTCTCGAAGCATAGGCAATTACCTGATCATTCTGCATCAAAACACAACCAAGTACCTTTAAAGAAGCATCACAATAGATGACAAACTCACCATTCCGGGAAGGTAAGGCCAAAACTGGAGCATTCACCAATCTCTTATTTAGTTCCTGAAAACAAACATCACATTCCTCTGTCCAATCAAATTTAACCCCTTTCTGTGTTAACTTAGTTATTGGGCTAGATAACCGTGCAAAGTTCTTAACAAATCGTCGGTAATAACTTTCTAAGCCCAGAAAACTACGAATCTCTGTAACATTTTTGGGTCTTGTCCATTCATCAACTACTTTTGTTTTGGCAGGATCAACTGTTATTCCATCCTTATTTACAATGTGCCCATGAAAAGAAATCAGTTGCATCCAAAAATCACACTTGCTGAATTTTCCATATAGTTTCTTTTCTTTTAAAGTTTGTAAAACAACCCTTAGATGTTTTTCATGCTCCTCTTTATTTTTAGAAAAAACTAGAATGTCATCAATAAATACAACCACAAAATTGTCCAAGAACTCACAAAATAATCTATTCATAAGATTCATGAATACAGCAGGTGAATTAGTTATCCCAAATGGCATAACAACAAATTCATAATGCCCATATCTAGTACGAAAGGCTATTTTCGGGATGTCATCCTCCTTCACCATCAGATAATGATATCTGGATCTCAAGTCAATCTTGGAAAAGTACTGAGCTCCCTGGAGCTGATCAAACAAGTCATCAATATGAGGAAAAGGATACTTGTTTTTAAAAGTGATGTTATTCAAAGCTCTATAATCAATGCAAAGTCTCATGGAACCATCTTTCTTCTTAACAAACAAAACAGGGGCTCCCCATGGTGAAGTGCTGGGACGAATGAAGCCCTTGACAAGCAAATCCTGCAACTGATTATTCAATTCAAGAAGTTCTATTGGAGCCATACGATATGGGGGTTTTGAAATTGGCTTAGCATCATGAACTAAATCAATTGTGAATTCTACTTCTCGTTTAGGTATGACACTGGGTAACTCCTCAGGAAAAACATCAAGGTATTCATTTACCACTGGCACATCATTAATTTGAATAGTTCCCTTGTTTTCAACAATATGAGGAAGATAACTTTCAATTCCATTTTTCAGTAGTTTCTCAGCTTCCTGATATGTTATCAATTTTATGGGTTCCTTCTTGTATACAAACTAAAACTCTTTCTGAAAAACAACTTCTTTAGCTCTATAGTCAATCTTAGAATGATAATCAGAAAGCCAGTCCATCCCCAGAATATCATCAAACTAGACTAAGTGTAAAACAACAAGGTTTGCAGGTAAAGTCATTCCACATACCACAATATAAATATTCTTATAATTCCTCTTTTATATAACATTTCCCCTGGTGTTTTAACAACAAGTTCAAGTCTCATTTTTTGAGGTGATATTTCCAAACTACAAGAAAATTTCTCAGAGATGAGGAATGTGTAGACCCCGTATCAAACAAAACTTTAGCAAAATATGAGTGAACAAACAAAGTATCTGATACAACTTCATTGGATGGCCCAACACCTGGTGACGTAGTCGCAAAGGATCTCACTACACCTTTCTGCTTCTATTCTGGCTTCTTTGCATCATTTGGATCACTCTTTGGATAGGCATTTGCATAGTGACCCATCTCACCACATTTAAAACAGTTTACAGTTTCCTTATCAGGATTAGTCTTTGGATCATTTTCATTGCAATCTCGGGCCATATGTCCAAACTTACCACATTTAAAACACTTCCCAGTTTTGATAAGACATTCTCCAGGGTGCTTCTTGCCACACTTTTCACAAACTGGAAATTAGATGTTCTTACCATCAGATTTCTTTGGTTGATTCTTACCCATTTCTTTCCAACGAGACCTCTTCTTCTCTTTGTTTCAAAAATGCATGTGATCATCAGAAAATTACATCTCTACCCTCTCAGCACAACGGACAAGTTTCTCATAACTTTTGAATTCCCGGGAGGCCAACACCCTTCGATTCCTTGGCTTCAATCCTGAGTAAAAGCGGTTGATTTTTCTATAGAGATCCAGAATATGATTTGGAGCATACCTCGCCAGTCGGGTGAAGTTCTCTTCATACAAAGCCACTGAATCTTCCTCCTTTTGTTTCAATTCAAGTAATTGCTTCTCAATTCTATGTCTCACCACCTTAGGAAAATATTTTTCAAGAAAAATACTTTTAAATTCATCCCACACTAAGGCATCAAAATCCTCTCTACCCCAGATATTCCTTACCATTGACCACCACTGATCAGCTTCCCCTTCAAAATGATAAATGTAAAGACATACCTTTTGATTGACCGAACATCCCATAACATCAAATATCTTTTCAAGGGATTTAATCCATCCTTCTGCTGCCACTGGGTCAAAAGATCCATTGAATGCAGGAGGATGTTGTCTCATAAAATGTTCCACCACTGTCATGTTCCGTTGGGGTACCTCTATTGGTTCTCTTGCATGGATGCCACCACCATTTATATCCTGTGTTGGCTGAGCCATTACTGTCACAAACTGCTCAGTTCAAATCCCTACCATTTCGGGATGTAGATCAGGAAGGATGTCATTCTGTCGGTGCCTCTCTTCTTCAGCATCCATGTTCCATCTGCGGACAACCATTCTAAGCAAACATTTCATAGATGAAGCAACATGGTAATCTTTAAATTCAAAAAAAAATTAAACATAGAGTGAAAATCATTTATGTTATTCTATTAGCATCACCCTAACCCTTAATGTTATCTAAACCATCCTCTGATACCAACTATAAAGACCCGCACTTATTTCATACATAATCTTGAATTTATTCAAGAAAACACTTCCTTTTACATTGAGGATCTTTTCAGGTTTAGATCATTAGAGAATTAAGACAAAACATTCATAACATTACACATTGTATATAGTGGATACCATAAAAATCAGTTTCCATTTTCCTTAGAATATAAAACATTAAAACTTAAAACAAGACTCCTTGACAATTGTTCAACATTTAACATGTCTTTATTCCTTGTATTACTCATCCATTAACCTGTGAAAAATCATTTAAAAACATGGGATGATCACAAAAGCTCAGTAAGGTGTGAAAAAGAAGGAAAAATCACATTAGTTCATGAATACTCATGACGTATGAAAACATTTTAAAAAGTCATGCTTTCCACATATAAATACTTACTTTGTGTAACATGAGATTTACACAAGATCCATACAAACATAAATATAATCATAGAGGTATCTTGGGGTATTACTTACATAATCTTGTAACCATCTTGACTACCTTAAAAATTTGTAACCCTCGCGACTACCATACTTTGTGTAACCATCGCTGTTACACGTGGAGTAACCATACGGCTGACCTCCAACTTACTCATAACCAATGCATTGGAGGGAAATATAGGTCCCACGCTTCATCATAAACAAATCGCAATAACCAAAACATAATCCTAAAAACATTTCCTTTGATTCTTGTAAAACAGAATATTAAAAGAGGATTTTTAGAAGAAAAGTCCCTTATAAACATTATATACATGAAGTGAGACTTAATAGAGTGGATGTAATATGTATATCCCAAAAAAGAAAAGTAAATTATGAACAAATGATCATTGAGGAGTAACCATATCAAAAATGGAGTGAAAGTGGGAGAACCCGAAGGAAGAAAAATTGTGTTCGAGATTTCCCCTTACCTTGTACTCGAATTCCTCCTTCTCTTTAATGTCCTATATAATGACATTATATTCATTAATTAGAAATTCCAGAACCTTTTATACATTAATAGGGTTCATTCTGGTTTAATTATTTCAAATTATGTTCCTTTGGATGACTTATATAGTTTAAAAACATTGATCGGGGATGTTCGTTTTCATGGTTTTCTTGAGCGGTCCACTTGTATTCTTAAATTAATGTTTGGGTAGATCATGGGTAAACATCTAGAACTGTTATTACATGTTATTAATGATATTAGAGGAGATTGAATGATTTTATAATGAGTTATATTAGATCCATGTGGACGAATCATTAGATAATAATTAAATTAATATTATTTGGGTTAATTTGTGCGGTTTTTGGATCACAACGAACTCGTTTTAACATTTCACTTAGTAATATGGCCAGAGGTTATTTCCAGAACATAAAATAGAACATAATACATATAAAATATTCTGGTTCAACCATAAACATGGTTTCATGACCATATCTAAATGTAGAAATGGAAGAAGAGAGCATGTCGTTTTTGAAGGTGATAAATTAACACCTCATTAACAACGTTCTCTTCATTAAAATAAAAGGAAGAGGGAAAGGGTGTGGGGTGATATTAGAATCATTAAAATTATAGTATATGTATAATACTGGATTTACAAAACAATTTGGATTAATATAGGTGGGGGAGATCAAGAAAGGAACTTGAACTTGAAAGGAAATTAAAAGTGAAGAGAGAGAGAAATTACCTCTAGAATCTTCCTCTTGAGATCCTCCTTAATGAAGATAGGTTTGGCACTTTGATGAGACCGGAAGCTTTTGGACGTGGGTGAGGTTCTAGGGAAGATGTTTTGGTTGGGTTTAGAGAAGGCTTGTAGCTTGAGTGGTGTGAGGAAAAGAGGGAGTGAAGGGTGCCTTTTATAGTGGAGGGGAGAGGGGTTTCCTTAATATAAAATTGATTAGATTATTAATTTAACCTAATACAAGGAATAGTGAGTCTTGGATGACTAAGAATAGTAAATAAGACATGTGAGTTCGGGATTTTGGTGCTTACATCACTTGTGATGTCAGGAATAGTGGGTTTTAATTAAAATGTATTTATATGGTAAATTAATGTATTCTACTATTCACCAAAAAATCATGTTTCCCAGAAAAATCCCAAAAATTTACCCCAACCATTTTTCGACGTTTAGAATCCAAAAATGAAGTCCATTTTTAAAAAATAATTTTCTAAGTATTATTAATTTAATATTTAAATAAAATCATAATTTACATAAAAAACAGTTTTTAATATTAAAACTGATTTTATAGTTCTTTCAAAAATTACATAGGGTCTTATAAAATTATCTAAAAACTATTATACATTCATTCAATAATTTATTAATACATTATAGGAAAATAAATATTCTTTTAAATTAATTAATTAATTAAAATTAATTATTTATGACTTATAAAATACCAAAAACGTTTACTAAGGTCAAAATGTCACTTTCTAAGATGTGAAAATTTTATTTTATTATTCATAGGTAATGTTCTTCTTCTTTACTATTCATAAGGGTCATATTACTATTCATAAGGGTAGGTTACTATTCATAAGAAGAGGTTAATATTCATTAAAAACAATTTTGTTTCATCAGACTCTAAATAACATACTGAACACAATTGTAGAAGATAGTTTCTTGAAATTCAAACCATAGAAGAAATAAATTTATGTTAAATGATACTTATAAATATATACCTTAAACAAAATTTCAAACATTTTCAATTTATTTTTAGAAAATCTTGGGATGTTACATACACATAACATCAGGAGTGTTACTGGTGGGATGGAATGAAAAGTGATATTTTACATTTTACCATGAAATGTTTGACATATACAGGTTAAATAAGAGAGATAATGACCAAAGGGGATACATTAACCTTTCCAATTTGAGAGTAGAAATGGGAAAATATGTATATGGACATCATGGTGGAACTACCAAGTACTTCTATAGCTAATAATGAGATTTGGGTTATTATTGCTCGGATGACTAAATCGGCACATTTCCTTCATATTCAAGATAATATATCATTGGATAATCATTCTCAATTGTACCTAAAAGAGATTTTCGGGTTACATGGAGTTACCCTATCCATTTTATTTGACTGATATGTGAGGTTCACTTTTAATTGTAGGAAAGGCCGTCAGAATTACTTTGGAATAGATATAAATTTCAGCACTGCTTTTCAACCTCAATCAGATGGAAAAACTGAAAGAAAAGTTCAGAACATGGAGGATTTTCTTTGAGCTTGTTCAATAGATTACTAGGGATGTTTCGTTCATCAAATTTATATAGTTTAGATTTCATATAATAAAATCTCTCATCCCAATTTACAAAGGCACTGTTTGAGGCATTATATCGAAATGAGTTTCAAACACCATCCTTTGGGGATGATGTCATGGAAAAGAATTTGATAGGACAATAATTAGTAGAGGATGTAGGTGAGAAAGTGAATATGATCCAAAAACACATGAAGATGGCTCAATGAAGGAAATAAAATTATTCAGATAATAGGAGGAATGAATTTTTTTTAGGTAGGTGATCATGTTTTTCTTAGAATCTCATCATAGAAAAGTGTTATGCATTCTAGTAAGAAATGAAAGATAAGTCCATGGTTCATCGGATCTTTTGAAATCTTGTATAATGTTGGACCTATTGCCTACCAATTATCTTTGCCTTTTTTCTTATCTCAGATACACAATATTTTTCATGTTTCGATGTTGAGAAATTATGTGCCAGACCCATCTAATGTTTGGAGGCTACAAGTGGTTCTAGTAGAAGAAAACCATTCTTATGAAGAGAACCAGTTTATATTCTAGATCATAGAGAGAAAGTATCTTGAAATAAGGTAATTCACATTCTATGGTTTTGTGGAAAGACCACATGGTTAATGAAGAAACATGTGAATCTAAAAATTCTATGAGGTAAAGGTACCATCACTTGTTTAATAGGGAAATAAAAATTATGAGGACATAATTTCAAGAGGGTGGGGAGAATATAATAACCTAGATACTTTAAAATTATTTTTTTATTCCTGAATTAAATAGTCAAATTTCCTATAAATTTATAATAAAAGAATTTTCGTTTATAGAAATTAATGAATTTATACTGATTGAATAGTAACATGACCTTATGAATAGTAACATGACCATTATGAATAGTAACCTGGATAATAGAATTGTAACCTCACCTATGAGAGTATAAATAAAATTTATGTATCTTATATGTTTAACCATTATATATTTATATCATGGAATAGGTAAATTATAGTTTCACAAATGATAAATTAAGTGTTGGATTTTTTGTAACTCATAAATGTTTAATTATAATTATATAATTAATATAATGATTTAAAAGAAAATATATTTTAATTAAAAAAAATCATAATTTTTTTTCTTATGATTATATGATAAATTTATGAGACTTGAATTAATTTAATAATGTGTTATAAAATCCGTTATAGTTTTAAACTAAATTTTTTTGAACATATTATGATTTTAATTAAAAATTAAATTTCTCTTCTATATAATTTTTTTTGAAATGGATTTCATTTTCAAATACTAAACCTAAAAAATAGTTAGGGTTAATTTTTGGGATTTTTATAAAATACTTGTAATTTTTGTGAATAGTGGAATATGGTAATTTACGATGTAAGAGAAATACAATATTTATTGAGCCATATATGATTTAAGTCCAATGTAAGCCCATAATCTATAACTATCCTTCAATAATTAATATATTTTTTGATAATTACCTAATTATTAATTTTTTTGAGCCAAATTAATAAAATAATGAATATAATATTGGTAAAACACTTCTCTCCTCCACTATAAATACATCCCCTCACCACCTATTCCCCTCACACATAAAATCCTTGTATATTGCTTAATTTCATCCCAAGTCCCTTACCAATACCCTTGCCCAGGTACAATACCTTCTGGTCACAGAAAAAAATCCAAAACGAAGGGCCTAAATGAGGATCTCAAGGAAGAACATTCAAGATGTAAAAATCCCCTTTCATTTTCTTTTATTTTCTTTTCAATTGTTTTTATTTTCCTATACTCTGTTCACATCCCCTTATCCAAAAAGAATTAAAACTCTAGAATCTTATATATAATCTAATTTTATCTTGTTTATGGAAATATTAATCATCATAATTCTTCTTTTCACCATTTTATTCTTAAAAAAAACATCGTCTCTGATGTTTCGATTTAACGACATCTTGGAAGATGTGTTTTCAATTTCCACTTCCTGCTTCATGGCATGCCATAAAACAATTAATATTGTAAAATAATAATTTAGTATACATATTATATGTTATATTATGTTTTGGAACAAGTTTTTATAAAAGAATATTAATTAATAAAACAAAAGTGGTTCGTAATAATCAAAATTCACCAAAACAAACTAACGTTCATCACTAATATTTTATCATACAATTAATTCTCATATAATATAACCAGAATGAAATTTAATACAATTTATTATTATCTATATTCATAAATAACATATAATTTCATTTTTTTTGTTTTCCTCCCTTCCGAAAAGAAAATCTATTATAAAGCAACCATGGAAACCATGAAATAAATGCACCTGAAATAATGAAAATAAAAAAAATATTATTAATAAATTGGAGAAAAGATATAATGATAATATTAAATATATTATTATAAATAAAAATATGGTCTTCAATATATTAATAACAGTATTGAAAATATTATATAGAAGGTTTAAACACACTTAAAGTAAGATGAACCAGATGTAAGGGAATTCTTAACCTAATTTCCATTATTTGGGTTAACCTTATACATTATTAATTTTGTTGTGCCAATATTATTTGTGAAATAAATATTGATTATATTATGTTTTCTTATTTTTATTTATAGATTATACAAATATTCTATACTTTTTATCAATTATAACTTCAAATATATGATATTTTTTTGGGACATTTCTTTTAACCCCCTCTTTTAAATATCTATTTTTAAAAAATTCAAAAGGAATGTTTTTATGCAAGTATTATTTTTTGTAATTATGATCTGGTTCTTGGGAGTTTTTGATGATTAAGGGTGGGACCTATATCTTCATCCAATTAATTTGGTATGTAAATGATAGAGGTTGACCGTATGGTTACCCAAGTGTAACTGCGATGGTTACACCATAAGGTAGCTTTGTGGGTTACATCATAAGGTTGTTGTGAGGGTTACATTGTAAAGTATATTTTAGGGTTAAAAATCATATGGTGTCCATGATGGATAAAATATTATGTAATTAATTCCCCAATTTACATTTATGATATTATTTATGTTCTTTTATGTTTTGTGGAAATCTCATGTGTTTCAGAAAGTAACTATATGATACTTATCGAGTGAGAAGTATGTCTTCGTGACAATTATTTCATATGTTTATAAGTATTCATGTACTAATGGTTTCTCTCCTTTTTTTAATATCCCTTACTGAGCCTTTGATACACATACCATGTTTTAAAATGTGTTTCATAGGTTTTATGGTTGATTAAGAGAAAATAAGAAGCAATTATGAATGATTTTAAAGAATTTATGATCTATTAAAAACATTTTTATTATAAAATAAATGGATAATGTTTCAGTTGTAAGAGTTGGTTCCCCAGAACCAACTGGTTTTCAATTGATTATATGTATATTTAATGTATTTAAATATTAAACACCCTATTACATATTATTGATTGTTCTGCATAACTATGATGTAATAATGCCATCGAGTGTTTTTTTCATTGATAAGGTCAGGGCAGTTCCCCGCTATGATGAGAACATTGAAATTCTATAACAGTATTCTTAAATATAGTTATACGATTGGATGACATGCTATGAAGGGATACTTATCATGTAGACAGTTAGGTAAGAGTACTCGTAAGAATATGAGACTTTCTCTCATGAAGTTCTCACTTGGTAATCCCTAATATAAGAGATTATGAGAATTTATCTTCCATTAAGAATTCCACATGTTTTGGTTTCATCGAATATTTCTTTCTGTGAGCATGTGTAATTATCCTTAAGAATTAAGATTTTCATTAATATGTTTCACGACTCATGCACTTTGATTTACTGATTAAAACTGTCATGTAGAGAGTTGGAAGGAATTAGGGTATGTTGGGTGCGTCATGAGTGACATGATATTAATGTGTAAGTCGAGGAAGGATTTTTCCCTTCTATTTATGGAAGTTAATATCTCATCCCTTTGATTGAAATAGAATTTTCACATGAAATTCCATGGCCATGGTATAACTATGAGTTTATTTCAGGTAGTCAAAGAACGACGTATCAATTATAATGTTTGATGACACTATCATGAAACCTACATGATGAGATATTAAGACAATGGTTTTATATTAAATAGTTAGTGTTCGTTTGTGGATGTTGTTTTTGTGACTTTATGTTCTTCCTCTTGTGTGCCTTGACCTATTTCGAGACAGTGCTCTTGGACTTTAGGCAAGCATGCCTAATGGTAATGAGAAATAATCCTAGAGGGTCACACACTAAGTGTTTTTTGTGGTCTTAGTTAAATTATATTTGAATTTAATTAATAAAATAAATATTATTCCCAAGACCAAGGAATAATATTATTCAACATAAGATGATATCATAAATTAAATAAAATATTTTTATTTATTTTATTGAACATTTAATAACTATTTATTCACTAGTTTGTAAATAAAATATTTATTTAAGAGAAGAATTTATTTATTTATTTATTTGGGTGATCAATAAATGGAAGTGGAGTTCGAGCGGACAATGGCCAGTCCGATAGCAAAATAATTATTTCCAAGACAATAAATGATTATTAATTAGCACAAGTTAAAATAATAATGATGTAGATATTATTTTGGGATGTGGAATTTTATTCATAATTTCGTTTTACTCAAGTTGGTGAACCATAAATAATGCCATAGTATTATTATTATGAGCATCATATTTCTCTAAGTTCATGAATCTATTTAATATTGTTATGCAATTAAATATTGTAACAAAAGTTCAATGTATATAAATAGAAAAGTACGAATATTGTCCTATTGAGAACACACCACACAGATGGTGAGTTGATAATTGTTGAGCTAAACAATTTTTCCCTTGAATCCTCTTCCAACCCCTCTCGAGAATAAGAGATGTTCCTCAATACCAAAGAACAAGTAATCAATAATGACCGGAACAAGACACTCGCTTCACTGTGATAGAATCCAAAGAATGAGTGGTGTTTATGAGAGGCCATCAGAGCACGTGTGGACCACCACTAGAGGGATTCTCGTTTGGATCCTCGCAAGCGCAATGAGATAATCCGGAAGGGTCATTTGGAACGATCAACATCATCAATGAATAAAATAATGAATATCCTAGTATTCTTTTCTTTTTGAAATTAGTTATATTAAATATAAGCATGATGTTAAAGATCCTCTCTAAAGGTTTCAAGCCTCTTCTTTATTTATCTAAATCTTGGATTCTATTCCGTGGATACTGGCATTAATCATCATATTGATCCCGGAATAATCATAGATCATTGTAAAAATTAAGGTCGGGTACCATCCCAACCACACTTCTGCTGCAAATAAAACCTTAAAGAGGAGTCAAAGTGGTTACATCATAGTTTATAAATATTTAAATATTTCATTGATGATTTACATATTTAATAATTTAGTTTTTTCAATTCATGTTAATTGGTCTGCAAATCTGAATATCTAGATTTGTTCCTCCTCTTTCGTTTCTCGTTCACCTTAGATAATTGATATTTTCTTTTAGTTTTGATTAAAATAAAATAGAAGATCTCATCTAGAGGTGGAAAAGGTTCCTGGATATACAACACAAGAACACATGATGTGTATTCTGTAGTACACGTCATGTATCTAAGGTTCAATGCATCGGGTCTTGTCTTCCAAACCAAGTCATGTCATTGTAGTTTGTCTATGTCTTAATGACTCTTTGTGTTGGGTAGGAACAGGTGGGAAACAATTTCTCAATTACACATTGTGTGGCCCACTGGACACGATGTGTAGTCCCTTTGAGTTAGGGTTGGACCATGTACTCTATACATGGCTTGTCCAGATGGAGACCGTGTAATGAAGAACTAAACGCTGTGGGGCCTATTGGACACCCTGTGTACTCTAAAGATTTCTGAAGTATACTGACATGTCATTTCCCCAGGCGCGTACTTCTGATGGATGGTGAAAAATAGTACACGCTATGTAGTTGGAACTACACGTCGTGTACTCATCGAAATTACAAAGATTTATTAAAATTTATTATTATATTATATAAACCCTTCATACATATACCATCGTTTATGCGTAAAGCTAAGACACAACACGGGATAGGTGTGTTATATATATGAGTTTAATTTTACATCTGCATAATGTTCATTTCTACTCATTGGGTAGTTATGAATAATAATTCACTGGGTTGCCTCTAAGGTACAAGTTTCATACAAAGGTAATTTTAAATGAATTTATTATTTTCAAATTATGATGGATGATAATTTCAATCAAATTCAAAAAAGGGTTTAAGAAAAAAGGATTGATTAATTATAGATAATAATTAATAGATTTGAGCATGATTTATCTTAAAAACGGATGATTAATGAATTGAATGCTAATTTTATTTATGCGTAAATATCATTGCATTTATCGATTATCATGAACTAAACCAAGACCTTTGTATGTTAATTTTCTCTTTTAATTTATTTGTTAAAATTAAATTTCTTGGCCAACGAGCATTCTCCTCATTAATATGTAGGGCATGCGTGCCCAAGGTTTATTTTATGTAAAACTCATTCTTACCCCTCACCTTCATGTGAGTTAAAAAAAGTCATCTGTAATAGATAGAACTCCAAAGAAGTGGAGGTGGTTCAAGATGGAGTCGAGATGAAACCAATCCCAGGAGATACAGAGGTGGATATGTGGAAATCCATAAATACAAACCCATAAGGTTCAAGATTTTTCTCTACTAGGCCAGGGGTTTTTTATGAACCGCTAGATAAAATAACCATTAGAAATGATCATGATAATTCCCTTTATTTTAATTTTTTGAGTTGCACGGTTATCATTATGGATGTGTTGTCACGATCACATAATTAATGAATTAAACATTCATACAATATGGAACTGAAATACACAAGACTTACGCATAAATAGTATCAAGACATTGTTAATCACTTAAGTAAGTTACACTTAATATTAACAAGAATGTGATAATGATAATAATAAATTCATTCATAAAAGATAAAAATCCCTAAAATAAAATATTAAGTCAAACAAAGCCTTCTGTTTGTTGATTATGTGAAAAACTCAATAAAAATATGTGTTTGAAAAACCCGTGTTGGGAAACATACTTTTATACAAGAATCCCTTATGAAATGTTTCAGGTTAACTTAACCATATTACATCTCTATGATTATACCTTTCTATAATTTGTGTAATATTGGTGGCATGAGTTGAGGAAATCCAAATGTTATGATTTCAGGATTGGGGAGTCCACTAAATATATCATGAAGCCACAAGCCCATAGTTGGAAAATACTGTCCTATCGAAATACCTTCTAATAGATTTATCAACACTTGTTGGGGTTATACGAAGGGGAATATGGATCCTTG
Organism: Viscum album; assembly: GCA_963277665.1. Lineage (NCBI taxonomy): Eukaryota > Viridiplantae > Streptophyta > Magnoliopsida > Santalales > Viscaceae > Viscum > Viscum album. The sequence goes on from OY728137.1 coordinate 369,605,670, forward strand.
CCACTAGAATTTCATGGCAACTGGACATTTTGAGTTCAATGGTGAGGTCCATTGCGACTTCGTAAAATAGTGGGAGACTTAATAAAAAATTATTATTTCTCATAAAATGTATACAAGAAAGTACTAATAATCTGATCATTTTATATTAGAATAAAAAGTACAGTCTTTTCAATCAGACTATCCCTATGATCAATTATGGATAATGATGAAATCCTCACCATCAGTTACTTCTAGGAATAGTTTAGACGCCTTCACGTTATCCTACACCATGAAGTCATCATTACCTAATCCTCCTTCCAAAGAGGTGAGTGATGAGAATTTCCTAGTCAATGAGAAACATATAAATGATGCGGATGACTTTCAATGTTTGATGATATGATCAACATCTAGTGTATTCATGAAGTCTCAGGAGAACATGGATTCTTATAGCATGTTCGATAACCTCAGTGGTCTTTACTAGGATAAAGAAAGACCGGAAATGTTTTGAGATCTCTAAGGCAATAATTCAAAGTAATCTTGGTGATGGTACCACAGCTGGGCCTCAAGTGGTCAAGATCATTGGCTACATTGAGAACTTGGAGGTTCTCGGGATTAAAATCCCCAAATAACTGGGCATCGATCTCACTTTCGCATCACTCCCTCAGAGATTCTCTAACTTTGTTGTCAATTTCAATATGAACAACCTTGAGAAGTAACTATCTGACCTTTTTATCCTCATTCTTCAAGTGGACAAAGATAAGAACTGTGAAAATCCTTCTGTCTTTTGTTTAATAAGAGGAAAGGGGAGGCGAAGGGCTTTATGCCCAAATCTTTTTCACGGCCTTCAATGAAAAGTAAGATCAAAGGGGAGGCAAGGGAATGGGAGGATGTTTGTTTTTCATATGGTAAGAAGGGCCACTGGACGAAGAACTACAACTTACCTAAGAAGAAAGGGGAAGCTACAGGTGCATTTTTTATCAAATGAAATATATCTATTTCTAAAAATTGTGTATTTGATACAGCTTTTCGTGCTCACATATGTATCCAAATACATGAACCAAGTTGATGCAGGAAGATTGACCGAGTGGAGGAAGATCTATGAGTAGCCAACGGATCCAGACTTGTTGTTGTATATGTTGGGGACTACCACCCCGTGTTGAAAACTCTGATGATCATGGTTTTAAAGGGTTATTATTATGTGTCTTGTGTTACTAAAAACATTATTTCTGTATCCATGTTAGATACAAATGGATTTTTTTTCATGTATGAAAATTAATGTTACTTCTTTTACAATGATTGAATTTTCTTTGGTATGGCACATTTATACAATGGTATGTATGTGTTATATTACACAAACCATGTAATTTAAATCGTAAAAAAGATACTTCCCATGACACATACCACACCCAAATTTGGCATCCCCAGCTAGTTCATGTAAACGAGAAATGATTGACAATGTTAAATCAAGATGGATATTTAGATTCCTTCAAACTAAAACCACTTGGTGTATTTCATGCATGTTTACATGGAAAAATGACAAAATACCCATTTATTTGGAAAGTTGAAAGTGAAAAATAACTTCTTGAATTGGTTCATACCGATGTCTGTGGACCATTTCCAGTTGAAGCAAGGGGGTACTCATACTACATTACATTAACTGATGATTTTAGTTGATATTGATAAATATACTTAATGAGGAATAAGTCATATTATTTTGATAAGTTCAAAGAATACATGAATGAAGTTTAGAACCATCCTGTTAGGAATATTAAGAAGCTTTGCTCAGACTGAGGTGATGAATATATTAATCCAGACTTCATTGATTACTTATGGGAGTCTGGGATCCTATCCCAACTCACTCTTCTATAAACACCCCAGTGGAATGGTGTGAGTGAAAGGAGAAACCACACCCTTTTTGACATGGTGAGATCAATGATGAGTCATGTGAGTCTTCCATTATCCTTTTGGGGATATGCATTACAAACAGTGGTGAAAATACTAAAAAAAGTACCAACTCTATCAATAAATGGTATTCCATACATGTTCTTGAGTAGAAAAAAATCCATATTACTGAATTTACATGTGTGGGGAAGCAATGAATTTGTTAAGGCTACTTCAAGTAATGAACTTTCACCCCAGGGAACAATGTGTACCTTTATAGGATGTCCCAAGGAAACAAGGGGATATCAACTATACAACCCCTCAGATAGACAGGTCATAGTGGAAAGACAATCCATATTCCTTGAGAGGGAGCACATCTCCAAAAGAGATAGTGGGAGGGAGAAAGAATTCAAGGAATTTGAGGCTCAGGGTACACAATTGTAGGTACAAGAACAGATTGAACAAAACCCTGTGGATGAAAGAACTATCCCAAAGACATAAGAGTCGTGCAGGAGTACAAGAGAGGTTAGAAAACTGGAACGGTATGGTTTTCTAGTTACTGAGGATGATGACTCATTACTAGTTAATAATAATGATCCTTAAACCTACAAGGAAGCAGTAAGTGGCACAGATGTTTCCAAGTGGAAAGAATCCATGAATTCTAAAATTGATTCCTTGTACTAAAACTAATTCTAGATTTTGATAGATCCTTCATTTTATGTAAAGCCTATTGGTTGAAAAAGGGTATTCATGAAGAAAATATATATGGAAGGACAAGTCATAACCTATAAGGAATGACCAGTTTCAAAATGGATCAAACAACATCAAGGCATTGACTATAATGAATCGATTTCACTAGTTGCAATGTTGATGTCCATTAGAATTCTACTGGTCATTTCTTATTACCATGACTATGAGATTTTGAAAATGGATGTCAAAACATCCTTCTTTAAGGGGATCCTTCAGGAAGATGTCAACATGACACAACCTGAAGGGTATATGACTCCAATGGATGCCAATAGGGTTTTCAAGTTACAGAAATCCATTTATGGATTAAATAAAGCATCTAGGTCATAGAACATTAGTTTTGATGAAGCCATAGTGAAATTTGGTTTTATCAAGAACGAATGTGAGCCTTGTGTCTACAAAATAGATTATTGGGAGAACAGTCATTTTGCTAATAGTATATTTGGATGACATATTACTTATTGGAAACAAGATAACAACCTTAAAATTTATTAAGGCATGGTTGAATCAGCGCTTCTCCAAGAAGGTCTTTGGATAGGTAGTATATATTATTGGAATCAAGATCCATCCTGATATATCCAATATATTTTTGGGCCTAAGTCAAAGTACATACATTGATAAGATACTAAAGAGATTCAGTATGGAACAATCCAAGAGGGGATTGTTGCCAACATCACATGGAATTCATCTTTACATGAAAATGTTTCCTTGGAAAATGAGGAAAGAATGATAATGGCAAGGACTCCATATGCATCAGCAATTACGTCAGTTATGTATGTCATGATATGTATTAGGATGGCTATCGCCTACGCATTGAGTGTGGTAGGAAGATATCATGAAGACCCTGGTGACATCCATTGGATGGAATTCAAGAATATTCAAATGTATATGAGGCGTCATAAGTATATGTTATTTTTTTATAGAGTATATCAGGAAATAGTCATCAGAGGATATAAAGATGCTAGTTTCTAGACTGATCTAGATGACATGAAGTCACAAAAATGATACATCTTTACTTTGAATGGTGGTGAAATGCACTATACGAGCTCAATGAAGAGTGTGGTCACAAATTCTATAGCAGAGATCGAATATATCGAAGCTTCTAAAGCAGCTAAAGAAGAAGTTTGGATGCAAAGAATCATCTAGGAGCTGGATGTGATACCTAACTATAAAGATACCATCACAGTGTACTGTGATAATACTGTAGTGGTGTCTCTCAAAAAATATCTAAGGCCACATTAGTGGATAAAGAAAATACATCGAAAGTTTCATCTCTTAAAGGATTTTTCTCAGAGAGCTGAACATGTAGTGAAAGGTATTTCCACAGAAGACAACGTGGAGAACCCCTTAACTAAATCCTTGGCTCAGTAGAAACATTATCTCCATGTGTGTTCTAGCAAGATGAAAGTCACAGGCTGTTGTCTCTAGTCCAAGTGGGAGTTTATAAGAGTTGGTGTCCTAGAAATAACTGGTTGTACTTTGATTACATGGATATTTAATGTTTTTAAATATTAAACACCATATAATATATTGTTCATTGTTCTTGACGACTATGATGTAATAATTTCCTATAGTTTTTGTTGCATTGATAAGGTCATGTCAGTTCCTCTCTATGATGAGAACAATGAAATGATATAAAAATATTCTTAAATATAGTTCTATGGTTGGATGGCATACTATGAAGGGACACATAGAATGCAGACCATAAGGTACGAGTACTTGTAAAAAGATGAGACTTTCTCTGGTGAAGTTCTCACTTGGTAATCTCCAAGAAAGGAGATTATGAGAATAGACCCAGCAGTAGGAATTCCACGTGATTTGGTGTCATCAGATATTTCTATCTATGAGCATGTGTAATGATCCATAGACATTAAGATTATCATTATTATGTGTCACAACTCACGCACATTGATTTACTGATGAAAATCGTTATGCAAACAGTTGGTGGGTAGTAGGGTACGTTGGGTGTGTCACGAGTGTTGAGATATTAATGGATAATTTGATGAATGATTTGTCCCATCCATTTATGGAAGTCATTATCTCAATTCTTTGATTGAAATAGAATCTTCACATGAACTTCAATGGCCATAGTGTAACTACGAGTTTATTTTAGGTAGTCTAAGAATGATGTATCAAGCATAAATGTTGATGACACTATCATGAAACCTCCTAGATGAGATATTGAGACAAAGAGATTATATTACACAGTGAGGGTTCATAGGTAGATGTCATTATTATGATGTTATGTTCTTTCTCTTGGGTTCCTTGACTCATTTTTAGATAGTACTCTTGAACTTTAGGCAAGCCCGCCTAATGCCAATGTGAAAGAATCCTAGTGGGTCACATAGTAAGTGTTTTTGGTGGTGTCGGTTAAATTCGATTTGAATTTAATTAAAAAAATAAATATTATTCCCAACACTGGGGAATAATTTTATTGAAGTTAAGATGATCGCATAAATTAAATTAAATTTATTTATTTATTTTATTGAATATTTAATAAATATTTATTTACTAGTTTGTAAATAAAATATTTATTTAAGAGAATAAATTATTTATTTATTTTTTTGGGTGTTCAATAAATGGAAGTGGAGTTTGAGTGGACCCAGGCTGGTCCAGTTGTAAAATAATTATTTACAAGATGGTCAATAATTATTCATTAGAACAAGTTAAAATAATAATGATGCTTCTATTATTTTGTGACACGAAATATTATTCATAATTTGATTTTGTGAAAGTTGGCGCACCATAAATAATGACCCAGTATTATTATTATGAGCATGGGTTTTCTATAAGTTCATGAGTGTATTTAATTATTTTTATGAAATTATATATTGTAACAGATGATCCATGCATACAAATAGACAAGTACGTCTATTATTCCATAGAGAACACACTGCACGCTTGGTGAATTAAGAATTGTTGACACAAAAAATTTCTCTCTCGAATTCTATTCCCCCTACTCTCAATAATGAGAGACATTCTTCAAGTCCAAAGAACAAGCGATTAAGAATGATAAGTGCACGACACACACTTCACTGTGCTAGCACCCGGAGAATGAGCGGTGTCGATCAGAGGCCATCAGAGCACGTGTGAATCACCAATAGAGGTACTCTAGTTTGGATCCTCACAAGCACGATGAGATAATCTGGAATGGCAACTTTGGATGATCAACATCATCAAAAAATAAAATACCGAAGATCCTGGTATTATTTTCTTTATTAAATTAATTAAATTAATTATAAACGTGTTGTGAAAGTTCCTCTATAATGTTTTCAGGCATCATAATAATTTATCTAAATATTTGATTCTATTCCATTGGTGCTATAATTAATCATCATATTTATCCCAAAATAATCTTTGATCGTGCTAAAAATTAAATTCAGGTATCGTCCCAACCGCGCTTTTTCTACACACGGAACCTTCATTAGTAGTACACACTTTTTAGGTCTATGGGTAGATATGTGTGAATTTTTTCCTAACATTATAAAACTCTAAGTTGAAAATATCTTTGGGAATGTAATTAGTGTATTATGTAATGTTTAAGGTCGGCCCCTTATAGTCAACCAACTAATTTAACAACTAAAATCAACCCAAAATCTCTACAATGAAACGTTGTGGAATTTTATACACAACAACAATTGTACACGGTTCAAACATGTGGAAATAATGATAAGAAAATATTATTATTGTAAATATTGAGATTTTTAAGACGGGTAGTAGATAAGGTAGATGATGGTATATAGTATAAACTATGATGCTTCCCCCTTGTCATTATTCATCGTTATTATATATATTTAGAATGTGGTATTGTATTTGGTGATTTTTTTTATTTTTTTTAAAACTGATTTATGGGTTTGTCTCCCAGCTTGTACCCCCAAAAAATTTAATGAAAGAAAGAGTTATAGTTAATAGAAGAGGTGTAATGTTCTTACACATGCTAAATATTAAGGAATATAATACATTTTAATGAATGCATGAGAAAAAATGATGGAATTTTCACACCAGCATCATGAGCATGATCTTCATTCTATATAGTTTTCTCAACAATCATCAATTCATCTTCAAAAAGATACACTCTTTAGAGTATAGTAAAAAAACTCTTCAAGGGATTAGTGCCTTCAAATGAAATTCATTTCCAGAAGAATCATCTTCATAGTAGTAGAGTAAAAACATCAAGAATTAATCCATTATAGCTAGGTGGGATGATGAAATACTATCATGACACATAGAACATCCTCATATAAACACAAAGAGAAAAACTATTTGACGAAGCATGTCGGATGCTTAAAAAGTCACCTAAATCACAAATAAATATTCACTATGTGAATATAGACCTATCTAAATAAAGATCTTTGGCATATCCAGATGCTGAAAAAATAGTAAATGTTGCACCCAAAATCTTAAGCTTGGCCTTCATCTTCTCCAAATTGATAAACTCCTCCCGAAAGACAACTACCCCAAGAAATACTGATAACAACACAAGAAAATGATTTGTACACCAAAAGCAGCTAGATTATAGTTCAAAAGCGATGTGTATATTCAATGAAATAGTCCCCAAGATGAATGAGATACTAGACATATCAATTAAGAAGTCAACAAGACATAAAATAAATATTTTATATTGAGGCATGCCATACTTTATATATGTATAAATTAGAACAATTAAATTTAATTTTTTGAAATTTTTTATTATATTTTAAACTATAATTAGATTTAGTAATCAGACTTATAACGTTAATTTTATTTAGATAAGTAAGAATTATTCTCAAATTCATATGAAGTTTATACTGGTGTTTAATTTTTTATTTATATTCTTTGTTTCAACTACCACATAATACCTGATATATAGTGTTGGTCGTTATCAGTGCTAGATAAAATGTGTTGATAAAGGGATAATTTTAATTATATCTCAGAAAAAGAAAAGATAATGTTGACTTTTATCGTTACTAAAAAAGTGCTGATAAAATGGACCCTTTATCAACGATTTTTCTAAAACTGATAAAATTACCCCATTTATGAATGCTTTTTCAGCACCGATAAAAGTGATTTCTTATCAGCATTATTTATTTTTTACTGAAAAAGATCGAAGTGATTAATTTAATTTATAGATAAATATTTATATTTTTAAAAAATACTTATATTATAATTAGTATATATAAGTAAATATAATATATAAATAATATTTAAGTAATATTTAACAAAAATGATTCTTATTTTCATAATTTTATATAGAAAAATTATAAAATTTATATTAGTGGAAATTAATAATAGTTTATTTTTATAAATTAATTACAAAATGTGTACATAATTATACAAAATATAATATATTAAAATTTTATTTGTATAATTATATAATATATAAATTAATATATTTATTTAATCATATATTTATATTTATTAGAAATATTTTCAAATTTATGTACATGTGTAACTATATATATGTAGGTGCATGAGTGTATAAGTGTGTGTGTGTGTATAGGTATATATGTTTTTCAAGTGTACATGTATATGGGTGCACAAGTCTATTTATTGATTTAAATTTATTTATTTATTTTTAATATCTCTCCATTTTTAGAATTTTCTATATTTATTAATTTTTTATAAATGTTTATTTTAATTTACTCATCATGAATATATGTGTCGGTGTGTCTAATTTATTTTCACAAAATTTAATTAATAATATTTTCTTAAAGTAAATATAATACAATTCTAACAATTCTATTATTTATATGATTAATATCATCTACTTATTGATTATTTTATTTTTTATGTGTGTGTAATTCTCGTAAATATTATGAATTAACCTTTATATGTTTTGCTAATTTATTAAAAAAAATCCTTTTCTAATATGAACTCATTTATTATTATATTTTATTTTATAAATTTTAAAAAATATTTAATAAAATATATTTTTAAAAAAAATATTTATTATTTAATTTATTTATATTTACATAAATAAATTTATATTTAATCTATTTATAATTATAAATAAATAAATATTTTTTTAAATGTATTTATATTATTAATAATAATTAATTATATATTTAAATGATATAAAATAATAATAAATATAAATTTTATATTTATAATTAAAAATATTAATATATTAATAGGTATATTTATAATTTTATTAATATATTTATAATTATATAATTTTTTTAAAAAAAATTACATTTATAAATATAAATAAATATTTATATATTTTACTTTCTTTTATTATATTTTTAAATTTTTTAATAATTAGTTATTCATAATTATATTAATATTTTTATATTTATATGAAAATATTTTAAATTTTATTTATGTAGTTGTAAAAATTATATATTTAAATAATTATACAATTATAATAAATATGTTTCTTATATGTATTACTATATAAACTTATATATTATTAAATATACATATATACATATAATGCTATAAATATATTTATAATAATGCACAGATAAATTTTTATCAATTTTTATTTATAATAATAAACATATATATCTGTCTATAATTATATTCATAAATATATATTTGTAATTATTTTAATATATTAATAATTATATTAATAATTATTTTTTTAGAAATATATATATTTATAAACATTTATAATCCTATTTATAAATACATATTTACAAATTTTTAAATATATTTATAATTATATAAGTATTTATTTATAATTATATAAAATTAATTTTTTTTATGTTAATTATATTTTTATATTTTTATCATTTATTTTAAAACAAGTCCTTATCAATTCTATAAAATAACTAACAAACGGGGATTTTAGAAATTCTTATTATTTTAGCATCCATAAAGCCCCTCTTTATCAGTGATTTTTTAGAAGTTCTGATAAAACCATTCATTGTCTTATAAATCATACTCTAACTAAAATAATTCTCTGGCATTATTTATGATCTCATAGAAGTGAAACCTTACAACCACACTCCCTTGCTGTAACTCTCCCTCGTCATCACATGCTCTCCCTCACTGCCACTCTCCCTCCATCACTATAGAACTCTCTCCCTTGCCACTTCTCTCCCTTATTGATGCTTGCTCCCCCTCACTCTCCCTCATCGCCAGCATGTCATCATCACCACCCTCCCTCATAATTGTGCATTCTCCCTCTCCGTTGTGTTCCATCATCGTCGCATGCTCTCCCTCATCAATGTATGCTTTTTTATTTCTCTCCTTCAGATGAATTGAAACTTTCAATTCCCAGGGTATGTGATATCTACCCCACCGTTCAAGCATTCACCATTTTGTTAGTTTTTTTGGGAGTTTTTAGATTTCTAAAACGATTTAAATGATGCGTCACTTCCCTCGCACACTTGATATGACACAACCATAACACACTAATTGTCTGTCACCTGGTTCACCTTAGTATATGGAAGGAGTGTGAATGTTCGAGTGATTGAGACTTTTCATATGTTTCATTTCACCACCTAAAAGAGTTAGTGACCTAAACGTTCCCAGTCCTTCCATTCTAAATTAATTTTAGATTGAATGATTAGATCAAACATCAAATGCGAGGTAGAAGAATCTTGGATCCATGTATCCTTAATATGCTCATGGATTAAAACCAAATAATTCTTCTAATTTTCTTCCACTAAGAGGTAAATGATCATTTATATTTTTAATATTTTCATTTATGTGAACATCTAATAATCCAATAGAAAACTTTTCATTTCATACTTTTCATAATTTTAATCACCATTTTCTTTATCACTAGGGATCTCCTCATCATTCTCTTTTTTAAATCAATAACTCTACCTCTGATTTACTTAATGTTTCAACTTTAGTATCATAATCACCACTTTCCTCATTATCATATTTAGATAATAAATGTATGTTTTTTTGTTTTTATAAATTTTTATACATTCTCTATGATTAAAATTTTAGGTTGCTAATTTTTTTTAATTTTCTTCTTTTGTGAACTTCTTGTTAAATCATATTCATTTTCACTTTCAATTTCAGTGAAAATCAGAAAATTGGTAGTGAAAAGTGAAATGCATCAACATTTAAATCACTTCAATAGAATTTTTGGATACTAATTTCCTTTTCCTTTTTAAATACTCCCTAAAATATGTCTCTAAATTTTAGGATGAAATAATTATATATGTATTTATAAATTATCCACTTCTATTATTTGATGTTTCATCCCAACTGTGTGAATTATTTAAATTTGAAGCATTCTTGAAACCCCAAATAGATTGTTCATTGGGTTTTCCTATAGCTTGAGAAACCCTTCCCATGAATTCTTATTGTTTAGATTTAAATTGAAGAGTTTAATTAACCATTGGGTTCTGAAGACCATGTGATTGGGATCTATAAATGTAATCATCATCTAAGAAAAGATCATCATCTGCTCCTAAGTATCATGTCACTTAAACACCACTTGAACAAGCACATACAAAGTGATGAAATGAATAAAAATCAACTTCTCCCCCATTTTTTACTCCAACTTAACAATGTTATAAAACCATATTTGTTCTATATGTTTTTCAATAGATGAAAATTTAATTAGAATTTTTGAAACATTATTGATATCCCAAATTCCTTTCCTTTAATGATTTTCACCACCACAAAAAATCTCAAGACAAATCATTCAGATCATATTATCTTAGAAAAATTACTTCATGTATCTTAAATAATTCATTAAGAATGGCCTTTTATGGGTTCCAAGATCAAAATTTATGTCTGTTTATTTATTTTGTTATATATTAATATTACTAAATCAAATATGATAGATATGAATCAAAAATGGATGGCTTCCAATCATATGAAAAACTATAATGAGGATGGGGTGAATGGTTTCACCATGTTTTTAAAATATCATGCTTATGACCCTACTCATATCCTTTGAAAGTGTTTACACTATTTTAATTTTAGAATAATTCATCTACCTGATGGTAGGACACTTGATTTTTAATGTAATAGATCCAGGATATAAATGCTGAACAAAAAATGGGTGGAAATTAATGTAACTTATGACTTGTATAAGTCTATGTTTTATGGATCATATGATATAATTACAAGTGTGAATGATGATGAAGAACGTATTGAGGATATGATTGTAGCTGTTAATGATAATGATGATCATTCTGAGGAAATGATTATTAAAGTTATAGATGAACTTCGTCAGTGTCCAAAATTATTTATTAAGTTAAAGAGTTGTTAAAAGACATCATTGTTGAATAGTCTTTCTAAATATACATCACTTTCATCCGTACTAAAGCTATATAATATAAATTATGGAAATGGATGGAGTGATACCAGTTTCACTAAACTACATTCCATATTGAATTATATGTTTCCAGAACATAATGAGATTCCTTTCCGAACATATGATGCTAAATGAATTCTATATTCAATGGATATTATATATAAAAGAATACATTCATATCAAAATTACTATATAACATTTCTCAAGAACCATGAATCACATAATAAATTCCCAAACTATGGTGCTTTTCAATTGAAAAAAAGATGAATCAGGTCTTAAAAACGTTGTATAGAACATTCTAATCATTCTATGGTTTATGTTCCTATATTGAATTAAGGAGACTCAAAGGAAATTGATGTGGAAAGAAGATAAAAGAAAATAAGTATGGGAGGATTCATCACCTTACGTATTATTCCTAGGGTAATTAAGTGATAATGAGTATCTTGAATTTGGAAATGAGTTAGGAAAATTTCATTGTGCACTATCTATATAGGGATTTAATGCTTTTGGTTTTCAAAGAATCACTCAAATTACATGGATGGTTATGTTTGTAAATTGTAACTTGTCATCATGGTTACAGATGAACTGAAAATAAATTATGTTATGTCTTCTTATATCCGGAACAAAATAATTGGGTAAAGATACTAATGTTTATTTGATTCCATTGATCAATGATTTGAAATTAAAATGGGTTTAAAGTATTTTGTTTTATTATGCATAAATAATTAGTGATTTTATATTAGGAGCAATGTTGACTGTGATGATAAATGAAATTATTTCTTATAGAAATTTTTCAGGGTAGAGAATTAATGGAACTCAAGAGTGTCTCATTTGGGAACAAGGTACACAATCAATATGGTGGAAACATTCATAAAAGAGTTTATTTACAGGTTATCACATATTTAAAAACTAGTGAAATAAGATCTAATTGTGGATGCTGTCATTATATTTGAGTTAAGAAGATCTTTAAAAACCGTCTCAACTAATAGTTGGTCAACTATTTGAGAAAATAAATGATATAGGAAATGATTTTGGTAAAACATTTTAAAAAAAAACATTACAAAAATGGTTATAAAGATATATCAATTTTTTTAATTACAAAACTAGATTTTTTAAACATATAAAATTTCATTATGTTGTACATGTGGAAAAATTATGTGTGATAATTTCATTGGATCATAACTAAATTCACTTGAGAAAAAAAAGGTATGGAGTTATGTCTAGTCTAGACATGACTAACATGTGTATACATGATGTTTTTCCATCAATGATGTTGTAAAAATGGTCTTTTCTTCCTCCTGCTGCTAACATATATTCAAGAAAAAAAATATCAGTTTTTCAAATTCACAAATGATATAAAACTACCTTAGGTTTGTTCATAAAATATCAAGAATATCATTCTGTTGAAAAATTTATATTTAAATGGTATAAAATCACATGACTATCATGTTTTGATGCAAGATATAATGCATGTAACATTACATTTAAATTATCCCAATATTGTTTCACATATATTAACTAAACTATGTTACCTTTCTAAATGTTTATGTAGAAAACGTATAGACCTGAAAAAAAATAATGTAAAGGAAATTGTTTTCTGATTATGTTAATTGAAGATATTCTAGCTTCCGACATTCTTTGATATGATGGTTAACTTGGTAAGAGATATTCGGTTATGTGTTCACATACCATATAGATGGATATACCCCTTTGAGAAGTATATGATTATTTTGAATGCATATGTCCACAATTGAATTATTCTAGAAGGTTTTATTTTTGAGAGATATATTGTTGAGAAAGGTGTTGAATTCTATATCGAAAACATGTATGATGTGGAAATCATTGGTTGACCAAAATCTCCTCATATTGGGATGCTTGTTGATTATTGAATTTTTGGAATACAAAATTTTTTATTCTTTCCATTGGGGAATCACATCATTCTATTCTTTCCCTACATTCCCACGTTCCAAAGGTGCGTAGCTTCCATAACAAAAATCAAATATGTCAACCCCGTGATTGAAATGGTATGATGGGATGTCAGTTCCTCTTTCCATGGATTACTACGTAATTATTATCTCTTCTTCTGGGTCTCCTTAAGAGATTTTATTCATGTTCATGAAAATCATTCTGAACACCATCTCAGGGTCGACGTTCACTAATTATTCAGTTTTTTCCTCGATAGGGAAGTAACCTTTGATCATTTTATGCAGTTATATTAGGAATTTCTAATAATTTTAGGTCATTGGGTATTTTGGGGCACTTGTAAATTCATTAAATTTTTTAGGGAATCTAATGTGTGCGGAATCTTAGGCGCAGAACTTAAGGAATCTTGTTTCATCCATTATGTAGTTGATGCCATGTGAAAATGAAAATATGGATTTTTAATTCATTAAACCCATGTTTATTGTATAGGGTAGGGATTCTTTATCAAGTTAAGGGTTAAAAATCTTGTGGAGATAGATCTGTTCAAAAGTTTAACGTCTTTTGGAGGTGGATCGGGTCACCAATATAACATCATGTAGAGATGGAATAGGCTGGATGTTTAACATCATGTCGAGATGGATGGATTGCAGGATTAACATCTTGCGGTGAAAGGTTGGAAACTAGTTTAATGTCTTACAGGGATTAGTTGGGAACATTTTTAATGTCTTATGGGGACAGATAAGGCACATGTTTAATGTCTTGTGGGGACAGATGGGTAGTAGCTTTAATGTCTTCTGGGGATATTTGGGTTACAAGTTTATGGTATTGATGGTATAGATAGGATCGAGGTCTAACATCTTTTGGGAAAAGGATGTTGGTTGAGTGTATCCCATGGGGGGGATTTTACAATTCAGTTTTTCATAGAGTTTTTCCCCATGGGGTATGATTTCACACATGGAATGTTGGATGATGTTAAGATGTTTAGATTCAACCTCAAAGAGTTTTCAATTATGACCTTTTTAAGAGACAGTGATAAAAACCCCCACATAGTTTAGTGTTATAGATTAAGGTCATGTGATAGAACTGGCCCATGAAGTTTAACTTCATGTGTTAAGGACACTTGTGTCATGGAAGGAGTGTCAATGAGGGATGGAGTGGGGTTTGTGTGTAGAGGATTTATGGGTTTGGAGATTCGTCCCCTGGAAAGGGAGAATGTGGTATCCCATGTTAATTGTATAGAGGGGATCCTATTATCAACATTCATGGTAAGGCTAAAATTTAACATCATGTTCTAATGATGATTTCTTGTAGTTTAACATCATACGACTTGGATGTGAAGCTTGGAAACTTTATTTCTTGCAGCTCGAACATGAATGTGGCTTATACCCTAAGGGGGAACGTGTCAAGGTGAGATAATGATAAAAAAAGGCTCTCTAAAGAGATAGGTGTGAAATTTTATTCAATTATTTCAACTCTAGGTATCACGTTTTCATTTCCCATGAACAAATTTTCTCAGCATGGATAAATATAGCTGCTGAGGAGTGGGAATTAGGAGGTCCGACATTAGGGTTCCTATGCATAGGATAAAGAGGCATTTGGGTACCTATGCATGTAATCAAAGGGTATGTTAATATTTTAGTCTTCATTTAAAGCGTATAGGGGCAATGGTCTATGGACAAAAAAAATTTGTGCATAAATTTATTAAATTGAATGAAAATAAGGTTCATGAGCCATGGGCTCTATCATAGGTACAAAACATGGATTCATGAGATGTGATTATTTGAAAATGATATGTTCACACACAACATAGGGTTATGTGAAGGTTGTTTCTGTTGTACAAACCTAGCTAGACTTATGAGGAGTTTCATAAGTAACTCTCAACCATATACTAAGATGCATTGGGGCTCATGAGATTTCGATCATGCATGTTATCTACATTTGAGGCACCATGGGATCTTGGTGTTGTGTGATGTCATGAAAAAGAGGTTTTCATGAATGAGAGAACCACTTCCACTTCAGAAGATATTCCCCTTTCATTGAGGGAGAGGTTATATATATAGTTGAATAAGTAGTCGACATCACACACCCTCACTATAGTTCCCGTCATGTTTTCAAACATCCTAGCCCTTGGTCACTAGGGCTTGACCACTTAACATGTGGGGTTCGATGTCCCCTTTCACATGAAAATGTATTTTTTCAAATATGACATTAAAATGAAAAGATATTCTATTTTGTGCATATGATTTTAGGATAATTTTGAGGCTTTGAGAGTATCTGTGGAACTTTAATCTCTAACATTTCCTTGGGTACTAATATCCTTTGCATGTGTATCCAATATTTTTCATGTATAACTCAATAATTATATGAAACCTACTCACTGGTGTGGGGATGTTCCTTAGAGATGGATTGTATTATAGTTTTATGAGAAACTGGCCAGTCATGGTGCTGGAACCATTTTTAGTTCCAACAATTTCCCCAACTCAGAATTAGAGGCGATGGGGAACCAGACATATAGATTCTAAGTGAAATGCTAATGTGTATGGTTTATTTTTAGTATTCTCATGTATCAAATGTATTTGGTCATGTAGACAAGTTTCAAGCTCACACAACCATGTGGTCCTTTTCCAATTAATAAAAACATGGGACCTTTGTACGATCACATGATTTCTAGGCATGATAATCCATCTCTTTTGCATAGAACTCATCATCCTAGATGAACTGTTGAGCTTATTGTCATGAAATTTGGGAAAAATCACTTTCACAAGACACAGTTTCCACACATAATTCATTGTATCTCATTAATACTTAAAAAACATTTAAGTACAATGTCCTTTGTGGATGTAAGGACCAAACTGGCATGAATCAAGGTGAGAGTTCAGAAAATTTTGAGAAATTTACAACCCTACATATTAGGTTTGCATCTACATTATTGTCATGACCTGAAGATCTCAAAAAAAAGATAAATAGAAATTTCCCCATTCCAGAAGGGTTTTTTCAGATAACCAGAGTCTCTTGGGCCGGTTGAATTATTCCTAGAGCTAAAATATACTAACAAATCACTTTTTCCTCTAAAACATCGGGTTGATGGGTTATGTGTATATCCCCTCCATCGAAGTGAATACACTATGGTGATGGTTTCCTCATCATGATGAGACCACCTAGTAGAACATCACCACTTTGGGCCCTCATGCTATGGATCACGTGGACACTTATATATACACTCTATGTGGGATGACATGGATGGTTTCTAGGGATCTTCCAAGGGATGAGGAGTTCACTTCCCACAATGTGATCATCTTCCAAATCCGAATTCAAAATAACAACATGGGATGGTATAATATTGGGATCTATAGACAGGGGGACTATACTACTTAGTGGTAATGGGTACACTTGGTACAGATCAATTTTCAGGAGTATGAGGTTGAGATGTGACACATTGGGATATTCTAAGTTGTGTGGATGTCCCAGTTAAATTTTTATTGATATTAGGAGCTACTTCCAGAGCTTCTCAACTGTACAACCCCAGACACTAAAACCTCTACCTCTATCATGTGTTGATGTGAATCATCCTATGTTACCACCAATGCATCAGTGTAATCCTAATGATGGGGTTTCAATATGATTAATTCTTTCTAGCACCCAATATCTGGGGTGACATGGATTAGACCATTGTTACAGTGTATATTCTCCTAGATGCATTAACCCAGGTACTGAAGTAGCATCCACCCTTATCGAGACATTGTGTTCAAAACCTGGCTGGGGATGTTCCTAAAATCTCTTTCTATGAAGATGCTTGGTAGCATAGAATAGTGTTTAATAGCATGAAAATGAAGGAAATTGGGATCATACTGGCTTCTCATGGTTGATGGGTGCTTCCAATAGTCGGGCTTCAACATGAAGTAGGGTTGAAAACGAGTGGTTTGGTATACTAAATTTCTAGCCACCTTCCTCAGTGGTTAGATGATTCCAATGATGGATTCATACATGGTATTTGGCCCTAGGATGCTTGTAATGGTAGTGATTATGGTGTCTCATAACCGGTGAACCTAGTAGTATCAGTGTTGGATCGTGTTTATAGTCAGTTAGGAAATATAACGGGATGAAGCATTGCCATGTGGATATGTGGTCCATTTCATTATTTTCATGTGTGTATTGTGACATATTTCAGGGGATATGAACTTTCAAAAATCATTACCCCTCAAAATTATAGCATACTTCCCTTGATCCCTAACATAATTAGGATTTGGGCAATGAATCTTAATGAAGTCAGGGTTATGGTCTCCATTGGAAACACTAAAAAGTTCAAATTTCACCCATTCAGGACTCCTTCTAGCGAGATAGTTTAAAATATAGCAAGGCCCTTGGGAAATTCGGGTATCATCAAACCGTCTTATAAGGATTATTGGGTTCCAGGATAGATAGAAACGCTTACTATGAATCATACACACTGTATTAGTTTTCCCAGCAGTTCAGATGCATCAAGTTGCCAACAAAGTCTACATGGGGATCCATGAGAAAAACTAAATCCCTATATCCTTCATTAGATGTGGTCTATGTTTAAGGGAACCACAATGGGGGAGGTAATCATGTTTTCACCGACAATCATCGACACTAGTCTCACTAATACATATAATTACAATTTTATAGCACCATATACAAGTGATAAATTGTGTCAACATGTGAGGAGAGTTGTATCATTAGACGAGGCACAAGAGTAACATGGTGGAGGAATGACTACTTTTTTGATTTCCCATTATTCATAGAGGTCCCTAGTTGGGACTTTAGTGTGGTGGTGCATGGTTATATTGCACCCCTACCCCTTGAAGGGGAGGTCGAACCTTAGAAGTGATTGTGACTGATGGGGGAGAGATATTGGGGTGGTATCTATAGATCCAGGGAGTCCCTAGGAGAAACAATGTGGTACCTGTTACATCCATCTATATACATTTCCTCTCCCATGCTTTGTACGGATTAGGGAATGCTGAGGATGCCCCTGATAGAGGAACAATTAAATAGAATGATGACTTGAGATGGGTTTGATCTTTTGTAGGTCAAACCTCCCAAAATAACTTCTTGTGTGAACTTCCATGAGAGCTTTTATTACTTTTAATATATGGATTACTTTTCATGCCAACGTGGGGGAAGATATCTTTCCACTATCCGAGTACATGTGATCTTTGGCGGTGATCCTAAGGGGAGAGATGTAACACCATGTGATTTTTAGAAATAATATCTAGAAATAATTTTTTCAAATAAATTTAATAAATTTAATATTTTATATTACATGGAACACTGTGTTTAAATTTAATTACATAAAACACTATGTTTTTCATATGTTGCACACAATTCAGAGTTTAGTTTGTGTTACATGCAATACCGAGTCTAAATGAAAGGTGAAATACTATTAAAATATTGTCATTTAATATAATAGTCATCACCTAGAATTATAATGGTGGTCATGATTAGTATTAACAAAACTATGGTTCCAACATGTACATATAATTAATTATTTGGTATCTAATTTATTAAAAATGATAATAAAAAAGTTTTGAAAATTAAAGGAATTATTTTTCTTAACAACTATTTTTATGTGCACAAGTGTGTTTTTCATAAATAAATTAAAAAATAACTTTTTATTAATTTTTCTAACTAAATAACTATAATATAAATTCAATATAATATTTACCATTTATCTTATGTGTTTTATATAAAAGAGATAAAAATAAATCCAATTTTATGCATAAAATTTAGTTCTTCAAAAAACAATTTTCCTGGAATTGGACCACAATTATTAAAACTAATCTTTACCATTTTAAGAAAATTTATTTTTAAAAAATACATTTTTTAATATAATCATGCTAGAAATATCCTAGGTTAAAATGTATTTATTTTTCTATAAATGTTTCATTTTTCGGTGAATAGTGAAAGATAATACATTTTGATTTAAAACAACGTTTTCTTTTAATTTTTTCATAAAGATAAATTGTATTTTAAATAGTTTTTATGTTTAATTTTGATCAACTATATATCTATTAATCAAATTTAGGTCATTGGAATAATTTTCATATTTAATTTTGATATATTGAAACATCCCGACCCCAGTTACCCAGAGTCAGTGCATTTTTATGTATCATTTGCATGATCACAAAAGATCAAGTCATGAAAGGCAGATCAGTTTAGTATCTTTGAAAGTACTGGATACCTTCATAAGATTTACATTACATCGTAAAATAAAAAAGTACAACAACATTGTTTACAAATACCACACTCATATCCCCTCAGACTATCCCTACAGGTCAGTCATAAAATACATCTTCGCATCATAGGAAAAATAATACAAAGAAAAGGGTGAGCGTAGATGCTCAGTAAGGATAAAAATATAGCAGAAACATTCATAAATATTCATAAACATTTAATTCAATGTATAAGACTAAAATAGATGCCTTTAAAACTTTAACTTTAGTATAATATGGCAAAGATAAAATCAAATAATTCCATTTACTTACTCACATAGATATTCTACTAGCCTAATAATCACATGAAATATCAATAGACACTTTCATAATGATGGAATGCATAATGTCGGACTTTAATTTCTGTGACAAGGCCTCGTTCCAGGACCTAGGGGCACACTGTAACTAGACCCAAACCTAGAGAGCCTCTGTAACCGAACTACATCTCCGAGGGCCTCTGTATCTGGAATCCAACCCTGAGAGCCTCTGTAACCGGACACCATCCCGTAGAGCCTATATAACCAGACTCCATCCCGGAGGGCTTAATTTTACCTGTCCCCAACCCGGAACATACTAGTCCAATACATTCATCATAACAAATGGTTGAAATATAAGATAAACATTATTATTAAAACTAGCATACGAAATGTCAATACATTATCCATAAACCATGAATGGTATGAAATAACACATCCAAATTAAAATATATCACAAGACCTTCAATAGAATATGGAAGTTTTGTATCATAATAAATCAACTTCAAATAATCTTACAATCCATCAAAGGGTGTTGGCATAGATGAAATCAAAACATTTTTTTTAGAGAAATATCTCTTTACAGTTTGAAATCATTTAAGAGATACATAATTATAAAGAGACCATTTATATTGAAAATATTCTTATAAGAATTTAAGGGAAGCTTGGATGATTTAATAACAGTGGAAAATAGCCACACCCACCGTATAAGTTAAAAAAACATTCTTACCTCAATTTTGTTGAAAAGGTTATAAAGGACCTTGTTTGGAAAATGACAGAAATATTCCTTTATAAAAATATTATATTACTCAAAGAGGGGTATAAATAACTTTAACACATAATCTATAAAATAGTAAGATGTTTTGAAATAAATTTTTATGAAACATGGATGTGGATGATAAAGAGGTCCCTGTAGATAATTACATATAAACAACCTCGGATAATGAAGAGATTATAAAATTAACCCTTACCTAGTACTTTTACTTGGTCAAGGGTAGGTTAACCTCCTTTATAATGGTGAAATAATTGTTATTAAATTATACAAGAATCATATACATTAATATGATATCAGATATGATCTTTTAACATTGTTTTGTTAGTAATATCTTATTATTATCGTCGTTTTGGGTGTTAATGGATTCATTTTCCGTTATATTATTTGTTATCTGAGTCATATTTTTTATGGATGGGATGTATATTATTCATATATAGTATGATATCAAGTCTTTAAACATTATTTTTAATCATCAAATTAAAATTATTCTTGAATGGATACGATGAGGAATGAATGTCATCGCATTCGTGGACACAATAGTCCGTACCTACTCACGAGCGACAATATCATTCTTTTGATATTAAAATAATATATAATTGGATGGTATATTTTATATACATAATCATTATCATGTTATATTTATTATTTACATGAATTACACATCATTATTATACCCATCCAAATAATAATGTACTGAATAACAATTACACCACGACGTGGAGACGGTAAGCCGTACGTACGCACGTATAGTGACATGTCATTCAAGGGATGGATATAATAATGAATTTGGTTGTACCATAATTATCATAACATCACATTATATAGAATATACTGGGTTTACTATTTTATAATGGAAACAAAAAAAAGAGGAAGTGGATGAAGAAAGGAACTTGAAAGAGGTCATGAAATATTTACCTCTTCTTCGGGTTCTTCCTTTTGATTTGATCAAAAAGGCTCCATAGATGGGATTTATAACTAAAGGAATCCTCTAGTAATAAGGGAGGACAGTTGAGAGGGTATTTGGGGAGGGTTTTTCTGAGCCAAATGGATTTGATGGTGTGAATTAGAGAGGAGGGGGAGTGCCCTTTTATAAGAGGGGTGAGGGGCACCTTAAAAAAATAAAATATTATTTTATAATAAATTCATATTTGGTTTATAATGGAAAAAAGTGACTTATTTCAAGTATAGGGTGGGGATGGGTCTAAATCCTCTCCACCAATAGGTTTTATACAAGTTTAGGTTACCATTTTAACCTTATCATTTATATTTAACTCTAAGATAAGTAATATAACTTTTACCGTGTCTTCTTGTATTCTTACACTATATGGTTAATAAACTAAAAATAAACTGCCAATAGAACCCCAATTGGTTCATTAATGTCATATATATTATTTTATAAGTCTTTTGGCCGAAATTTATATATTTAGGACCATTATATCAATTAATAATATATTATTTATTTTAAAAACAATTTTATATCAATTTTGACACTATTTGGTATTTGTTTTTTGTTAAAATCATAACTGCATTATTACATCGAAAAAACTCATATAACCAACCATAAAATGTCATATTATCCTAGAAAATTAGTGGAATTTATAAAAAGTCTCAAATTACATTTATTTGGATATTTATAAAATCAATTATTTTAATATTCCATTAATTAGGTAATTACTGCATCATTATTGTGTCATAAATAAAGTAAATTATTTAATGAATAAAAATTATAAATAAAATACCATTATGTAGGAAATATTTTGATATTTATAATGAATATTTATAGTATAATTTATCTTTTGTATAGACCCATATTAAAAAAAATTAGTTATTAAACTTTGATTTTTACTATTTTAACTCTTCTTTAAATAAAATAATAATAAATGTAATAATATAATCCAAGTGGACATAAAGGATAATATTTTATTAATATGGTTGTTTTTGGTCTAATTACACATATCCAATAGAATTAGGATGTTTTAGGGTAATAATAATATCATTTTTACCCTAAATTGCCCTATTTACTTTGAACAGTGGTAAATAAAAGTAAAAAAGTTATTATTCACCAAAAAATATTTTCATCTTATTGAACCACATTTTAATTAATAATATCAACTGTGTCTCTCAAAATTTTGAAATTAAACTCACAGAAGTGGTAAAATTATGGTTTATGTAAATTTGCAAATGCTCATAGGAAGTTGGTAAAAGACGGTGAAAAGTTCTATAAAATTTTATACTTATAAAATTATTATAAATTGACTCCAAGGAATTAAATTGAACATATATTGGTATTATGTATCTATTTTGACCTAAAATATATTTAAATTAAATAAATAATTATTTAAATAAAAATTTAGTTTAAACTATGACTCCGTGTTTATGACTATTCATAAAAAATTGTATGTTTTCAGAAAAATACCAAAAATTCAACCTAGGATAATTTAGATCTTCTGAATCAAAAAATGAAGTCCATTTTCAATGAAAATTTTTATAGAATTTGAAAAAGTGGGTATTACTATTCATAATGGATAGTTTGCTTTTTGTGGTGTGTTAGAACTCGGAGTTGTGTACAACACATGCTATTGTATTAATCAAAGAGAAGCGTACCATGGAATATTGGGGTGTTACATTCTCCCCTCCTTCAATAAATTGAGTCCTTGAAATTTTAAATTGTTATTCAAAAATAAAAGGATAAAGATAGAAAATACCTTTGTGGAAAACCCACATCGGAAATAGGGATAATAAAATTAAATTTATTAAGAGGGAATGGTATATGAGAAAGTCACCACCAAATTAGGTTTTTGAATAGGAAAACATTGGTGGAAATTATAGACACGTAATTAGAGAAAAAACGTAAAAATTTATAGGGAGTGATTGAGGTCATCAATCACAAACAAGTGTAAAAATTGAGGGTCTCAAAGACATCAATCTATGATGATTTAAAATATCACCAATTCAACAAAATATAAGGTATTAGGATAACACATTTTTTGTTTTAATATCCCTTCCCTAATGATTAAGAATTAATTTATTCATAGAATAAGAGAAATATATAATTATTTACTTGAAAAGTATAGTTTCATCCTTCAAATAATTTCTACCACAAACTCATCTTTCACTCCAAAAGATAATAGAACCCAAAAAATATTATACATATCCTAATCGAATAAGGTTCCGAATATTAACACATACCATTTAATTGAAGAAAAATATTTTGTAATAACCAGGGACTTCTTATAGGCTAGTGGTAGGTAATAAAGGCATGTCGCACTATAGTTGTTGGTTCGATTCTTTCATCATTATTCGACACGACAGGTTATCGCCCGACCTACAGGTTTTACTTTTTCAAAAATAATCATAAGAAATGTTTTAACCTTAAACAATACTATCCAAAGTTCAAATTAATCCATTCCAACCTTTATAGTTATCCAAAATACCTCTGTCCAGACTCTCTGTAAAAGGTATCTAAATTCCAAAATCAATTGTAACACCAGATTCCCCAAACAAAGTAAAGATTCTCTTATTTTCACATACTGAAAATAGGATTACCATAGTCATATTAAAACCTTAATGAAAACAACAAGTACTATAGTACAATCCTTATATATATATCATTATTTTTATTACCAGAATATAATCCTCAAGTCCAAAAACACAAATACATTAATTATTCCACTTCAACTGTAGTAACAGCATAAGATTGGCCTTGATCCCTTGGCCTTTTCTGAGGTATGTTTCCTTGGCACGGAGGTCATTCATCTGAATAATTCCCCATTTCTAAAAAATTGTAGCATTCAACATTGACAGCCTCTTTCTTCCCCTTGCAATGGCGAGCTTGGTGGCCTTTTTCACCACACTTGTTACAAACTCCCATTCCTTTTAGCCAAGTACTGGGGTGTTTCTTCCAACAATTATCACATAATGTAAAATCCTTCTTTCCCTTTTTCCCTTTATCTGTTTCTTTCTCCACCATTATATTCTTCCCTTTCTTTACACTGTTGTCTTAAGATTTAGAGAATTTCTTTTCTGTCATGATAGCACACGAGACTATATCTTTTTATGACGAGAAGGATTGAAATACTAATGCTCGACAAAGAAATGGTTATAACCCATCAAATAAATAGTCAATTATACTTCTTGGGTTACGTATATAATCTGTAGCATTCCTTGCTAACCTTGTAAATTTAGACTCATACTTTGAAACATTCTCGACCTCCTTTTTCCTCAGACTCTGAAATTGTATTTCCATATCTACTCGATGGTCATGAGGAAAGAATTTTTCTAAGAAAATATCTGTAAAATCTCTATATTCCATATTTGATACTTCATCATCTTCCTTATTATTTTGAATCAAAGACCACCATTGATCAGCATCTCCAGTGTGGCGGTAAAATGCCATGACAACCTTTTCCCTTTCGCTACTCCCCAAGGTGTGGAATATTTTCTCTAAGGAATTTATCCATTGCTTAGATACTAGTGGATTTGTACACCCTATTAATTTTGGTGGTTTTTTAATCATTAAGAGATCTAACATTGATCCTCCATGCTGCGGATCAAGGTCCTTCGTATGTGTAAGGTTATTATTCATAACCTGAGTGATTCGTCCCAGTATAGTGATTATCTTATCAGCATCGGTTGCATCACTAGCTCCACAATAATTATATTAATTA
Source organism: Viscum album (assembly GCA_963277665.1). NCBI lineage: Eukaryota > Viridiplantae > Streptophyta > Magnoliopsida > Santalales > Viscaceae > Viscum > Viscum album. Next base: position 369,631,340 of record OY728137.1, read on the forward strand.
GGAGGGAAATCCCTACATGGAGTGTGTGCATTGATACAGTTTCCATTCCTTCCACTAGGTTCCATTTCTAAACAATGGAATAAACTAGATTATTTTATGAATTGAAATACATAATTTCAAACATGTAAAACACTTAACATAAACTGAACAGTTTATGGATATAATTCATAAACTTAAAAATGTTTTCTTTGAGGAAGTATATACTCATAAACCCTTCATAATTGTATTTAATGAAAATGTGAATTATCCTAAGCATATCCCCCAGGAGTGTCATAACCAAGAGTGCAGCAAGGCCCGTTGTCGTGCACCAGTTTCCGTTCGAGTCTAGATCAAAGTGGTGTTTTCGAGTTTTACCCCTAGGTAAATCTATGCCAGAGCCTCCTCTACCTACTCGTATCCGGATAGAGATATATTTCTTGGAAAACTCATAAAATCTCTACAATACAAAAATTCTATGATTTTATTCTATACTAATCCTCAATGTTTATCTTAGGGCTATGTGCTCTAATCAGAGTTTATCTAAATCTAGATTCCAAGGTTTGTACTAAACTTCCTCTGATACCAACTGTAACACTCCTACCCCAGTTACCCAGAGTCGGTGCATTATTATGTATCATTTTCATGATCACAAAATATCATGTATTGAAAAAACAATTATTTTAGTAGCCTTTGAAGTACTAGATACATTCATAAGGTTTATATTAAATCATAAAATGAAAAACTACAATGACATTGTTTCAATAGACCTAACTCATATCCCCATAGACAATCCCTGGAGGTCAGTCATAAAATACTTCCTCGTATCCTGGGAAAAATAAAACACAGAAATGGGTGAGCTCATATTCTCAGTAAGGATAAGAATATAGCGGAAACTTTCATAAATAAGCAAAAAAATTTAAGGAAATTTATAAGACAAAAACAACAGCCTTTTAAACTTGAACATCAATATATTATGTAAAAGATAAAATCAAATAATTCCATTTACATACTCACATGGATATTCTACTAGTCGAATAATCACAAGCAATATCAATAGTGACTTCCATAATGATGGAATGCATAATGGTGGACATTAATTTTTATGTCATGGCCTCGTGCCAGGACCTAGGGGATAACTGTAACCAGACCCAAACCCGGAGAGCCACTGTAACCTGACCCCATCCTAGAGATCCTATATAACCAGACTCCAACCCAGAGAGTCTCTGTAACTGGACTCCATCCCCGAGAGCCTATGTCACAGGACTCCATCCCTGAGGGTCTGCTGTAACTAGACCCCAACCCAGAGGGCTTACATTTACTTTTACCCAACCCAAAACATAATAGTCCAATGCATTCAACATAAGAAGTGGTTGAAATAGAACATAATCATTCAAATTAAAACTAGAATTCAAAATTTCAATACATTATCCATAAAACATGAATAGTATGAAATAACACATCCAGAGTCAAATATATCACCAAACCGTAAATACAATATGGAAGATATGTATCATAATAAATCAACTTCAAATAATCTTACAATCCATCAAAGGATGTTGACATTGATGACATCAAAACATTTTTTTAGAGAAATATCTCTTTCTATTTTGAAATCATTTAAGAGTTACATAAATATAAAGAAAACATTTATTTTGAAAATATTTTTATAATCTTGTAAGAGATGCTTCGACGATATTATAATGGTGGAAAATAGCTGCACCAACTGTATAAGTTAAAAAAACATTCCTACCTTAATTTTATCGAAAAGGTTATAAAGGACCTTGGATGGAAAATGAACAAGATTCATTTATAAATATATTATAATAGTCAAAAATTGGTATAAATGACTTTAACCCATAGTCTATAAAATAGTAAAAAAAAATTTTGAAATACAATTTTAAGAAACATGGTTGTGGATGATAAAGAGGTCCCAGTAGATAATTACATATAAACAACCTCGGATAATGAAGAGATTGTGAAATTAACCCTTACCTTGTACTTTTCCTTGGTCGAGGATAGGTTAACCTCCTGTATAATGGTGAAATAATTTTTATTAAATTATAAAAGAATAATATGCATTAATATGAAATCATATATGATCTTTTCACATTTCTTTGGTAATAATATCTTAGTATTATCATCGTTTCGGGTGTTAAAGGATTCGTTTTCCTTTATATTATTTGTTATGTGAGTCATATTTGTTATGGTTGGGATGTATCTTATTAATATCCAGAATGATATCAAGTCTTTAAACATTATTTTTAATCATCAAATGAAAATTATTTTGAATCAATACGACGGGGAATGAATCTCATCGTGTTTGTGGAGACGGTAATCCATACGTATGCACGAGTGACAATATCATTTTTTTTATATTAAAATAATATATAATTGGATGGTATATCATATATACTGAATTATTATCATGTTATATTTATTATTTACATGAATTACACATCATTATTATACCCATCCAAATAATAATGTATTGAATAACAATTACACCACGACGTGGAGACAGTATTTCGTACGTACGCACGTATGGTGACATGTCATTCAAGGGATGGATAGAATAATGAATTTGGTTGTTCCATACATATAATAACATCACATTATATATAATATACTAGAGTTGTTATTTTAGAATGGAAACAACAAAAAAAGAGGGAGTGGAAGAAGAAAAGAACTTGAAAGAGGTGATGAAATATTTACCTCTTCTTCGGGTTCTTCCTTTTGATTTAATCAAAAGGGCTCCATAGATTGGCTTTCTGAGTAAAGGAAAGCCTCTAGAATGAAGGAAGTATAGTTGAGAGGGTATTTGGGCTGGTTTTGGCTGACCCAAAAGGCTATTAAGGTGTGACATAGAGATGAGGGGGTTCCCTTTTATAAGAGGGGTGAGGGGCACCTTAGAAAAGACTTAAAATATTTTTTATAATAAATTTATATTCGGTTTATAATTTCTCCAATGTGAATTATTTAGAGGCTAGGGTGGATATGGGTCTTAATCCTCTCAACCAATAGGTTTTAGACATGTTTAGGATACCATTTTTACCTTATCATTTAGATTTAACTCTAAGTTAAATAATTGAACTTTTACTGTGTCTTCTTGTATTCTTACACTATATGGTTAATAATCGTACTATAAACATCCAATAGAACCCCAATTGGTTCATTAATGTAATATATATTATTCTATAATTCCTCTGGACGAACCTTAGATTTTTAGAACCATTATAGATATTAATAAAATAATATTTGTTTTAAAAACAATATTATGTCAATTTTGACACTATTTGGTATTTTTTTTAAATCATCACAACATTATTACTTCGAAAGAAATTTATCTAACCAACCCTAAAATGTCATATTAACCTAAATAAAATAGTGTAATTCATAAAAAGTCTCAAATTTCATTTATATAAATATTTATAATATCAATAATTTTAATATTTCATCAATTAGGTAATTACTGCATCATCATTGATTCATAAATTAATTAAATTATTTAATGTCTAAAAAATATAAATAAAAAACCATTATATAGGAAATATTTTTATATTTTTAATTAATATTTATAATAGAATTTTTCTTATTTATAACCCTATATTAAAAATGTTTTAGTTATTAAAAATTGATTTTAACTATTTTAACTCTTCTTTAAATAAAATAATTATAAATGTCTTAATCTAATCCAAATAGACATAGAGGATCATATTTTATTCCTAATGTTGCTTTTGGTCGAATTACACTTATCCAATAGATTTAGTACATGTTTTAGGGTAATAATAATATCATTTTTACCCTTAATTACCTTAATTACTTTTAACTGTGATAAATAAAAGTAAAAAAGATGATATTCACCCAAAATTATTTTAATATTATTGAACCACATTATATATACTAATATCAACTGTGTCTCTCTTATTTTTTAAATTCAACTCACAGAAGCGGTAAAATTAAGTTTTATGTAAATTTGCAAATGCTCCTAGCAGGTGGGTAAAAGACGGTGAAAAAACTATAAAATTTTTATATATATAAAATTATTACAAAATGACTCTAATGAATTAAATTGAACTTATATAGGTATTATGTAACTATTTTAAACTAAAATAAATTTAAATAAAATAAATAATTTTTTAAATAAAAATTCGGTTTTAAACTATGACTCAATGTTATTCACTATTCATAAAAAATTTAAAGTTTTCAGAAAAATACCAAAATTTCCCCCTAGGTTAATTTCGATATTCCGAATCCAAAAATGAAGTCCATTTTGAATGATAAAGTTTATAAAATTTCAAAAAGTGGGTATTACAATTTATAACGGTTAGTTTTCTCTTTGTGGTGTGTTAGAACTCGGAGTTGCGTACAATAAATGCTATTGTAATATTCAAAGGGAAACGTGCCATGGAAGCTTGGGGTGTTACATATATAAATACCTTGTAATCATTTGAACATTTTCCCTTTGAAAACATGTATTCTTATATCTTATGAGGGATTAATTTCAAAACAAAATTTTCCCCATCTATGAAAATAATTTAGAAAATTCGAATCCATATTTTCAATCATCATAACATATTTTATTTGATAAGTTTACCTTATTTTTTTATCAAAATTAATAATAATAAAAAGATATCATATACCACAGTAAAATTAAAAATGGATTTACCAATGGATAAACTAAAAATATAATAGTAAAAAATGACCAAAAACATATACAACACCCATTAGGGGTCCATATTATTACCTTAAACTGTCTAGGTTCTATTTTTTCAACTATTTGATCCTTGTGGTTGGTAAAAATATGGGTACACCTAACTCATTTCCAAAAAAGTAAGTGTTCGACACACCTCACTTATAAATGGTCCCCATTATCCTCCCATCCCCACACCATAAAACCCATTTTGATTGGAAAATAAATACTCAAATAACTTCAAAAAGTCCCTACTCTAATCCTATAAGACTTATTTAATATTTAAATCCATTCTAAGAAACTGTTTTATGTAAACCTAAGGAGGATACCCGAAGAAGAGGTAACATTCATCAATGGGTATTTTTATTTTATTTACTCCAAAAAATACATATATCATTATTATAACATGTCAATTTAATATCATAAATAAATTAAATATACTAATATGTTGTTATTTTAAGTTCATTCCATACATCCATCTCAACTTCCGTCAAATGGGTTATGAAATTGGAATTCGTGTGTATGGTGGAATACCGCCTTGTGAAATAATGTCATTAGGTTTTGGATTACAAATTATAAGGGTTTTAAATAATTATTTATTTACTATTTATATATAATTTTTGTTATATTATTATGATTCTAGAGTCATTATCGCACACTTACCTTTATAATTTTCATTTAGTGGGAATACGATAACACCATTCGTCTGTACGACGAACTACTGACTCGTGAAGTGATGTGATTTTCTCACACATTACATGTAAAGTAATGAAGATAATTTTAATGAAAATATGAGATATATATGAAATAAAAATTATTATATAATTCTAATATATCACTTTATTTTCTTTCTTTAAATCCATCGAGAAAATGGAAACATTATTCATACGTACGCACGACCTACTATCTCTATGAACGAGGTATTTTATTTTCTATCAATAAATTCTATTAATTAATATAAATACATATATAATAAATATAAAAAATATTTATATAATTTTTATAATTTTCGAGATAATTTATCCACAATCCAAATAAGAGGGTCAAAAATAAAAAATTAAAACATACAAAAAAAATAATGCGGTTATTACCCGAAACATGATTTTAAGAAGGAGTGGTTAATAAACATGTAATAAAAGTACATAATTAAATTATATATGGTATTATATAAGTATGGTTTTTTAATATATGAATAATAAACTTATATTTATAATACCTGAGGTTCCAACATGTATGATGGAATCCAAGACATATGGTAACAGTTTTCTCATCTCACTTTTATTTCTATGGGACATATGCTATATTCACCACATAATTTTGTTATGTTGTGTTCATACTGATAGTGAAATTATTATATGAATATTATACATACAATTATTGTTATTTACATATCAATTTTATGATTTTTCTTTCATGGTTTCTATGGTTTCAAAGTTTCCAAAGTAGTAAGTAATATGTTTCTCAGTTTTCCTTATTTTAGATGTATGTTAGGTTATACAGCTATATTCTTTTATAATGTAAATATAATGACCATTTAACATGTTATATCATAAATATTATAATTTTATTGATACTATGACTTTAAAATTAAATTATTATTTCTTTATTTTTATGATTCAAAAAAACCAATGTGGTAAGAGATTTATATTACAATCTAATCTTTTTTCAGGTTACATTATGATTATCTTCCAATGATAAAATATTATGACATATACCTCAAGAAACTTATTTCATTTTATTCTCATCGGTTTATGTATTTATAATAAATGTTTTCCTTTATTTTTCAATCATTATGTAATCAATATTTTAAAACGTTTTTTTAAGAAAAAAACAATATTTTTGGATGAAAACCCTTTATCATCCAAAACCATTTTTCATATATGTTTTAGGGAATGTTATTAAAATTTTTAAAATAATTTATTAAAGGAATTTTTACCCATTTTGACATTTAAAAAAATTAAAAGAATCTTTATGTGGTTTTCCAAAACAATTCCCATTTGGCTTTTACCAAAAATTTGAAAAGATTCATTTTTTAACATACATGGAATGAACAGTACTTCCCATTATCATTACCATTCAATTATTACAATATTAGCTTCCATTTTTTCGATGTTATTATCATATAAAATTGTTTTCTTATTTTTTTTGAAATTTATATTTTTTAAGTCAATGATTTAAAATTGAAGTTTTTTAAAAGATTTATTATTTGAAAAGTTGTTTTTAAAATAAAAATCTCTTTTCATAATTAAATGATTTAAATAATTTTTCAAGCTTACATTATAAATTTTAAATTTTATTTTTAAAGAAAAGTACATTCATATTTTTTTATGTTTTAAAATGATATTTTCGAAGAAAAATTATTTTCCCTAATAAATATTCCATGTCAGATATCAAAATAATACTCTAACAATGACGACATCCTTTGATGATTATTTATTCTTTAATGGAGAAATGATCCAAGGATAAAATTAATATTATTTTTATGTTTTTTGTATGATTATGATGAAAATATTTTTAAAAACTCTTCTCTAATCCATGTGTTGTACTATGATAAAATGCTTATGAAATCATCTTCTTTTTACTAGGATTATGCTTTTATGAAATAATGAAATAATTATGAAACCTGGTTTTTTTAGAGGTTTTGTCCATGTTCAAATATTTATCAAAACCATTTAATTTCATAGGTTCTGATATGATGAATGATTTATGATCATGTGTCACATATATGTATGATTTTCATTATGTGATGGTGGTTACATTATTACCAAAGATGATGGTCTTGTTATTCCCACGGAAGGTGGTTAAGTTATAACTAATGATGAGTGGAACCTATATCATCGTCAAATGAATTGGGTAAATATTTATATCTCTTGAGATAGATATGACTAGAATTGTTTGTGTACTTGGTTAAGTAAGGGACATTTTTCACTATGATGGTATTGTGAGTGAACCTTGACTACTATGATGGATTTGAGACTGAACTCATTCCACTATAAAGAATGGTCTTCCATGGGGGATGGTGGTGTGTCCCACCAAGGTGATATAGCTGCATATGAAGTGCCCTGATATGCTTTGGAAATGAACTATGACTATCATGGAAATGATTTTCTATGACTAGGTGTATTCATAAATTCTATGTCGTATTCCAATGTTATGCTCTCATGGAATATATTCATTTATGTCCTTATGATTCATGCCTTTTGAATTACTATTCATTATTCCATCAATTTAGAATATGATCTTTGATATGGAGGGTAGAGGTTTCAAATGTAACTCTCATGTTATCAAACCCATATTCTAATATTATTCTCACATATCTCACATTCATATCCTTAGTAAGAATCTGATGTCACTCTTTCTTCTGTTTTCTTTCCCTAAGTTATAAATTATTTTTTTATATGGAGTATTATTGTAAAGTGTTTTAAATGGGATGTTATTTTTTTTTTGGAGATATTGAAGATATTTCAACAAATTATATGATTATGTGACCATTTATCCAAAGGAACTGTACCTAAAAAAATTTATAGTGGATCATAATATTATGTATTCAATACTCATCTATTAAGATTAAATATTTATGAATGATATGTTTGGTAACTCACATTTAGTATCAAAGAAATTTTTAGTTAACCACTAGAAACTGGGATAATAAATATTTAGTGAAGTACCTATGCATATTTCAATGTATATTTGTAGGGATATTCATATGGATAAATATAAAGATGAATTAATGTATAAGAAAATATCCTAGATTTTTTTAAAGGAAATGGAGAGTGGTTTCCAAGAAATTATATCCCAAATGGATACTAAAAGTGGATATGGATCTTTCTGAGAGGTACCTAGTGTTAATAACTCTGTAAAAGGAACATCATACTTGACTCGAGCATTATCTAGTACACGAGAACATGCCTTGATGTACAGTTGTCTTGACACTCTTAGAGGATATGCATTGGAAATTCAAAAACTCTTTATGAACCATCGTGAAGTATTTAAATAACGACCACTGATGTCTTAGGATAAGCCAAAGGTGACATAGATTTAAAGAAATGTTTCATTATTTAGATATTCTATATGTTATGTTTCCTGATTATGTGGTTCTCTACTATGATTATTGTTTCTTATAATATGGATTTTGGTATTAGTCTATAAAAGGAAAAATAAGGAACTAGGTTAACATTGAATGTGATGGACGATTTTTTAATGAGTATCCAATTGCGATGATAACTAGGGTAAAGGATATATAGATCATGAATAGTCAATAATCATAATGAATTATTAATAACATGAACCTAGACCAACTCTGAGACTCAATAAAGAATAGAATCATAGATTCCATCAATACATCAGTTGGTGCAAACAGTGGAGGAGAGAATATTTCATTTTCTATATTTCTAGAGTGTTATAAGAAGAACCGAAGTGGATGTTTAGGATTAGGAATATGTTCTTTTTGTTGGAAATGATGACATAAAACAAGTAATTATTGATGAAAAATGAAACATTTGGTTAACATAATGGATTATAATAATAGTCTCCCTAAGGTATCATCGACTGATGAATGTTTTCAATTTAGAATGTATGAGAAATAGGCAAGTCGATTTACTTAATGGAATGATCATGAAGATATTCAGCAGGGTTGTATGATTGATGGTAATATTTATGATGATGAACAAAATACTAATGAAATATTAAAGGTAAATAAGTGTTGTGCAATTAGATGATGAATCATGGTTGATATTATATGAAGAAAGTGGAATTATTTATGTTTTAATGTATTGTATTTCCATAATTACTCTATATGAGTCCAGAAATATATAAGTATTATTTGGTATAAGATTTTCATTAAGGATTTAAAAAAAATTAAATCTTGCTGACAACCTAGAAAAGTTATTTAATAGAAAACTGATATTGTTTATTTTGGGAAAATAACCCTTAATATATTCTTGATGTTGTTCAAAATGGTGTTTAGTATAGATAATGAAATGATTGAAATGGATAAAGTAAATGGGATAGTAGTGATTAACATGGAACTGATGAATGATTTGATGAAAAAGTGGTTTATGCAATCATTGATGTAATTTATATGACTTTTTGGATTTAATTAATAAATACAAAAATCTCTGTTTAATTTTGGTAATAAGGTTGAATATATGTTTTCAATAAGGATTCATGGTAATTCAGGTTATTACCATGATTCTGAAGAATACATGAAGACGGTTTTCACATGTTTGGTTTGTGATAACTAAGAGCTACATCATGTTGTTTGGTTCCCTTCTTTATAATGTTTTGGAATTTAATTTTTTGGAAGGTTCATATGGATAAAAATTTATCAAATGGGTTATATTAAAATTTTTATGAGGCTTTAGAAATTAATATATTTGTGTATATATGATAATTTAAATTAACCATTTTGTTGTGATGATAAATAAAAATATACAGAATGAATTATCATTCTATTATGGATTATTATATCCATTAACAGTGAATTTTAGTACTTCATGTATAAAAAATTAATTTTTGGATATTAATTTCATGGAGTAAGAATGGAATTGAATATTAAATGGATAATAGGATAAAATTGTACTTATAAAGTGGTATAAAATCAAGCTGTTATATCTTATCAGGAAAATTACACAAAATTAGGGAAAGGGATATCAAATTATATATTTTTCTTATTATAATAAATTTTTATGGAACTAATAAAGTTTTACATGCCTCTTTGGTTTATGGTTTCACTATCATTAACCTTATTTGCATCACCCACATTCTTGAGATCAATAATATATATCACTCTCTATAATAATTTATACTTCTCATCCATGTTCAAATCGTCACATCCATCATATGTTCTCATATTTGGACTCCTAGTTATGAGTTACTTTAGATAAAATTTATGTTTCAGACTTTTTTTAAAGGATTTTTTATTATTCATCTGTACGATTTGGGTTTTTGTGAATGAATTATCAAATGTTTAACCTTTTGATGAGCGAGATGAATTTTAAGGGGGAAATTCATTTTAAGGGGGTAGAATGTCACACCCAAAGATTTTTGGAAATAAATTTTTAATGAATTTAATCTTTTAGAAATTTTAAATTAAATTAAATAATAATTATATCATTATTTACATGGAACACTAAGTCTCTCTTGTGTTACACACAATTCCACGCTTAGCCTATGTTACACGAAACAATGATTTTAAACGAGACATGACACACTATTAAAATAGTATTATTTATTAAAATATTTATCACCTATATGTTGGAATATTGGTTATGAATATGATTAAAAAAATTTGGTTCACAAATTTATATATATTGAGTTATTTTGTGACAAGTTAATTTGATATGAAAACAAAATCCTTTTGAAAATAAATGTAATTTGTTTTATGAATAACTATTTTTTTGTGCACAAGTTTTCTGTAAGTCAATAATATAAAAAAACACAACTTTGTTGATTATTATTAATTAAATTTATTTATCATATATTCAATATTATTTTTAAAATAAATATTTTTATCAACATAAGAAATATGAATAAATCCAAATTTATGCTGAATCATTATTTTTCTAAAAAGATATTTTATCACTATTAGAGTACTATTATTAAAATTAATTTTAAAAAATTTAAGATAATTTATTTTTGAAAATAATTTTTTTTAATTAATAAATTAAAATTCATCTTAGGCCAATTGTTTGTTATTTTTTGGAAAATTTATATTTTCTAGGTGAATAGTAAAAATACTACATTTTTTATTGAAAACTACCTTTTCATTTAAATATTCTATAAATATAAATTTTATTTTAAATTGGGTTTAATGTTAAATTATATAAATTATATAAATTATATATATATATATATATGTATTAATCCAATTTAGGTCATTGTAGTCATTTTCATATAGTTTTGACATTAAAAATGTAACTTTTGAACATCTTTTCTTTGAAAACTCGTTTTCTCATCGCATGTGTGGGATTGATTTTTAAATAAAAGATTGTCACCTATTTGAATATAATTTTTAAATATAGATTCAATATTTTTAATCCAAAAATATTATATTATATAATATGTTCAACTATTTTTTTGACCAAAATGAACAATAAACAAAGTAAAAAAACTATTTATCGTGATTAAGGTAAAAACAGATTTACTTAAGTGTTAAACTAAATAGATAAGGGTAACAATGACTCAATACATTTAAAAACCAATTTTATTGAAATATTTATACATTAATCCTTATATATTAAATTTTAGTCTGTTATGTGATCCTTTTGGTGGGTAAAAACATTGGTAAAGAAAACTATTTTCAAAAGAATATAAGTGTGCCACCCACCTCACTTATTATAGGCCACCCATTATCTTCCATTCTTCACAGAGTCAAACCCATTTTGATCAGACAATACATACTAAAATCACTTTAGAACATTGCTCCTCTAATACATTATGAATTTTTTTGTACCAAAATCCAACTTAAAAAAGCATTTTGATGTAAATCTTAGAGGGATACCCGAAGAAAAGGTAACATTCATTAACGGGGGTTTGTGTTTAATTTCCTCCTCCACCTTTTTCAATTTTTATTATAACCTGATAAAATTACACCAATAGTATAATAAATATAATTATATGTTTTCATTTTATGTTTATGACCTATAACCATCTCCACATCAATCAAATGGATTATGAAATCATCATTTGTGTTTATGGAGGATTGTCACCTCATGAACTGATCTCATTATTTTTTCCATTACCAACTCTCAAGGATAGAAATAATGCATTATTTATTTTTTATATATTATTTTAATGTTAATATTAATATTATATGGTTATTATTTCACACATTATTTTATAATTTTCCTTCTATGGGAATATGATAAGGTCGTTCGTGTATAACGAAGGCAATTGACATGCGAAGTGATGTGATTCGTTCACCCATTACATGAAAATTAATAAGGATTATTTTAATGTTTATATATTATATATATTACATAAAATGTTTTATATAATAATAACATATCATTTTTCATTATTTATTTCAAACCATCGAGAAAATGGAAACAACGTTAATGCGTACATATGCCCTATCATATCAATAAACATGGTGTTTTAATTTATATTTATAAAATTTATTAATTAAAATAAATACATATATAATGATTATATATATATATATATTATAATTTTTCATTATTAAAATTATAGATATTATGTAACCATGATCAAACTAAGATGCTTGAAAATGAAAAATTAAAACAGACATGAAAAATAAAGCGATTATTACCTAAAACGTGGTTTTAACAAGAAATAGTTTATAAGTAGGTAATAAAAGGACATAAGTACATTATATATGGTACGATATAATTATGTTTCTATAATATATTTACAATAAAATTATATTTATTATCTCTGAGGTTTAATTTTCTATGGAGGAAGTGAAGACTTACGATATGTTTTTTTCATCTCCCATTTATTTCTTTAAGATATATGCTATATTCACAACTTATTTGTATTATGTTGTGTATATATTTGACATGAATGTATTATATGATTATTATACTTAAAATTATGGGTATTTTGATATAAATTGTAGTTCTCTCTTTCATGGGGCGTATGGTTTCAATATTACCAATGCAGTAAGGTATTTCTTTATCACTTTATGTATGTTACGTTATACACATATCTTCTTTTATAATGTGCATATACTACAACATTTTCATGTTATATCATGAATATAATTATTTTTTGGATAATATTAATTATATTTAATGTTATTATTTCATGGTGATTTTTAATCAAATTTACCAATGTGGATATTTTTTTTCAATCTCATCTTTTATCAGGAATGTTTATAAGTGTGCTTACAATGATGAAATATTATGATATATCTCTAAAATAACTCATGGAATCTCTTATCCTATGTTAATTTAATAATAATACATTTATTTCCTTCGTTTTTAACTCTTTATGTAATCACGATTTCAAAACATTGGTTTTAAGAAAAAAACAATATTTTCGTCGAAAACCAATTCTCTTCCAAAACCATATTTTATAAATGTTTTAAAAAACTTATTTTACCTTTCTTAAAATAATTTATTAAATAAATTTTTACCCATTTTTAAATTTTTACAAAATTTTATGGATGTAAAATCCATTTCATTTTCCAAAACAATGCATATGTGGCTTTTACTATAAATTGGAGAGAAATATTTTATTTTAACATGCACAACCTGAACATTACTTCTCACTGTCATGACAATTCAATAATTTAAAGCTTAACCTACAATATTTAAATATTGATTTAAATGAAAATAATTTCTATACTATGTTATTATATTATATATTTTAAATCAATGATTTATAAATAAAAAGGGTTTTTTAGAATGTTTTATGATTTAAAAAGTGTTTTTCGAAGAAGAATGGATATTTTCCTTACGAAATATTTAAAATGATTTTTAAAGAATACATTAAATATTTTCAAATTTATTTTCCTAGAAAAGGATTTTTAAAATTTTTAATGTTTTAAAATTTTATTTTCAAATAAAATTTATTTTCCTTAATAAATGTTCCATGTGTTCAATTAAAATAATTTTCCAACTAAGTTGAAATATTTTAATGAGTAGTTATGCTTTATAAGGGATATAATATATAGATCCCATTATTAATATTTCTTTGGATGATTTAAGTTTATGATGACATAATTTTTATGAAACTCATTTGTCTTCCATGGGTTATTCCAAGATAAAATGATTATGAAATCCACTTATTTTTCCATGGGTTATACTTTGATGAAATAATGAAATGATTATAAAACCTTTTTCTTTTACATGGGTTATGTCAGAATGAAATGTTTATGAAATCCATTTCACTTCATGGTCTCTGATATGATGAATGATTTATTATCTTTCCGCACACATATGTATGATGTTTATTGTTTTACATTGGTTACAATATAATCAAGGATAACGATCAAATTATAACCATTAGTGGGTGGGACCTATATCTCCATCAAATACATTGGGTAATGATTTATATCTCTTGATATGTATAGGATATGAGTGGAGAGTAAACTATGTTTATTAAGGGTTTATGTCCACTATGATGTTCTTGGAAGAGAACCGTAATAACAATAATGGTTTTGGGAGTGAATCCATTCCACTTTCATTAAAGGGCTTTGATAGGGGATGGTGGAGTTTTGCACCCAAGTGATGTATCCACCTATGAAGTTCCCTAATAAGTTTTACCAACGATCCTTGAATACTTTGGAAATTATTTTGTATTCTTATGTGTATTCCATAATTTTATGTATTATTCTAATGTTATGATCTCATGGCCTATTTTCTTTGATTTCTTTATGATTAATATATTATAAACTTCCAATATTTATGTTATGACTCACGATTATGATAATTGATATGTGGGTTATGGTTTTAAAATGTTATGTTCATGTTCTCATACCCTTATAATCATGTTATTCTAACATATCACAATTTCTTACTCTGAATAAGCATACGATCTCACCAGATATAATGTTTTATGGCCCCAAGTTATGGAGAAATTTTTTATTAAGGGTATTTTTATGAAGAGTTATAAATGGGAAGTTCTTTATGGGAGATATTAAAATTCATTCACCAAATTATATGATTATGTGTCCAAGTTTCCAATGGAACTAAACCTAAATGATTCTGGTATAGATAATTATATTATGTATTAAATATTCATCTAATAATATGTAATGTTAATGTATGATATTTTTGGGTCTTGATATATGTATCCATGCATATATTTTGTGGTATTTTTAATGTGTTAATTTATATATTTTAAATGATTATTCTTTCCAATTTATAAATGTTCAAACTCATTTTCTTATTTCGGGCTAGAAATGATAATATATTTGGAAAAGGAGAAAAAAATACACTTTATTCCATAAATGAAGAAATGCGATGTGGCACCGGATTTTTAAGGATGATCATGGAACACTTCCAAGGAAAAAATCTAAAGAACCAAGGAAAAACAATTATTATGGAGCATAAAAATTAAATTAAAAATATTTTAATCATTACACATCATGTACCGATGTATATCATGAAAATAGTGATATTTTTTAAGTGAAAAAACACCATGTCCATTTACACATGATGTAGTTATTTAAACCACGTTTAAATAGTCGGGACAAGATTAAATAACCCAAATTCCACGAATCAATGACTTTTGACAAAATAATAGAAATTTGACCCATCATAAACTATTGTTGCACCATTTTTATTAATAATAATTAATACTAGAGCTCATATGGAGCCTCTAAATAGAGGGCCATTCTATTTCTATTGAGGATATCTAGAGACCAAAGCATGGAGCGAGAAGCTACATTGTGGAGAGCCCTCCCCAAGTTCATATCTATTTTCATTAACCTATTATTTTCTTTTCTCTTTCCCTCTTATTGTCTCATCACTAGGATTAGGGGGTAAACCCCCCATCTGTTAGGGTTATGAAATAGAATTGGGAAGGTGGGTTGTATTAGTAACTTTTTATTCAATTTATGTATTTGGTTTGTTGCAATTTAAATTTCAAATTCTAATCCATTAATTTTTCTTTTATCATGAACATTACTATTTGAATCTAAAAGTAACATTAATATAATTCCACTGAAAACCCTCATAAATTGATAACCATTTTCAACATTAGGTGAAACTGGGTGGAAATTTGGTATTGAGATAAACATGATTTAGAAAAACCCTAAATTATAGTGCTAAGGGAAATAGGATATTTCCGCATTGAAGAGTATATTCCATGACCAATTTATCATACTCATCTCAAAATTAACACCAATAATTAATCAATCAACCAATTTCATAAATCCAATTACACATGAACTATAAATTTACCAGACCCTAACATTCTTTTCAAAATCTGATCGGAACAAATCAATCTTCTTTTCATTCGTGTTTTGATTCCTAAAAATCATTCAAACCCAACTTTTCCCCCCTCATTCATCAAAGTAATATAATCAAATTTTTCTACAACATAATCAGACTAATTTCACCCATCTATATGGGTTTATCCTTGAACTTCTTCGTTATTCATTTTAATTAATTTGTTGATTTTGTTGATTTTTTTGATTTTTTTAAATTAGTAGTTTTTATATACATATAGGGATTTTAATGATGACCTATGGTCTTGTCAGATCTTCACAATAGCATCCACCAAATAATTGACATAGGATGAATCATACATTGGTGTTGATACAAAGGGAAATAGTGAGTAGGAATAATGGTTATTGGCTACTGATTAGGAAACCCCATGAGAGAGTGGAGAATCCACACATAGGGGTGATGATTTGATCGAACTTCTATTTTGTGAGGTGAGATTAGTTCATAGACATGTTTTTTTCCTTCCAAACCTCCCCTACCCCACCCCTTAAAGGATCTAATTCAAGATATTATTTTAAGTAGGATATGGAAAAAGAGTACTAGGTGGTCCTAATCAAAGGGGATGAGTGTGGCTCAATGGGTTCCAATGTTTTTTATGAAGTGTTTAGAAGGGTTCTTTATGATCCTATGGTCCTCCTAGTCATATATGGGGGACCAATCCCTGAAATTCCAATTTTGGAACATACTAAAAATGATAACAAATACTAGGGGTGACTCATCATTGAGATCCCCAATCCTAAAGGTAATATTGAACTCTTCAGAGGTTGGTCTTATTTAAACATTAATATATTAGTTCATGTATAACAATTCAATGTGTTTTTTTTTTGTTTCAAACATGTCCCAATAGTCATTAATGAGGGTTTTGGTGTTTGATATTTAGGCGATGAATATTATTAAGGTATCTCCATTGGTCGAACTCTCTTTCAAGACATCAAGATAAGACTTTACCTGAAATCATTCTCTCTATATGTCTTTTCCCTTATGTGAGTCATGTGGTCCCAAACAGTTATCAGCAATAAAAATAACTAAAATGTTTCTATTTAAAATAGTGCTCTATAGGGTGTGTTCCTAGAAAACAAAGGTTCTTAGGGAAGTTATATTTCCCCCTCCCAATAACTAATGTAACTAATAGGGAGAAGGTCATTAATGATGATCTGGTCCCAATATCAAGAGTCAACCCCGTCCAAGACATGGGTGATATCTCTGAGGAAAAGCATGAGGTTAGTGGTAATGTTTTCTCCAACAAATATTTAGACAAAACGACCTCCCTCTCGACCTAGATCTTGATCCATTGAAGAGGATCCTAGAGGAATATCATTTTTCCATGATTCTCATGTTCCTATTGAAATATGATCCCGATCCTCCTACGGAACTAGAAGATTTCAGGTTTAATGTTTCGAAGGAGAACTTCATCATCTAGTGAAAGTCTTGGTGGAGTTTCCAGAACCTCATTACACACACATCAGAGCCAAAACTAGTGATTCATATATGGTATCATTACCACTGGGTGAGAAAATTTGGAACTTATGGGATTCATTATTTAACTCTCCATGTATTGGTTGATGATTATATCACCAAGCATGTGCATGTATAATGTCAAGAGTTCGATGTCACTAGACACCATGATAAATCTAATGGAACCAGGAAGCTTCAGGTGGATGATCATGAACTTTAATGGTCAAAATAATAATTAAATTTCCATGTTTCCTTTACAAGTTCTAAAGATGATACCATCCAAAATTTTATGGCCCAGCTAGTTGTGGTTTAAGCTCGGACAGAAGAGGTGACCTCTCGAATAACTGAGTTCCATGATGACAAATTATAGGTGTGAATTAGGGATAACAAAATTCATCCCATTTTCTAAGAGGAACAATAATGTTTCATTAGGCTACAATAGGTTCTGAGGGCTATAGACTAGAAGTTGGATGGGATGGAGCAATCAATTGCTGATGTAGATCCCTAGGGAGAATTGTTTTCTACTAGAACAAAGGAAAGGATCTAGTGTTTAGATGAACATCCAAAATCATGATTTCTATTTGTTTTAAACTCCTTATATATATAAGTAACATTATTTTTTCTCACTACACCTCTACAACTCAATAACATTAATTATATAATTAACAACTAATATCTAAGCTAACTTAATTCATGATTAGTGTGGTAAAGAAGGTAAAAAAATAAGGATTTATCACTCATATGTGAGTGCATGATGAGAGAAAAACACTCTCTTTGTGTTATTATTTATTGGCCACTGAGAATATCATGAGTGAGACTGTTTTGGTAGGATAATTATACATTATTCACAATTGACTTTCTCTTTCAACATGGGCTAGTGCATGAATGGGATAACGCTAAGGGTGTTGAGTTATACTTATCAAAAAGGGTCATAAAGACTGTGAATCAAGATTCCTCGGATTTTGGACAAAAAGAGGGTGTAAAGATGATGGAGGATAATTTTTCGACATAATTAAACCATTGAATCCATTATCAATTTCATGGTTTTGAAGAAAAAAAATGAGGATCGATCACTAACTATGTTCAAAAAATGGGACCTATCTCATGATTTTTTCAGGATTCTATTGAAGCATGGTCATAAGACAGTAGGTGACCAAATTTGTATAGGAAATATTTTTGTTAGGGTGTAATTCAAATATGAAGTATCACATGACCCAGATCATGGAGGACATGAAGCATGGGGATAAACTGATAGAGCATTGGAATGGATTTCAACACTCTTGGAATTATGTAATCATGCTTTTGTGCACATTGGGTAGGTGTATCTATTTGAACAAAGGTTATACTCGACATCCAAGTGGAGCGTCATCTCAGATGTTGAGAGGTGGTCAAAGCACATGAATTGTGTGGTAGGTGACTAGCACTGAAGTTGGAAAGGGTATCCTCAATCAAGGTATTAATATTATTTTCATTTTTATTTCATGTAATAAAGATGATAGATAGATATTTTAACATTATGAGGTGAGGAAGATACAAATGACGTTTAAAATCATATGGTGAGAGAAATGTATGTGACATTTAATGTCATATGGGGAGAAAAATGAATTGCACATTTTAATGTCACAATTCATGGACTAATGACAGGTTTGTCTCAAAGGATTTTGTGTGGCATTGAGGAGATGTAATTCGATGTGAATTGAGGGTCAAATAGACTCAATGTCACACAAACACAGAAGAAATATTTTACACAATTTAAGGTCCTGATTATTAAACATGGCCTCTAATTTTATGGTCATAGCATTTGGATGGTAGGGGCATTCGTTCATCTCATCCTTGGTTGAGGAAAACTACATCCAATTTCACAATCCTACATGTACCGTACACGATGAAAGAAATAAGGAGTGGTATAATGTTTTTTTGTTTGGATGGGAGAATACAATAAGGGGAGAAATTTTACTGGAATAAGGATGTCTTATAAGGGTAGAGCAGGAATTCCATGCTTTGTAGAGTAAAAGGGGAATGATCCAAGAATAGGTAAAAACTATTGGTCATGTGTGAAACATAGGTACTTTACTTGCACCAATCAGGGATGGGGATAAAAAATAAAGGATTGACCATTGAAAAAGTTTGAAAAACAAGAGATTCTATTTTTCAACAAGGACCCCTTATGGTGTTAGCTGAAGATAGCAGGTGAGAGAATGTGGAAAGGAACCATTTCCATTAGGGAGACTATTCAGATGTTGAGGGTGATAATTATACAAATCAAAGAATGAACGAAGCATGAAAGTGAGTGTGAGGAATGTCCAAGTGGGAATGATTAGTGTCGTGGGAGATATTAAACAATTCCCTCAAATGCACTGGATGAACATTCTAGTAGAATAATATCATGTCCGGCTTGTAGAGTGGGGAACACTTGAATGAGTTTATGGTCAGGCTAGACCCTGGATATGAGATCGGGGTGTCAATATGTATCCCATGGGAATGGGAATCAATTCATACATAGTTCTAGTATTTGGGACCAAAATGTCTTTTGGGGTACATTCCTCACTTTTGATGACATCGAATTATCCCAAAATGGTTATATGGGGTGTCCTATGTTTTTAAAATTGGTTGATTCTAGAGTTTAACATCATGCACTATGGTCGTTGGTTATGGTCTTCCCATATTTTTCATATGATGAATTTCAATTTTATATGTGGTAAGGCTACAATTTAATTTCTTGTACTTAGGATGTTATTTATTGGTCAGCACACACTAGGTATGTGAGGAATCCTATATTTGTGTCATAAGGAAAGACTGAAGTTTAACATCATGCAATGAGGATGTTCGCCTTTCCAGTTTAAATTCATACAACTCGTACTATGGCTACTACTAGTTTAGGGTCATGGAACATAGACCCAAGAGGCTACAAATAGTTTAATGTCATAATTATTAGATAAAAAGGATTGTAAATAGTCTATGGAAATAGTTCTTGGACCAAAAGGGCTTCAAATAGTATAAGGTCATAATGCATAGACCAGAGGGTCCATAAATAGTATATTGTCATAATTCTTGGACTGAAGGGTGTGGGTGTCTAAAGGAGGCTTGAGTGGAATGAAAGAGTTATATATCAATGTTAAGGGAGGTCCAAACAGACCCTCTACCACACAAAACATGAAAACGCATACCCATATTGATGTCATGATGATGAGGAAGGAAATAACCTACAATAAGTTTATAGTGGGGGATTGACCAAGGATATGAGATCTTAGCGTCACTATATATCCCATGGGGATTATAATCAAGACCCAAGTATTTATCGAACTTGGTGTTGTAGAAGGCTAATTCTTGTAATAGGATTCCCTCTCAAATGAGGGCATTAAATCATCTCATATTTTATACGATCCATCATGAAATTATATCGGGTAAGGCTACAGTTTCACATCGTGTGCTAAGGCTGTTTTTCTTGTTCATACCAAATTCATTATACCAAGATTCCCAATTACCATGTGGTGTAAAAATTTTGTTAAATATCATGTTCTTAGGATGATAGTTTTTTCTTCTTTGCGTATTTTTTATATTAGGAATCATAGATTCATGTGAGGTAAGGCTATAGTTTAACATCATGTGCTAAGGATGTTGGTTTTTTTCATCCAATAAATTTTATATGGGGAATCACAGTTTTATATGGGGTAAGGCTCTAGTTTAGTATAATATACTGAGGGATTTTTCAGGGAATTGACATTGTTCTTCCTACTCCTTTTTTCCTCATGTGTGTTCATGATGGAATTAGGATCCACTAGAGAACTATGGAATATGATGGGGAGTTATATTTTAAAATAAGTCCCATAAGGGAATTTAAGGGAGATAGTTTCATAGTTAATGGCTGGTTTTGTGGTGAATTCACTACTAGTCAGGACTATAGGATATCTATGATTCACTACATATCATATGAGAATGAGAATTGATCCATACATAGTTCTATATATAGGTATGAGAATGGATTTTTTGAAACACTAAGGATGATGAAAACCATGTAAGTGGTGCATGATGAAGATGAACATAGTTTAATGTCATAATTTCTTAGACCAGGAGTAGGTACTTCCAAGATGTTCATGGGGTATCCAAGAGGTAGAACCTGACAATATAGTTGGGTCAAAAAGTCCCTACACCAGAAAAAGACATCCTGAAACCTGTTGCTCATATTTTAAGATCATAAGTTTAAGACCAGGGGTATTTGGAAAATAGTTTAAACTCACGATTCTTAGATTGGGGAATGTTTTCTTAGTAAGAAAGAGATAATTTCAAGGATGTTTATATAGAATGATAGAGGTATCACCCAATGTGAATGAGGGAAATGAAAGGCCACATTCTACATAAATATGGTGAAACAAGAGGCACATTATTTAAGGTTGTAATCATTAGACCAGAAGTGGTTCTAATGGGCCAAATGTTAGTGAATACAATATCCAACCCACTCACCCCCTAGGGGAAGGTTATATGATTAATTGGTAGCAAGTCCAATAGATAAGGTATCTAGGCATCACTACATATCCCATGGGAATGGTAATCAATCCACACATAGTTCTAGAATGCGGTATGGTGGAGGGCCAAAACCAAAATCACGCGTGTTTTTCTATCTGATGAGGATGGAATATCTTTTCCATAGTTTAAGAATCAAATAGAAGGATGATAGCTACATAGTTTGGGGTCATTTACATAGAATAAATGGTGTATGGAAAACATTTTAAATTCATCATGTTTATACATGGGAAGTGTTTTTCACAGATGTTTTCATGGAATGAAAGAGGTAGAAACTAATGCGTGAAGAGTGTGATGTAAGAACTTGTACCACATTAATATTCTGAAAGGGTTTACGATGAATTGGTTGCCGGTTCTAGAGGCAAGGGGTCTAGAAATTTATATGTATCCCATGATAATGAGAAACTAACCACACATTGTTATGGAATACATTATGGTAAATGGTCGATGTTGGAAGTGGCATATTCATCTCTAATGAGTACATTAATGCATCCCATGGTTATTTTAGCGAATCACATGTTCATGAAATGGGTTAATGCTATGATTTTTCATTGTTTGCTGAGGATGTTGGTTCTTGGTCACCCCATACTTGGTATGTGTGGAATTCTTCATTTTTTAATGGGGTAAAGATTTTTTTAACATCATTTGCTGAGGATGCTGATATTTGTTGTTTAGTGTCATAAAGCTCAAAAAATAAGGACTGAAAATAGTTTTAGGTCATAATTCTTGCACTAAAGTGGCTACTTTTAGCCTAAGGTCACAAATCATAGACCATGATTGTGGTAGTTTGAGGTTTCTTATCATTTACCATGATTCTTAGTTTTGGGTCATAATAATTGGACCATGAGTGATTCATTTTATGTTCTTATAGTTTTTTCCATGACATCAATTTTATGGTCATAGAGTTTTTATCATGTTTTCTATAGTTTATGGTAGTGTAACACTAGCCATCACTCCTAGTTTAAGGTCATAGATTTTGGATCATGGGTGTTTTAGCTTAAGGTCACATAGCTTTGACCATGACTCCTAGTTTAACTTCATATATTTCAGACCATGGGTGTCTTATTTTAAGGATATATTGCTTTGACCATTACACATAGTTTATGGCTATAGATTTTCGACCATGGGTTTTATAGTATAAGGTCTTGTAGAATTGAACATTTCGTTCATAGAAAGTACTACTTGATGAACTTGGAAATGGTGGTAGGTGTGATATTCTCTCCATCCATAGTGATTAGAGAGTATGATCTATTAGAATATACCTTATGGATAATGTAAGTTCCTTACAATTTTGGCTCCAACATTGGTATATTTTTTTTGGGTTTCATTGGTTATTTGAGAGCCCTTACCATTTCACCCTAGGGGATTGAGAAAAAAAATACCTTCTTGCTGAATCCTCACTCTATCATATTATATTGCATCTCTATGTTATGAAATTCTTAAAACCTATTTTACAAGAGGGATTATAAATCATCTAGAAAGAAATTTTTCATTATATATGGAATCTTTTGGTCAAAAACACCCACTTGGAGTGACAAAAACTAAACCTAAATGGGGAATACTTCCTCTATTACCTACACTGTGGAGTATGGGGTCGCTGTGAAATTTATAGTTATCAGCTAATGGGACCAAATGAAATTTAAGAGCATATAGGGAAAACAATTTTTCCCTATACCACTATCTTCTAAAAGATGTTAGAGGGGTTCTTGTTGAATGACTAAATATGCACATTTTCTAATTCATGGTAGTGAGATGTATGGTTGGAGTGGGTGTTGAAATTGGAATATAATTTTATTATATAATAAACCAGAATGTTAGCATTGTTTTCTATGATTATAGTGTGAGGAACTCCAATCTGATGGATGATGCGGGAGATCATGAACTTAATCATAGGACACATTTTGTCTTACATGATGGGAACCAATTATTTACAAATTGATAAGAAGTCTATTTCTATCAAAATGTACCTATACTATCAAAATACCTCTGGGGTCTAACTACATAATGTCGAGTCCCCATACTGTAAACTAATAATACTAATGGGTGGATAAGTGATGCTATAGTAGACGATGACCAATGATATCATGGATATGACATGTAAGGATCCTGTTTCCAAACTCAATGCAGTCATGAACCAAGGTTGGATTGAAGTAGCCCAACCTCTAAATCTGGTTGGAGAGCATCAATATTACTTGATGGGAACCAGAGGATCTGACATGGACCTCTTGTATAGCCTAAGATATCTCATTTACATGGATGAAACAAAGGATAATTCCATAAAACCCACACCTGTAGAGGGCCTTATGAAGGTTGGAGCCACTCTGTAGGGTAAAATATATTGTACAGTAGTATATATTCTCATGATCATCCTAGTCTTATGAGAGAATATCCCAATGGATATAATCAATAATAAGATTTATCCAAATGTGTGTTTCCTCTACTATGAGGGGTGGGGCATGTATGATCTAGTGAAGAGGTACTATAATCCATTTTAAATTTGTATTGCTTTCCATCATTTGATGAGGTAGGGTGATAACTCTCTGATGTTCCACATGAATGACATGGTCATCCTTTTCAGGTTCGGCAAAGATGCAACAAGTATTTCCAAAGAATCGTCTTGACCATTATACTATCATGGAACATGGGACACCTTTGGTAGGGAAGGGAACTGATTCATAATTAGATAGGTTGGTTCCTAAAGGGGTTCATGATCATTCATTCATATGACATAGTCACACTTCACTTATTTTATGACTATCTTGAAGTCTTCCTTCACATGTAAATTGGGTACGTCAATCATTCGGGCCAAATAAATTCCAATAATGAGATTCTAGTACTCTACCACATTGTTGGTGTAACCTTCCAATAGTCGGAATGTGTAATAGAAGTCAGCCTATGAAGAAGTGGTTAAAATGATCCCCAGACATACCCTATTAATCTTTGGTTCATTAATCCTTTTACTAACCATACTCTAAGAGGAAACATAGAAATTATTCTTCCAACATAGCGCAACCTGGTCCACTGAGTGAATAGATTTATCTTGAAAATTGAAATCCTGGGGAGACACTTCAGAGGATGTACATTTGACCCGCAAGTATTCTATTTTCTAAATATTGATATCCATTTTAGGACAAACCTGATGTGAAAATTATGGAGGATTACCTCCCAACATGAAAATAATTCCTTCACCATGGGGTGATTGAGGATATACATCAGAAGGACTACTCAAGAAACCTATTATATCTCATATTGTTGAAAATAATTTTGAATCATCTACAATATAAAGACCAGAATGAGGAATCTCTTCTTGAGGGGTAGTATCTGGTTTCTATGTTGTGGAGGATGCAAATATGGTAGTATACGATTTTCTTCCTACCCTCTATATTTTTACGGGCTGGAAGGGCACCAAGAGACCATTATAGAGTGGTCACTTAATGGACTAAATTATTTTTATATACGAGTGGAATCAAAATCAAAGGTTTTTGAAAGTACTTATTAATATCTTCAATGGTAGTCTACAATTCTTTATCCTACTAGTAAATGAATAATTTTCCCATAATCCTTGAAAATGGATTATGATTGCTAGAAATTGTTTCTATAAATCGGCGTATGTATGATAAGTTTCCTTGGTGGCCCCTCAATACATATAAGTTTCTTAGGGATGTAATTTTATTGATAGTAATTATTTTATATATGTATATCCTAATTCCCCTATATCCTACAATAAACCCAATAATAATTCTAGTAGTAACCTCGAATGAACACTTCAAGGGATTCATCTTTATGTGTTTGGAGTTGAGGTACCTGAACACTTTCTTAAGATCCTTAAGATGGTCCTACTACAGGTGGGGTTTAACCCCTACAACATCCATGTAACACTCCCCTAATTTCTTGAGAATTTACTTAATGATGTTTTCAATGGCCCACTAATAAGTGTCTCCACCATTCTTTAAGCCGAAAGGAATCACATGATGGCATAAAGTTACGTAGGGTACACAAGTGTTGATATTCTCCTCATCCTTGTGGTTCATTTGGATCTCATTATACCTAGAGTATCTATCCATGAAGGAGTGTGACTAGAACCTATTTAGAGCATCAATCAAAATCGATTTCATTGGAAGGGGAAAATCATCCTTTGGAAAATAGAATTTTAGGTCATTAATGTTGATGAAAAATCCAATAATCTCATTCTTATTTTCGACTTGGATATCGTGGGCTAGATATAGAGGGTATTGTTCCTCCATAAAAAAGTTTTTTTAATAAACTTATAAACATCGGCCTCAACTGTAACACTGCGAGAGGGGTGAATCTTTTTTGGAGGGTATTTATACCCATGATGACCCTTTGAGAGGATAAGGCGATGAAGGTAAACCTGAGTGTCAATCACTAGATTCTATTCATAGATCCAAGAAAAAAAACCATGGTGTTGTTTTAGGAAATCCACATACTACTGTTTCTCCACTGGGGACATGGTTTCACTGATCAATTCTCTCCTCAAATATTATTCAGTACCAAGGTTCACTAGGCTTATCTCATCAATGGTGGTGGATAAACCTTCCTCAAATATATGTGTTGTGTCTATTAAATACTCTTCATCATTTTAGAAAAGGAGACTGTAGGGAGGCAGTGACTCTTCTATGATGGTCGACCTTGGGGAGAATATGTGTCTACTAGGAATGATATGGGATATTTGGTGAGATGTTAATTATAGATAGAGATTGTAGAGAAAAAATATATCATGCCAACTCCATTCAGATTTTGGATATGATGTCTACTCATGTTATCAATGAAATTTTCATGGGTTCACCTATGTCAAGTCAGTCCTGATTTTCGGAACATGCAAGAAATTTTGTGGATCGGTGGGCGTGGGATGAAATTCTCGGTACTTCACAAGAGTAGGATCATCTAGAATTATCTAGGCCATTTTTCTGTAGGTGTACAAGGTAATATGTGAGAACTCATTTTTTGGGTGAGGATTAAACAGCACGACACATTTGGCATAGTGGGATATAACCAATGAATTGAATGGAAAAAAATTCCTTTTAAGTCTACCTAAGGATCAACTAAAATGGATTCTAGATCATTAAGGGAATTGATTCATTCGATGCTGCTATCCTAGAATGTCTTACCTTCCCTTTATTAGCAAGCAGCATCCATATAATAATCCTCATAGGAGTCAAAGGGGGACAAATCTCTCAGAAGTACCCCTACTCAACCATTAAGAGTGTATTTGTAGAAATGGTGGTCATAAGAGGGGAACATTGTATGCAAATAGATTTGAGGACTTCCAATTAAATTTTTTTAGGTATTATATAGTGATACTATTATAAACTCAATTCTTGATACAAGACCACTTAATTGATTCTTCTACCTAATTTGGCCATCTAGATTATACTCACTCTTATCGTACCCTTGAATTGTAATGTTGGAGGGTGTTAGATCAGTTTCTATTAGGACCAACTTATTGATTCTCTACATCACGTTCATGTTTATCATGAAGCTAATATCCACTAGACAGTTGAAAATTTCCACATTTTTGAACAAACCCATGATATAAAGTAGGAGTATGATCCCCTAAATCGAGAAAACCTCATCTTATCCACAAAGAAAATATATTTTATTGACATTCCACATTATCATACTCCATTGAAAGTAGGAATCAAGAAAATCATCTTTCATATCAATTATATGGGGATTTTAAATGCTTTTATATACTCCTCATTCATTTTCTTCAACAAGGGGAGTGCCTTGAGACATATATTTTTCTTGGGTATTCCCATGAGGTGATTAAATGTAGAATATTTATTGGCCAAAGGAATATTACATCACATATAAAATCAGTACTTAGTGGGGGGCCATCAGATACCATGTTTTTACCACTGATTCCTGACTATTACTTATAATATTCAGAAAATACATAGCCATTTTACTCTGAATAACTGATGTTTTGGTGTTTTCCAGCTAAAGATAGACCTTGGATAAATGTTCCTGATTATGAAACACTCATGGATGACTTGCATATTCAATTAATACTAATTGATATATGGAATTACCTGAGTGATATGACTAAGAGGATTGTTTTTTATCCCTATAAAAGGCCCACTACCTAGTTTCTATAGCATAAACGTCTTGATTTGATGCATTGGCCTGAGAATTCTGAGGACATGAATATCCCCTACCTATCTTTCATTAATGTAGGAAAAATGTACTTAGGGGTTATAGAATATCTCATTTTAAGGGTTTTTTAAGTAGTATACTTGATTAAAAACATTACTGAGGTATACTCTTTCTCCACATTGGTGGAATAATATCAGTGTTATAATACCCTAGGTGCATCTCCCAATTCAGGATCTATGAAGTTACTTAGGGTTTGAGAAAGTTTTGGAACTAGTGGGGGAATCAGGTTCCCTTAATTTCATCGACTATTGTTCTTATAAGACATTATCAGTTACAACGTAGATGAGAATGTACGTTTCAGTGGATATGTAGAAACCATTAGTTGTTTTGGCTTACTAAAATGAGCCTAGATGATACCATTGGCACAAGAAACTACGTTATGAGCCAACCAGTAATCATATTCCTATGTATTTTTCCTAGGAATCTACTTCCACTCATTTGAGTCTTCCAAATCACTGTCAGGGTAATCAGAGACATGCTTTACGTATGTCGGGACATTTCCCAATTTGGTTAATTTGAGATCTACATGGTCCTGAATCCATTCACTGAATAAATTCATTATTTGATGGTTTGTCTAATGAGTAGGTGTTGTAGGTAGTGGACGATGTGGACAATGAGTTTATCCTCCCAATATCTCTTGAATTCTCACAAATTTAGGATTCCGTTTTCTAGTTCTTAGATAAAATATCTCTGGACCTGTATATCCTTTAAGGAGTTGGTCTTGTTCCTTTTTTCCTTGAAAGGTGTCACGAAAGCCTAGACCTAATGGGTTTCTAGATCCACATTCTCTCTATGATCTGATTGTTCGGGTCCAATATGAGGTTTTACTAGGAAAGGTTGAGCTTAGAGAGGTTGTACCGCCTGAGGCTGATATAGGAAAAAGGTCATTAAGTGTACTAACTCTGGATCATCAACATGCACAGATGCTGTTATCAAGGATTTTATGGGCCTTCTCACAAGATTCAAAAAGAGTAATGGGTGATACTATTGTTTAGTATACTACAAGTCTTCTTCTAGATAATAGAAATTTTCAAAGAACTCCAGAAATCCACCTATGTAGTTCAGGGATAGGGGGTATACATTAGATCATTTATGATATTCTACACACACATCATAGGATACTCTTCCTAGGAAATAAACATTTCAAGCGAATATGTGAGACCCTTCCACCAGGTGAAATAGTTGGTGACTTTATCATCAAGCCTCTATTTTATTTGAAGAATTCAATAATGATATTATTGCATGTTGTGGAGATGAACTGGTAAGGGAACTACCTAGAAAGGTTCTCCCAATCAGCAAGGGACACTCTGGGTAGTTGATTGTACCAAACCAACAATGGTCATTCCAAAGTCTAGAAAAAACATCATAGGTTGGTAAATTATACTATTCTATAGTCCCCAACATTGGACCATGCCATGATAAGAAATGGGAAAAAAATTTGTGGATCACCCATCAAATTAAATGGGGTGAATTTGGGATGGCCAAATATTAATGGTTCATAAACATGGTTCTCCCATGTTTGGTATAGCTTTCCTTCGGGAAAGAATGTAACTTTTTTATGTTTATATTTCCTTGAGATGGGAAATGAAAGTGGCCATCATGTAATCATGGTTAGGATTTGTGGTCATCATGGTGTTGACAGGATAAGGGACTAGGGGATTGGCACATTCTTGATCCTGAGGTGGATAATTATGATGCTCAGGCGGGTGGGTGACTTGTATCTTGATCTATTTTTATAGACACTGGATTCTGCCCTAACCAAGTGTGTAGGACGACTATTTTAAAATTGGGGAATTTAGGTGAGGAGGATCAGGTTTCTTACATGAGGAGAGATAGGGTTTATTTATACATTTTCATGGTTTGTTCATTGTTTGATAATAAACTCAGTGACGAGCCTTTTATATTCCTCAATCTCTTGAATCAAAGTTACTATCTTCTGGTCTTACTCAATTTTGGGTGAAATTTCAGATGGACTGAAGAGATCAGTGAGACCCTTCCATTTTATAATATAGTGGTGGATAGGGAGAAATGTCTCACAGCGGTGACTCCTGAGACCTAAAAACTATCTTTTTTGATGAGTATGGATGCCTTCTATGAGGTCTTTTTTATAATGTTTCCCCCATTCAGGATGGTTTATCCGTTAATTCCTTGCATCGATAGATGTGTTTCTCTAATCCAATGGGGGTATTATGAGATTACATTATACATATCGGTAGTCAGAGCACTTTTATCATCGATGGATGATATCGATTTATGGTGTGGTTATTTTCGTAGGATAGGGATGAAAATAAGGGTAGCATACTATCCCTAGAATCTGATTTGGACATGTTGGAATTATTCTTTAATTACCCACTAGAGAACTAAGATACTCTTTACATATGTTTTCTTGAGAGTATGACAATATTCATATGACTCAAGATGCTATGATACTTGGATTTATAGGATCTAAAAACTATTTCATTGTTGGTTACTATCATTGTGGTAGTCATGGCTCTCTAGGCAGGTCAACTAGTGATCATGAAAGTACTGAAACATCTTCCTGATATTATAGCATAAACACAGTACCTGGTACTCAATGATGGACTATGTAATGAAAAAATATGAATATAAAAGTGTCCAAAACATGATTGGAAGCTTTTCATAAGTCTAAATCTGCGTTATGTCCCAATCCCCAATTAACACTTTCCAAAATACTAGCTGTACCGATGTATATATACTTTGTTTATGATTTAACATTGAGATAGGTTACCATGAAATTCAATCAACCACTTCATGTCGGAACGTCTCTCCGAGGCATATCTAGCTTCAACATCATATCCCTTTTGGATGGGATGTTTTCCACCTACAATGTGCATGGGCATAATAATCCCCATGTCTTGGTGGATTTCCCACTATCACCTAAGGGAATAAAACCAGACCTTAACATCTCCCTAACATCCTCCATGGAGGTAGAGTGGATGGAAACTGATGTTGGTAGAGATGTCTACAAAACGAATCCTTATGAGGCCAGAACTTTATCCATTTTTAGGTATCTATGGAGGTATTTAGGGAACTTATAGAATATGGATTATAGGATTGCGAGCTTCGGTATAAATGCTTCTTCTCTAGACTCTATCAGTTGGGGTGATGGTTCTCTTATTGTGTTATTTGTGAACTCTATGTCTGGGAGGTCGATGGTGACATGATACTTCTGAGGGTCCTACATTTTGCGGAACAATCTTTTCCATGAATGAGTTTCTAAGGCTATTTGGGGTTCCCACATGTACAGTGTGACCTGCTTCATGGTCATGGCCCCCACAATGGGTGTTCTCCCTCCTCCCTTGGGATGGTTCTTCAAAGTATTGTACATTTTTGACATATGGAGGACCTCCATTCTGATTGGTGGTACTGTAGGGAGGACCTTCGTACTAGTATTCCCTGTCATGAGATGATTCATAATGTATGTCAATGGGGCCAAATTCTAATAGGATCAACTCATCATGAAAGAGAGGTGGTTGGGTCAAGATCCTAGGAAGGTGAACATAGATCACCATTCACCAGTCATAGGGATATGGTGGGATTCACCAGTGGGGGATGGGACCACTGGAGCAGCATAAGATGCCTCCTCTCAAGATAAGTTTTGGGTCCTTTCCCTGAAATTAGAGTTGGGTGTTCTAGAATAGGGCCGGTTTAGTAGGGTTGAAGTCAACTCGCTCATTGACATATGGGATAGTTTTATGTCGGCATTGATGCAACTTAGTGCGAGACTTTTGGATGGATCCCAATTATTGGCCACAATAGCTAAATATCAAAAATACCCTACCACCTTGTCATAGGGGAGATAAGTATCAGAACACTACATGGAGAGACACATAAAGTGATATTTTTTGAAAGGGGGTGGTTTCCCCCTGCATAGACCTCTAGGTTGGAGGTGTCGGTGAGGCACTGATAGATCAAGATATTATCGGGTCATATCCCTACTAGGAATAATACCTTTATATTTGTTACAAAAAACAAGGGTGTAAATCACCCTCCTCTATATTATATCAAAGGTTGAGATGGGATGTGGGATCCCAGTAGTCGAATGCATGGTGGATGTTAGGGTAGGAACATATTTTTACTGGATTTACACATTAAAATTTCCTCTTCCACTATGTATTTTAGAGTTGGTTAGAAATTTTTCTATATCTTTAATATTGAAAGGCATGTGGATTCATGAATATGTATATATATAGTGAAATTGATACCCAATTCCCCTATTTCATACATTCATATTGAAATAGTTAAGGGATCTACACTGATGATGTCATAGATTGGGGATGTCCAATGTTATCATCCCCAAGTCATAGAACTATTTTATAGTAGACACACTAAATTCTTGGTGGGACCTAGCACTAAATATATAGATATAGTGAAATAAAAATCTAACAACTCCCCAACACTACTAGTCCTCATAATTTAAGGGGAACATTTTCACATTGGGTTCACCAATATTTTTTGACACATTCTGTCGGGTAGCCCATCACATTGTCATATCCTTATATTATCACAATCTGAATGTAGGTAGTATCCATCAATTTAATCATCCATGTCAACACCTTGTTGAAATTGGATGGTGGGATATCAATTCCTCCTTCAATGGATTTATCCCTAGAGATTTTCTCTTACTTCAGGTCTGCATCATAGATTTGAGTCATGAAAATGAAACTCATTACCAGTTCCATTTTTGGGAAGATGGTGGTTAATTACACCACTTTTATCTTTGGTGGGAATAAACCTTCGATCATAGGTGGTAGTAATGTTGGGAATTTCTAAGAATATATTTACATTGGGTATCATGGGTCACCTATTTCATCTCCCTCTTTGGGAGGGAATCTAATGTGTGTGGCATATCTGGCGTGGAATCTAATGCATCCTTTTTCAGCCATGAGGTAGTTTTCACCATGGGAGTGATGAATCTAAGGATTTCTACCTCAGGAATACTATTTTTATATTATGGGGTACAAATTCTATAATGACATGTATTGAAAGATCTTGTTACACGTTTAACATCTTTTGATGATAGATTGGGTCAAAAGTTTAACATCATGTGAAGATGGATTGGGTCACCAGTTTAATGGAATGTGACATGAATATGGAAAAGGTAAAAAGTTTTATGTCTTGTATATATAGTTTTATCATCTTATTAGGATATTTTAAACATAGGATTAACTTCATACAGGGATAAGTTGGTCCTAGGTTTAATGTCTTGTTGGGAAAGATGGGTCACGGGTTTAACAGCTTATGGGGATAACTAGGTCAGGGGTTAAATTTCATCCCGGGATATATCGGTCACTGATTTAATGTCTTACTAGGATAGGTAGCTTCTTGAGTGTCTCTCCATGGAGTAAGATTTCACACTTGAGTGTTATATAGATTTTATCCCAAGGGGGGATATTTCAATCTTGGGATGGTATATGATGTCGGGATGTTGGGATTGAACCTCATTGGGGTGTCCTACATTCAATGTTTATAAAAAAGGGATCAGAACCCACATCTTCTGGTGCTGCAGTTTTAGTTCATGTTATGGTATCGTTCAACATAGTTTAATGTCAAGATGTAAGGATTATAGTGTTATGGAAGGAGAGACAGCGAAAGATTGTGTGGGGCATACACATATAATGTTCTTGGGGTTGGCTTTTTTTCCCATGGTTGGGGATAGGGTGGAATATCATGATATTCATACATACGACATCATACTCTCATGAAATAGGGTCAGGAAAAATTTTTGTGTCCTAATTTGATGATATGGCCTTGCAGTTTATCGTTATATGACTAAGACGTTGATCTTGGGTGTTTTATTTCATGGAACTCGAACTTGAATGGGTCTTACACCCTTAGGAGGCCATGGAAAGGTAAGTGGAAGATCCATAAAAAGGATTATCTACCATCATATGTTCTTTGTTTCCCTTTATAAATCCATCTTTTGGGAATAACATTCACTTTCCATGCACCTGTGGATAGAGAATGGTTTAGACATTTCCATGGTGGAGTGATACTCAAGAATCCAAATATTTGGATTTCTATAATTTGGAGCAAGTGGAATTTGGGTAAATATTATTAGGAGCACAAGGTAAAGTAATATTCTAGGATACCGTAGAAGAATATGGGAATTAGACTTGGTGATAAAAAGTTTTTGTGTATAAATTTATTAAATAGCATTCATATAGGATTGTACGAGTCAAGGGATCTAAGAAAAGTCTAGCACAAAGATTCATAGGGCATGGTTGTGTGAAAATATTGCATTCACGAACAACATAGGGTTTCACGAAGGTTTTTTATCTTACATAAACATGACTATCCTCAAGAGGAATTGTGTGAAGAACTCTAAACTATAGTTAAACACACATTGGGTCCCATAGGTGGTCGGTCATAGATGTTATATACCATTGAAGGACCTTGGGATTCCCATATAGTGTTATGTCTTGAAAAAGAAGTTTTCACAAGAGAGAGAAGTACTTTTTCTTTTAAAGATTTTCCCCCTAACATTATGGGAGAGGTCCTTTATATGGCCGAAATAGGTGGTCATTTATGACCCAACCCACAAGGTCCCTCATGTCCAGCGAAAGGTTGTGCATCAACTACCCCAAACCCACCTCTATAAGCCAGGGGTTGGAAGAAAGCATTCAAACAAAAAACTAAAATGGGTGGACTTTGACTAAAGTACCCATACGCACACACCCAATCATCTCCAGGAAAATGTATAGAGGAGTAGAAATAAAATATATTAATAGTTGTAGATAAAAATAACTCCCTAGAAATCAAAATAGTGTGATAGTGAAATTTAAAATGTAAGGAAAAATACATGACCATCTAGAAAATATGTCCCTACCTGACAAAAAATTTATAAAAAATGTTTGGAGATCCCATATCAAGATATATATTCTAAACCAATGTACACTGTCTAATGTACTAGGGTATCCCTATGATCCTCTCTAATCACTTATGATATATCCATCATATTCATAGGCCATGACACATATGGGGAAATCCAATGCAGGGGTGAGTATAAACATACCCCGTAGGACACCCTAAAAATAGAAATGTGAACAATAAAGGATATTATAGAAGTAAAAATATCATACCAAGATTATGAAGGAGATTAAAAACAAAAAAATGTTATATATTCTCATTAAAATAAACCAGGATGGGTGGGAAAGGTGATCTCCATCTCATGGACAAAAACAAGAAAATAATCCGCCAACAGTTCTAAAGGAACATAATCAGTGTCCATAATATCACAAGTCTGTCCAATGATATTACCATGGGGAGAAGCCACACCTCACTACTATTTAAAAGAGTCATGTTGGTATAATATATAAGTAGAGGAATTTATCCCTAGTTAATTAGGGGGTACCACTTAGTATATAGATGGCATGTTCCCTAGTCTGTCAGGGCGGTACCACTTAGTAGATAGAAGACTCGTGTCATTGTCTATTAGGGGGGTACCACTAAGTAGATCCTACTGCTGAAGTGGAGTTGATGATATCTGAAATTGTAAGAATTCTTGTGAATAGGTATTCACCATCCTTAAATAATTTTGTATTTACTGATGGTGTTAAACCAAAAAAATTTGAAGGGGAAATACAGTTGTAGGATTCGAACATGTGGGATATGGCTATGAGTGAGGAGATATCCACATTGCATGATAAAGACACTTGATATATGACACCTATTCCATAAAAAATAAAGAATTATATAACATGTGTGTATATGGATTTAAGTAATAAATTGATGTAAATAAGAGGTACAAAGAAAGTTTGGTGGTGAATGGTTTTCAACAGAAAGAGGGAGTGGATTTCATTGAAATTTTCTCACATATAGAGAATCTTACCACCATCCAGGTGGTTCACCATACTACGATCCTTCATGCAGATCTAGAGGAAATATATATGCAGTATCCAAAGATTTATGTTCAGAATGGGAATTAATACCTTTTGTGAAATATCTATAATAACATATAAGGGTTAATGTAGGCACCCAGGTAGTTTAATAAAATGTTCGATTAATTTATGACTAAAAATAAATTAAAATGGTGTGGAATGGATCAATGTTTCTAAAAAAGTCATTTGGTGATGAATACATTATATAACATCTAAATGTTTATTACATCCTCATTGCTAGATAATGTATGCAAATGATCGATGAGATGAAAAGGATATTGGATGAGGTGTTCAAAATGAATATTCATGGAGAAGTTGGCAAGATTTTGGGGATGAATATCAAGAGAGATCAATTATAAGAGACCTTGATGTTATCACATGATAACTATGTTAGCAAGGTTTTGAATAATCTCGTTATGCATGAAGTAATTTCAAAATCTATTCATATAGATATCCATTTCAAAATTATACAAAGACTAATCATCAAATATAAAATAGGTGGTTGAGTACATGGAAAGAGTTCCATACACATTAGTTGTTGGAAGCCTGATGTATTGACATGGTTTGTACAAGACATGAAATTTCTCATGTAGAGGGATTTGTGAGAATGTACATTGAAATCCCTAGAAAGAAACATTGGGAAGTTGTGAAGTGAATACTGAGGTACCTCAAGGGAAGAAATAAAGTATCTCAATGATTTTGGAAAGAAAACACACTACATGGATACATGGATAAACAAATTGGAGGTGATGATGATGGAATGAGGAGTACCAATGTCTATGTATTTACCTATAGAGGAACAATAGTCAGCTAGATATCTCAACTACATAAGGTGGTTCCTCTATCCACCATAGAGTTAGAGTATATTCCTGTAATGGGAGATAAAAAATACATGGTATTGAGGGACTTCTTGGTTGAACTAGATTGGAATAAAGTGAAAATTTTATTTCACTATGATTCCTGGAGTGTTATATATCATGCAAAGAATTCAGTATTTCATGCTGAAATGAAGTACAATCATTTGAGGTACGATTTTTTAGAGGACTTCTACAGGATGGGTTTATGATATTGTAGAATATTTGTGGAACCAACAATAAAGTAGACATGTTGAAAAATAAAATTATTATATAGAAGTTGAGTCACTATTTTTCCTCTGTTGTTATCTGTTGATGAATGGAGGATGAGAGGCATAATATGGGAGAACATTATGAGGTCTTAAGAAGGAAAACAACTGTTATTTCATGAAACATCATCAAAAATTGAATTTGTGAATGGAAAACAAGAATTGGGGAGTGAAGACGATAATGATATCAGATTAATTATGTTGTCTATGTTAGTAGCCTCAAAGAAGGCCAGTTTAGCGAACTTCTATCCACTGTTCACTATAGCAAAATAAACATATTAAGTGTTTGGTGGCATAGTGCTTCATCCTTATTATTATCTCATTTTATCTTTGGTTTTTTTAGAAACTTTGAGAACTACCTATAATTTTGATCTTGATATTAGTGAAGTTATTCTACCTTTCTATGGACATAGGGATTATTAACAAACCACATAAATTAGTGTTTCCTTACTCAAATTGTTTTTATTATTTTGTTTTTATTTTTTAGTCATCTGAAAACCTTTTTCATATAACCCCCAAAGTTTCCACAATATAGTCTCACTCCTTTTCTTGGCTATTCCCTTACTAGAACATTGCTTTCTAACCATGTAAACAATTTTTTAGGGTATAATAGGGTGATTCTCGACCACCAAGTGCATACTAGTGTGATTTTGTCTGTTCTTGAGTAAGATGAACTAATTCCCATTTACACTATCTATGTTCCAATACATGGAGTGTTATGGTCATGACGACCTTCAACATGTGCCGTATGGCCAATCCCATATACACTTCAAATTACACGGTGTTTGGACCACCATACATGGTGTATAGGGACCCATGGGATCCTAGTAATGTAACCTCTATACAAACCAAGTCAGAAATAATGGGGTAACAAGGAATGTAGTCAATCCACGTGATGTGATATATTTACTGCAACACAAATCCCTAGCTGTTGCAGTAACCATACTACACAGTATATTCCCATCACAATACACATATTATATATCAATATTTAAAAAAATGGATATTCTGTGGACATACATATCAATCTATCCTACCACCAAATATTACTTTTGACTAACCAAAAATAGTGGTAATCACCTCGAGTCATCAATTTCATCCATATAGTGGCCTAAAATTAGATTATGTTGGCCCTGACACTGCTTTTTCATCTATCTTCATTTATAAATTGATCTTGGGTCCTAGATCCCTGTTTATCATCACCCACAATCCACTATGGATCATATTTCATTGATAAAACATTATCATCATAATCATCATTCACATGAACACCAAGAATCTGGGGGTTTGATCATTCTCAAACCCACCCTAAAAATGTTGAACCAAAACCCCATAGGATGATGTTGAATAATGTGGATAATAATGGGGAAAATAACAAGAAAAATTTTATATCACCATTGTAAAATCATTCATGGTTAAAGATAATAGAATTAGGTATTTACAAGGTTTATTTCCGGAGATAGACATGAATAAATTCAAAGAAAAATTAAATTTGATACACAGTATCAGGAAGAGGGTTTAATTAAATGCAGATCCAAGAAAAACATATTGGATCATTCTTAATCTATTAATCAAGGGAAAAAATAATATTGACAATCTTGACATCAATATTAGTTTATTTGTTGGTGAAAAACTGGTTCTCTAATGATGAGGATGATCTTCTCCGTTCATTTCCTGTTGATTCACCTCAATGTGATCATTAGTCATCTTTCGATCTCGATCCACCCACGAATGTTGTCAAATCCCCTCTTAAATCCTCTCAGTGTTATGTAACTACACTTGATGGAAGTCTATAATGACATATTTATATAGGATTATATTTAGGTCATTTTAGTTAAAATAAATAAATTAATAAATTATTTTTATTTAAATGCACCCACCAATGGCTGCCTCATTTTAATGTTTGGATCTAAAAAACAATAGGTTCCACCTACGAAAATCCCTTCATTCTAGTTTCAATAATGGTCACAATTTTATGATTCGAGACTCCATTCAAGGTATGATCCATTATTTTTAAAACACTATATTCATGTGATATAATATAAAATAAATATTTTCATAAAATTAACTTTGGGCTCCATGGGCAT
Source organism: Viscum album (assembly GCA_963277665.1). Lineage (NCBI taxonomy): Eukaryota > Viridiplantae > Streptophyta > Magnoliopsida > Santalales > Viscaceae > Viscum > Viscum album. Next base: position 369,671,191 of record OY728137.1, read on the forward strand.
CGAAATCACATGTCGCCTCAATTCATAACACCAAAAGTGTTCCTATAAATATACCAATGTCTTAAAATACATAAAAAACTCTCTACATTATAACCTTATTCAAAAACATTATCCTCTAAAATCCAAAACTATGAAAAAATGTGCTAATACAATTTAATCAACTCGGACTCCCACTCCCATGATCTCCCCTAATGGTTTCTTGTTCTTCCAAAAAACACACACCCATGGAAAAAACATGCCCATGTAGGGTATTTCTCTACCAGTTATAAACATCAGTGGATCCTTGAAAAAGGAAAATCTATGCTCACATCTCATCTTACCCAAGTCATTGTCATACAATGATTCATACACATTCCTCCTAATTTGTGGAATTAGGAGAACACCATGAAAACAAAACTATTTTGGTTATGATGTTAATAAGTACAACACCTCTCTAACCTGACACAGTATTTGGAAAAATAAAAGGACCTAAGAACCCCAAATATTTCCTAAAACCCTAGCTAAAACATCATAGCTCTTGAACTCCATAGAATTAATTTATTGGTCAATAAAGAACACCATATATTTTTTGGGAAGTCATTATCCACCCATGGATGACCCACAACCATACAACCATTGCTAGCACCAAATCTAGGACCCAATCATTGTAACCCACTGGCTCTAACCAGTATGGTTGTGGCCTGAATTGTCCCTCATAAATGTACCCAAAAAGGCGCTACTCCTCAAATGGTGGAGTGATAATTATTATTATATTTAAACCCAACCAATGGTAGATTACCATCCTAACTATGGCCGAAATCCAACATGAAAACTCAAAAAAAGTTTACCAGAACCTAAATAGTACACATTACCTAGTCAATTGACTAGGGTAAACCACTGTTCCCAACTACAACCGAGTCCCCATTAACATCCCATGTCATCTCCCTAAAAATTATGTGATTTAGATATAATTGTATACAATGATCATAAAATGAATTCCTTAAATATAAAATACCTAATATGTGCACAATCATCCGGAAGATTCAATATGCCCCTATTGGTCATCACCGTCAAACAGGGGAGACAATAAGGTTTTATCTTGGAAACATTATATAACACCTTTAGCTACCCAAATGATGCCAATAGATTCAGATACATCCTCAACTCCACCATATGTAATAATAAGAGAAAGCACCCAACTTAGAACCTCCTTCCACAGCATGACATTCGTTATCATCTATCCACGACCAAGGATGAATAGCATTCCAACATTGGAAAATACATCAAGATAATATCATGTGGATATATGATCCAAAAAAATTTCAAAATTCATATCCCTAATTGGTATATTTTGGTCTCTCTAATGAGACGAAAGGGTAAAAACTATCAGTTATAGGTAAGTTGCACCATCCTCAGGTGTTTTTCATACTCTAAATCTGATGTTGAACACATGTGGATGTATAGAATTTGTCTACTATGAACAGATACAAGAAGAACTAATTGTTCAATACATAGGTTTTAGATTATTCATTGGCATACAACTTTCCTAAAGGTAACACAATGAACATATAATATCCACAATGTCTTGGGAATTACTCCTATAGTATATGATACTCCAAAACCATAGTTGGAGATATCCTGGATAGATATAAAACTTTGTTAACCACTCCACCCCACCCCACTAATCAAAAAATTGAACAGTTCATGGGAGTGTATATTCATTTTTGTGTCACATTCTTTAAATGACACCAATGTACATCCAACCTCAATCACCCATCTTCCTCTTGTATAACAACACTATGATACGCAGGTGAATAGACTAAGTCATACTACTCATGTTTCTCTGTCAACTCTTGACTACACCTTTAGAATATGAAGCACAATTGGTTTCACCTAACACGTTGTTGAAGAAATCATAGGTTATCAATAGTGTCATTCCATACATAATCCCAACTATCTATGAAACGATACACCAATAAAATCCTTATGAAATACATCCTCATACTCCACCACCATGATAAGAAAACAAAAACACATAGAATCCAATATTCTTAAGGTATCACGCGTAAACTGAAAAAAAATTTGGTCATACCCTCCGATCATAAGCTCATCGTCCTTAGCATGGGATCACTCATTATCAAAGTAGAAAAATTCAATCCCAACAATAAAAAACATTACTACATGCACTAGTAGTAACCAAATAAGCATGGGTGGTAAGAAACCAATCTATACTAAGGAAAACATCATAGGATCTCACAACCATTATGAAGAGATTCCACATGATTCTCTCTCACACCTCATAGAGTTAGGTCACACTTTTGGTAGAAGTGTGTAATCACTTATCCTATTTACATGAGCTTCTAACTCAATTTTCGAGCAAAAAAGATCCACTGGTATCACTATGACGTGAACGTGGGATATGCTTAGAAAAAATGGGATCATGGAACCATATTAAGAATTTATCCAGTGTAGTGAAGATATACATTGTACCATGAACCTAAATTGAAGCCTCTATGATCCCCTACTACGTAGAAGTCATTATTTTCCATTCCAACTAATTTACTACAACCATGAATTGATTTTAAACCTTATCGCAATAAATTAAATCCAATACACATGTTGGAGGAACTCATCCACCATGCACTGATAATATCCACATTAGGTGGAACTGACACACATGCATGGTTTTGGACTGCATTTCAAGAAAATGTCTCTATGGTAGAATTTTCCCTCTCCCTTACATGTTTAAAGTAATGTAAAACATCAACACAAGGCTCTACTGACACCCCCAACACCTTGGGAAAGAGTCAATCAAAGGAGGTAAATGAGTGGCTCTAACCTATGATTACTAGTACTATAAAAAACAAGAATAAACCTAGATCATACCTATAAACACTCCAATAGCCTATGAAAAAATAACCTTTAGCATCTTTGGATGTCCATGATTTTAAACCCTTTCTACCCCCCATCTGAATCCCTTACATAAACCCCCAAACATAGCCCAACCTAAACCTTAAACCAACCCCCAAACCTAATCACCTCATCCAAACCACATCCTAAACCCCCATACCTAGAATAATCCCTACCCCCAAGCCTGGATGTATCCTGATCCTAGTCCCCTTGTCTTACCCCTACCTAACCCCCCCCCCCCCCCCTTGATCTTAATCCCTTTCATAAACCCCAAAACCAACCCTACCCTAATCCTTAAACCAACAGTATATCCTAATCCTAACCCCTACCCTAAACATGCCCCAAGATCCTAATCCATTAGTGTAACCCCCAACATAACAGCTAAACCTAGGCCAACCGAACCCCTATCAAAAACCCCATTCCTAATCCCCACAACTCCCCCCCCCCCTGGCATAAACATACCCCCATGTCTACCCCCCTATTATATCCTATATTTAAACCCCTATACCTAGTAGAACTTGACCCCTAAACTGACCCCTATCCAAATCTCTACCCCCCCCAACCAAGCCTAAACATACCTTAATACTTATCCCCTGGTCTAGGACCTACTTTAACTAACACCCACCCCCACCCCACCCCATAGAGCCTAATCCCCTAGTCTATCCCATTCTTAAACCCCCAAACCTAGCCCATCCTAGCCCAACCTAACCCCTACACCAACCCCCAGCCTAATACCTAACCCCACCTCCCATCTTAAACCAACCATGAGCCGATTCCCCTAGTCTAACCTCTACCAAACCCCAAAACAGACCCCCACCCCTTAACAAATCCCTTATGAAACCTCTAAAACCTAACCCATCCTAACCCTTAAACTAGACCACAATCCTAATCCATAACCCCCCCCCCCCCTCGGAGGCCTAAACATACCCCCCAATACGAATACCCAAATCTAACTGAAAATCCTTTATAATTTATGAACATGTTTTTTATTTTTTTCAAAAATAAACTACTTAAAAAATAATATTTTTGTAATCATGATAATGTTTTCAATGTTTGAACTAAAATAAAATGGGGGTGTCAATGTTTTTTTGTCTTTGAGAAAGTTGTTTTCCTAACATAGTGTCTTAGGAAAAGGATAACTAGACACTAATGATGTTAGAATGTTGAAGGATGGATGTCCTATAAAATTATTTATTGGATGTACCATCATTCATAGATCTATTGACATGAATTTCAAGATCAATCAAACATGGTGTTTTCTAGGATTTTTTTAGAGGTAGTGAATGAAAACTTGAATGGTATTGAAGACTAAAAAATATGAAGTCATGAGTTAGAATTATCTCTACTTTCCCACTCAAGTGATATGATGATTTTCTTATCTTCGAGTCTAAATATATTCATGATAAATTATCATGATTAAATCTCTTGATTAAATGAAGGTTTTTGAAGTTCATTATAAAGATATTATCAAATTTATAAACCATGACATAGTTTATTAGATCCATAAGTACAAGACATAGAATATGTTAGGTCCAACATGGGCCTAGATACCCTGAGAGGGGGGTTGAATCCGTGTATAGATATTCTATTCAAAATTCTTTCTACAACACTAGATATTGTCCTCTTTTTTATCAGGGTCATTTTTTCCCATTGGTGTTTATATTTCTCTTATATTTTCCAACCTTTACTTGGTGATAATACATAAAAGGTAATGAAGGAAAGAAAACACAAGGAGGATGATATTTTTACATGATTCACCCTTATTGGGATACTTCTGAGGAGCATAAAATGATAATGTTCCAATGTACCAAATCAAATAAGGGTCACTACCAAAATACAATGGTCGGGATAGATCACTACTATGCGAAGGCTTGATGCATTTACAATGTTTAGGTTCATCTCAATACTTTCCCAAGGGTCACTCCCTAACTCTACTTCGATGGATCACTTCTGTTGCAACGGAAAACCTTTTTCCTCTTCTATATCTCACAGCTTTGGAAAATATCCACACACAGTTTATGGAAATGTAGGTCCTTTATTTATCAATAATTAATGTATCCTCAATTGTATGCAGATTTTATGTAGAAGTTATTTTTGGGATTCCCCTTCACTTCTTTGGAAACTCTGGGGTGTAGCACATCATCTTCTCAGACACCTAGAACAAACATCTCTTTATAGTAGAAATAGTAATTACCTCCTCATTGGAAACATATTTATGAGATTAAAACTATTCCATTCACTTCTCGTAATGTTGCAGTGAATGAACTCCTTCTTCATGTTTTATTTAATGGTTCATATCTTCTTACTTATTCTTAATATTCATCTTCTATTTTAATGTTATAGATGAAATACACATTTCCGCATACTATCTGTCTCCATAAATTTCCTTTTAAAAATATATTAATCACATCTCTAAATTTCATACACCTTATGTGAACTATCAGGAATCCTCCACAAACTACCTTTCACCGTGTGGCATGAGTGCTTCATGGACAACCTTCCCTTTTTGTACCACCTATTCTTTATAGACGGCTGATGCCTCATGTAATTATAATACTTCAAGGAAATCCATTTCTTTATGGCCCCTTTTCATTTGTGAGCTACTGAGATCCTCAAAACTCTGACCATGAACTAATTCCTCCTTCATGAAATCTTCCTTTGAAAAACACTTCTCTTTTATAGAATACTCCTCATGAACTAATTTGGACTTACCCAAATTATTCTAGGAGTGATGATCTTTTCTAATGAAATTATATATGCTTAATGATCTGATTATGAGTATTTATATGGGAAAATATATTCATTAAACTCTCTAATCTGAATTACATAAAATGTAGATGCGGTATAGCCTTCAGGGAGAACTACCATGCGTTCTGTATGGCATTGTAATCCTTTGTAGTAGCTAACGTCATCTTAAAACATCAAACATTTTTGGTAGCCTTTATCACTACCTCCATTCAGCTGATGATGAGCCTCCCATGAATTACAACAATCCAATGAACTATTTGTCATTTTTAGTTCATGTAACACATAGCCCCTTTGTCGAAGGATTAATTCACCACCTCTATCCACAAAACGTAACTCCCTTTTTTTTCTCAAAACCATTTTTGGTCTATGAAATCCATGCTTCATGGCTGTGAAAAATGGTCCATTAACTCCTTTATGTAAAACATGTTTTCTAATTTCCTTTTATGTTTTGTATACCCTCTTTATGGTCTGCATAATGCATCTTCTTTGAGGAAAACATTCCTTATCTAGAAAAAACTAATTATTTTGAGGCCTAAAATTTTGTAAAACATTAGGAAATTATTCCAACATAAATATATTCTTTGGAAGCAACAACCATACTAATTTTTGGTCATTTGGATTTTTAAACAAACAAAATCATCCCAAACTGACTAAGATAAAACCTGGAGGGATTTTTTACCAACAATATCTCAATTTTGGTTATTTTGACAACACTTCACAATTTGATACCTTTTTTATGATTCATACATATTCTACCACTATTAACTTCTTAAGATTCAGATAGTGATAAAATATTTACTCGACACAGACTGTAATCCCACATAATCCTTTCTCAACTGAGAAACACGGGTATCATGCAATTTTCATCAATGAGTCAATTCATTCCAAAACAACATACTATTGCACCGTGAACTCCATCTATCATGGTATATTTCCTTTGATTAATCATCTTTAGCATTGTTAGATTTAAAACTCTAGCTACTTCCCAGCTCCCCCAACATCGATGCTCCCCCTATCAACTTCTCCCCCTTTATTGATTAAGACATTTTCTCTCCTTTTATTAAATATTTCTTCCCCTTTTTCAATGAACCCAAAGATTAATTCATTGTGGTCTAAAATAGGGTAAAGAAAATAGATCAACAAATTAGGGAAAGAACTTTATACCTCTAGAAGAAGGGTCCCACATCTACACATTTTTATGTTTAGGGAGTCAGCTAAACTCCAAGAGTCATTTGATGTCGTTGAAACAATTCCTTGAGTAAAGATTTCATTAGAATGTCTGAAACGTGTAGTTTTTTAGTCACATACTCAAACTTTACTATCCCTTGCTCCACATTATCATTGGTAAAATGATACTTGATTTGAATGTTCTTCATACATGAGAAATGGACTGAATTTTTTCTAAGAATTATAAAACTTGAATTATCATCGTGGATTCTAATCAAAGACTTCACTTCAACTCCCATATCATCACGAAGTGGCTTTATCCAAAATAACCATGAGCATTCTTGAGTGAAAATAATATATTCAGTTTATGTGGTGCTAAATGAGATGAAATCCTATTTTTAGTTTATCCATGAAATACACAATCCACCAAGATAGAATACACCACCTGATGTTGATTTCCTATCATCTGCTGATCCGACACAATCTTCATTTGTATAGCCCTATAATTCTTGCTTATATTTTTCGTTATACAGAAAGACAAATTTACTATTCCTTCGATATACCTTATTATTATTTTCAATATAATCAAACGGTTTTCCATGGGATTACATTGATACCATGTTGATTGACATATAGAAACAATAATATCTGGTTATGTAGCTAGTAGGTACAATAATCTTCCAATTATCTTTCTATATTTTGTGACATTTATGGCTTTTCCTTTGTCATCCCATTGTTGTTTCATCTGGTAAGCCACAAAAGTTGTCATCTTCTTAGAATTATCCATCCCAAATATTCCCAAATACATTTTTTAATACTTATATTGTGAAATTATTGTTCCATTCATTCCTTCAATCACTTGTAAACCAAAAAATATCAGTTCTCCAATCATTGACATTTCAAACTAACATTTAATTAATTTGTAAAAATATTTTCATTGAGATATATCTAATTTGATTAAAATTATTTAATTGAAATACAATAGAACTATCATCCTTTTATTACTATCAATGATCACATAGATATTTTAATCAACTCCACCAAACAGAAAACTGAGATTCTTAAAAAAACAGATCAATCCTAGAATATCATGCACTTGGTTCTTTGTTAAACCCATATAGTGCCTTATTTATCTGACAAAAACTATTCTCATATTCATGAAATAGAAATCCATCTGGATATTCAATATAAAATTCTTCTCCTAGAACCTAATTTAGAAATTTTTACTTGATATCTATCTGGATAACTTCGAACCTTCATTGCATTTAGTTCTGATGAGATTCTTATCTATTGGCCTAGAAGCAATATACCATGTCTAATTCTTCTCAATTTGTTCATGATCATCATTTATATGTTGAATCCAATTTTCATAACTAATTTATTCCCCAAAAAAATTAGGCTCTACCTATGATAAAAATGATTTAGGTTTTAGAGTATTCATCCTTTTTTTCTGTATTGGAACTTCTTAATTAAAAATGATGTTTTATCTATCTATTTTAACATGAATATTCATATTTCGTGCTGATACATATTTGACCACATAATTTTAATCATTGTAATCATTATCTAAATCATTATTTTCAACTTATACTCACCCTGAGTCTCTTACATCTTCAACACTTTCATCACACTACTAGTCACTATGTTGGGGAAAATTCTTTTCATTCTATACATTAGTGACATATTGTATTTTAACTAATTTTTCCATATTCTTGTTGAAACATTTTTGGTGTTCTATCACATCTTCTTGGTGACCTAAAAATAGTCATTTGATACCATATTTTTAGAATAAATAGATAATCATGAAATACATGAATGTTGTTGCGTCCCCTGTGGTATGTCTTCTCTCAGTGGAAAAATAACACCTGAACTGTGGCATGATACCAATGGTTATATATTTAGTGAAACTTGGAATGACTAGATCATCCATGTATCACTTTCATAGATATTTAGTTTCAATGTAGACTCTTCATCATATCATACACTTTTTCAATAACACATAATCCTCATATATGGACATGAAAAATAGATTTTTTTTGTAACATACCTTATTTAATCTTATATCATATGTGAATTTCAATTTTTCAGATTTTTCTCTTTGAATGTATATCAATTAAACATGTACCCCTGTTACCTTTCATCACACGCACTTGATGGATTGTATCTCCCCCTTAGTCCAAAAAACATCTTGTATATATTAGAAACATTTATTTCATTGGGTGAGGGGTAACTATGGAATCCTCAAGATAATTATTATGGTTGATCCTTATGGATTAAAACTTTGATACTTCTTATAATAAGTTTTAAATTTTTTTTCTTGTTCCAACTTACTAGCCATATTTAACTATTCTGGTGCTATGGCTATGAATTCTTTACCCAAAATATAATTCTTCTTCTGATATTTATGTTCTGTAAACTTTTTATTTTACAAATAGTTGGGCTTTAACTGATTAGTAGAAATTTACTTCTTTGATGCACCACCAATGTTCTATTTTTCATGACCCATTCATTGAGTATGAATATTTCCACTTTTAATCTTCTCTTTATCATTCCTCTATTAGAGGGCTCTTCCTCTTACCTTCAGATCTCACCATTGGCCTTGAAATGTGAATTTTTGAAGGAATTATTTACTCATTTTTATTTTATCAGTTATCTGAGTCACTACAATGTTTCATGTTTTTGGTGGGTCCTGTACTAAATGTGCATTCTTATTACTCACAACTAGAGTAGTGCCACCATTTTTTTTCAGGTTTCTTCACATTCATTCAAAGAGATATGTTGTGAGGCTAATAGAGGAGGTTCTAAATATAGCTTTGGTTGATCCCCTTATGTTTCCTTTGAGGTTTTAAAATAATTTTTCAAATTATCACATTTTCTACCAATATAGGCTTTCTCGTTATACACCTATAAAATTAGGGTCCTCCTTTGGAATTCCTTTTCCTTTATCTCTTCAAAATGTCATCATTTCATAGCTTAGATGTCGATTCTTCCAGATTTATTTTTCTTCTGACATTGATTCATCAAGAATCATTATACATACTCATGGTTTGTCCCTGAATTCAAAAATAATAGCATATGATGGATTATTTCTTCTTAGAGGCATTCCTTTGAGACTTTTCCAGAAGCTTCTGCTTACTCTTAGATTTAGCTTTATTTTTATCTTCATAGCATTAATTTTATCCTTGATCCTTAAAAAACATTAATTATGACCATTCCTCCAACATAAATAGCACATGTTATCTCTAATTCTGGTAAAAAAACATAGGGATATTTCCAGAACCTACAAATTTTTTTTATTTCTTGAACTATTCACATATCTCCTCCTACTATAAAGGGGAGGGTGTTCATCATAAAAAATAACAAATTTTACCAAACCAGTAGGCCTTTAGGATCTGACAATCATTTCATGTTTTCCCTCTAAAATAGAATATTTTCTCATAATTTCACTACTAAATTTTAAATGATAGTCAACTGATTAAGGTAAAGAATCCTTTCAATTGAGCTTGCCTTTAGAATTTGATTTATCTACTTCTTTCATCACTAACTATAGCTCTTATCCCAATTTTTGAATCATTTTATACCTTGATTCAAATCGATTATTCTGTTTTCTCATGGGATTATTCCCACTACTCATATAATTTTACAATTTTCAGGTGATCATATTCACCATGTACCTTTTCTCCATTATTTTATATTTTTCTTGAGAAAAAGAATCAGTATTGCATGGTTATCTAGTTATAGCCTTTGTTTCTCGTCAACGAGTTCAAATTATTTTGTTGAAAGATCATCATTTATGGATTTTAGATTCTATATTTCCTATGATTTCATATTTTTTCCCTTACCATAATTATTCATTTTTTCGATCTTTGTAAATACATTTTTCATTTCATCAACTTCGGAATCATTTTTCTCCCTCAGATCAGTAGCCACATTAATAAGACTTTTTATTAATTATTTTATCTCATTGACCTCTATTTTTAGTACCTGAATATGAATATAATTAGATTTATTTTATTAATCCTATTTATTATTTGATTCCTATATTTTGTAGACAACTTCCAATTATGGTATTCTAGAAAATTCTTCATTGTCAGTATTTCTAGAATCACATAGAATATATTGTTTTTCACTAATTCATTTAGCATCATTGAATGAATAAATATTTTCATGAAATGATTTATCCAAACCATTATTTAGTGCATTATTTGATTCATTTAACTGAATTACACTCTTTCCATAGACACATCCTCACTTAGAGGATACCACCAGACTTCTTCATATTCATTGATGTTATTCAATTATCCATGGAGCTCCATGATAAGGGAAAACAAAAATTTTGATTTCAGAAATCAACAGAACCAAGTTATAGAAAAAAATTATGAATAGATAAACCAATGTTTTGATACAATTGTTAGGTCCAATAGGGGCCTAGATAACCTAATAGGGGGTGAATTAGGGTATAGATATTTTTTTCAAACATCTTTTGGCCCCACTAGATCTTGAAATCTTTTTATAGTGGTCAATTTTTTCTCTTTAGTATATCTATTTATCTTAACCTTTCAAAAATTTATCTAATGATGACGTATAGAAAGTAAAGTAGGAAATCAAACCCAAGGAAACTGATATTTTTACATCGTTCTCCCTCATAGGGCTACATATAAGGATCATACAACGGAAATGTGCCGATGTACCTAATCTAATAAGGCTCACTTCCATAATTCAATGTTTGGGTTAGATCACTTTTATTCTTAGGCTAATTTAAATTACAATGTTGAGGTTCAACTCATGACTTTCCCGAGGATCAATCCCAAAATCAATTTTGATGGATCACTACTGGTGGAAAAGATAATTATCTTCCCCTTCCTTTTTTCATTGCTCAGGGAAGGATCCACACATAGTTTTTGGAAATATAGGTCCTTTTATTATCAATATTGAATTTATACTCTACTATATTTAGATGAACTATTGAAGTTATTTCTAGGATCCTACACTTCTGTGAAAACTCTTGGATGATACACTTCCGCTTTCCAGACACCTATAACAAATTTCTATTACTGTAGAAACAAAAGATTCCTCTACTTTGGAAATATATTCATGAGATCCCATGAATTCATTTTACTAAAAGGAATATATCAGTGAATAAAATCCTTCTATAGGTATTTTCTAATAGTATAGATCCATTGTCTCTTAATTCTTCTTCTTCTTCTGTTTTCACCTCGTAGATGAAATACACATTTTTTCATACTGTTAGTCTGCAGAATTTTTTCTTTGAAAACTATTTTACCTTCTTCAGGAAATTCCTTGCTCCCTTAGCAAACTGTCTTTTATCCTCCACAAACTACCTTTCATTTTATGGAATGATTGATTCACTAACAACCTAACCCTTTTGTACTATCTCTATTTGGAAATGTTGATTCCTCAAATACCACTACTTCTTCGAATACCATCATTACTTCATATCGCCCTTTTCCCTTACGATATATTGAGATTAGTGAACTAATTACTCCTTCATGGAATCTTAAATCTGAAAACTCCTCCCTTTTGGAGAATCCTCCTCATGAACTACTTTGGACTTACTCGAACTCTTCCAGGGTAAATGATCTTTTCTAATGAAGTTCACTCTGTATAATGATCTGATTAGGGGTCTTTATATAGGCAAGTAGATCCCCAAACCCTGCTAATCTGAATTACCCGAAACATCGATGTGGAACATCGTTCACCGTGAACTACTTTGTGGTCTACATATCAATGTAATAATATGTGGTTGATAATTTCATTGGCAAATGATAGCCCCTTTTGGTACCATTAATCACCGACTATATTATGAAAATGATGAGTCTACCTAGAAAAATTATACTCCCACAAACTATTTGTTATTTTTCATTCACATAGTTCATATCCCCATCTCAAAAGGATTAATTCACAACATTCATCGAAAAAATGAAACTCCATTTTTGGTTCCGCAAAACCCTTTTACAGCCCACAAACTCAACGCTTTGCAGTCACGGACTACAGTCCAAGAACTCTGTTGCAGAAAACTCTTTGTCGGTTTCCTTTTCCATTCCACATACCCTCTTTTAGGTCTACATAACACATATTCTATGAAAAAATCATTCCTTTTTAAAAAACAACTCTTGATTTTGAGGCCAATAAATTTGGACAAAACTAGGAAACTATGACACCTTAAATATCTACTTTAACAACACCAATCATACTGATTTGTAGTTATCATTCTTTGTTCGATAAACATATTCACCCAAAAAACATGATGAAACCTTGAGGAATTTTTTTCCCAACATAATATGTCATAATTACGAGTGGATTAAATTTAATGAAGTTTTAATAATTTCAAAGTTATTGAGTTGAGTCACCATTAGACGCAGGACAAGGAGTAACCAGAGTTATTGACGCCTTTTTCGATTGGTAAAAGAGATGATTATGAGGCATTTTTTGTTTTACCCTATGGTTGATTATGGTGGGTTAATATATGTAAAAACTACTAAAATCATATCATCATAGTTTTTATTAAAAAAATTCCAATACATACATCATCCATAACTAGGTATAGAACAACATTCCAAATGTAGGTGATCAAATGGTGTTTCAAACCCAATGACACTTAGGCACTTGCATTACTTGAGAGTATAGGAGGTCGAGGTCATAAAACTCTATTGGGGGGAATTATTACCTACTATGGGACACTCTTATAGATTTATGATATGTTATATAATTTCTCCTCAATCTCGATATGGGACTATTTATCCTCACAATATGGTCATAGGTTAATCACTCTTGTGTGCAGAAGAAGGGGATGTTAGTAGTGGATCCATCTGTATGTATATAAGGTTTTCATCCATTTCTCACAATTTATAGATGATTATATATATATTCTATATCCATATAACTAAAAATTTTGTAATTTTCAACCTTTCAGGTAGGTGGTTTATATTTTGAGGGGATTGAGTCATTATGAGGCATCCTACGAATCCTAGTTATTTCAAAAATCAAAACCCACAAAATGTTTAAAACATGTTCAGTTTAATATCATATATAGAGGAAATATGTGTGGGCTCTGAGGCACCATATATTTGAGCTTCAGTCTCTAGGATACATCCTATGTATTTTGGCTATAGAAGGAATCATAGTTATCATAGTTTGATCATTCCCTTGGGATTCTCCCCAGTGTATATATCCTTATCTGGGGGAGGTTTACATCATGCCACCCATCGAGGAATATATAATGATATTTCCAAGTATAGTGGATATTCATGATGTGTATGATGTTAAAATTACAACCCCAAGCACATGTGAGCTGTGGTTAGTGTGGGAAACAAAGGATAACAGGTTTTTAGCACCATTGAACATGGATGCAAGGATTATGTGTTGGGAAGGACCTTGTAATGTTTTGAATATGGATATTGGTCCTAGGGGACACATATTATTTATATTTATTATGGAATAAATTAGAGTCATCATTGTTTTGTTATAATATCAATCTGCTGAGGGGTGAGGTACGATGATCAACCTGTGGGAATAATTTGGTCATAATGGTTGAAATATCAGAGACATGAGAATACTTACACTGAATTGGATTCCTATTTGACCTCAAGACATATAAATTATTCCTTCACATCTTGATTCTGGAGGGAATCATATTCTTCATAGATTAATTGTTTTCTTATCCCCTTTAGGGATGAGGTATGATGATTATACCATGTTAATAATTGGGTCCATAGGGATGAAATTTTGGAGACATGGGGAGTACTTATGCTGAAGTGGATGTTTATTTTATCTTGAGCCTTAGAAAGGTTTCCTATGTATCCTGATTGTGGCAGTAATTAGAGTCATCATACCGCAGTTTATTGGGTATTACACACTATCATTTCCATGTGGTTAGGGATTACACACTGAGGATGTACAAGTTCATTAAGTCATGAGAGTCTATTTCATCTAGATGATAGATATAAATCTCTAACATTAGAGAGGTTTCCTACATTTCTTAGTTATGGTATGAATCAGTTTCAACATATTTTATTTGATTGGGGATTACACACTGATGTTTTCTTATGGTTGGGGATTACACACCGAGTATGGATAGTGTCCTCTCTTCCTGGGATTCCCTTTTATTTGGATGTTTAATATAAATCTATAACCTTTTATAATTTTTCTATTTATCCTCGTTATGGAAGGAAATAGAGTCATCGTAGTTATATTTATTTGAGATTACACATTGATGTTTCTCTATGGTTAGGGTATCCCAGTGAAGATGGACAGGGTTGTCAATCCCTAGGATTCCCTTTGATCTTGATGTTTAATACGAAGCTAAAACCATGTAGATATTTATTATATATCCTAGTTATGGAATCAATCAGAATCATTGTAGTTTAGAAGTTCAGGTCTTACACACTAACATTTACCTGTATGAATGATATGATCATTGAAATTTCATAGGCCTAATGAGCAATGATTTATGTTGGAAAAAAGGGATGGGAGATAATCAATCTCATTGCTTATAGATGTGGGACTTATATACAAGGACTTCCCTTTGGTATCACCGACTTGTTTTCCTAACATTCCTGGCTGCCTACTTGTTAGGACATTATTGTCTACTTGACATATCGAAGAATGTATTCCCAGCATTTCCACGGAAAATCTCTTGATCCTATTGAATTATCTTATGGAAATTTCATGTCCTAGATGGAATGTTTGAGGTGAATCGCATGATTGGGGATGACATTTCTAGAGGAAACTATGAGACCGGGTGGACTAATCTTGGAAGCCATCACATGATACTAGCAGACATACTGAGATGGAATTGCATTATCTGGATGAATTTATCTTGTGTCATCATGGAATTGCATTATCTGGATGAATTTATCTTGTGTAATCATGAAAGATTACTAACGACCCTGGTGGGTGTCATGAGAGTTATTGTAGAGTCTCTAGAGGGTGGCACATGATCTTGGATGAGAAGACTAAAGTTCATCATGATACTTGGTTAGTGAACATGTAGGGTGTCTCAAGAGCCAGTTGACACACTGGGGTGCTTCCATGTGACCCAGTTTTCTTACACTGGTGTCACCGCATGAGTTTTTTAACTCATCTGAAGGAAACAATGATATTTGGAAGGCAAACTCCGGGTGATTCACGAGACTATAATGGCATGCCCAGAGGGTGCCATGAGACATTCATTAACATGTCCAAAGGATATCGCGTGATCCAGATTATATACCAAAAGAGTGTCACAAGACTTCGGTGATATGTCCTGGTTTTCCTCTTTTTCTAAATGGTTCATGAGAAGTGCATGAGGATGATAATATATTACTTTCACATAAATAATTTATTCCTTTAGTATTTATTCTATCCATAGTTTGGAAATTCCTTAAATTAATTCATTGTTGATTTATTTTAAGTCTCTGTTGATCTAGAATGTATGTGGGGTGATCTTTGTGTTTCCTTCCAGAGGTCCTTCCCATGATCTATTATGATCATGTGATATATTTATGCATGAGAAATGATTGTGCCAGTTGTTCCCCCGATGATATCAGACATGAATCTTTTTCGGTTGCATGATTGGTTGCTCTTAGAAATCCTCTCTAGCATCGATGCACGACTCCAAAAATTTCTCTATCTTCCTTGAGACAAAGGTCATAATTCTAAAAGGTATCCCATTTTTTCAAACAGAGTTAGGAATTTCTTGGCCTCAACACCCTAGCTATTCCACTCTTTTCATGGAATAGATCACATGACTCCATGCTGGAGTCGGAGAAGGGCTTCAGTGTCGCGTGTTTTCCTAATGTCCTCTCGCGAATCCCACAAGCTGCATCACTTAAATTTCAACGACCTCAAGAGTACTCAGGCAAAAAATAATTTATTTTATTATTTCCAATCAATGGAGCCTTGTTTGATCATAAGAACATACCAAGGGGATTCAGTATTTTTTAATTGACGTGTCTGAGTTCCTCCGCTAGATTAGTTTGGCTGTCGAATGGCCTTATTGTGATCTCATGTGACTTTTCTAGGACTTTCTTCAAGAAAAAGTTGTCTTATCAATACATCATCATGAGATAAGGATGAAATTCCATGGGGTCTTATGAGACTTTGCTTCGGGATTCCATAGTGCATCGTGAGAGTTTTACTACTACGAGAGCTCCCACCTCTTTCCTTTTTTATTTCCTTTTCATTATTCTATGAAAGATTAAGATCTCGCAAGTATTCTTGAATGTTTTTTGGGAAAACCATTTTCCCATTGATGATGCATCGCTTGAGTTCAATGACCTCAAGAGGCTCTCACATTTTAAATATTTTCTTACTATTTTTAAATGATTTTTGGATGGGTTGTCAGGAACCTACCATTTGGCAAGCCGCGTGACCATTGGGAGTCTATCTGGCTACCGCTGTAAGACTGGAGATTGTATAGGGTTCCTTATCAAGAGAATAATCACTTTTTTTTGTGGGACCCACTATAGGTTATGTGTTTCATGCAATGCCTTAAAGTGACTTCTTGATGGTCACACAATCATGTATCCCTTGGAGGCTCATGCGATCCACGGGTCTCTGCCACCTTCTTCTTCCTCTGTGTTTGTAGGGAAAATAATAACCATTTCTATGTATTTATTCCATTTTTTATTTTTCAATTATCATTTGGAGGGCATAAAATAATACCCCCCCTTCAGTAGCATTGTCCATTGGGACAAGGGCTCAGTTCTAAGGAATGTAAATTCCCAATAGAGTGTTTAGCATTGTTATGAATCAGTGTCTTGGGAATCGTTTAGCTTACCAAGATATGCTTGGTATTCTATGAAATTCCTTGTATTTAGGGTAGAAGAGGGTAGTCTCATTCACTAGTTACTCATTCCTCCAGATCTCTCACCCCTTATGTCACGTGACCATGTCGTCGAACCATTCCACAAGACCCAATTGCTAGATTGTACATTGAGTCTATTTCACAAGAACTCCTTCACCAGACTACTTTTGGATTGGCACCCCATCGAATCAAATATGAAATTTACATTAATAATTTTTTGAACATTGTCAATAGAGACACGATTGTCTTCAGGGTTCTGTGGGGATCTCCTGATTCGATCATAAGATATTTGACCATCTTGTGGCTCATGTGACTCTGTCTTTGTCACTCTCTCGTGATTCTTCAAGGGGTCATGCACTATGGGAAAACAGCTTTTTTTGACGGGAGCATAAACTCGTCGCAAAATAATTAGTTATTTGCGACGGGACATGAGGTCCTTTCGCAAAAAGTTAGGCACGGTTTGGCGTGGTTTGCGGGCCAAACCATGGGAAGGATATTTGTGAAGGGGAATGACCTCTCATCTCAAATACAGGGAGGCGGAAAATAATATTTGTGACGGGGGATTTCCCTCATCCCAAATTGTGCATTTGCCGGAGGGTATTTACAACGGGTCCCATCACAAATACCCGGTGGTGGTAAAATACTATTGGTGACGGGATGTTGTCTCGTTGCAAAAAATTTGTCGGCATGTCACTTTTTATGACGGGACCTATCGCAAATAGTACCGTCGCAACTACTCTAACCTACATATATCCCCATCCGTTTTTCCTTCATTCCCCTCAATTCCTACTTTCTCTATCTCTCTTTAAACTCTAATTTTAGAGTGAAAATTTTTCTGAGTTAGTTTTTTCTTTCAAAGAAGTTGTGATGTCGTCTAAACCTATAAGAGATCAAGTTTAAAGGTATTTATGTTTTATTTAATTGTGTATTTATTTCATTTTTTATATTAAGTTTAATTATGGTTGATTAGTGGTAATTAAATTAGATTAAAATTGTTTTTTCATTAGTTTTTATTTGAAATAATAAATCGAAATTGTTAGCACTAATTCTTAGTATTATTAGTAATTAATAATTATTAAAGATAATTAGTAATGTATATAAATAATTAGTGATAATTAGTAATTAGTAGTTGTAATACGCATTAATTAATAGTAATAAATGCTAATTAGTAATAATTAGGGGTAATTAGTAATAATTAGCAGTAAATTGTAATAATTACCAGTAAATAGTAATAATTAAGAAAAAATTGTGATAATTAGGAAAAAATAGTAATAAATATTTACAATTAGTAATAAATATTAAAAATTAGTAATACATACTAATGATTAGTAATAATTAGTAATAATTAGTCATAAATAGTAATAAATAATATGAATAAATAGTAATAAATATTAACAAATAATAGAAATAAATAGTAATAAATATTAAAAAATAGTAATAAATAGTAACAAATAGTAATAAATAGTAATAATTATTAATACACAGTAATAAATTGTAATAAATAGTAATAAATAGTCATAAATAGTAATAATTTGTAATAATTTGTAATAATTAGTAATAATAAGTAGAAATTAGTAATAACTGGTAATAATTAGTAATAATTATTAATAAATTTTAATCATTTTTAATAATTTCTAATAATTAATAAGATTAGTAATAATTAGTAATAATTATTAATATTTAGTAATAATTAGTTATAATTACTAATAATTTGTAATAAATAGAAATAATTAGTAATAAATCATAATAAATAGTAATTAATAGTAATTAATAGTAATTAATATTAATAAATAGTAATAAATAGAAATAAATATTGATAAATTGTAATAAATAGTAATAAATAGTAATAAATAGTAATAATTAGTAATAATTATTAATAATTAGTAATAATTAATAATAATTAGTAATAATTAAAAATAAATAGTAACAATTAGTAACAATTAGTAATAATTAGTAATAAATAGAAATAATTAGTATTAATTAGTAATAATTAGCAACGATCAATAATGAATAGTAATAAATAGTAATAAATAGTATTAAATAGTAAAACTTTGTAATAATTAGTAATAAATAGTAATAAATAGTAATAAATAGTAATAAAAAGTAAAAAATAGTAATAATTATTAATAATTAGTAATAATTAGTAATAAATAGTAATAATTAGTAATAATTAGTAATAATTAGGAATAATTTGTAATAATTAAGAATAATTAGGAATAATTTGGAATAATTTGGAATAATTAGGAATGATAAGGAATAATTACTAATAAATAGGAATAATTAGTAATAAATAAGTGTAATTAGTAATAAATAGGTATAATTATGAATAATTATGAATAATTGGTATTAATTAATTATAATTATTAGTAATTAGTAATAATTAGGAATAATTAGTAGTAATTTGCAACAATTAGGAATAATTTTCCACAATTAGGAATAATTTTGCAATAATTTGCAACAATTTGCAAGAATTTGCAATAATTAGAAATAATTAGCAAGAATTAGCAAGAATTAGAAAACAATATGAATAATTAGGAATAATTTGGAATAATTAGTATTAAGTAGAAATAATAAGTAATAATTATTAATAATTAATAATAATTTGTAATAATTTGTAATAATTTGTAATAATTTCTAATAGTTAAGAATAATGAGTAATAATTATGAATAAATTGGAATAAATTGGTATAATTAGTAATAAATAGCTATAATTAGTAATATTTAGTAATAATTAGGAATAATTAGTAATAATTATGAATAATTAGTAATAATTAAGAGTAATTATTAATAAGATTCAACAATTAGGAATAATTTGCAACAATTAGCAATAATTAGCATGAATTAACAAAAATTAGCAGGAATTAGCACTAAATAAAAATAATTAACAATAAATAGGTATAATTATTAATAATGGGTGGGAATTAGTATTAATGATTAATAACTAGTAATAATTAGTAATAATCAGGAATAATTAGTAATAATTAGTAATAATTAGTAATAATCAGGAATAATTTGTAATAATAAGTAATAATAAGCCATCATTAGTAATAATTAGTAATAATTAGTAATAATTAGTAATAATTAGGAATAATTATCAATAATTAGTAATAATTAGTAATAATTAATAATAATTAGTAATAATTAGTAATAATTAGTAATAATTAGTCATTATTAGTAATAATTAGTAATAATTAGTAATAGTTAGTAATAATTAATAATTGTTAAGAATAATTAGAGATAATTAGGAATAATTAAGAATATTTAAGAATAATATTAATTGTAATAAATTTTAATAACTTAGCACAATTTTTAGTGGATTGGCGTCACTCCTTTTGCTTGATGACTCTTCCCCTTTCATCTCTCACAGACTCAAAAGATTATGAAAACTTTACATCTACGTATGGATGTCCAATCTCGTATGCATGAGTTTGGATATACATTTGTAAGACCACATTTTTATAATGTTTTCAGGAAGTGATATTTTCAATAAGATGATTCATCGACGAAAAGGGGGCTCTTTTGTCCAACGGTTAATTTACTTTCATCTTTCTCACATTGAAATCACAATGAAGAATCAAATCAGAGGTACGTTGATACATTCTTTTATGCACAATAATATATATGGGTACCTCTATAAAGATTCTTTATTGTGATTTCAGTGTGAGAATGTAGCATGTAAATGATCCGTCGGAAAAAAGTGTAGCCGTCATTTCACTGGAAATTGTGTCACCCGTAATTAATGGTAATTATTAAGAATTAGTTGTAATTATTTATCTTTTTTTTGGATAGTGTTTTTCTAATTTCATATTTTTCAAAAATAGTAATGATTTTATACTTTCTAGAATAATATGGAACATGGATGTCAACAATAATCATTATTAGATGATTGTACTTGGATAAATCAGCACATAATTCCAATTGGTTCTGTTTGAAATCCTATATATATTAAGGGTGTTGAAACATTCTTATCATTTGCATCATCAAAACCAGGATTTGTTTCAGAAGGCACAATTAAGTTTCCATGTAAAAAATGTGGTCTAAGAACATTTGACACGTTTGAAAAGGTTGGGGGACAACTCTTGCATTTTTGTTTTCAACTAGATTATGTTTTTTGGTATAAACATAGTGAACACAGTTACAGATAAGATACAAATAATTTGATTCATGATCCATCATGGTTTCAAATTTTAGAACATGATGTTGTTGGTCTATCTGTTCAACAATCCAAACTTAGGATGGTATTGATTTAACATCTGAGTTGACACCATCAGAATTTTATGATTTGTTGAGGTCTGCTAAGGATGCATTATATCCTGGTATCATGATATGAATATTAGAAGTGGTTTCAAAATATATGGCTACTAAATCAGATATTTCAATTTCAAACAAATTTTTTGATCAGATATTTTCTTTGGTTAAAGCATTTTCACCTGATAGAAATGTGTTGACTAAAAATTACTATGAGAGTAAGAGGTGGGTTCATATTCTTGGACTTAGTTATCGGAAGATTCATGCATGTGAAAATGATTGAATCTTATATTCTATTGAAAATGTGGTGTTGAATAGTTGTCCCACATGTGGACAATCGAGGTATAAAGAAGCTCAAACGGTGAAGTCTGGATCAATTCTGGTAAAATAGTTGAGATATTTCCCACTTACACTCAGTTTGCATCGTTTATCTATGTCTCAGAACAAAGAATCAATGATGTCGTGGCACAAAACCAATATTTCAACCGGTAAAAGATTAAATCATCCATTTGATGGTGATTCATGGAATCATTTTGACCGACTACATCAGTCTTTTGTTTTAGAATCCCTGAAAAATTGATTGGGTCTTTATACTGATGGTTTTTCTCTATTTGGTTCTTATAGTAGTCAGTATTCATGTTGGCTTGTCATTATAACTCTGTACAATTTACTTACATGGATGTTGATGAAGGATCCCTATATCTTTTTGAACATATTAATCCCAGAACATCTAAAAAAGAATATTGATTTTTATTAGAAACCATTGATTGATTAGTTAAATTCATTATGGAGTAATGGTGTTAGTACATATGATGTTGCTACAAAATAAAATTTCATATTAAAAGCTACATTGATGTGGAAAATCAATGACTTCCCGAAATGTGGCATGTTATCTGGATGGAGTACACATGGTCTAAAATCATGTCCTTACTGTATGAACGAAAACAAAGCATTTATGATCTTCAATGAAAAAAACCTTTCTATTTTGACTATCATCATATATTTTTCCAACCAATCATACTTTTCATAGGAACAAATATCAATTCAAAAAATATACAATTAAATGGGATGAAACACCAAAAATGATCTTAGGTATATAGTTAAAATCATTTTATTTTAATTACCTCCCATTGCATTTGGGCCTACTGTAAACCAACAGAAAATTAATGGCATTGGGAAATAACACAATTAGATAAAATGGAGCATTTTTTGGGATCTTCTATATTGGTCTGATTTTTTGGTTTTCCACATGTTCAATGTCATTCTTATTGAGAAGAATTGTCTTGATAATTTATTTCATACATTTTTGGATATACTAGGTAAAGCCAAAGATACTGTAAAGGCACGATTAGATCTTGCCCAAATTTATAGGTGACCGGAACTTGAACTATTTCAAAATGTCATATCACAGAGTTTAATGATTCCAAAAGCATCTTATACACTATCCAAAGAGAGTCACTTATTATTTTGTCACTGGATTTGAGATTTGAGACTTATAGATGGCTATGTTTCCAATTTGTGCAGATTTCTTAAGAATGGTCATATTACCGTATTAAAAAGTCATGATTGTAATGTTACAATAGTAAGAATTATGCTAATTGGATTCAGAAGATTGTTGAATTAATTGATTTAGAATTCGATAACAGACATATCATACTTTTTTCGAGACATTTTTGCGGCAACAACATACTACAATGCACTAAGAAAACTGGAAGAATATATTATTGTAATTATATATAAACTGGAAAAATCATCCTGTCATATTTATTTAACTCAATGGAACATATGATATTACATTTTCCACATGAATTTAAATGTTGAGCTCCAGTATAGATTTGATGGATGTACCCATTCGAGAGATGGATGTAGAAATTGAAGAAAAAAGTATGTAACAAAGCATCAGTTAGAGGATCAATTGTTGATGCTTATTTGCAAGAGGAAATTAATTTTTTCTGCTCT
Source organism: Viscum album (assembly GCA_963277665.1). Classification (NCBI taxonomy): domain Eukaryota; kingdom Viridiplantae; phylum Streptophyta; class Magnoliopsida; order Santalales; family Viscaceae; genus Viscum; species Viscum album. Next base: position 369,695,009 of record OY728137.1, read on the forward strand.
CATTATTTAGAATATTAATATCCCTAAAACTAAAAATTCATTGGATGGAATGAGGAAATTTTTTTGATGAAATAAAAAATCAATTATCAGTTATTAATCAGCCAGATCTGAGCATTGGTGGAGTTCATGAACGATGGATTTTAGATGATGAACATCATAGAGCTCATACATTTGTTCTGCTCAACTGTGAAGAAATGAAATCATTTGTATTGTGAGTTCTTCTATCACTTATTTTATAATTTATATTATATAAAGTAAAATTGTTTTATTTGTAGGTTATATGATAATCATATCAAGAAACAGCTTCTGCGAATTATAGTAGCTTCTCTTTAAGAACGTCGACATTTTTTTCTAAATTGTTTATGAGAGGACATGTTTGGGATATACCTAACACTGATAGGGGGGTGAATCAGTGTTGGGGACTTTTTAAACCAATTCAAAATTTTATCCATGTACCTCTTGACTTGTTAGGATCATGATTCTCTTACTATCTTTTTCATGTCTCATGCAATAATATAAATCGGTAAAAATATTCACACTATGTTTTTACAGGGTTCATCACTCAATAAGAGTAGCTATGTCCTTTCCATTCATGGAAACGACAAGTGCATGTATTCTCCACTATGATGTGATTTTCTATTATAGTGGAGGGGCTAGGAAAACAATCCTCTATCCTATGTGGCTCCCTACACTTTAGAGGGGGTGGGAAACAAACCTCTTCCCTGGACTGGTGATAGCTTAGTCCAACTTGCAGCCTATAGATAGTTCTTTATATTGCATATGGACACTGTCTTCTTCCTTATTCAAAATGTAGGTTCTACTATTGGTCTTCTTTAGTGCTCTTCACATGACTACTTGCAAAGCAGTAGGCAAGCAATTCTTCCGTCTTTCCTTCTCTTCTTTTCTAGTGCAACACCAACTGCACCATACTTTTTCTTTCTTCTTCTTAGTGAAACAACCAAATGCAGTAAAAATTATTCTCTCTTCTTGTCTAGAATCACAAATACCAATGTGATTATTCACGCAGTGAAGATCAGTTCACATGGAATCATATGAATCAATTCTTTTCTTCTTGTTCATGTATGCATGTGGTCATGCATATAACATTAGGTCGAACCTTTTCTTCCCTTTCTTTCTTCTTTTTCTTTATACACATGCACACACTTGATTTTGATTATTTATTTAAGTCACTTGACCTGTGCATGTGCATGCATGCAAGAATGCATTCTCCTCTTCTTCCTCTTCTTCTTCTTGTGTGAAAACACTTAATGGATATGGTTCTATAAACACACACACACTCAGCATCTTCCTCCTCATTTTTTTCTTTCTTCCTCTTGCACTAGGTTACGGTGTTTGTGTATGTTTCATCAAACTAGAATGGGTGAAACCATTTCTTTTTGAAAGTTAATACTCAAGGAATCTTCCTTATATTTCTCTTCTTTTCTTCTCTTGATCTTAATTAGGGTGTTTTCATTTGTTTATATGCATGAATCCTCATACCAGAATGGGTATAACCCTTCTTTTGTGAAAACTCCTTATTCGAGGCCTCTGGATTTTTCAAACAATGCACATGGGTGCATACAACAGGTACTGCCCCTCTTTCTTTACTAATACTCGAACTCCTAAAAACAATGGAATGTAAATATGCATACCTCAAAGAGTTCTTCTTCACCTTGTGAAACCAAGGTGGCATCTGGTTGAATTCTTCATTCATGGATTCAAGGTTCGTCTTTGGGCATGAGGTGCACAATTTTGCCTCTTTGAAAAGCACAATGAGAGAATATCTCAAGCAATGTTTCTTGATGGCATGGATTTCGCGAAGCACAGTGAGGGTTTTTTACAAAACCTATCATGTGTTCGGGTGCCAGTTCTTCTCGAATCTATTCGAGGGTGCATAACACCTATTTAAGGCTTGCGGTAACTCTTCTTTGCAGTGTAGAAAGTATGAAGGACTCCGGTTTTCTCTTCGTGGAATGATGCACATCGAGATGCTCTATTTTTTTGAAACAGGAGCTCTCAGATATGTGGGAGCATCAACACTTATCTTCTTGGGTTCCTCTATTTATAAGAGAGGGGAGAACATTATCCATGTTCAAATCCGCATATCTCCCATTAAGATTAGAGCTTTCAATTCCCGGGATTTTTTCCTACAAGATTTTGAAACTATGGGTGAAGGATAAACAAAAAGTCTTAGGTGTTTCCTTTTTCCGAACGTAGGCTCCTATCTTTGTTTGTAGAGTTAATATCACGTGTATAATTCTTATGCATGAATCTCACATGAATCCACGTGGCCTCAACAACTCTGTTTTCCTTGGCCGAACCTTCTTCCTTGAGATATCACATGTATGTAATACGTAGATTGCATGCATGGTCTCGGTTCGATCTAGTAGCCTTCATGGTGTCGAAATGAACCTTCTTTGATAGTCAGAGGTCATCCATGGTGATCGGGATTCTTCTCTGGTGAGTTATAGGGGTGATGGAAAGTGCTGGATGTTGAAGACAAGGGCCCAGCTGATTCAAATCCACGGGAGGATCAGATGAATCGGATTCAAGCGCACAAGAATCCAGATCAGATGAGTTGCGGAGATCAAATGATCAGATGTCGCAGTTGATCAGATGGTTGACTGAGATGCAGGATGAGATGATTTGTTGAGATTCCATCTGCATTGTTAAAATGTTGTCCCACATTGAAACAGACATGCGGTCTTCTCACGGTTTATTAATCAACTCCTCCAAAACACCATTTAGAATTCTCCTCTCCCCCCTCCGGTGTCGTCCCACACCGGTTCTCTACGAGCGTGCTTCTATACCCCTTATGCCTCCTGTGGGTGCGTTCTTAGTGCCCACTATGCACATCCCTGTGCATGGGTTGATCACCGTGCACGCACTCCTGCGGGCTTATACACGGCCCGCCCACTCCTCTTGCGAGCTAGCTCTGCCTAGGCTTCCCCATGGCCACGGTCAACCCCCTGTGGTCATGCATCTACCTTGGGTTCAGGCTTGGTTAGATATCTCTTAAGCTAGCCCCATTTTTTTAAGTATGGTCTTATAAAAAATACTTGGAAGAATTCAAAAAAATGCAAGGCAATATTTAAAATCAAATAAACCTCATACATGTCCACCTTATAGTCCAAGCCTCTTCTTTAAAGTTAGTCTCATCTTCATTTCTTTTTTGATTACCAAATCCAAAGAACATCATTTATCCTAAAAGAGATGCTACTTCAATGTTGTAAACATTGTATCACATATGATACAACTTCTTAGAACATTTCAAGATCAGTGTATCAATCGTCTGACTGGAATTATCCATTTCACTTATAAGAGTGTCTTTAACCCTCATTTCCATTCACCATTTCCATTAAATGAGCTCATTAACAACATATAAAACTCAATTACTAATGTGGTCACAACAATCTCCCCCTTTGTATTTGTTGGAAATACCAAATGTTTTTCTTCAAAATGAATGTGTCAATGTGAGTTTTCACTTCTTTCTTTCTTCAAAAATGCATTGCACTTCTCTCTCCCTTATTGACAAAAAATAAAAATTTCATTGGAAGAGGGGTATCAATCCTAACTCAAGCAATTTTCCATTAATCATTTCACTCTATGTCTACATGAGCAATGCTCGATTTAGAAAACGAGAGGATTTTATTTAGACAAAAGAGTTTTTCATTATCCACTAAATCATGATACCTCATGAGATGAGAACCCATGAGATTTTAATTCAAGGGGTTTCCACTTTCATTCCAGTCATAGGATAATAAGTGTGATATGAAACAATCAACCTGAAACTCTTGCACTTACTTCATCAAATGGATCAAAAACATTGACCTATAAAATCCAGGATATGTGACCTTGGAACACTTCCATTCATCTTATGCCACTGAGTAATTTTCGTTACTCCCCCTTTGAAAAAATATTATTTATTTTCAGTAAACAAGGATGAGAGATTTAGAAATGAAATACCTTTTACAAAGAAATGATCTTCAGAGTAATTGAATTTTATACCAACTAATGTTGATACCAATTGAGATAATGACTCTGGAGTATTCTACATATGTCTCCCCCTAAAGGGAACACTTCTCTTCACTGAATCTCAGGTTCTCCCCCTGAGATCTTGCCTCACCATAAATTCCCTATTTGATAAGAATAAATAAAATAATCACTGATTTAAAGGAATAATGTGGGTCCTTCGTATTCCATCAATGAGAACAACAAGCTTGAGATGATCTTCTTCACCCAGATGCTCCATTCTTCAGACTTTCACGACTAATCTTCAATGCTGACTATGATTGTATAGAAGTAACAATTTCTTCCATATCTTTGTGTGTGAATCTTATTTCATCAAGGGATTTAAAATAACTAGAATCTCCTGGTGCAACATTTATCTTTTTGAGAAATTATTGTTAAGATAGAGTAAATTCAAATCACATTTTAACAGCATGACAAGCCTTGTTGAACCTCACACACAGAACATCTGTGTTTTCATGTAGAATATTATTTTTCCTTTTAGCACAAGTATTAGTCTGTGCATCTTCCATCATTCTCATTTTTCCAAATCTTCTAGACAAACCACCAAAATATCATTAGGGACTGAGGCATGAATATTGGATCTTCTACATGGCTTCTTATGAGTGGCTTCCTTCTTAGTAGTTTGTTTGGATGCACCACCCTTCACCTTTATGGATTTAGAATCCACGGACTTCTCATCTTTCCTTATTGAAATCTTCTTTAGAGATTTTTTTTCACATTATTCATGTGATTTCTTCCCAAGGATGTTTCTTCCTTATTACCCAACTTCTATGGAATTCCTTTCTCATCAGTTTTCAGTACCTGTTGAAATGAACATGCACCATTCATATGATCACTCCCATTGCATAAATCACATATGTTATCTATCATTCCAAATATGTTTGCATTAAATAGATGTGTCTGGATCTGTTGATGTTGCTTCTTCTTCCAAAAATTTCCCCCCCTTGATATGGGATTTTTATGTGCATTTACATTTAATGGGATGTACCATCAATCCAGTGCACAATGACCAAATCTATTACATAACCTTCATTAACCAACAAACTGTGACTTCTTGCAATCTTATTTATAAGGTTGTTGAATATTCTTCTCATTATGTTTTGATTTCTGTGGGGAGATATCTTCCACACTCTTTCCTCTATCGACCGTAGCCATGGTGGTAGGTTTTTTCTTAGTTTTCTTCATCCATATTTGTTTAGACTTTTTCTTCCAACCTTTACTTTTTGTAGAAACAATTTTAGAAACATTAGTACATGTTGGTATGGATGGTGCCTTTACATTCTCAACTGCTTTTGATAGATCAATGAGTGAATTCATGATCCTCTTATCACATGTTAGAGGTCTTTTGAGGGTATAATCCTCTAGTGAACTTTGAGTACTAGAAGAAACTATTTCCTTATTTTGTAGAGACTCAATATGTGTCTTCTCAAGGTTGGTCAACTGAGCTTCAAATTATAGACATCTCATCTTGAGGATGACTTCCTGGTCTTCAATCATAGTCATCTTCTCTTCACAAGCCTTATTTAATCATTCAACACCATCTACATGCATCTTTACTTTGTTTTATAACAATGAGTCAAGTTCTTTGATATTTTTTCATTTTTCTTCCAAATATACCTCCTTGACTTCATTGATCTTTTTCAGATCATCTTCTAGTGCATCGATCTTATCTTCTAGAGTCTTATTGACTCCTTCTTTTTCTTCAACATATTTGAGCTACTTTATTGATCTTACTTAAAATTCCCTCTTTGTTTCTTCAAAGGCTCCAACCTATCTGAAGAGGTTTAGACATTCAAAAAAAATTTCTTTTAAGCCTTTCTCCAAAACATCATTTTATTCTCTCATCTGGGTGATATTTTCCTGCATGCATTGAAATACTTCACAAACAAGGGATGCACTCTCTTCAATAATACCATGAAGAATCATTCTTAATCTATCAACTGATATTTCTTGAGATGTTGAAGATTGATCATCACCACTTGTGCCAACATTTTCATCATGAGATTAATTTCAAAATGTACTAACACATACCTCCTTATCATTTGAGGTAGGAAGGTTATTCATCTTCATGGTGGAAACTTGAGCCAGCTTCTCATAAATTTCCATGTCTGGTGTGTCTTTAATGTCTGCCAGATATAGAGAACCAGATGCATCCAATTATTTAGATAGGAGGGACTTCTTCTTCAACATTATCTTCTCCTTATTTTTCCTATTCATCATGGTCTTTGTAGATATAGCCTTCTGTTCAGATATAACTAAATCTACACCAAAACTTCTCTTCATTGTTGACTTAGGAAAGAAACTCCAGTATTCCAAAGAGAATAACTTTACTGTAGAGAATCCATAAAAGTTGAACCTTCCTCTGATACCAATTTAGAGGACTAGTTTTGGATATACCTAACACTGATAGGGGGTGAGTCGGGGTTGTGGACATTTTATACCAATTTCAGCTTTTATCCATGTAATTCTTGACCTGTTAAGATCATGATTCTCTTATTCTATTTTCTCTATCGCATGCAATAATAGAAATCAGTAAAAATATTCACACGATATTTTTACAAGGTTCACCACTCAATAAGATTAGCTACATCATTTCCTTGCATGGATATGACCAGTTCATGGATTCTCCACTAGAATGTGATAATCTATTATAGTGGAGTGCCTAGTAAAACAATCCTTTAGCTAGTGTGAGTCCCAAAACTTTAGAGGGGGGTGGGAGACAATCCTCTTCCCTCGAATGGTGATATCATAGTCCAACTTGTAGTCTCTAGCTGTTTCTTTATACTGTCTATGGAGACAGTCTTCTTCCATCTTCAAAAGGTAGGATCTGCTCTTGGTCTTCTTTATTGCTCTTCACTTGATTACATGTAAAGCAGTAGGAAATCAATTCTCCCTTCTTTCCTTCTATTCTTTTCTAGGGCAACACCAACGACACTAGACTTCTTCTTTCTTATTTTTAGTGCATCAATCAACTACACTAAAAATTATTCTCTCTTTTTGGCTAGAATAACATATACCAATGTGATTATTCATGCAGTAAAGATCGGTTCACTTGGCAGCATCTGAATCAATTCTTTTATTCTTTTTCATGTCTGCGTGTGATCAAACATATGACATTAGGTTGAACTATTTCTTCCCTTTATTTCTTCTTCTTCTTTATACATGTGCACACACATGATTTTGATTATTTATTTATGTCACTTCACGTGTGCATGTACATGCATGAAAGCATGCATTCTCCTCTTCTTCCTCTTCTTTTCTTGTGTGAAAACCCTTAATGAATATGGTTCTTTAAACACACACAAACTTGGCCTCTTACTCCTCTTTCTTTTCTTTCTTCTTCTTGAACTTGTTTAGGGTGTTTGTGTATGTTTCTTCAAACTCAAATGGGTAAAATCTTTTCTTTGTGAAAGTTACTACTCAAGGAATCTTCCTCCAATTTCTATTCTTTTCTTCTCTTGAACATAGTTTGGGTGTTTCTTAGGTTTATATGCGTGAATAAACATACCCGAATGGGTATAACCCTCCCTTTGTGAAAAATCCTTCTTCAAGGCCTCAAGCTTCTTCAAAAAAAGCACATGAGTACATTCAATAGGTACTGAACTTACTTATTTACTAACAATCGAACTCTTGAAAACAACATAATGTAAAAATGTGTACCTCGAAGAGTTATTCTTCACCTTATGAACCCAAGGTGGCCTTGGGTAGAATTCTTATTACAAGGATTCACATCTCTTCTTTGGGCATGAGGTGCACTATTTTGCCTCTTTGAAAAGCACAGTGAGAGAATATCTCAAGCACTGGCTCACGATGGCATGGATTTTGAGAAGCACATAGAGGTTTTTTTTACCAAACCTATCACGTGTTCGGGTTCTAGTTCTTCATGGATCTATTCGAGGGTCTATAGCACATATCGAAGACTTGGGGGAACTATTGTTCATAGAGTTGAAAGCTCACAGGACTCTTGTTTGCTCTTCATGGAATGATGCACCATGATATGCTCTGTTTTTTGAAATAGGAGATCTCTGGTATGAGGGATCAACCACAATTCTCTTCTACGGTTCCTCATTTTATAGGTGAGGGGAGAACCTATTCCTTGTTCAAATCTGAATATCTCCCATTAAGATCGGAGCTTTGAATTTCTGAGATTTTTTCCTACAAGATTCCGAAACTACGCATCCACGATGAGCTGCATGTCTTGGGTGTTTCCTTTTTCTGAATGTGGGCTCCTATCATCATGCATAGAGCTAAGATCACATGAAAAATTCTCATGCATGAATCTCCCATGAATCCATGTGGCCTCAGCAACATCATTTTCCTCGGCCGAACCTTCTTCCTCGATATATCACATGCATGCCAGACGTAGAATGCATGCATGGTCTTGGTTCAATCCAGTAGCCTTCGTGGTGCCGAAATGGCCCTACTTTGATATTCATAGGTCGTCCATGGGGATCGGGATTCTTCTCCGGTGAGTTACAGCAGTGCTGGAATGTGCTGGAGGTTGAAGATGATGGCGCAACAGATTCAAATCCACGAGAGGATCAGATGACTCGGATTCAAGCGCGTAGGGTGCTAGATCCAATGAGCGGTGAAGATCAAATGATCATATTTCTTAGCTGAATGGATGGTTGACCGAGATGCAGGATGGGATGAGCAACTGAGATTCCATCCAAATTGTTAAAATGTTGTCCCACATTGAAACGAACATGTGGTATTCTCGCCATTTATCAATCAAATCCTCCCAAACAACATTCATAATTATCCTCTCCGCCCTCTGGTGCCGCCCCGCACCGGTTCTCTATGGGCGTACTTCTGCACCCACCTATGCCACATGCGGTCATGCTCATAGCGCCCACTATGCACATCATTGTGCACGGTTTAATCACCATGAGCGCACTCTTGCAGTCTTATAAATATCCCACACATGAATCTTGCAAGATGGATCTTCCTAGGCTTCCCCATAGGCATGGTCGACCCCCTGTGGTCCCGCATGTGCCTCAGTTTGAGGCTTGGGTAGCTAGCTCGTGGGATAGACCCATTTTTTATGTAAGGTCTTATAAAAAATACTTGGTATATTGCAAAAAAATGCAAGGAAATATTTAAACACAAATAAACCTCATGGATAGCCACCTTAGAGTCCATGCCACTTCTTTAATGTTCTTCTCCTCTTCATTTATTTTTGTATTACAAAATCCAAAGAACATAATTTATCCTAAAAGGAATACTACATCAATGATGTAAGAATTGTATCACACATGATGAAAGTTCTTAGATATTTTCCAGATCAGTGCATCAATCGTCTGATTGGCATTCTCCATTTCACTTAGGAGAGTATCTTTAACCATAATTTCCATTCATTGACCTCATTGACAACAAATACAACTCAATTATTAAAGTCGTCCCAACAGTTTCAAAAACTGTTAACATAAATTATTGATGGTTTAAAATATCAATTCATTTTATTATTTATTATATTAATAATTTTTTTACAAATTTTCAGGTGTCTCAACATGCTGATACAATTGATAAGTGACTATGTATATTAAGTAACCCACCATCCAAAATGGTTAAATCGTATAATTCATATGTGATGAATGGTTTTCGATTTCTACACGTGCATATGGGGAATCAACAAAAAACAATGAACATTGTATTTTTCTTGAGAGGATCTCATCATAGAGAAATTGATGTGGAATTTTATGGCATGCAGGATGAAATTGTTGAACTATGTTATCTTGGGAAAAATTACATAACAATGATTAAATGTCGATGGTCGAATACTAAGAGAGACTTGCGGGTACATCTAATTCATGGAATCATTGATATTAAATATAAAAGTCTTGCTGCAATAAATAAACCATTTTACCAGCTCAAAAGGCACAAAAAATATATTATGCAATGTACTATGCTACTTCAAGAGACCTGAGTGATTGGTGGAGAAAAATAAAAATTAAATCTCAAGAAATTCAGTTTACTAAAACTGAATTTGGTTCCACTAAAGTGAATGGAATTAAAAATTTTCAAGAGACTACTAAAAATACTTTTTCTCACAAAGAGACCTGAATATCGATGATGACAACCCACAATTAAGGGTCGATGGCGATGGTGATGTTAATGATGTTACAAATGAATTTGAAATGACAATAGATTATGAAACTGAAACTCATATGGATATTGTTGATGCCAAGGATGAATATCAAGACATTAACAACATCAGATATGATGATGATGATGAATGTGAACATTGACATAGTTAAATGCATGTTATAACCATAACTATTATATATCTATATATAATAGTTATTTTTAACTATATACTAACAACAATCACTTTTTGTTTTAGATGGACCCTGATATACTTCGTGAGTTGCAGGAGGCTAAGCTACCATTGGATAAGGAGGATTTGGGATCATCTGACCCTCAGCCTACTAGTGGTTCAGGGGTTACGTGGAGGGGGTGCGGTCATCCGCGACTGATGATTCCTGACCCTATCGTTGAGTGATGTCCACATCTCGGATTCGATCCACACATGCAGAGGTACAGTAACCTGTGTTTTTTAGTTAAATTGCATTAATTTATTTATATACTAATTCTTTAATTATTTATTCTTTTTTCACAATTTATCTCATGTAGCTGATGGATATGGGATTACTATCATGCACAATTATATTTCTCAGCCAGGGATCACATGGGAATAGATTCTCATTGATGTGCAGCTTGGAATGTTCAATAATTTTCTGGTACGTAAATAAATAATATTTATTTGGAAATTTATTGCATTAATAACATAATATTATAAATTATTTGTATGGTTTATGGTGTCCCATCGATGATAGCATTTGTGCCTCTATCCACACAGCATGGGAGGTGTCTATGCGTGATCGTTTCTGTCATTTTTTCACAATTTGAGAAGGTCGACTATTAAGAAAGAAGAAGTAAAAATATTTGATGAGTCGTGTAGAGCCCCCCAACCATAGTACATTTCATCTCATGTTCGGGATGGATTATGTTCACACTGGTTGAGTGGTGGATTTCGGAGGAGATCTTCATTAGGATTCCAGAATAGGGGGAGATAGGAGGTGACACATCGAGATTGTAGCCATACATTCAGTACGCATAGAGAGCATCTGGTAAGTATATTTTTTAAATATTTTATATAACATTAAATATAAACTGTTTATTTTATATTAATTTAGGCAGACGAGTAGCCTGAAATTATGAAGTATGACATTAATCGAAGGATGTACAGTGATCCAGCCACTGGATATATTTGAGGTGATCGCCAGTGTTGGAATGTGGTAAGTATTATTTCATTTTCTGTTTTAAAATTAACTGCATATAACATCTTCACTAATTTAACTTCAAATTGGAACATGATTCATATAAGGCCACGACCTCTTAGAAACTGGCTAAGAGTCAGGCCAATATGACTGATCAAACTAGTGCCCACCATTTCGATGAGGCGACATGGATGCATGCAACCCATTACGCCTTTGAGAAGGGACGATTAGTTGGTATCAGCTCTCATTTGACTCCTATAACTTATTATGGTACTATTGTGATGTCAGCATCTAGATATAGAGGAGCTTATAGAGTGGCATCATCATCTGGTTCATAGTATCAGGAACAGTTGGGAGATCAGAATGAGATTATAGAGAGTTTGCAGAAGAAGCAGGAAGAGATGCGTCAGCATCAGCAGCAGTACAAGGAGGATATGAGTCTATGGCAGAAGTAGAAACCGCATCAGTATGGGGAGGAGATGCATTGATGGTAGCATTAGCAGTAGCACGAGAATATGGAGTACATGCATCATCTGCTTTGTAGTTTACGGATTGAGTTTCTTCCACAATCTCCTCCAGCTCCCCAACCACCTCCAGAAGTCTATCCCCCCGGGGAATTTTTTGTTATGTTAAAAACATTTGAATTCAAGATTTGTTGTAATATGAACTATTTATAGTTTTTTTCTATTATATTGGTGCAAATATTGCATAATTTATTTTTTTTCAATATTTTATTATTTTCTTATTTCTTATTAGTATTATAATTTTAATTTTTTTTAATAATAATAATAATAATAATAATAATTTTTTAATTTTTTATATTATTTTAAGAATATTGAGAATTTTAATATTTTTTATTATTTTAATGATATAACTATTATTTTTTCATTAATCAAAATTTTATTAAATATATATTTTTTATTTTATTTAGTATTTACAATGGGATATTTAGCGATGGGGCCCCTTCGCAAATAGTTTTTATATATATTTAAAAAAAAATATTTCTGACGGTAAAAGGGCCCATCGCAAAAGATTTAGGTATATATAACATATATAAATGGAGAACTATTTGCGATGAGACTATGGGTTCATCAAAAAAAAATTGCGACAAGCCCATCACAAAAAGTATTGTATATAATATATATAATCAGCGATCTATTTGAAATGTCGTTATCTGCAATGGGATATTTTTGATTGGTTCCCATCAAAAATAGCATGTTTTAAATACCTCAAATTCTAGTAGTGATGTGATTGTGTGATTCCCTACTAAATTCTTTGATCCATGAGATCATCGGGGGTCATGTGATGTGTGAGCCCCTTAAGTGCTTTGTGGATCTATTTAAAATGTAATGTGATGTGCATGATTCTTTTTTTGTTATGTATTCTATTTGACATGATTTTATTGTATATGTATGACATATGCCTCTTACTAATGTTTAGATGTCTTCTCATTCTCATCATACTTTTTTGGTTGTGGCCGATAAATGGGAAATCATTGAAATAAACAAAAATTTTGACCCCAAATATCATGTGAATTCTGATAATGAGGTTTTAAAGAGGTTTCTTTTATCCAAAATCTTGGATTATCTTTTTATTCACTGGATCCTTATGTATGTGTTCAGTTTGTTGGATGATGTCATCATCCCTCATTCGGACTTCAATATTAAAATTTTTTGGGTGTAAACCGCTTCTAACTATATTTAGATATCAATTACGAAAAAGGGACTACTGGTTGCAGATCAACCCTAGGGTTTGTCATATATGATCTAAAACTCTCCTTTAGGTTTCAATGTAGGTGATTTCACTCATCGTCCTATTTCTTAGAACTACTTTATTATATTCACCTCTTCTCTAAAAAATTAGAAAAGCGTATGGAGCATGAAATGGGATATTTATCCTAGAGGTAATTTTTTCATTGAATGGGCATGGTCATACTATGTTTGAAAAAGCTGTATAGAGTTTTCTGATCATTTATATAGGCTTCATATTTATGAGGATATAAAGATTACTCCGTTTATTTTCTATCATTAGACCGATCTTCTCCAATAACGGATTAGTCATTGGTTCCCTAGTACCAACACATTCCATCTGTTCTATGGTGTAGTTGGTATCATCCTATGGGATGTTGAACAAATGGGTGGGATTATACCACTTGGGGATATATAGATGAGTATATCGCCACAAAATATGTTTTGTATGAACCTTCATAGACCCCATATTTAGTGAGATATATACTAATCATTTTGAATGAGGATAGAAGGAAGAGATGTCCATATTCTCACTTAACTCCTTCAAGGATTGGATTTGAATCTTCCTCTATTGCAATGGGTTTGGGCCAACTATTATTTTCCCCCCTCAATTCCCTTATCAGCTAGTTTGTGACAGTGCTAGATCGTATTGGGTCATTTTAGAATCTAGGTATTATGCCTCATGGGGATATCGAGTGAGGTTATAGTTCCCTTTGAGTCATAGGATGGATGTCTTTCTACATATGTTCATGAATTGATGGCTTTTCCCTAATGGGGATGTACATTTAGGGATCTGGGTCAGTACACTAGTGAATGTAGTGCGACTTGCATAAGAACATCATTTTAATCTAGTTGTTCCCAACCTTTAATGACTTTATCAACTCTTGGGTCATATTCAAAAATACATAACCCACCATAATATATGTGGTCCTTTCCATTTTTATTCTTTTGGATAGGTGGGAATTTCCATTGTTATTAATACAAAAGATCATCAAGATCCTCAATGAATTATCTTATTTGATATTTCATAACATATCTGGGGTTGGGGAAATGTTACTTAGTTTGTATGAGGTTGCAGGGATGCTGAGTCGATCTAAAATCATTTATTTGACCACCTTTCATGCACTTAATGGGCCGATTACTGGCAACATCATCGGATCTCATGATGAGAGATCTTATATGATCTCCCTCTAAGATAGTGTTCCTGTATCCAGGATGGATGAGATGATCATCTCTAATCCATATACTCCATAATGGTTTTCACGTCAGTTCAATTGTACTGAAAGGGTCTCCCCCCTTCATTTGGCCAGTGTTTGGGGAGAGTGACACCCTAGGATTATCTTTCAATTTTGTATGATGATTGAACATGAAGACATAGATGTTAAAATCATTATTCTATCTTCCAACGCTTCTGCCCTTCACACTCATTATTACACCCAGGCTTGGGTGATATCCTATCTTGGTGGAAGTTTTTGTTGAATGGTTCATCGTGTGGATAAACTGCTCACCCTACCAACTCTTTTGTCTGGGGAAGCAATGGAGTAGATTCATGGTCTTGGTGAGGAATCGAGGAACTTCCCACGTCCTAGAGATGACCACCCTGATAGTGGGTCAAAATCTATTGGAGAGAATATTCCTCTAGCATAGGATGAAGATGATATTCTTATATAGAGGGGAGAATATAAGGCTTCCTCTCCCATTGCATTGAAAATTTGGAGGGATATCTTCTCTCATATCATATTTACCCCATCTATTTTAAAAAATCATACACAGTATATGTTTATCTAGTAGTACACTCATGCAAATTTTATCAAAGTTCCTAAAGAAACATTTCATGGCCAAGAGTAACACATTAATGGAATGTTTGTGTACTTTTATGTGCATTGATTTGACTTTTGACCACTACATGAAATCATGAGGAAATTTATTTTGGTTTGGAAATATTTCACCACCAATGAGAGGGGAATACATGACCTGGAGGACCATGCTCCCCATGAAGAGCAGAGGAAGGAATCCATGAAGGAATTAGAGTAGAGACACCTGTTTATATCTAGTTTACATTATAATATGGATGCCTAAGTAGATATTGAGGCATGATGAAATTATATTACAGTCTATTCTTTTTGTGGCATCATCTTTACTAGAAACTTCTCAAAAATGTGTTGAAGATATTACTACCTTAGTCAAGACTCAGTATCCTATGGAAGAAATAGTTAAGGTAGGGTGAGTGCTGCTTCAACATTAAATTGATGATTCTTGTTAAACCCTTTGTTGATTTGTCTAGCTCAACCAATTGGCTATTATAATGACATGAAGTATATTTTTTTATATGATTTTTAGAGAGCCTCTAAAATGTGGAGATTTTTTACCTTTTCAGGATATTAATGAATAGATTTTCTAGAAATCACATTTTGTTGTACATTTTCTTTCTTTTATCCATAACATGAATAGATTTTTATAGATTCGATGTTATGCATATCAAAAACCATACCCATCCTTTGAATAAAATCAAATAAACCTAAATTTATAGATCTAAATATTAAATTCATAAAAAATTATTCTCAAACAGCTATCATGAATTCCCACTACCATGAGGTTCTTTGTTGATGTATCTACTCCCACTATCTTGAGATCACCTAATTCGCATAAGGATAATTTTGGTACAGTATATTCCCCATCATGAAAATTCACTTTCTATTTCTAAAGACAATTGGATTGGTGATCATAACATGATTTTTTCCAAGGCTATATAGTGGTCCTTACATGCTCTTCCATTCTTGAATACTGCCTCATTGTTGTAGTGTAGTTTTTTAACATTTATCTCAAACCTTCAATCATCGTAGTTTATGGTCTTTTATATTATACCTTTCATCACTATAGTTTAGGGTTATCTATATTGGACATTATATCTCATTAGTTTTGGGTCATTTTTTTCAAGCATTTTACTGTTGTAGTTTAGGGTCTTTTAGCTCATTCCTTCTAACTGTTTTAGTTTAGATTCTTTTAGCTTTTTCATTATGTCAAATTATTTTATGATCTTTTATCTTGGACATTGTATCATTGTAGTTTATGTTATTTTAGCTCAGACCTTCTGTCGCATCAATTTAGGGTCTTTTAGCTCATACATTCTATCATTTTAGTTTACATTCTTTTAGGTTGGAATTTATTTCTCTTTTGTTTACGGTATTTTAGATTTGACCTTATATCGTAATATTTTAGGGTCATTTTTCTTGGACATTCGATCACCTTAGTTTAGGGTCTTTCAACTCGGACCTTCTATCACTATAGTTTAGAGTATTTTATCTCAGACTATCAATCGATGCAGTTTAGGTTCTTTTATCTTGGAAGTTATATCACCTTAGTGTAGGGACATTTATCTCGGGCCTTCCATGGTTTTAGATTAGTATAATTTATCTCAGACCATCTATCACTTTAGTTCAGGGTCTTTGAGCACAAACCTTATATCACTGTGGTTAACATTCTTTTAGCTCGAACCTTATAATGCTTTTGTTTATGATCTATTAGTTCATACATTCTATTGTTGTAGTTTGGTGTCTTTTAGCTCAGACCTTCGATCTCTATAGTTTAATGTATTTTAGCATGAACCTAATCAATGTCCATGGAATATGGTTCAAACATTCCAGGAATGACCCAAAACACACTGAGGTGTTGAGTTTAATTATGGTGCTAATAGGGATCACAAGGATCCGAATACCAATTTTATAGAGTGAATCATTTGTATGATGACCATAGGATCATATGTTAGATCCATAAGCATAAATTCATAGTCAAACAAAAAGTCCCTTGAAGTTGGGTATCTTTTTCAAGGTCAATAAAGGATTTATAGAGGTAATATCAGTTGGAAACAAATAATAATGAAACTCGGCAGACCTAGACAGTTGTAATATGGGAGAAATATACAATTACCCAATCCTAATGTACATAAAAATTACAAAATTTTTATAGAATACATAAAACATTACACAAATAGAAACCCACAGACCATATTAGTTTAGTGCCTTTGGAAATAATGAAACATAAACACTGGTATAAGAGGTCTACATTATCTCCCACAAGGTTAATTATGATTATAAACCTTCTTAGAAACATCATAATTATTTCATATACTCATAACCTAGGGAATGAAACATAAAACGGGGTGAGATCAGATGTTCAGTAAGAGTTAAAAAGGGAGACATGTAAGCATAAAACCGAGCATTGGGATATGAGAATGTGATCAGAACATTAGAATATTATGCCTTATATATCAAATATCATAAACATGAATCATGGAATAAATATTGGTAGTTCATAATACATGAATACATAACATAGGAAAAAGACATGGGATTTTGGGCAGACCCATAAGCATTTAAAATGATATTTCAATGATTTATATGAAGACATTAACCACATTCTACACTTGGGAAAATAACCTATCTACCTACTATAGTC
Organism: Viscum album; assembly: GCA_963277665.1. Classification (NCBI taxonomy): domain Eukaryota; kingdom Viridiplantae; phylum Streptophyta; class Magnoliopsida; order Santalales; family Viscaceae; genus Viscum; species Viscum album. Next base: position 369,712,524 of record OY728137.1, read on the forward strand.
TTGGGATTCTTTCCCATGTACCCTCTTGTTTTGGTCTGGGGATGCCCACCCATGTAACCTATTCTTTTGGGCTTAATATGCCCTATTGTTTTAGGATTAGGATTACCTAATACATAGAATCTTGTTTTAAGATAGGGAGGTCCACCCATGTACCCTCTTGCTTTAGGATTATGATGTCTGCCCATGTACCCTCTTATTTTGGGCTCATTATTCCCACTTATTTTAGGATCATGATTCCCTACCATGTACCATCTTGTTTCAAGATTTGGATTCCCTCCTTTGTACCCTATTGATCTCCTAAAATATTTATCATTACCTAATGCATTGGAGGAATATATAGGTTCCAACCATAATATAATAAAATGATACATGTAGGTACCACAAAAAATTCATCATATAATGACCCATGAAAAGATATGGGTTTTATTAACATCAAATCACAACCCAAGAAATGAAATGGGTATAATTAACATTTTATAACATCATAACCAATTGTAAATACATTTTTTTCATAATCATTTCTTTTTTTAATAGCCCATTAATGGAATCATGTTTCATAAACAGTTATAATGGTATATCCTGTTGAATAGAAATAGGTTTTATTAGCACATAACCAATGGAATAAGAATCAGTTTCATAAACATATATCCCATGGAAGTGGAATGGGTTTCATAAACATATAACCCTTGAGATAGAAATGTGTTTTCATAAACATCATGCTATATAAATAAATACCATTTAGATAAATAATATGAATGGAGCCTTAGATCATTTCCCAAAAATACAAAAGCAGTATTTATGGATTTCAACTTAGAAGGAAAATAATTTTGAGAAATCCTTAAAAAACATTTCTTCTGGAAAATATAATTTCTTCCATGAAAATGGTTCTTTAAAACATAAAACCTTTTGAAACCCATTTTCATTGAAAATAAGTTGAAAAATATAATGAAGGCTTGAAATCATTTTGAAAAAAAAAATCCTTTAGAACTTATAACATATTCTTGAAAACTTTTGAAAAACATTTTTCCTTGAAATATTATAAAAGAGGCTTGAAAACATTTTTAAAACATTTCTTTGAAACTACATTAAAATGTTATAAATGTACGGAAAATGTTTTTAAACACATTTATTTGACAATAATTTGAAAACATATAAATTATTATTGAAAACATTATGAAACCCTTTTTAAGAAACATCATTTTCATGAAACACATATTTCTGACTGAAGAGATTAGTAAAGTCAATCTTTCTTAAAAATCGATTCTTAATCATATTATGCACTAAAGAGTGTAAATATTATACCAATACATTAATATATTATTAATTTATACATTAGAATAAAATTAATTAGTTATCTTGAGATATTAATCATAATTTTTCGTCAATTGATGAATAATCATAAACAATCCAGATAAAATATGAGATTGTTTCGATAAACTCTTACCACTTGGTAACTTTGAATAAAACTACCCATGTAAGAAAATAAAATAACATGATGATTAAAATATCATGAAAATATGGATATTTATGATATAATATTTCACAATTAAGTATATACACCTCAAAAAATTATGTACATGCATAACGAAACATGTGTCTCAAAGATGGCAAATTGAGGCAAAATTGACTTTCCAATTTGGTAACATTTGAAACCTTAAACCCTTGAAATAAATATCATAGAATGGATATGAAATTACCTATAAATATAATAATAATTATCATATAATACATTCATGGGAATTATATAAACCATGTAAAAGAAAATAGTGGTGAACATGGCATGTATCCCATATATATTAAAAGTGTGATGAAATTCCCTTACCTAGTTTCTTGACTCTCATCGTACTCCTTCAAAACTCCTGCATAATAAATATAAGTTTATTATAAATATATAAAATAACCATATTTTTAAATATAAAACAATATATTGTTTGATTATGACTTTATATTACCCTATTATACACAATTCTATGTTAAAGTTTCACTTTGGGTAATATTCACTTTGTTTTCTCCATGTGTCTTAATTTGTTATAACTATGGTCCGTATACTTATATAAGAATTTCCAGAATGTAAATCATTAAAAAAATATATTTTATGTAAATTATATTTGTATTATAAAAATCTATATAATATATAAGTATGATATTTAATACACTGTTAGTGTAGACGGTAGGTCCTACGTACGCATAAACATTATTTCTGTTTTATTGTCATTTTGGAAGAAAGAAAGAAAATGATATATATATATATATGTATGTATGTATGTATGTAAGTATGTATGTATGTATATAATATTTTTAAATTAACAATATTATTTCATATATATCAAATAATTTCACTAAACATAACATTAATACATTCCATGTATTGTGTGAACAAATGACATCACTTTGAGGGGGCGGTAGTCTACACATCCTCAAACGAAATTATCATATTTAATCAAATGGAATGTATACTGATATGTTTTGTAAAACAAATATCTAATATTAAATAAATAATATGTTTCATATATATCATATATATAAATTTTTTCCATCATAATTTCCAACCACGAAAAGGGGTATAAGAAAAATTAACAATCATCATTTTGTGAGGAGGAAGTTCACCATACACGTAAACATTATGTTCATTAACCATTAGATGGAATTGTGTGTAATTTTATTTCAAACCCTTTTTATAATAACATATATGTATATTTATGATTAATTTTTTATATAAATATGGAATAAAGATATTTTATATTGTGGATAAAGAAAATAAATGAAAAGAACTTGAGAAAGGATGTTACTTCTTCTTTGGGTAACTATTTTTGGTTTGCACTGAAGAGATTTATTGGATGGATTTATTATATATATGAGTCTTCAATTAGGATCTATGCGTTGATTTTAGGTGTATTTGGTAGATCTTGGATGAGGATATCTGGTTTGATATTTGTAAGGAAGGGGTAGAGTGTTCCCTTTTTATGGTGGAGGGGGTGTGGCACTCTTTTAAATACCAAAAGGTATTCAATAATATGAGTTATCCATTAGCATATGTGCCTCCAAAATGGAAAAAAATTATTAATTTGATTTTTTAGTGTAAAATAATCTACAATAAATAATAATATGTGCATTTTAATAATTTGATTCTTTTACTTCCAAGATTCCCCAATTTAATTTTTTTGGTTTTTATTAAAGTATCTAGTATTCGAACCTATGTAATTCAACCATTAAGTTTAAAAAAGGTGTGATTTAATTTAAAATAAAGATTCACACAATTATAAATTTTATACCTAATATAAAAAATAAAAATCCAAAGTTTTTTAGAAATGAATTTTAAAAAAAAAGCCTGTGTGATGCGCAAAACATTGCTTAAATTTGGCACGTGCCGTGCGGTCTGGGCAAGGAAGGACCCCCCAGTGGGAGGCGAGCAGTACACCACACACGTTTTGTATTTGGGTTTTGACTTAGTGGTTAGCACCCCATAATTATTGGAAATGGGAAGATTCTAGTAAGAAGAATACAAACTTTTAAAGTTTGACTAGTGAGAAGAGTATAATTATATTGTACATGGTCATAAAAAATGTATGTTGACGCCAGAATGTAAAATTAATGTTTATAAAATGTGGTATAACACAAAAAAAAATATTGAAATATTTAAATGTTTTTAGATGTCTATGTTTGATAAAAATAAGAAATCCAAATCTTGGAAAGATTTATGAGGAATACAATGAATGAATTGTCGTTGGATATTCAGCTAATAAAAAAAGATAAACATGTTGGGGAAATGTTTACAAAATATGGTGAATTCATATGATGTAAATGTTATTGAAAATATTAAATATTTTTTGAAGATATTGAGAAATAAAATTGCAATATTTCCAATGAAAGCAATAGTGAGAAAATACAGTCTTATCAAGATTCAAAAAAATTGTGTGATGAGGAAAGTGAAATTGGAAGAGTAACTTTGAAATCTTCTACATTAAAAAACCATGATGAGCTCAAAAACATTATTGGGAATCAGGAGAATCTAGTTCAAACTAGAAATAATTTGAGATTAGAAAATCAAACTTCACTCATATCAAAATTTGAACCTGAATCAGTTTTAGAATCCATTCAACATAAAGAATGGGTGTATTTTATGAATGAAGAGTTGGATCAAATTGAGAAAAATGAACCATATGAACATGTATCATGGTTAGAAAATAAAAGTTTTAAATTAAAAAAATGGTTTCAATGGAACTAATTAAATGATCATGTAGAATATTGAAGGAAAAAATAATGACTTGTTTGTAAAGTATTTCCAGATGTCGATGCTCTAGAATTTGTGGAAAATTATTCCCCAGTTGCATTATTAGAATATATCAAAATATTTCTGTTAGTTGTTGCACAAAAAAAATTACTATTTGTATTATATGGATGTAAATTCACCAATTTGAATGGAGAAATCGAGGAAAAAGTTTACATTGAATAACCCCATGGATTTCTACTTGATAGTGACGAAAAAAAGGTTTATATATTTAAGAAATCATTGTATGGGAGGAAACATGCCCCCACCAGTCTAGTATTCAAAACAAGATAGATTATTAAGAATGTTTAATTTTTATAAATGAATAGTTTATAGAAACTTCTATGTTACATAAGATAACATCAGTACACTTATTGTATTTTTTTTATGCAGACAATAAATTTTATTCTAGAAATGAAGAAAAAAAATTATAGAATTTTCTAATAAAATAAAGAAGAATTTTGAAATTCCAATATTGGTATAATTAACATTATTCCTAGGCATAAAAGTTCAACAAAAGGGAAAATATATTTTCCTATCTCAGTAAAAGTATTCCAGGGAGTTGTTACAACTATTTGGTAAGGAATATTTTAAATAATTTTCGACTCAAATTTCAGTGAGCATAAATCTGAGAAAAGATAAATCCAGGAAAAAAGGGAATCTGAATTTATTTTCTATAGCTGATAGGAAGATTTCCTTATCTCATAGTCTCAAGACCTAATACTGTTTATGTGGCGATTTTTTGTGTTAGATATCATAGTGATCCATGTGAGTTTCATATGTTGGAATCAAAGAGTATTACAAGATATTTAAAATGGAATACATTTTATGGGTGGATCAATAAAAGAAGTGTGGTGTTAGGGAAGTCTCTTTTGAAAATTTATCATTATTAAAAAAATTATTAAATTTTCGTGTTGTGAATGTTCTGAGTGTGGAAGAATTGGATAGTTTAGAAATTTGGTAAAAAATGTCAAACAAACCCAATGGGGGATACTGAAAATCCTTTTGGAATTTTTAACTTGTATTTATTTTATTAGCAACTAATATATTTTCAAAACAATGTTTTTGTTTGCCAGGAGAAAGTGACGAATATTTGATCCAAAATAAAAAGGGGAGTCGAAGTTTTTTGTTTTTTATAATTTTTTTTTCTGATTTAGAATATCAGATAGAAGATCACAATATTCTAAAATTGATAGAAAGATGAATGGTGAAGGTTATGTAAAATTTTTGATCAAATGAACCATTGATCTCAGATCCATCGGTATGAATATGAATATCTATCAGACTTGATGTTCGTTAAAAAGTCATTAAAGGTAGTGAAATAATTTCAAAAGATTTCTAAAGAATGAAAAATATGAATTTAGTTATTAAAATTTTCTCTACATTCTAAATCAAGTTATATGATTCTTTCTAATGATAGAGTTCTCATAAATCATGATAAATTATCATAATAAATTATTTTGAAGAAATGAAGGATTTTAAAGGTATTTGTAAATACTATATCAGTTCCAGAATACTATATATAGTTCATTGGATCTAGAATTTCCTGACAGAGAATATGACATAAGTCCGAATGTATTAAAGTTGAGGAAGATTTAAGAGTGTCAATGATGTAGAGTGGAGTCACCCTCAGATACAGAACCTCAATGTACCCAGAGTTGTTCACACCAATCTGTCAGACAGATATATGTCACGACTATGAAAATACTATAAAGAAGTTGTTTCTACCTAAGGAAAGGTAAAATGGTGAGTTCAGGTTCGTAATCAGTAGGGATATTGATATTGATTCACTAGACCAGGAACAGGAACTGATCCATCGAAGTAATGACTCACACTAATAAGTCAATTGATACAGTGGTTTAAGAAAACATATTGGTCTATGAAATTTTATGAATATTGTTATCATAATGATATTCTCATTAGGGCGTGAATAAGGAATAATGATAAAGTTGCATGAGATGCAGTTGAGTTTATACTAAAGTGGTTACAAGTAACTAATGTATTTAGAATTCTCAACAATTTTATAAACCATTTTCAATAGGCTAAGAGCATCGAAGTGAGCAATGATTGTTCTTATTTTCATTTGGGACAAGAAGAAACGTTACATAGTTCGATGTTGTAAAGGTTCTATATACCAGTCTATTAGACCTTCGTTCATGTCGATTCACCAGATGAGCGCTTCACACCAAATATTCCATCAGATAAAGATATTGCATCAGATGTAGGTTCTATAAGAAAGTTTAAAAGACTATTTTTGGGGGAAAAAGAACAATCAGAGTCAAAAAATGAAATATAATCATATTTAACTAATTGGACTAAAAAATTAGTAAGTTCGAGAAGGATGATTCTGAGATGACTAGAGATGATTTTATAAGGCTAAGAAGAGTTGATAAGAGTTGATGTGATCAAGGATGAAATTCATATGTGAGAGATTTTCATTAATTTCTGAATTTCAGTGAGAGGGAAAATATTTTTAATTACCAACTTTTTCTATACTAGGTCAACTATAAATAGAGGCATAGTACAATTGTGCATTGAAACTATTCACGTGTTCAAAAAGTAGAGAAATATATAGATCATGCTAAAGAAGATTTTTGGACTGAGATATCATAAAATTATTAGACTAATGAAAATTATATTTACTAGAAATAGGAAGATCATTTTGATTAGTCGAATAGAGATTGATATTTGATGATTGGGAATATGCTCAATAGAATGAGTCCATTGGGCAAAGTTCATCGTAGAGAAAACATCAGACCAAGGAACATTGAACTGAGGTTCTGGATATTATTTTATAGAGTAAAAGTTATTTATTATCATTTTATTTTTATGGTCAAATTTTTGGTAATAAAACTGTGTAAGATGATAGAAATCAGTACAATCATTTTTACTGAGATATAGGTGTCTAACAGATGTTTCCACAAGTTGTATTCAAATATTCATAATACTGAATTTATATAGACCCACCAGAGTGGATATCAAAAGGTTTTAGGTTCTCAAACTAAGGTTTAACCTTGTAAATATTAGGTTCATTACATTCATTTTTACTTTTTTATCAAAGATTATTTATTCAAATATGATAAAGTAATGATATTTAACATGTTCCATGGGTTATGTTTCTAGAAGATTTAAAATTTAAAAATGTTAACAACTGATTCAACCGACCCCAAACCTTCTCATTTGTTATTCGATCCTTTGAAACTTCACTGAACCCCCCCCCCCTAAACCTAACCTATCCTAACCCCTAAACCAACCCCTTCTTAATCCCTAACCCCATGCCTAAATCTACCACCAGACCTAGTCCCCAAGTCTATCTGACTACCTAAATCCAAAAAACATATCCCAACCTAACACATAAACCAACCCCCTTTTTTATTCCATAACCCCTACCCCCAGATCCTAATCCCCTATCTAATCCCCCAACCTAATCTGGTAGTCTTACTCCCCACTTAAACCCTCAAACATGTCTCAAAATAACCTATAAACCATCCCCCTAGCCCAATCCACCACCCCTTCTCTTAATCCCTAACCCCAACCCAAGCCTAATCACTAATCATATACCAACCTAATCCCTAAAACAACCCCAATCATTCTTACCTTTTTTATGAATTAATATTCACTAAAAGATGATAATTTATTGAACCTTAACATGCTTCAGGGGTTATGTTTCAAAAATATTGAATCTTATAAAATTTTGACAACTAATTAACACACTATCCCTTTTCTAAATTGTTATTCAATCCTTTAGAACATCAATAACCCCTACCTAACCCTTAATCCAACCCCCCTAGCATAATACCTAACCCCAAGGCCTAAATCTACCCCCACCCCCTGAGCCTAATTCCCTAGTCTAAACACCTACCAAAATGTACAAAAACACATGCCAACACTAACCACTCAACCAAACCCCTAGCCTAATCCCCCCAAACCTAATCCCCTTGTCTAACTCCATTCCAAAACTCCCAAACTGTTCTCAACCTAACCCCTAAACCAACCCCTAGAATAATCCTCAAACCCAACCCCTAGCCTAATCCCTAATCCCCAAACCCCTACCATAATCCTCCCACCACTAAGCATAGTCCCTTAGTCAAAACGCTACCTAAACCCCCCCAAAACCATATCCAACCCCCATCATAATTCTCTAGACTATCCCCCCCCCCAAACCCAAAACATAGTTCAACCTAACCCATACACCAATCCCCCTAGCCTAATACCTAACCCAAACCCCCATATTAATCCTTCCTCCACCACAAATCTTAATCCCCTATTGTAAAACCCACCTAAAATACAAAACAATGCAACCCATTCTAACCCCTAAACCAACCCTCTATCTTATTCCCTTAACAACCCTCCCCACCGTCTGAGCCTCATCCCCTTGTATTACTCATTCCTAAACACCAAAACCGAACCCAACCTTACCATTAAACCAACACATTGTCATAATTCTTAACCCCCCAACCCCTATCAATATCACCTCCGATCCAAATACCCAAGTCTAACCCCTACCTAAACCCCCAAAAAATCCAGACCAACCAAATCCCTAAACCAACCATGTATCTTAATCCTAACCCCCCATGCCTAATCCCTAATCTAACCCCTACCTAAACCCCAAAACCTTATCCATATTAACCCCTTAACCAACCCCCAAGACTAATCCCTAACCCCCAACCCTCAAACTAAATAGTTACACCCGCTAACTTAAACCTGGCTAACACCCCTGAGACTAAGCCCATACATAATCCCTAGGCCAACCCCATAGGCCTAATTGTTAACCCCAAACCCTATCCCAACCTAACCCTAAAACCAACCACTATCATAATCACTAACCCATATCCTAATCATACCCGGATTCTAAACCCTACCTCACCCCTAAATGTTATCCTAATCCATATACCCTAAAACTATCCCAACCTAACCCCAAAACCAACCCCTGGCCTAATCCCTAACACCCCAGCCTAAAACTACTCCTTGCCTAATCCCCTAGTCTAAGACATACCTAATCATAAAAATAACTCATAAACCAACCTTGAGCCAAATTCCCATGATTAACCCCAACCTAACACCTAGACCAAGCCACCCCAAACCCATAATCCTAATCCATAACCCCATCCTAAACCTACCCCTGAAGCCTAATCCCCTAGTCTAACCACCTATCTAAACCCCAAAACCCATCCCCACCTAACCCATAAACAAACCTCCCACCCTAAAACCTTATCCCCTACATAAAACTACCCCAATATTAACCTCTACATAACCACTAAACAATCCCCCTAGCCTAATCATTAACCCAAAAACCTAGAACAACCTAACCCCTAAACCAACGCCTCGCTTAATCCCAACCCCTCAGCCTAAACCTTTACCGATTATGACCCCCTATTTGACCCACAAATCAATCTTTTATCATAATCATTAACCCCCCAAATCCTAGCACGAGTTATCTCGAAAACAAACCCCTTGCGTAATTCCAACCCCGCCCCCACCCCGACCTAAATCCACCCCGATTCTAACCCCTACACAACCCCTAAACAAAGCCCTTTCCCTAATTCTGAACCCCCAAACGGAGCCCAAACTATCCCCAAAAACCATCCCCATAGAAGAATACATAACCCCCAATTGTTTCCCAACATAACCCCTATACTATTCTCATAGCCTAATCACTAACCCCCTTTTAAATGTACCCTGAGCCTAATCCCATAGTTACCCCCTACATAACCCCAAACAACGCCTCCCGAACCTAACCCCTAAACCAACCCCAACACTAATCCCCTAGTCTAGTATCTATGTCTAACCCCAAAAACATTCCCAACCAAACCACTGAACCGGCCCCTAGCCTAATCCCAAACCCCCTCCCCCATGTCAACCCCCCTGAGTCTAATCCCCTAGTCTAACCCTTATTTAGACCCCCAAACCAAGCCCATCCTAACCCCAAAACCAAACATATATCCTAATCCCTAAACCCTTGGCCTAAATGTACCCCCACCCCTACCCACCCGAGACTAATCCCCCATGTCAATACCCTATCTAAACACAAAAACCTAGCCCAACCTAACCACTAATACAACTCTTTATCCTAACCCCTAACCCCTGGCCAAAACCTACCTTGTGCCTAATCCCCTAGTATAACCCCCTAAATAAACCCAAAGATATCTCCCCTCAATCCTAATCCCCTGGATTAACCCCTACCTAAACACCTACTCCAACCCCTATACTAATCTGTACCCCCATTGTAAACCTACATCGAGCCTAATCCCTTAGTCTATCCAACTACCTCTCCCCAAACCTAAATCCCCCTACCCTAGCATAATCCCTTACTTAAACCTCAAGTCTAGCCAAACCTTACCCCTGAGCTACCCCCGAGCCTAATCCCTACCTACCTGGCCTAAACATTCCCTCTACACTAACAATGTACGCAACCCATAAACCAACCCCCCATCCTAATCACTAACCCCCCCCCCTCACGTGCCTAATACCCTTCTCTAAGCAACAATATACCCCCCCTGTAGAATCCCCTAGTCTAACCCCTACCTAAAACTGTAAACCAAGCCCATCCATAACACTAAAGCATCTGATAGCCTAATCCCTATCCCACAAACCACTTGAATAATCCCTACCCAAGGATAAACCTACCCATATTGTCTGATCACCTACCTAACCCCTAAACCGTCCCTCTAGGCCTAATCCCTACCACCCAAACCATGCCCAACATAACGCCTAAACCACCCCTATAACTATCCCTAACCACCAGCTTAAACAGACCCCAATTTTGACACCCTACCTAACCCCTAAACCATCCCCTAGAGAAATACCTAACCCCCAAACCTAGTCCAACCTAATCCCAAAAACCAACACCATTCCAAATCCACCCCCAGACCTAAGACTACCCCGAGCCTAATCCCCTATTCTATCCCCAAACTAAACCCAACCCCCCCCCCACACACACACACTAACACACACTGACCCAAAACCAACTGTTATCTTAATCCCTAAGCACCCCTCCCCCCATTCCTAACCCCCTTCTCTAACACCTACCAGACCCCCAAATCCAGCATAATCCATTCACTTTGTCCTAAACCTACCCCCAAAGATATATACCTTAGTATAAACCCCTAGTATAACCCCTACCTAACCCACAAACCTAGCCCGACCTAACCCCCAAACCTATCTTAATCCTTAACCCCAACCCGGTCCTAAACCAACCCTCGATCCAAATCCCCTAGTCTAACCCCTAACCCTACCTAACCCCAAACTTTTCCCGGAATAACCCTCCACCTAAACCCAAAACCTTTCCAAAACCCTAAACCAACCCACTAGCATAATACTTAACACCCATACCTAGCCCAACCAAACCACTAAACTAATCCCCTATCCTAATCCATACCCCGACCTAAAACTACCAAGTGCCCAACCACCTAGTCTAACCACAAACCTAACACAACTATCAATCCCCTAAAACAACCGCCTACCCTAACCCCTAACCTCCAAACCTATCCCCACCATACCCTTAGTCTAACCCGAATATAATCACCAAACCTAGACCAACCATACCCCTAGCCTAATCCCCCTCCCCATCGCCACCTAGACCCACCCCCGAGCATAATCCCCGATTCTAACCCAATACCTACCCCAAACCAAACCAAATCTAACAAACTCTCTAAACCCCAGACATATCATGATCCCTAGTTCCCCCTCCCTCGGGATGGACATACCCAACGAGCCTAATCCCTAAGTACAACCCCTACATACCCCCAATCCTAGAAATACCAAACCCCCTAGAGAAATCCCTACCCCCCCAGGCCTATTCCCAAGTCCAAAACATATCCTATCCGCCAAACCATTCTCAACCTAACCCCTAGCTAATCCATAATCTCCTGGCCTAAACCTACCCTGAGCATAATACACTAGTCTTACACCCTATCTAACCCTATACAAACCCCCTAAGTCTTATCACCTACTCTATCCCCTTATCCAATCCCTACCTAAACCACCAAACCTATCATCATCGTAATCCCTAACCCCTACCTAAACCTACCCCCCCCCCCCCCCGATCCTAACCCCAAGTCAAACCCCTACCAAACCTCGAAACATGTCCCAACATAAACCCCTAACCTAGTCCAAACCTCCACCCCAACCCCTACACTAATCCTACTCTGAGCCTAATCCCATAGTCTAACCCCTACCTAACCCCAAACTTATACCAATCTAACACACAAACAATATTAATCTCTACCAATAGCCTAAACCAACCCCCTAAGCCTAATATATTTTTTATAACTCTAATTTAAACCCCCAAACCTATCCCAACCTAACCCCTTCACTTAATCCCTAACCCCCAACCCACCTAATCCTACCCCAAGCCTAATACCATTTTATAGACCCATTTATAACCCCATAACTAACCCCAAACCTAACCTAACCTAACCCCTATCTAAACCCAAGCCTAGACTACCCCCCCCCCCCACCACCAGAGAAAACCTAACCCCTGATCCTTAACCCAAGTTTCATCCCAATCCCATAAAACCCAACCTCATCCCTACCTCCTATCCTAATCCTTAGCCCTAAATATACCCAATGTAACCCCTAAAACAACCCCTAGCGTAATCACTAAACCCCCTTTTCCAAAACCTAACCCCTAAACCTACCCCTAGAATAATAACTATAGGTCTAACCCCTAAACCCCACCCCTAGCTTAATCCCTAATCCCCCAACCAAAACTCAACCCCTAAACTTGACTCTTAATCCTCCCCCTAGGTTAATCCCTAAAGGTATAACCCCTAAACCCAACCCATAGCATTGAACTGAACCTAACCCCTAATCCCTAAACTAATCTCTTAACCAATGACATAAAACTAACCCCTAAAGCTACCCCTCGTATAATCCCTACTGGTCTAACCCTTAAACCCAACCCCGGGACTAATCTCTATAGCCCCGTCCAAATCCTATCCCCATAGACTAATCCCTACAGGTATAACCCCTAAACATACCCCCCAACATAATCCCTACAGGTATAACCACTATCCTAACCACTAAACCCCCAACCTGAACCTGACCCCTAATCCTCCCCCTAGCATAATCCCTGCATGTCTAACCCCAAAATCATACCCCCTAATATAATCCTAACCCAACCCTACCCCCTATTAAAACCTATAAACCAACCCTTATCCGAGTACATACCCCCCCTAGCCTAAATATATTCCCTAAACCAACCCCCTCCCCCCTCACCCAATTGCTATCGGTCTAACCCCAAAACCAAACCCCCTAGCCTATTTCTAGCCCAACCTGACCCCATAACCTATCCCCATAATTAACCCCTATCATAATCCCTAATCCCCACCTAACCCAAAAATATTTCCCCTAGCCCAATCCCTATATGTCTAACCCCTAATCCTAATCCCCAAGGCTAACCCTTAACCCACAGCCTAAATCGATACCCTAAACCCACGCCTAATCTTTAAGAACCTCGGGCCTAACCTTATCCCGAAACCAACCCATAGTATAATCCTTGTACCCCACCTAACCCCTAAACCTAATCCTAAAAGAAAATACCTACTGGTATAACCCCAAAACCTGACCCCCTATCCTAACCCCTAAACCCCCATTTAACATCATTATATTTTAAAACAAAACACTATGTTCAATGTCATACAAGATACGCCATATCGAGCTTAAACAAATGAATAAATATTATTATTTTAATGTGACTGTTATCACCTGGAAATTGGATTAGTGGGAATGAATGCGACTAACTAAACTACTAAAATATAGATGACCTGTTTCTATAAAATGAGTTCGTTGGTAAACAATTAATTGTAAATGAAAATAAAAAAAAATTTAATATAATGGCTGTATTTTTATAAAAAGATATTTTTTAGGCCGGAAATGAAATTTTATCTTAATAAATTATATTATTAACAATAATAGAAAGATTATAATGTAATTTTTACTTTATATGTCCAATATAATTATTTTAAATTCATCCAATATTTTTGATAGGATTAAGACAAGAAAAAATCAAAATTTAGGCATAAAAAGTTATATTTTATTCTAAAGGTAGTTTTGGATCCTTTTGATAGAACAATTGTTTGAAAACAAAATTTTTACCCTTTTATAAATTTTGTTTTAAAAAATAACGTAAATTTTTGAAATAACATTTTCAGAAGAATCATGAATTTTAATTGAAAACAAAATTATCATTTAAATATTTAATAATATTAAAATAAATATTAAATTTATTTTAAAGTAAAAGTATGTCAATTATAAATATATTAATCAAATTTAGTACATTGGAATTATTTTAATGTTCAGTTTGGATATTAAAATATCTCAAACATTTTTACTTTTTCACTATAAAACTTCACTTTCTCGTCTCATCTGCAGTACTAATTATAAGTATAATCATTCAAATTATGTGAATTTAATTTCTAAAAATTGATTAAATATTTTCAACAATTATTTTCAAATTATTATTTATGTTCATTTACATTTTTAGGCATAAACAATTACCATGGATAAAACGGATTTACTACAGTATAGATCAAATAATGAATCAGGTTGAACATAAAAGTTAAGGTCTTGAACAACTAAAAATTAAAAAATTTAATTGGTGGTTAAGGTGTATATTGAACTTAAAAATCATTAAAAAATTAATTATAATAAAAATAATTAGAAATTAATGTCACCTCAATGTGGTTGTCTATAAATATGAAATAATCATTATTTAATCACTTATAACCCCACCTTGTCAAGTATAAATACCACCCCTTACCACCCCAAATCTTTTAAGAATTCTTAATTCTACTAAAATATCTTACAAACCCTATCATATAAACTCTCCCCATGTAAAAGTGTTTATGGTATCACCCAAATACTATTTCCAATGACTTTAAGCGATCCTTCAGTTATGTGATATACAATATGTTATTTCCTAAAAACACCTCAATTAATTTCTTTTATTATTTTACCTTCTCCACACACCCTTCATCCACAAAGGAATGAAAAAACTATAATAATTTATTTAGTTCACTATTATATTAATAATTTAATAATTTACATCTATAACTTTTAATACCTCCTTCAATTCAAAGGAACAGATCTATTATCAAAATTATGCTACTTAATCACCTTTGTCAATGATTATTTTGTTCATTTTCAATTACCACCATTATGTATGATAATAAAAATATTATTATAGTTAAATAATATTTTAATATTTTTATTATAACTTATTTAATGTTCTGAGACTAATATATAGAAATAATATTAAATAAAACAATACTAGTTTATGGTGGTCGGAAAAACCGGCAAGTTAAAGTAGACATTTATCATTAACATTTTATCAAATAAATCATCATAATTTGAGAAATAAAAATGATATATGGGACCATTTAAACTTATTTAATTAAATTAATACCATTTCCTCTTACTTATGTAGTTTTATTTCCATTTTAGAATAAAATCCATAATTATACGCAAATGAACTGACCATGAAACCATGAAATAAATGCACCCGAAACAATAAAAATAATGAAATGTTTTTATTGAATAGTGTAAATGGTATTAAAAATTATCATATGGGGTATTTTAAATATTATTATATTTATTTCATTAATTAATATCATTATTTAAACTATTTTACATGTCGTTAATGTACTCAAAACTAAAAGGAAGCATGAGGTAAGGGTTTCTCATCTCACTTTATACTTTTATAAGACATATACCTATTTCACCAATAATTTATTTTTCATGTTGTATATTATTCCATTTGATATATCATATCATGATTCTCATTATCTTTATGGTATTTAATGTTTGATTTTTTAATTATTACTCTTATGGTATATATGATTCAACTGATTACAAAGTGTATGGGGATTTCATAACCCAATTTCCATTATTTTGGATAAAATTATAATTCTTGATTATGTTGGGTTAAGATTAGGTGTGAAATTAATTTTTAATATATAATATTTTATTTCCACATTTATTATTATTATTTTCATCTAATAAAAATAATCCATTCATTTGATTAATTCTCACATCAATATTATGACATTTTTAATGGACTTTCTTTTTAAAAATCTCCTTTTAATATTCCTCTTAAAAAAGAATGTTTTAATTAAATATATGTAATGAATGGAATTTAAATACTTCATGTGAATTTAATATTTGTAAAATTTTGTCAAAACATTATATTTTTACTTTCCAATATTTTTTTTCCATTATACGTGTGTATCATCTAAAAAATGAATGGTTTAAAAATGAAAAGTTCATTTTCTTCATAGAGTGATTTTATGATACAATATTTCATGATATATGATTATGGTTTAGTGTAGGATAATTTTTTATAATTATGTGTGGAAATTTAATAATCTAATTACGGGTGGTTATTTGAAAAATCATTAATGGGTGGTTACGTGATAAAACAATGATGGGTGGTTATGTGATAAACCAATGACATATTTCTCCCTAATAAACCAAGGAAGGGTGGTTATGTAATAACCACCAATGAATTGGGTACTCTAGAGCTGTAGGTTCATGAAATTGGGGTCTATATTTATAATAGTGATGTATAATATTATTTCCCATTTTACAAACTTATATTTCATATTTTTTCTAATGTGTTTTTTGGAAATTTAGTTGATTATAAAAAGGTAATATATTGATATTTTATAAATGATGATACATTTTTTCGAATAAAAATGATTGTTTTTTTGGAAATTCATTTATGGAATTTCAATTGACTAAATTTTTCCCTTATTTTATGTATTCTACTAATAGTTTTTTCTAATAGAATATTTTTTAAAAAAATAATAGGATTTAAGGAAGAATAAAGACTAGTATGAGATCAAGGGGAAAATTTTGAAGATTTATCCCGAAAGGAATTCCTTTATTTCCTTAAAGGGTTACCTTTAGTGGGAAAATGGATAAAAAGTATAAGTGTACCCTTGTAATGTATGGGTTTAATTTGTAATAATTTTTATTCATTCTCATATTATATAAACAAAAAATATTCCTAGGAATGTAATTATGTTATTTATATTTTAAAATCACAAGAATCTGGAATGATTAAAGTTGGGTCATTAGAGTTTGTATCAGAGAAAGGTTAAGATAAATTTTGTAATTATGATGGTTTCATAAGATTTATGGATTTCAATGAAATTAATGATATTTTTGGTGATTTAATTTAAAATGGTAATTGATTTAGGTATATATTATTTCAGGGTTAAAGTATTATAGTGTTTCTATGAGTATTATCTTGAAAAGGACCATTTTCATTTCAACATCTTATAATTCACTTCACGTTTTAATGATGTTAATTTCTACAGATTAAGTATAATTTATAGAGATTGATGGAAAGTAATATTTCACATCCTTCTTATCCTTTCTAGATGATTTTATTGTCACAATAATTAAAAAAAATCACGTTCAAATGATTTTGACAGCTTATTATGTATTCATATAACCTTCAATAAACTATTTGACTTACCTAAAACCCGTTCTTTCTCTGAAAATTGTAGGAGTCATGGTATCTATTTCATTTGACATTAAAATATCAACTTTACTAACTCTCTTGAAAAAGGAACATTCAAAAAGAAAATGACCATTTACATTCTAGATATTTATGATAATGGGGATTTAAAAGAAATATTTATGATTAGTTTAAAGGTATGAATTATTTTCATGTGTTGTGGGTATAAAACATTTTTGGGTTTATATTGATTAATACTAAGGATATAATTCCCATCATTGATTCTATGAATGGTGTACTAAGGAATAAGAGGATGAATCATGGTTAATGGTATATGATGGAAGTTGAATGATGATGTATTTATTTATTGAGTCTTAAAATTATGATATAGTGGTATTTAATAAATATTATGGGATTAATTGAATTTATATCGATTTGTTTTTGAATATTGTGTTTTTTTCAAAATATTTGGAGATTAAGTCAAATGGAATCGATTCCATTAAAAAGTGGTGAAAAGATGATAATTTTTTTCAAGAATTTGTTTAGTTTTGAAAATATTTTGAGGTACTTGTATACCAAAATTTTTTGACAGAAAACAAGTATTTGGAATAAAATTCCTTTACTTTTTTTGAACAAAATTTATTGGAATTAGTATTATTTTTGGTTTATATGTTTTCTAAATTTTAGGTAACAATGTATTATTGATTTCTATGGTGAAATATGAAATTTATGATCAACCATTGAGGATAAAATAAATTAAGGTTATTTTTTGATGATGTTTATAGAATTTATATAATTTTTATAATTTTGTAATGATTATATTAATACTATTTTAGAAAAAGTACAACCTTTATGATGTGTGAAACCCTGTCACTTCTCACAAGGCCATAGGGGTCGAACCCACAATCAAGGGGAGATAATAAAAAATTTCTTACCATTGGCATACATGATGTATTTGTAATTAAAAATTACTTTTTCTTTATTTGAACTATATTATTGATATAGGTTATGATCATTTTTGGAATAGATGATTTATCATATTTATAACAATGCGATTTGAATTTGACTAGGCGATTAAGTGAACATTGTTATTCTAGAAGACGTTCACTATTTTGGAAACCCAATATGATTAATGTAACAACAATATTATGGAATTTTATTTCATTAATAAAGGATGAATCATATTTTTGTGAATATAAGATTTTATTGTGGAATTATAGTGATTCTGGAATAATTACTATATCCTGGAGGCTCTAAGATTTGAGAAATTTCATTTTTTGGTTGAAAATTTAAGAGAAATTGATATTAAATTAATATTGGAAGACTAGGTGATCAAGTCCTTTTGATTTTTGGGTTTTAAATTTTATTTTACAAAATTTAAAAAAAATTATGGAAAATATTAGTTAAACAATATATGTTAAAATTTGCGTATAATTGTATATTTTAGGGAATTAAAGATATTTTTCATCGTATAAATGTTTATTCTTTTCAGGAAATTAACTTATTTTTTGCTAACTATTTTGTATTACATTAATTTTTAAATAAATGAGAAACATATGGTTAAACGTTGTTAGATTTTTTGATCCATAGAAGTTGATTCTGATGATTCAAGTATGATGGTTCATCATGATTACTCATCGTTCAGAGAAAAAAATGACATTTTTGTGGAAGTTGATTAAAGGATGAAATTACAGTTTTCATATAGGTATATTTCATTATTTAATTAGTACACATATTAAAATATTTCTTTAATTTTAGGAAAACTATTTTGGTAGAAAAATGTTATCTGTTTACATTTCCTTCCATGAAATCA
Source organism: Viscum album (assembly GCA_963277665.1). Classification (NCBI taxonomy): domain Eukaryota; kingdom Viridiplantae; phylum Streptophyta; class Magnoliopsida; order Santalales; family Viscaceae; genus Viscum; species Viscum album. The sequence continues at coordinate 369,732,069 of OY728137.1, forward strand.
ATGTACTTTTAACCCATAAAAAATTATGGTTTTGTGATGGTTAAAATTATCTTTAACATGTTCTTTGTCATTATAAATCAAAAAATAATATTTAATTTTATCTTCTATATTAATGTTTTTTTACATGGAACCACAATGTGTGTTATCTCTGGTGACCATCATAATTTCCTTTCTCTCTTTTCATATAGAAGTTTTACTAAGCCCTATTCTAATATGGGATTTCAATAAAACAATTTTGAAAAGAGAAACCCCTATTATTTCTATCTCAAGTTCAAATTATGATGAAAAAATTAAAAAAACTTGTGGGAGAAACTAACATCCTAATAATTTAAATTGAAACACTGTGTTCAATGTCGTTCAAGAAGTTCCACATCAAGCATTAACAAATGACTAAAGGTTATTATTTTAATGTGGTTGTTATCACATATCCATTGGAAAGGTAGGATTGAATTATATTCACCAAACTATGAAATTATAGTCTACACATGTTTATAAAATTAACTCATTTCTTACCAATTATGTATAAATGAGAATAAAAAACAATTTAATATAAAGGATTAGTTTTTATAAAATCTATTTTTTGAGCCCATAATGGAATTTTATCTTGATAAATAAAATTAATTACTTTTAGTGAAAATAATTAATATAATATATATTTAATATCTTCAAAAAAATGTTTTTAATTTTATCTAATACATTTTATAGGCTTAAGAAAAAAAATCCAATTTTATGCATAAAAAACTATATTTTATTCTAAAGTTAGTTTTCCCACCTTTTGATGGCGCATTTTATAAAATAAAATTTTACACTTATAAATATTATTTAACAAAACAAACTCTATTTTTTATATCATAATTTTTAAATTATTTTAGGGTAATTTTTTATTTTTATGAGAAGTTTCATTTTTTAATAGAGTGAAAAATATTAAACATTTATTGAAGTATGTCATTTTAAATTAACAATTAATAATTTTAAATTATTCTTTACATTGATAATAATGTAAAATTAAATCTATTATACATATATAAATCCATCTTAGGTCACATGAATAATTTTCATGTTGAATTTTGATATAAAAACCTCTTTAAAATTTTGATGTTTTCACTTTAATAAATTGCTTTCTCATCACATCTATAGGATTAATTTTAAAATACATTATTTAAAATAAAATTAATTTAATTTAGTAAAATTGATTAAATGTCATGAATTATAAGTTCCAAATTAGTTATTAATTACATTTTTATTTTTACGAATGAAAAAGATACCATTGTAGAAAAAAGGTTTATCGTGGTATATGGAAAATAATAAAACGGGTTGATGTTAAAAGATAAAGGCTTAAAATATATAAAAACTACAACATTTAATTGGTAGTTGAGGTATTTATAAACCCTAAAATTAATTTAAAACATTAATTATCATAAAAATTTAGATAAATTAATTCCACCTCAATGTGGTTTTCATTAAATAAAAAAAATCATTATTTAATCACTTAAAACCACCCCTCCCCATGTATAAATACCACCCCTCACTACCCCTTTTCTACTCACTATCCTTAATGATCCTAAAATAACTTCCAAAAAATATAATCCCCACTCTACCAATGTAAAGGTGCTTGTATTTCCCACCTAATGACCATTTATATGGTATTTAAGGGATCCTTCAAGGAGGTGATATTCAAGAGGTCATTTTCTCAAAACACCTCTCTTCATTTATTTTCTTCTTTTACTTCCTCCTCAGCTACTTCATATATAAATTAATGATAACTGAATAATATTTTATATATTTTAATTTTAGGTTACTAATGAATTATTTAGTATTTATTCCTTTTATGACCTCCTCTTATTTAAATAAACCAAACTACTATCTAAATTATGTGAGTTTATCGCCTTTATGAATAATGATTTTTTTTATTTTCCATTACCAACTTTATAACTACTCATAGAACTATTATTATGACTAAATTTTATTTTTATAGGTATATTATATCTTATTTCATGATCTGAAACTAATATACAGAAAAAATTTTAAATAAAACATAACAAGTACGTGATGGTTAGAAAGAACGCCAAATTAAACTAAACATTTATCATTAACATTTTATTCACTGAATCATCATTCGGTAATAATGAAAAATTATATATGGTACCATTAAAACTAATAGAATTACAATAAAAAAATTTCATTTCTCTTCAATAGTTTTATTTTTATTTCAAAAAAAATCCATAATTATACACAAATGAAAAGACCATGAAATGAATGCACCTAAAAAATAAGAATTTTGAATATAATTAATGAATGGGTTATAATATTATATAAAATGATCATATAAGTTTTTTTAAATATTATTATAATTCTTTATTTAATTAAAAAATCTTTAAAAACTTATATAGGAAGTTAAAGTCGCACAAATAAAAGGAAGTGTTAGATAAAGGTTTCTCATACCACTTTTTACCTCTATGAGATATATGCTTTATTCAACAGTAATGTATAATTTGTGGTTTATATTATAACATTTGATATAAAATATCGTGTTTATAATTATAATCATGGAATTTTAAATTTAATTTTATAATTATAACTTTTATAGTATATATAATTCAACTTATTAAAAATTGTAAGGGGATTTCATAACCCAATTTCCATTCTCTGAGTTAAACATATACTACATGATTATGTTATTCTCATTTATGAGTGAAATGAAATTGAAATATATTATGTTGTATTTACACTTTTTTTATGTGGACTTATAGTTTATACACATAATCTATTCATCATATTAATTCTCACATCAAAGATATTATATTTTTGAATGAAAATATATTAAAAATAATCTTTTAAAGTTCCTCATTGAAAAAATGATTTTATTTCATAAAATACATGAATGGAATTTCCTTTTATCATGTTGATTTAATATTTTAATGATTAACTTACAAGTTTATATGGTTACTTTCAAAGAAAATGTTTTCTATTGTAAGTTTGTATCTTTTCAAAATGATTGATTTCAAAATGGAAGCTTCATTTTCTTCAAAGAGTATTTTATGATGCAATCTTTTATGATATATCTTTAGGTTATAGTTTTTGGGTACTGTTTATAATTTTGGGTGGTAATGTGATAAAAATAAATTAAGGGTGGTTATGTGATAAACAAATTAAGGGTGGTTATGTGGTAAACTAATGATGAGTCATTTTGTGATAAAACAAAGATGGGTGGTTATGTAACAACCTCCAATGAATTGGGTAATCCATAGTAAATGTTTGGCTGTATTGGTTAATCCTTTTTTAGTGGTGATTTAGAAAATTATTTCCAAAGGTAATTAATTATATTTTATATTCTTACTAATGAATTTTCCTAAAAATTGATTTATTTTCAAAAGGAAACATACTCATCTTTTGAAAAGTTGATTCATTTTTTCAAAATGTATGTTTTATGAAAAGGTTTTTATGGATTTTCACTTAACTAACATTTTCCATTATTTTATGTCCCTTCCTAATAATTTTTCCTCATCTCGAGTTTTAAAATTATTTTCACATGATTTATGGGAGAGTGGATAAAATGATAAGATCAAGGGGAAAATTTTGATGATTAATTGTAAAAATGATTCAAGTTTTATTTTTGAATGTATTTCCATTACAGGGAAGAAATGAATACTTAGTAAAAATTTCCACATGTAACATATGGGTTTGCTTTGTAATAGGTTTTCCTAATTCTTTAAAACTCAAAACCAAAAAGATTATTTGGAATGTAATAATTTGAATTCTAGTTTAAGATCAAAAGAATATGTAACTTTTAAGTTTGGTTCCTTGAACCCCACCATAAACCTAGCCTCGAAACCCTAGAATAATCCCTAACCCACCAAGACAAAACCTTACCCCTAAGCCTACCCCATGGACAAATCTATATAGGTCTAACCACACCCCCTAGAGCCTAACCCCTAAACACTAGCCTAACCCTTAAACCTATCATACTAAACTTACCCCTCGACTAATACATAAATGTATAATGACTAAACCGTACCCCTAGTCTAATACTATACAAAAATAACCCTTATCCTAACCTTTAACCACCGTAGTATAACCCTTAACTCCTAAACCCCTAGCATCATCCCTAACCACCTTTATCATAAAACCAAACACCTAGTCTAATCCTAGATCATCCAAGAACCTTAGATTAATTTTTAAGCCCACCCCAACCCCAACCCCTCAGCCTAATCCTAACCCCTAAACCCCACGACCTTATCCTTAACCCCCCCCCCCCCCCGCCGACCTGAACATAACACCCAAACATAACCCCCTAGACTAATCATAGCCAACCGAACACCCAAGCGTAAACCCTAAACAGAACACTATCATCATCACTACCCCCAACATAAACCTATCCCCCTACATAAAACTAACTCCCTTAGCCCAATCACCCCAGACAAAACCAAGCCTAACCCAACCCATAGACTAATCCCCATAACCCCAACCTAAACCTAACCCATAAACTATTCCAAATCTAACCCTTGGCCTAATAACCAACTCCCCTTCCACTATCCTAAACCTAACCTCTAAACTCTCCAATCTCATCCCTAATTCCCCTGACCTAAACCAAACCCCCTACCTAAATCCAACCCAAACCCAACCCCTATCATAGCCCCTAAATTGATCCCTATCCTTCATCCCTACCCCCAACCAAACTGAATCCCCCTTGACTCATCTCAACACCCTAAACCTAATCCTAACTCCATTAGCCTAACCCCTGGCCAAATCCCAAAACCCCAATGCCTAAACCTAACCCAACACCAATGCCTATCCTAAACCCTAAAACCCCCGACCTAAACCTAAACCCTAAAGCTATCACAACCTAACCCCAAGAATCATCCAGACCCCCCCACAAAAACCTTACCCCCTAGTCTAATCCCTATAGTTATAAGCCCTATATAATATCCCCTGGCCTAGCCCCTAAACCATAGCATAGTCTTTAAAACCCTTATCCTAAATCTAACCCCGTATACTTATCCATATCTTTCTAACCCCTAAAATTTACCACCTAGTATAATTCTATCCCATCCCAACCCCATATCCTAACGCATAACACCTCCTAGTGTAAACCCAACCCCTAAACCCTCTATCCTCATCCCTAATCCCCCCGACCAAAACATAACACCCTATCCTATTCCTATCCCAACCTAACCCTCTATCATAAACCCAAAACCAAGCCCTAGCCTCAACCTAAAAAACTTAAACCTAACTCCCTTAACATAACCCCTAGACTAATCCCAAAACCCCCATCCTATACCTAGAACAACCCAACCCCTAAATTAATCCCTAAACCCCATTACCTAAACCTAACCCCTAGACCAATACCAACATATCCCTTAGACTCATGTTCAAACCTAACCCTCATAGCATAATACATAAGTCTCCCAGCCTAAACCTACCCCCAACCTACCCCTAGCCTTCTACCAAAATTCCTCCATCATAATCCTCAACCCTGCCTATCCCACCCACCAACATGATTAACCTATAAACCCCCTAGTAAAAACCTATCCCATCCCAACCCCATGCCTAATCCCCCCAACCTAATAATAACACCATGTATGATTTCCATACCCCCTGGCCTAATCCAATATGAACTCGACCCCTAGACTAATCATTAAACACACAAAATAAACCAAGAACCTAAACGTGGACCAAGCTAACCCCAAGACCAACCCCCCAACCTCATGCCTAAACCTATCCCCTAGACTAATCCCTAAACCCCATACCAAAACCTAACACTAATGTACCATAAATATAATCACTACACCAATCATCCTTAACCAAGCTCAACCCAACCCCTATCATAATCCATAAACCCCAAACTTGCTGACCTAAACCTAACCCCTCATACTATCCCAATATAACCCCAAAAACAACCCATAGGTTAATCACTACCACACCACCCCCAACATACCCTATCAGTATAATCACTAATACAATCATACTAAACCTACCCCAACACAAACCATATCATAATCCCAATCCCCCTCCCCCCTGACCTAATCCTAACCCCAAAAACGTATCCCAAATAAACCCCTAAAACATTCCCTAGACTCATCCCTACAACCCCTAACCTAAACCTAACCCATCTAGACTAACCCCTAGCCTGATCCCTTAACCATCGACCTATATCTAGCCTAACCCAACCCCTAGCCTAATCCCTATACCCCAACCTAAACATTGCCCTTAAATATATCCCAACCTAACCATTAAACAACCCATAGCCTCATCCCTACCCCCCCCCCCCGAAATCAAACTAACCCCTAGCCTAATCCTAAAAAAACCAAAACACTTGCCTAATCGCTAACCCCTCCATCTTAAACCTAACCCCTAAACATTGCATAACCTAACACCTAAACCAAACCATATCCTCATCCCTAATCCCCCGACCTAAACCTAACCCCCTAGCATATAACCCTGATCCTAATCCATAATCCCCTAGCCTAATCCTATCCCAACCGAACCCCAAGACATATCCCTAAACCCCCTACCTAAACCAATCTTTTAAAAATAGCTTAGAGTAACCCCTAAAAGAACCCCTAGCCTCATCCCTACCCCCAACCTAAACCAAACCCATGGCCTAAACATAACCCATAAAAATACCCATAATAATTCCAAAACTCCCCCCAAATCCTCTAAACATTTCCCAACCTAACCCCTAGAGTCATCCCTACCTGATCCCAAAACCATACTCTCTTAGACTAACCCCTAGCATACTCTTGAAACCCCCAGCATAAACCTATCACAAACCAAACCCTATCCTAATTCATATACCACACCCCGACCTAACCCTAACCCTTAAACCTCCCCTAACCTTACCATTATCCTCATCCTTAATCCTACCCCCCACAAGTATATTCCATAAACCTCCTAGGCAAAACTTATGCCAAACCTACCGACCCCCTAGTCTAATCCCTAAACACCCTAGACTAACCCAAACCCCAATCCAACCACAACATAATCTCTAAACTTTCAACCTATTTCGTGCACAAGACAAACCCTAGCCCAATCCCTACCCCCCCCCCCCCATCGACCTAAACAAAACCTCTAAACCAAGACAAACCTATCCCTTTAACAAACCCATATCCTCATCCCTGACACACACCCTCCATCCTAAACATATCCCCTAGACTAATCTATATAACCCCCAACCAACCTAGACCAACCCAACCCCTAGCCTAATCCGTACCCCCCTGGGCCGAAACCAAGACCTTAAACGCATTCCAACCTAACCCCTAGAAACATCCCTAATTCTAAACCCCTAGCTTATAGCCCCCAGCCTAATCTTTAACCCTCCCCCAGGCCTAAACCTAGACCAACCCAACCACTAGATAAATCCATAAATTCCCCAACCTAAGCCTATCTCTTATTCCTCCCCCAAACTAAAATGTAAACCAACCACTGGCCTTATCCCTACCCCAGACCTAATCATTACCCCATGTCTTAATCCTAGCCCAACCCAACCCTTAGCCTAATTCCACCCCCACAAACATATTAACCTAGTCCAACCTAACCCCCGGCCTATTACCTACATAATCCCAAAACCGAAAACCCTAACCTATGTTCTATCCCAATCCCTAACCCCCTCCCCATCCTAAACCCAACTCAACCCAACCCCTAGACTAATCCCTAAACCCCCTAACATAGACCTATCCCCTAAGCCTAGCCCGATCTAGATCCTAGACTTGTCTCTAAACCTAACACCTAGATTAATCATAAACCCCCAAGCCTAAACAAATCCCCAAACTACCCCCAACCGCGTTCTAACTCCCAACGACCTAAAATTAACCCCAACCAACCCCAAGCTTATTTCCTAAACCCCGACCTAATCCTAACCCAACTCAACCCTTTACCTGATCGCTACCCCCAACAAAATCATAATCCCTAAACCAAGTCCAACCTAACCCCTAGCCTCATCCCGAACACCCCCGACCTAATCCTAACCTCCTATAATGATCCCAAAACAAACAACCTAAACCTACCCCAACCCAAATCCAATCCTAATCCCTATACCCCTAACCTAAACCTAGCCTACTGTAACCCCTTAACCAACCCCTAGCCTCCTACCTAAACCTAACCCCTCTGCCCAATTCCTCAACCCCAGGCCAAAACCTAACCCCAAACTACCCACCCCCAACATAATCCCTAATCCCCATCATAAAGTTATCCCATCTTCATCAATATCCTAGTCTCCAAACCCCATCGAAAACTTTTCCTTTGAACGTAGCCCGACCAAACCCCTAAACCAACCACTAACCTCATCCATGACCCCCCCCCCCCGACCTAAACCTAACCCCCAAGCCTGACCCGTTAACCCCCAGACCTAAAACTAGCACAACCCAATCCTCCAGGCTATTCCTAAAACCCCCCATTCAAAACCTATACCTTCATCCTATCTCAACCTAACCCCTATAACAACACCTAGCATCATCCTTACCCCCCTGATCTAAACCTCAACACTAAAACTAGAATAACCTAATTCCTAAACCAACCACTATAATCTTCCCTACACCCCCAGTCCTAAACATAACCAAAAAGAATAAAACCATTAGCCTAATCCCCATCCCAGCCTAAAATCAACACAACCCAACCCCTAGCATAACCCCTATACCCCTGACCAAAAACAATCTCCTAAACCTAGACCAAACTAACCCCTAGCCTCATTCATACCCCCCATCCGGCCATAACATACCCCCTAGCATAAAACCCAGCCTAACCGAACCCCTATACTGATTCCCCCTCTGACCTCTCAACCTAACCCCCAAACCAACCACTAGACTCCCCCTAACCTAATCCTAACTTCCTCCATTCCCTGGCCTAATCTGTAAACCCACTAGCCTATCTGATGACATGAAAACTTGTGTAATTACTACTGATGATCATGTTATCATAATATACCATCATATTGATGACTATGATCATAATCAAGAGAATATGAATCATTTTATTATGAGGATAAAAACCTGAATGCCTATATACTATGTGTCTCATTATAGTATGTTATCTGAACGTATAACTTTATTAAAAATATTTTCATACAACATCAATTTTCCCCTCATAGATTTGTACTATTATGATCTTATCGATGTAAAAAAGTCTCATGGAAGTTTTTATATTGAAGTAATCTAGGACACTGAACAATATATAATAATATGTTTGATTAATATTCAATACATAAAATACACATGTAATAAAAGTACAATAATTTGGTCCCAGGACTCCAACTCCAAGAAAAGAAACCCCTAAGCCTAATCACTATAGATCTAACCCCTAATTTTAACCTCCCCCAATCTAAATCTTTCCCCATTCATAACCAAAAACCTAAACCTCTCAACCTATCCCCACCTAACGCCTATATCAACCCCTTTTCTAATTCCAATCACCCCTAACCAAAACCTAACCCTAAAACCAACCACCCACCGCCCATAGCCTAACCCCAAGCCTAACGCATAAAACTATCCACTAAACCCTAACATAATCTCTAAACACCAAACCTAAAACTACTCAACCTAACCTCTAAAACCAACCCCTATCCTAATCCTAAAACCCAAGGTATAAAGTTACACCTAGACCAAACCCTACATCTCCAACCCCTAAACCCAACCCCTAGCCTATCCCCAAAACCCCAATCCAAAACCTAACCCCTACCCAAATACCTACATGTCTAATCCATAAACACAACCCCTTGCCTCGTCCAAAACATAACCCCTAAACCCAAGACTAATACCTAAATTCCTCATAATAAACATAACCCCTAAACCATAGCCTAATACCTAAACCTCATTCCTAACATAACACCAAATCTAACCCCCTAGACTGACCCATAAACCCTATCAAACCACTAAACATACCCCCTAGACCAATCTCTATAGGTCTAACCCATTAAACTAACCACTAGCTTAACCCCCTAAACTGCTCCACATAAACCTAACCCATAAACCTTACCCTAATCCCTAAGCCCCCAGGCTTATACCTAACCCCCCAAACCACCCATTACCTAATCCTTGTCTAACCCATAAACCTTATCCCCAGCCTAACCCCAAAATCCCTAGCCTAATCCATAAAACCTTGGCCAAACCCTACCCCAAACCTATTCCCTTGAGGCATAACCCCTAGAATTTACCCTTTAGTCTAGTCCTAGATCAGCCCAACCACTGGCCTAATCCCTAAACCCCAACTAAAACCTAACCCTTAAACCTATCCCAAACTAACCCCTAGCCTCATACCTAACCACCCTCCCCCCTGGGACTTATTCTTACTCACCTAGACTATTCCCTATAGGTATAACCCTTAATCCTTACCCCCTAGAATAATCCTAGCCCAACCCAACATGCTTCCCTAACCCCTAACCCATATCTCCTACCAAACCCCTAAATCCCCAATCCGTAACCCTATTACCCCTGACCAAATCCTAACACTAAATCCTAATCAACCCCTAGCCTAACCCTTAAACCAACCCATTAGCCTAACCCCTAACCCTAACAACTAAACCTCCTAGACTCATCCATAATCCCCCATGACCAAAATCAAACCCCCTAGACTAATATTAGCCCAACCCAACCCCCAAGACTAAACTGTAAATAAACCTTTATCCTCTACCCCACTAGACCTAAACCTACCCCTAGCCACATCCCTAACCCCCTCCCCCCGACATAATCCCAAAACCCCCTATCATAAACCAACCCAAACTTAATCCTGAAACACCCCGACTTTAACATAACCTCTAAACCAAGACAACCTAACAACTAGCAACATACCTACCCCCTCATCCTAACCCCTAATCGCCCTAACCTAAAAATATCCAAACCCAAACCCTCCCTAAACCCCCACCTAAACACAAACCTTATCCACATCCTACCCCCCCCCCCCACCACAACCACAACCTAATCCTAACCACCCTGGCCTAATCGCTAAACCTACAGGACTAAATCTAACCCCACTAGACTAATTCATATATGTTTATCCCATAAGCCTTACCACCTTGTCTAATATAATCCAAACCAAACCCCCTAGACTAACCGCAACCCCCCCATGTGCATGAACCTAAACCTTGCGCCTAAACTCTTTATCCTCATCCATAATCACCATGAACTAAACCTATACCCAATTATAATCCTACCCCAAACTGAACCCCAAACCTATCCAGTAAACAAACACCAATCCTCCCTACCCCAACCTAAACGTAATCCCTAAAGGTCTAACCTATAAACCTTACCCCCTACTCTAGTCCTATCCCATCACAACCACCTTGCCTAACCCCAAACCCCCCCAAATCCCAGCCTTACCCTAACCCCAAAAACCATTTCCTAATCCATACTAGCCTAACATCTAAACCATACCATCTTGTCTAATCCTAGTGCATCCCAATCCCTATCCTAACCCCTAACCCCCTAGCCTATTCAATAATCCACACCTAATATAAACCTACCCTCCTAGCCTACTACGAGACAAACCTAGCCCCTACCCTATCCTAATAAAAAAACCCCAGCCTATATACCTCAACCACCACCACCCCAACATATATCTACCCCTACCCTCTTTACAACCCCCCGACCTAATCCCAACCCTAATAGAATAATCAAACTCACATAACCTAACTCCTAGCCCAAAACAAGCCCCTAACAAACCTTATCATCACCCGTAGCCTCATTTATAACCCCCTTACCAAAAGCCAACTCCCTTAGACTAACCCCTAGACGAACCCTTGAACACCCTACTCTAAACATTTCCACCTATTGTAATCCCTAAACCCCCAGCCTGAGCCTTGCCCCACCGAACCCCATCCCACCCACCAACCTAAACCTAACCCCTAATCCTAGCCCATCCTAACAACAAGAATCATCCCCAACCCCCAATAATAATCCCTAAACCCCTAATATAATCCTAGAAAAATTCAACCACAAAATAAATCCCTAAACCCCCATCATAAACTTATCCCCTAAACCCAACACAACATAACCCTAAACCTAGCCCATCCTAACCACAAGCATCATCTCTAACCCCCAAGAATAATCCCTAAACCCCTAATATAATCCTAGACAAAGTCAACCCCTAACAAAATCCCTAAACCCCCATCATAAACCTATCCCCTAAACCCAACACAACCTAACCCTAACCTACCCCCATCCTAATGCCTAAACCCCCAGCATAAACATTTCATGACCCAAATTATCCTTAACCTCGACCTAAAGTTAACCACTAAACCCAGCCCAACCTAACCCAAAGCCTCATCCTTGAACCCCTATCATAATCCATAAACCCCCCAGTCTAAACCTATACCAACCCAACCCATATCATAATCCCTAAACCCCCTGGGCATAACCTAGCCCATAAACTGATCCCAAAACCAACCCCTATCCCAATCCCTAACCAACCCCCAATCCTAAACCTATAAAAATATTACCCCTAACTCCCCCCTCTCAACGTAATACAAAACCTAAACCCCAAATCCTAAATCTAACCCTATCATAATACCTAAACCATTGACCTAAACCTAACTTCTAAACGCTGCCCAACCTAATCCCAACCCCCCAACAGAAACCTAATCCAAACATACCCATAACCCACCCAACCTAAAACTAATCCTAAACCCCCAACCAATACCTACCACTATCCAAATATCCACACCCCAACCTAAACCTACCCACTAAACCTATACCATATCAACCCCATGCCAAATCCCTAACCGCCCAACCAAAACCCCCCAGTCTAAACCTACCCATAGTCAAATCTGTAACCCCCAACCTAATCCTAACCCCTAATCCAAAAACCCTTCGGCCTAAACCTAACCCAACATAACCAACACCCCATAATAACCCCTAAACCACCAAAATAAACCTAAACTAACATAATCCCTAAACCACGTGACCTAAACTTAGTGATAATCCTTTCCCTTCCCAACGCAACCCCAATCCACCCCCTCCCCCAGAATTAAACCTAGCCCAACCTTACCCTTAACTCCCCCACCCCCAACATTATCCTAAACCTAAATCCCCATCCAAAACCTAGCCCTAGCCAAATCCCTAAACACCCCAACATAAACCTAACCCTCAACCTAGACCTAACCTCCCAGGTCTAATACCAAACCCACCCACCTGACCAAAGCCTATCCCCAACCTACCCCCTATAATTTCCCATTCAAGATTGGTATATCACTTAGAGGGGGAGGGGTGATTTAGTTATATAGTTTTATTTTTAGATTTCTTACTTTTCAAAAAACCTTTGTGTCCTTTTAAATAATTGTTTCCCTACTGAAAACAAAACAAGAAAACATCCAAAGGAGAACAAGAATTTACAAGGTTCACTATTAAAAAAGAATAGATATGTCCTTGTTATGGTTTGGAAATGATACAATACCACACAATACACTAGAAAACAATCCTTTTGTGTGGAATACAATGAGTAGGATATACCTTTAAACTCATGTAGATCTATGATCAAAACAACAGTGCATGTGTTTCAAGAAGTATGAAATGATATAATAATTTTTTTGTAACAAACATGATGTAGTTATTATTTATCAAATATCACAAATATGATCTTACAAAACTTTTCATCACTTTCTTACCCAGAAGCAAGTAAGAACTACCAAGAATTTGTGATGAAATCTCAATATGATTTCCTTATATGATTCCCAAGTATAATTTTCTCAATATGATAAAATAAAATTATCAGAATATGATTCACACATTTAGAAACCCCCTATATTATGAGTAGAGAAATTCTAGAACAATCCTCAGTTGAATACTATTCGCCGTTGAATATGATTCCCAACCGAATATAATTTCCTGTTGAATATAATTCTCAACTGAATATGATTCCCAGATAAATATGATTATCAGCTGATTATGATTTTCTACTGAATATAATTCCTAAATGAATACAATTCCTAACAAATTAGTATTTTTTTTAATACAATTCCCATCTAAATATGATTTTATACTCAATATAACTCCAAGCTGAATATGATTCTCAACTTAATTGAATGATGAACTGAAATTGTAGATCAGCTGAATATGATCTTTTATATTCTCATTTCTTCTTCTTTCTGAAAAATCGTTTCAAAAAAACTCAGTATGGAAACATCTTCTCTAAATAAATATGAATATTATCACTCATTGATGATAAACAATACATCAATCCAAGAAAGTACAATGTAATATCTCATTTATAGGTTCCCTGAAATGGTTTGGGTAGGATTTTTCCAAAGATTCTCGCTCAACCAAATTTTCATGAAGTTCAAAATTCCTTTAATTTCAGATGAATTTATGACATTTAAATGTTTCTAAACTATCCTTAAAACATCTCAGATATTATTACAACATCAGCTTCTCTAGTACTATTCCCCAGTATGATTTATTTTGTATGATTCTTTAGTATGATTTTTCTAGTATGAATCTCTAGTACCAATCTCCAATACTATTTTCCTAGTATGATTATCATGTACTATTTTTATAGAATGTTTTTATCAGTATGATTTCCCAGTAAAAATTTCTCAGTATGATTTCTTCAGTATGATTTCTCCATTATGATTTTCTTCAGAACTATTTTCGAGTACGATTTTCCAAATATGATTTCTTCTGTGTGATTTTCTAGTGTTCTTTTCTCAGTCTGATTTCTTCATTATGATTTTGTAGTACAAATAAAATATATTAATAAATTTTATACTTCAATCTTCTAATAAATTTTAAATATGATGCTCTCATACCGATTATCTTCATAATGAAAAACATCAATTTCAAAAACTTCCTTATTCTTCAAAAATCAACTAGTAAGCATGATTTCTTTCATGAATTTGTATACGTTGAGGATCATCTATAGTTTAAAAATAATTGTATAGAAATGTATTATAAATTCCAATTCATGTACGAAAATTCTTGCTTTCTAGCCAAACCAACTATTTCTAAATACATTTCACAACACCTTAGCTCCCCATTTTCATTCATCAGGATAGAATCACATGTTTTCCAACATAATTATGATTATGGAAAAATAAAAGATAGTAAACCATCATCATATTTGTAATGGAATGTATCAGGACATCCCAGTACATTCATACTAGACCCATGGTGAGCCTGATGAACCTTTCCTTCTAGAAAAAATCTTCCCAATATGATGGAATTTCTTAAGCATTGTGAGTCTGAATTTCTTAATATGTATTGGAGTTAGAATTCCAAAATACATGTTTTGAGTTAGAATTATTGAATCTAATTTTGAGTCAGAATTCCAGAATATGATTTTTGAGTCAGAGTTCTTGAATATTATTTTATATTAGAATTTCTTGAATATTATATTTATTCAAAATTCTTAAATACTTGATTCAGAATTCCTGGATACAATTTTTGAGTCAAAATTCCGGATTACGATTTCAATTTAGAATTCTTAAATACAATTTTTAGACCAATATCAATATTTTACAATGTTCATTGATTTCCTCTTCCTAGAAAAAATAAGACAACATATTTTAAGAAATAAATTCATTAAACATCCAAAAAATTATCTCTAGCCAACTTGGTCCCAAAAATACCCCCATCATATTTTGTTATCAATCATGATATATAAATCACAAAACATTCTAACCTCAAGAAATCGATTTCTTATCAACAATTCTAATAATATGTGATCGTACTCATTATAAGAAATAATAATATTTGACATTAAAACCATGTTTTCTGAAAGTAGTGGTCATGAAACTTCCTTGGCATTCCTCACAACTTGTCTTCCTCATATTCTTACACCTTATATTTAATTACATCATTTTCAACATCCCTAGAATAAAATAGTTTTTTTCCTAAAACCCCTCCAAAAAATAGTTAGAATAGTTCTCAGATAACATGCTGAACTCACAGCATACACACAACTCCCTCTTTTACAATCATTCTAAAAGATTGATTTATGAAAAAATTATTTCCCTTCTATAAAACTATCCAGGGATAAGGTATGTGAGGGGAAAAACACATAGTTCAACCTTGAATATAAAGTGTTTGGATTCCCTCGTTTAACCTCAATTTGTAAAAATTTTCCTTTGGTAAAGGTTTTTGTGAGAATGATAGTAGATTTTTCTCACATAGGAAAATTCTCCAACATTAATTCATTATTCACCACATGATCTTTGATGAAATGGTATTTGATATATATGTGTATTGTGAAATAATGTTGTATTGGATGTCTGGTAAGGTTTATTTCACTTTGATTATCACAGCCCAAAAGAAAAGGAAACGTTACTTCAATATGTAATCCTCCCAATTGAGTTTTCATCCACATTAATTGAGTAGTGTCTTGGGTTCTAGAAACATACTCAGCCTCTTCCGTAATAAAATCTACATAGTTTTGTTTCTTTGTCTTTGAACTTACAAATATTTTTCCAAGAATGAAAACTCCATCATATGTGGATATTCTATTATCAAAACTTCCTACCCAATCAATATCTGAATACCCAAACAAGTCAATACTCTATTTTAAATTATACCTAATACCAAATTTTTTTGTGCCATTAATATATATCATAATTCTTTTTCCATTCATAAAATATGGTTCTTTTGGAGAAATCTGTAATCTTGAACATAAGGTAATAGCATAAGTAATGTTAGGTCTTGAAATAGTTAAATATAAAAAACTTCCAATCAGCTTCTGATACTCGTTTTGATTAATATATTTTCCTTCTCCATCATTCGAAAACTTGGTTCCCACTAACATTAGTTTAGATTCATATTTTTAATTTTCCATGTCGAACTTCTTAAGGAGTTCTTTAGCATACTTTTATTGAGAAATAAATAAACATTTCTTCTTTTGCTGAATTTTCAACCCAATAAATAATTCATTTCTCCCAGCATGGACATTTCAACAAACTTCTTCATTTATTCAGAAAATATTTAACATGTTCTTTCATCATTCCGAAAAAAGATAATTTCATTAACATATACAATTATAATGACGAAAAAATCATAACATTCTTTAATTTAAGGATTGATTTCAACTCTTCCTTTCTAGAAATTCATCTTCCTTAATAATTTATATAACATTGAATACCATACCCTTAGAGAATGATTTAGACCACACATATAAGGCCCCAGCCTTAAACCATACTTAATATTGAATTAAATGAATAATTCACATTGGGGATCTTTTCAGGTTTAGAGTTTTAGAGAATTAGAACATAACTATTACATATCAAAATATTACAAAGTAGTCACTTCTACTAAATTTACATAAAATAAAAAACTCTTAAAAAGAAACATTTCTAGTTCTAAGTTTTAGGTAGCATGACATTCCCTTGATCCCATCCTTGACCCTATTCCACATTAAGTCCTATGAAAAACATTTCAAAAACATGGGATGATCATGAAAAGCTCAATAAGGGATACACAAAGAATGAAAACTGTTAGTTTATAAAAACAACCAGTAAACCATGTATACTTTATCAAAGTAATACTTTTCACCTTTTCGAAGTAGTAAAAACTATTCACTGAATAAAAGTTCATTACTTACCCTTCTGTAACCAAAATATTACCATAAAACCCTTATAAAGATCACATAACATATAAAGGTAACTTGGGACATAAACATACTTAAGTGGAATAACCATAAGATCAACTTACACACATATCACTTAATGGAATAGCCATTTGTCCAACATCCATACATACTTAATGGAATACCCATACGGCTGACTTCCAAACCCAATGCATTGGAGGTTATAACGCAACCACACGTCCTGGTATTCACGGCACCACCCGTCATATGGTTTATCACGTAACCACCCGTAAAATGTCCAAGTACCATCATTACACATAAAATATTGAAAATATAAACATTTAAATAACAACATTTCATTTGAAATCACAATAAGTAATTCCCAGATATTGAATTAATCAGTCCATTTTCAAAAACCATTTAAAAGAGATTTTTGAATCAAATTGTCCCATACCACATTGAAGGTTTTAATGGAATTATAATTTTAAAACATTAATGTCCATATAAATAAATTCTGAAAACCATTTTGAAAACATGGACATTAAAGATAACGATTTAGAATAATAAATCTTTAAAACATTTAAAACGATATTTTTGTTAAATAGTTTTTAACAAAATGAGAGACTCTTGAATACAAATAATAGCGGAATAACATCTAATCCTAACCTTATTATATCATGAAAATAAATGGATTCATGATCTAATATGTCAAAGGATAGTATACACACCATATAAGAGTGAATTGGTGAATAACAACAATGAAGTCTCAAAAGAAATGTAAAATGAGATGAAATCCATTATAAAGATGGTATCCTTAAATTAAGGATAAATCAATCTCATAATTATGTGTGACAAATATAAATACACCCAACATAAGTGGATATTAAGTGTAAAACAATAAAAGGTAATTCACACATATTCAAAGGATGAAATATTCAATAACTACATGTTGACCCAAAGAAATCGAAATTGGGTTAAAAAGTTCCCTTGGTAAAATTCGACAGCCTAACGGCGTCACTTCAAAATTCATAAAATGAGTTGATGAGAGATAAAAAGGGTATCTCATCACATGGAAATAAAATTTAAACCAATAAGGATATGGAAGAACATATCCCAACATAATAGTATGTGAATTAAAAGACATAACAAAAGAAGTCTTCTAAAAAGAGGGGGGTGAAAGGTTCCCTTACCGACATGGGTATCTTTCGAAACATACACCCCGTGAAAGAAGGACAATACAACATTGATGTAAATAATCATAAATGAAATTATATTACACAATGAGTAAAATAATGGGTATTACATACACCACTCAAAGGAAATTGTGGCAAATGTATCATAAATATCACAGGAATAAAAGTGAGATGAAAAATCCCTTACGAAAACTCGGCAGCCTAACGGCGCCACTTAAAACTTCCAAAAATGGATTGATGAGATCAAATAGGGTCTCTCATCATATTAAAATAAAATTTAGAGGAAGATGAATATAAAATAACATCCCCCATCATAACAAAGTGGAGCTTAAATGGAGTAACATAAAGGAGAGTAATTAAAATGAAAGAGAGAGGTTAGATCTCTTACGAAAATTCGGCAGCCTAACGGCGCCACTCAAAACATCAAAAATGGATTGATGAGAGAGAATAGGTTATCTCATCATATGAACATAAAAATTACAGTACGAGTAATATAAAATAACATCCCAATAAGAATAAATATGATCTTTAAAAGGAATGACATAAAAGAGTGTACTTAAAAAGAAAGAGAGGAGTAGGATCCCTTACCTCGGGTCCGACTTGACTCGATCATTCTTTAACGTCCTGAATAATACACTTGAGTTAATTTATACTTGCTTAATAACCTTTTTAAAGTTAATTATTCCTTTTATATCAATTATTGACATGTTATAAACATTATGTAATCATTTAAGTTAATAATGTTTGTTTTGTCGATATTTGGTTCTTAAGTCAAAAGTGGACTTCTTACAATTACATGTTGTTCATGTGGTCAAAGGTTCTTTATATCCAGAATGAAATTCCTGATTTGGATATCATATATATCATATATATCCAGCATATACATGTATTTATAATATTACATAATCATTTAGAGGAAAGAAATGAAATGCACCGTTCATGGAGACGGTAAGCCGTATGTACGCACGAACGCTACTTTCATTTCTATGTCATATTAATGGAATTAAAACTAAATGAGAGATATGTATATTTTTAATTCCAGAATTATATTAATCCTTTATATGTATCATACATCATATATATCCATTATATGTACTTATAATACTACAGAAAATTTGAGGATAAGAAATGAAATGCACCGTTAATGGAGACGGTAAGCCGTACGTACTCATGAACGCTACTTTCATTTCTATATCATACTTTAATGGAAATAAAACTATAATGATATAAAGGAATATTATACTTACATTATAACATCATATATAATAACTTTAAATCTATCCTTTATACATCCCACATATGGCATTAACGAATCAAATCACTTTGAGGGGGCGGTAGTCCGCACTTCTTAAAATGAAGATATCACGTATACCCATAATGGAAGCCATAAAGGTATGCCACAAATGCAAAATACACAAGCTTAAGTAAAACATAAAAATATTATATATCATATATAAACATAGTGACATCTTAATTTCCACCTTTGAAGGTGTTATATGAGTGTTGAAAAATCATCGTTTCGTGAGGCCGAAATTCGCCATCCACAGAAACAGTATGTTCTTTAAACATTAGATGAAGGTGTGTGTAAGTGTAGCTCGAATACTTATTATAACAAAATCCTAGTATATTTATGATAATTTAGTTGTTACAAAATAAATTAATATAAAGATTTTAGGGGGTTGGAGAAGAAAAATAAAACAAAAGAGCACAAGTGAAGACGTTACCTTAAAATTGGGTAACTCCCTTTGGTTTGAACCAAAAGGGTTTCTTAAAGAGCTTCCTACCTATGTTAAGGATTCTAGAATTAGTAGAGGGATGTGGAGAGACAAAATGATCAGATATTGGCCGAACCAAAGGCTTGAGAGGTGTGGGTAAGGTGGTAGAGGTGGGGGCCTTTTATAAGAGGAGAGGATGGGTACTCTTGGAAAAGTATAAAATGTTACTTTATTTTCAAATGGTTTTCGGATTTTAATGGTCCCACATTGATGTGTTTATAGGATAAGGTTATAAGGGTTCTAAATCCACCCATACAATATGTTTTTGACATGTTTAGGTCCTAGAGTTTTCATTATCTTTCCATTTTATTTAAATCGTTAAATAATGAGGTCATCGCTGCATCATCATGATGTCATAAGGAATTTAATTTATTTAATGTCTAAAAATTATAAAAAATACTATGATGTAGGAAATAGTTTTAGATTTCCAATGAATATTTAGAGTCAAAATTATGACTTGTATAACCACATGTAAAAATTGTTTTAGTAAAACAAATCATGTTTGTGACATTTTTATTTTAACTTTAAATAAAAGGCATAAATGTCATTATCAAACCCAAGTGGCTCTATGGGGTACCAAAAAGCGACCCATGGGTTGTCTTGGTCGGGCATAACTCATACAATAGGGTTAGGAAAAGTGTCAAGATATTTTTATTTTATTATAATATCATTTTTACCTTAAATCACACTAATTACCTTTAATCACGATTAATAAAACTTAAAAGTTACTTTTCATCAAAAATTATTTTCATCCCATTGAACCACATTTGACGTAACAATTAAAATCATTTAAATTTTATTTTTGAAATTCAAATCACAGAAGTGGTAAAGTCCCATTTAAACGAAAAATCAGATTTTGTAACCACCACTTTGTGGTTTCACTATTCATCAAAAATTGATGTTTTTTGGAAAAATAAAAAAAATTCACCCCAATATATATTTGATATTCCAAATTCAAAAATGATGTCTATTTTACCAAATTCTTAACATAGAAGTTGCATTAATTAATTTTATAATTAAATCCCGCTGTTAAAACAAATAGCATGTTTTTATGAAACAATATCTTTCAAATGATTGACACTCGTTTATGTCCAATATTAAAGTGATATTAATTACAATGACCACCATTGGATTAAATGGTAAAAATATATTATATTTACACTTTAAAACCAATTAAAAGATAATATAATCATATAAATAAATTAGATTAAAAATAGGTTTTGAATTAAAATACAACATTTTTCACTATTTATTAAAAATTGAACTTTTTCGGAAAAAAATACCAAAAATTTAAAAAAGTAAATTTTGATGACCCGATTATAAATAAGAATTTTATTTTGTCAAATATGACACATAAAATTTTCAAAAAGTGGATTTAAAAGAGGTTCGCCATCAAAAGGCGGTTAATCGACATTTTAAAGAATATTAGACTGTCTACGCTTAAAATTGGATTCATTCACATTTTTAATCCTCTATCATTTATTTTAAAGAGTAAAAATATTTGACAATCATATATAATAATTTTGTAGTTACTTCTGTTCATTCCTGCCATTACAACGGCTAGGCATTAACTACCATTTAAAATAATATTATTTTATTATTAGAGTGCAACGTAAGATTCCCAAGAAACTCGTTGTTGCGTATTGGGTACACCATCGAGCATAGCATCCCATTTAAAGTAATATTATTATTTTATTCACAAATATGGATAAATATAAAAATGTCATATTCTTTATTTACTTGGAGTGTTACATCCTTCCCCCCTTTTGGGAATTTCATCCTCGCAATTGTAAAATTGAGCTTGGAAACATCCTTGAAAGTCCCACATCGGAACAAGAGTCGGTAAAACAATCACTTTAAAATAAAGAAAGATAAGTACAAAGGTCACCCGAGTTAACCCATACTAGGATTACAAGTATGAAAATATGGACATGGAGGAGAAAAAAAGGGTCATGTTCTGATAGAGAGTGATAGTAAACATGTCTAGGAGAAAGGTAACCATAAGAAAATCCCAAACTTGTGATGGGTTAAACGGTATTCGATTCCCCAGTAGGAAAAGTTAACAGACAACTTTTTTGTTTTAAGTTACTCTTTATTGAGGAATTTATTTATGAGCTTAACTAAAACATAAGGAAGCTTACATAATTGTCATGTTGACTTTCAAATTTTACTAGATTTCTTACATGAACTCATATTTTCTCCAAAAGATGAGTATTTAGGAAGACTTGTTCACATTAAGAGTACTATAGTCAACTTCTAGAGAATCACCTAATCCACAAAAGAGAACTATATATTTCCAATGTCTTTAGACTCTAACCAAAACCAAAACCAAAAAGGGTAGTAAAAGATTAGATAATCCAGAAAAGGATAACCCTTTATTAAAAGAAAATCTATTCTTAATCTCCAAAATTTTTCCAAAAAACCCCAACGTTTAAAGAGAACCATTCGATAAACAATTTTTCCATAAATTTCTTCAAAGTAAACCAAACTGAGATTGAAACCCAAAATCAACTTACTCTTAATTCATAAAATCATCTAACTAAAAAGGATCATTCAAACAAACCAGTTACTTCACATAGTCCAGTGGTAGGCGATAAATATCATTCGCACTTTGGTTGTGGGTTTGATTCCCGCAGCTTTGTCCGACGCGACGGGTTGTCACACGGTCTGCGTGTTGTCCTTTTTCCAAAATAATATAATCCTTAAAACATTCCCCAAAATGAGATAAAATCATCAAAAATAATCATAACATATTTTAACCTCAAGTTTATCTCATGCCTTTCATTTTCCATCATAACATATAATAACCCATAATTACCTCAAAAGTAAGGATCATATAAAATCTAATGGTTACCTTTATAATTATTACCTGAACATTCACATCGATTGTTCATCTCGTACATGAGGCATTACAGAACATACTAAGGTTTAAATGGTTGATCATGATTCCTTGATAGTTGGTTTAGAACAACCTCGAGTTTCCTCATTGAATCCCCCATTTCATCCAGTCTCTTAATCAGAGAACCACCATAGTTTCCTTCAAACCTATTGTCACTTTGGTGCCTGCTAGATCCATCCATTTACTAAAAATAGAAATATCAGTGTGAGTATATCAACAAAACCATCATGTACTAATGAGGAAGGTAAACAATAAGATATACTTACTCATTCACTTTATCTAAAACATGGACTCCTTCTGAAATCACAACCATTATGGTACTTTCACTTATGCTTTGAGAATACCCTAAACTCTAAAGTTATCTAAACCGACCTTTGATACCAACTATAAGTCCCCATCCTTAAACCTTACTTATTATTGAATTAAATAAATAATTCACATTGAGGATATTTTCAGGTTTATAGTTTTAGATAATTAGAACATAAATATTACATATCAAAATATTACAAAGTAGTCACTTCTACTAAATTTCCATAAAATAAAAATCTCTTAAAAAGAAACATGACTAGTTCCATGTTTTAGGTAGCATGACTTTCCCTTGTCCCATCCTTGACCCTATTCCACATTAAGTCCTGTGAAAAACATTTAAAAAACTTTGGATGATCATAAAAAGCTCGGTAAGGGATACACAAAGAATGAAAACAGTTAGTTTTTCAAAACAACCATTAAACCATGTATACATTATCAAAGTAATACATTTCACCTTTTCGAAGTAGTAAAAACTCTTCACTGAATAAAAGATCATTACTTACCCTTCTGTAACCAAAAGATTACCATAAAACCCTTATAAAGATCACATAACATATAAAGGTAACTTGGGACATAAACATACATAAGTGGAATAACCATAAGATCGAATTACACACATATCACTTAATGGAATAGCCATTCGGCTAACTTTCATAAATACTTAATGGAATAGCCATACGGACGACTTCCATACCCAATGCATTGTAGGTTATAACGTAACCACCCGTCCTACTATTCATGGCACCACCCGTCATATGTGTTATCACGTAACCACCCGTAAAATGTCCAAGTACCATCATTACACATAAAATATTGAAAATATAAACATTTCAATAACAACATTTCATTTGCAATCACAATAAGTAATTCCCAGATATTGAATTAATCAATCCATTTTCAAAAACAATTTAAAAGAGATTTTTGAATCAAAGTGTCCCATACCACTTTGAAGCTTTTAATGGAATTATAATTTTAAAACATTAATTTCCATATAAATAAATACTGAAAACCATTTTGAAAACATGGACATTAAAGATAAATATTTAGAATAATAAATCTTTAAAACATTTAAAACGATATTTTTTTAAAATAGTTTTTAACAAAATGAGAGACTCTTGAATACAAATAATAGCGGAATAAC
The DNA here is from genome assembly GCA_963277665.1 of Viscum album. Lineage (NCBI taxonomy): Eukaryota > Viridiplantae > Streptophyta > Magnoliopsida > Santalales > Viscaceae > Viscum > Viscum album. The sequence goes on from OY728137.1 coordinate 369,756,879, forward strand.
ATATAATCCGAACCTTATTATATCATTAGAATAAATGGATTCATGATATAATATGCCAAAGTACAGTATACACACTATATAAGAGTGAATTGGTGCATAACAACAATTAAGTCTCAAAAGAAATGTAAAATGAGATGAAATCCATTATAAAGATGGTATCCTTAAATTAAGGATAAATCAATCTCATAATTATGTGTGACAAATATAAATAAACCAAATATAAGTGGATATTAAGTGTAAAACAATCGAAGGTCATTCAAACATATTCAAAGGATGAAATATTCAATAACTACATGTTGACCCAAAGAAATCGAAATTGGGATAAAAAGTTCCCTTGGAAAAATTCGACAGCCTAACGGCGTCACTTCAAAATTCATAAAATGAGTTGATGAGAGATAAAAAGGGTATCTCATCACATGGAAATAAAATTTAAACCAATAAGGATATGTAAGAACATATCCCAACATAATAGTATGTGAATTAAAAGACATAACAAAAGAAGTATTTTAAAAAGAGGAGGGTGAATGGTTCCCTTACCGACATGGGTATCTTTCAAAACATACACCTTGTGAAAGAAGGACAATAAAAAATTGATGTAAATAATCATAAATGAAATTATATTACACAATGAGTAAAATAATGGGTAGTACATACACCACTCAAAGTAAATTGTGGAAAATGTAGCATAAATCTCTCGGGAATAAAAGTGAGATTAAAAATCCCTTACGAAAACTCGGCAGCCTAACAGCGCCACTTAAAACATCCATAAATGGATTGATGATATCAAATAGGGTCTCTCATCATATTACAATAAAATTTACAGCAATAGGAATATAAAATAACATCCCCCATCATAACAAAGAGGATCTTAAAAGGAGTAACATAAAGGAGACTACTTAAAATGAAAGAGAGAGGTTAGATCTCTTACGAAAATTCGGTAGCCTAACGGCGCCACTCAAAACTTCCAAAATGGATTGATGATAGAGAATAGGGTCTCTCATCATATGAACATAAAAATTAAAGTATGAGTAATATAAAATAACATCCCAATAAGAAGAAATATGAGCTTTAAAAGGAATGAAATAAAAGAGTGTACTTAAAAAGAAAGAGAGGAGTAGGATCCCTTACCTCGGGTCCTACTTGACTCGATCATTCTTTAACGTCCTGAATAATAAACTTGAGTTAATTTCTACTTGATTAAGAACCTTTTTCAATTTCATTATTCCTTTTATTTCAATTATTGACATGATATAAACATTATGTAATCATTTAAGTTAATAATGTTTATTTTGTCGATATTTGGTTCTTAAGTCAAAAGTGGACTTCTTGAAATTACATGTTGTTCATGTGGTCAAGGGTTCTTTATATCCATAATGACATTACTGATTTGGATATCATATATATCATATATATCCAGAATATACATGTATTTATAATATTATATAATCATTTAGAGGTAAGAAATGAAATACACCGTTCATGGAGACGGTAAGCCGTACGTACGCATGAACGCTACTTTCATTTCTATGTCATATTAATGGAACTAAAACTAAATGAGAGATATGTATATTTTTAATTCCAGAATTATATTCATCATTTAGTTGTATAATACATCAAATATATCCATTATAGGTACTTATAATAGTACATTACACTTGAGGAAAAGAAATCAAATGCTCCGTTCATGGAGACGGTAAGCCGTACGTACGCATGAACGCTACTTTCATTTCTATATCATACTTTAATGGAAAGAAAACAATAATGATATATAGGTATATTATAATTACAGTATAACATCATATATAATAACTTTAAATCCATTCTTTATACATCCCACATATGGAATTAACGAATCAAATCACTTTGAGGGGGCGGTAGTCCGCACTTCCTAAAATGAAGATATCACGTATACCCATAATGGAAGCCATAAAGGTATTCCACAAATGAAAAATACAGAAGATTAAGTAAAACATAAAAATATTATATATCATATATAAACATAGTGACATCTTAATGTCCACCTTTGAAGGTGTTATATGAGTGTTGAACAATCATCGTTTCGTGAGACAGAAATTCGTCATCCACAGAAACAGTATGTTAATTAACCATTAGATGAAGGTGTGTGTAAGTGTAGCTCGAATAATTATTATAACAACATAATAGTATATTTGAGATACTTGATTTGTTACAAAAGAAATTAATAGAATGTGTTTAGGGGGTTGGAGAAGCAAAATAAAACAAAAGAGCACAAGTGAAGACGTTACCTTAAAATTGGGTAACTCCATTTGGTTTGAACCAAAAGGGTTTCTTGAAGTGCTTCCTGCCCAAGTTAAGGATTATATAATGAGGAGAGGGATGTGGAGAGACAAAATTATCAGAGATTGGCCAAACCGAATGCTTGAGAGGTGTGGGTAAGGTGGTAGAGGTGGGGGCCTTTTGTAAGAGGAGAGGAGGGGTACTCTTGGAAAAGTATAAAATGTTACTTTATTTTCAAATGGTTTTCGGATTTTAATGGTCCAACATTGATTTGTTTCGAGGATAAGGTGATAAGGGTTCTCAATCCACCCATAAAATATGTTTTTGACATGTTTAGGTCCTAGAGTTTGCATTATATTTCCATTCTATTTAAATTGTTAAATAATGAGGTCATCACTGCATCATCATGATGTCATAAGGAATTTAATTAATTTAATGTCTAAAAATTATAAAAAAAATACTATAATGTAGGAAATATTTTTATCTTTCCAATGAATATTTAGAGTCAAAATTATGACTTGTATAACCACATGTAAAAATTGTTTTAGTAAAACAAATCATGTTTGTGACATTTTTATTTTAACTTTAAATAAAAGGCATAAATGTCATTATCAAACCCAAGTGGCTCTATGGGGTACCCAAAATCGACCCATGGGTTTTCTTGGTCGGCCATAACTCATCCAATAGGGTTAGGACAAGTGCAAGATATTTTCATTTTATTATAATATCATTTTTACCTTAAATCACACTAATTACCTTTAATCGCGATTAATAAAACTTAAAAGTTACTTTTCATCAAATATTATTTTCATCCCATTGAACCACATTTTACTTAACAATTAAAATAATTTAAATTGGATTTTTTAAATTCAAATCACAGTAGTGGTAAAGTTCCATTTAAACGAAAAATCAAATTTTGTAACCACCACATTGTGGTTTCACTATTCATCAAAAATTGATGTTTTTCGAAAAATAACAAAAATTCACCCTAAGCTATATTTGATATTACAAATTAAAAAATGATGTCTATTTTACCAAATTCATAACATAGAATTTTCATTAATTAATTTTCTAATTAAATCCCGATGTTAAAACAAATAGCATGTTTTCATGAAACAATATCTTTCAAAAGATTGACACTCGTTTATGTCCAATCTTAAAGTGATATTAATTACAATGACCACCATTGGATTAAATGGTAAAAATATATTCTATTTACACTTTAAAACCAATTAAAAGATAATCTAATCATATAAATAAATTAGATTAAAAAGAGGTTTTGAATTAAAATACAACATTTTTCACTATTCATTAAAAATTGAACTTTTTGGGAAAAAAATACCAAAAATTTAAACAAAGTAAATTTTGATGTCCCGATTATAAATAAGAATTTTATTTTGTCAAATATAACACATAAAATTTTCAAAAAGTGGATTTAAAAGAGGTTCGCCATAAAAAGGCGGTTAATCGACCTTTTAAAGAATATTAGACTGTCTACGCTTAAAATTGGATTCATTCACATTTTTAATCCTCTATCAATTATTGTAAAGAGTAAAAATATTTGACAATCATATATAATCATTTTGTAGTTAGTTCTATTCATTCCCGCCATTACAACGGCTAGGCATTAACTACCATTTAAAATAATATTATTTTATTATTAGAGTGCAACGTAAGATTCCCAAGAAACTCGTTGTTGCGTATTGGGTACACCATTGAGCATAGAATCCCCTTTAAAGTAATATTAATATTTTATTCACAAATATTGATAAATATAAAAATGTCATATTCTTTATTTACTTGGGGTGTTACATCCTTCCCCCCTTTTGGGAATTGAATCCTCGCAATTGTAAAATTGAGCTTGGAAACATCCATGAAAGTCCCACATCGGAACAAGAGTCGGTAAAACAATCACTTTAAAATAAAGAAAGATAAGTACAAAGGTCACCCGATTTAACCCATACTAGGATTCCAAGTATGAAAATATGGACATGGAGGAGAAAAAAAGGGTCAGGTTCTGATGGAGAGTGATAGTAAACATGTCTAGGAGAAAGGTAACCATAAGAAAATCACAAACTTGTGATGGGTTAAATGGTATTCGATTCCCCAGTAGTAAAAGTTAACAGACAACATTTTTGTTTTAAGTTACTCTTCATTGAGAAATTTATTTATGAGCTTAACTAAAACATAAGGAAGCTTACATAATTGTCATGTTGACTTTCAACTTTTACTAGATTTCTTACACGAACTCATATTTTCTCCAAAAGATGAGTATTTAGGAAGACTTGTTCACATTAAGAGTACTACAGTCAACTTCTAGAAAATCACCTAATCCACAAAAGAGAAATATATATTTCCTATGTCTTTAATCTCTAACCAAAACGAAAACCAAAAATGTTAGTACAAGATCAGATAATCCATAAAAGGATAACCCTTTATAAAAAGAAAATCTATTCTTAATCTCCAAAATTTGTCCAAAAAACCCCAATGTTTAAAGAGAACCATTCGATAAACAATTTTTCCATTAAATTATTCAATGTAAACCAAACTAAGATTGAAACCCAAAATCAACTTACTCTTAATTCATAAAATCATCTAACTAAAAAGAATCAATCAAACTAACTAGAGACTTTACGTAGTCCAGTGGTAGGCAATAAATACCAGTCGCACTTTGGTCGTGGGTTCGATTCCCGCAGCTTTGTCCGACGCGACGGGTTGTCACACGGTCTGCCTGTTATCCTTTTTCCAAAACTATGTAATTCTTAAAACATTCCCCAAAACGACATAAAATCTTCAAAAATAATCATAACATATTTTAACCTCAAGTTTATCTCATGCCTTTCATTTTCCATCATAAGATATAATAACCCATAATTACCTCAAAAGTAAGGATCATATAAACTCTAATGGTTACCTTTATAATTATTACCTGAACATCCACATCGATTGTTCATCTCGTACATGATGCATTAAAGAACATACCAAGGTTCAAGTGGTTGATAATGACTACTTGATAGTTGGTTTAGAACAACCACGAGTTTCCTCATTGAATCCCCCATTTCATCCAGTCTCATAATCAGAGAACCACCACAGTTTCCTTCAAACCTATTGTCACTTTGGTGCCTGCTAGATCCACCCATTTACTAAAAACAGAAATATCAGTGTGAGTATATCAACAAAACCATCATGTACTAATGAGGAAGGTAAACAATAATATATACTTACTCATTCACTTTATCTAAAACTTGGACTCCTTCTGAAATCTTAACCATTATGGTACTTTCACTTATGCATAGAGAATACCCTAACCACTAAAGGTATCTAAACCGACCTTTGATACCAACTATAAGGCCCCAGCCTTAAACCTTACTTAATATTGAATTAATTGAATAATTCACATTGAGGATCTTTTCAGGTTTATAGTTTTAGAGAATTAGAACATAACTATTACATCTCAAAAGATTACAAAGTAGTCACTTCTACTAAATTTCCATAAAATAAAAAACTCTTAAAAAGAAACATGTCTAGTTCCATGTTTTATGTAGCATGACTTTCCCTTGATCCCATTCTTGACCCTATTCCACGTTAAGTCCTGTGAAAAACATTTCAAAAACTTGGGATGAGCATAAAAAGCTCAGTAAGGGATACACAAAGAATGAAAACTGTTAGTTTTTTAAAACAACCACTAAACCATGTATACTTTATCAAAGTAATACTTTTCACCTTTTTGAAGTAGTAAAAACTCTTCACTAAATAAAAGTTCATTACTTACCCTTCTGTAACCAAAAGCTTACCATAAAACCCTTATAAAGATCACATAACATATAAAGGTATCTTGGGACATAAACATACTTAAGTGGAATAACCATAAGATCGACTTACACACATATCACTTAATGTAATAGCCATTCGGCCAACTTCCATACATACTTAATGGAATAGCCATACGGCCAACTTCCATACCCAATGCATTGGAGGTTATAACATAACCACCCATCCTGGTATTCACGGCACCACCCGTCATATGTTTTATCACGTAACCACCCATAAAATGTACAAGTACCATCATTACACATAAAATATTGAAAATATAAACATTTCAATAACAACATTTCATTTTCAATCACAATAAGTAATTCCCAGATATTGAATTAATCAATCCATTTTCAAGAACAATTTAAAAGAGATTTTTGAATCAAAGTGTCCCATACCACTTTGAAGCTTTTAATGGAATTATAATTTTAAAACATTAATGTCCATATAAATAAATACTAAAAACCATTTTGAAAACATGGACATTAAAGATAATGATTTAGAATAATAAATCTTTAAAACATTTACAACGATATTTTTGTTAAATAGTTTTTAACAAAATGAGAGAATCTTGAATACATATAATAGCGGAATAACATCTAATCCAAACTTTATTATATCATGAGAATAAATGGATTCATGATATAATATGTCAAAGGACAGTATACACACCATATAAGAGTGAATTGGTGCATAACAACAATGAAGTCTCAAAAGAAATGTAAAATGAGATGAAATCCATTATAAAGATGGTATCCTTAAATTAAGGATAAATCAATCTCATAATTATCTGTGAAAAATATAAATACACCCAATATAAGTGGATATTAAGTTTAAAACAATCAAAGGTCATTCACACATATTCAAAGGATGAAATATTCAATAACTACATGTTGACCCAAAGAAATCGAAATTGGTTTAAAAAGTTCCCTTGGTAAAATTCGACAGCCTGACGGCGTCACATCAAAATTCATAAAATGAGTTGATGAGAGGTAAAAAGGGTATCTCATTACATGGAAATAAAATTTAAACCAATAAGTATATGGAAGAACATATCCCAACATAATAGTATGTGAATTAAAAGACATAACAAAGGAAGTCTTTCAAAAAGAGGAGGGTGAAAGGTTCCCTAACCGACATGGGTATCTTTCGAAACATACACCCCATGAAAGAAGGACAATAAAACATTGATGTAAATAATAATAAATGAAACTATATTACACAATGAGTAAAATAATGGGCAGTACATACACCACTCCAAGGAAATTGTGGAAAATGTAGCATAAAGCTCACGGGAATAAAAGTGAGATGAAAAATCCCTTACGAAAACTCGGCAGCCTAACGGCGCCACTTAAAACTTCCAAAAATGGATTGATGAGATCAAATAGGGTATCTCATAATATTACAATAAAATTTACAGCAAGAGGAATATAAAATAACATCCCCCATCATAACAAAGAGGAGCTTAAAAGGAGTAACATAAAGGAGAGTACTTAAAATGAAAGAGAGAGTTTAGATCTCTTATGAAAATTCGGCAGCCTAACAGCGCCACTCAAAACATCCAAAATGGATTAATGAGAGAGAATAGGGTCTCTCTTCATATGAAGATAAAAATTACAGTAATATTAATATAAAATAACATCCCAATAATAAGAAATATGAGCTTTAAAAGGAATGAAATAAAAGAGTGTACTTAAAAAGAAAGAGAGGAGTAGGATCCCTTACCTTGGGTCCGACTTGACTCGATCATTCTTTAACATCCTGAATAATAAACTTGAGTTAATTTATACTTGATTAAGAACCTTTTTCAAGTTCATTATTCTTTTTATATCAATTATTTACAAGATATAATCATTATGTAATCATTTAAGTTAATAATGTTTGTTTTGTCGATATTTGGTTCTTAAGTCAAAAGTGGACTTCTTACAATTACATGTTGTTCGTGTGGTCAAAGGTTATTTATATCCAGAATGACATTACTGATTTGGATATAATATATATAATATATATCCAGAATATAAATTTATTTATAATATTACATAATCATTTAGAGGTAAGAAATGAAATGTACCGTTCATGGAGACGGTAAGTCGTACGTATGCATGAACGCTACTTTCATTTCTATTTCATATTAATGGAATTAAAACTAAATGAGAGATATGTATATTTTTAATTCCAGAATTATATTCATCCTTTAGATGTATCATACATCATATATATCCCTTATATGTACTTATAATAGTACATTACATTTGAGGATAAGAAATGAAATGCACCATTCATGGAGACGGTAAGACGTACGTACGCATGAACGCTACTTTCATTTCTATATCATACATTAATGGAAGGAAAACAATAATTATATAAAGTAATATTATAATTATAGTATTAAATAATATATAATAACTTTAAATCCATACTTTATACATCCCACATATGGCATTAACGAATCAAAATCACTTTGAGGGGGCGGTAGTCTGCACTTCCTAAAATGAAGATATCGCATATAACCATAATGCAAGCCATAAAGTTATGCCACAAATGAAAAATATAGAAGCTTTAGTAAAACATAAAAATATTATATATAATATATAAAAATAGTGACATCTTAATGGCCACCTTTGAAGGTATTATATGAGTGTTGAACAATCATCGTTTCGTGAGGCAGAAATTCGCCATCCACGGAAATAGTATGTTCATTAACCATTAGATGAAGATGTGTGTAAGTGTAGCTAGAATACTTATTATAAAAACATACTAGTATATTTAATATACTGGATTTGTTACAAAAGAAATTAATAAAAATAGTTTAGGGGGTTGGAGAAGCAAAATAAAACAAAAGAGCACAAGTGGAGATGTTACCTTAAAATTGGGTAACTCCGTTTGGTTTGATCCAAAAGGGATTCTTGAAAAGATTCCTGCCTAAGTTAAGGATTCTAGGATGAGGAGCGGGATGTGGAGAGACAAAATGATCAGTTCTTGGCCGAACCAAAGGCTTGAGAGGTGTGGGTAAGGTGGTAGAGGTGGGGACCTTTTATAAGAGGAGAGGAGGGGTACTCTTGGAAAAGTATAAAATGTTACTTTATTTTCAAATGGTTTTCGGATTTTAATGGTCCCACATTGATGTGTTTCGAGGATAAGGTGATAAGGGTTCTACATACACCCATCCAATAGGTTTTTGACATGTGTAGGTCCTAGATTTTTCATTATCTTTCCATTTTATTTAAATCGTTAAATAATGAGGTCATCGCTGCATCATCATGATGTCATAAGGAATTTAATTTATTTAATGTCTAAAAATTATAAAAAAAATACTATGATGTAGGAAATCTTTTTATCATTCCAATGACTATTTAGAGTCAAAATTCTGACTTGTATAACCACATGTAAAAATTGTTTTAGTAAAACAAATCATGTTTGTGACATTTTTATTTTAACTTTAAATAAAAGGCATAAATGTCATTACCAAACCCAAGTGGCTCCATGGGGTACGAAAAATAGACCCATGGGTTTTCTTGGTCGGCCATAACTCATCCAATAGGGTTAGGACAAGCGTCAAGATATTTTCATTTTATTATAATATCATTTTTACCTTAAATCACACTAATTACCTTTAATCACGATTAATAAAACTTAAAAGTTACTTTAATCAAACATTATTTTCATCCCATTGAACCGCATTTTACTTAACAATTAAAATCATTTAAATTAGATTTTTGAAATTCAAATCACAGAAGTGGTAAAGTCCCATTTAAACGAAAAATCAAATTTTGTAACCACCACTTTGTGGTTTCACTATTCATCAAAAATTGATGTTTTTCAGAAAAATACCAAAAAATCACCCTAAGCTATATTTGATATTCCAAATTCAAAAATGATGTCCATTTTACCAAATTCATAACATAGAAGTTGCATTAATTAATATTATAATTAAATCCCGCTGTTAAAACAAATAGCGTGTTTTTATGAAACAATATCTTTCAAAAGATTGACACTCGTTTATGTCCAATCTTAAAGTGATATTAATTAAAATGACCACCATTGGATTAAATGGTAAAAATACATTCTATTTACACTTTAAAACCAATTAAAAAGATAAACTAATCATATAAATAAATTATATTAAAAAGAGGTTTTGAATTAAAATACAACATTTTTCACTATTCATTAAAAATTGAACTTTTTCAGAAAAAAATACCAAAAATTTAAACAAAGTAAATTTTGATGTCCCGATTCTAAATATGAATTTTATTTTGTCAAATATAACACATAAAATTTTCAAAATGTGGACTTAAAAGAGTTTCGCCATCAAAAGGCTGTTAATCGACCTTTTAAAGAATATTAGACTGTCTGCGCTTAAAATTGGATTCATTCACATTTTTAATCCTATATCATTTATTGTAAAGAGTAAAAATATTTGACAATCATATATAATCATTTTGTAGATAGTTCTGTTCATTCCCGCCATTACAACGGCTAGGCATTAACTACCATTTAAAATAATATTATTTTATTATTAGAGTGCAACGTAAGATTCCCAAGAAACCCATTGTTGCGTATTGGGTACACCATCGAGCACAGAATCCCCTTTAAAGTAATATTAATATTTTATTCACAAATATGGATAAATATAAAAATGTCATATTATTTATTTACATGGGATGTTACATCCTTCCCCCCTTTTGGGAATTGCGTCCTCACAATTTTAAAATTGAACTTGGAAACATCCTTGAAAGTCCCACATCGGAACAAGAGTCGGTAAAACAATCACTTTAAAATAAAGAAAGATAAGTACATAGGTCACCCGAGTTAACCCATACTAGGATTCCAAGTATGAAAATATGGACATGGAGGAGAAAACAAAGGGTCATGTTTTGATGGAGAGTGATAGTAAACATGTCTAGGAGAAAGTTAACCATAAGAAAATCACAAACTTGTGATGGGTTAAACGGTATTCGATTCCCCAGTAGGAAACGTTAACAGGCAACATTTTTGTTTTAAGTTACTCTTCATTGAGGAATTTATTTATGAGCTTAACTAAAACATAAGGAAGCTTACATAATTGTCATGTTGACTTTCAAATTTTACTAGATTTCTTACACAAACTCATATTTTCTCTAAAAGTCGAGTATTTAGGAAGACATGTTCACATTAAGAGTACTATAGTCAACTTCTAGAGAATCACCTAATCCACAAAAGAGAACTATATATTTACCATGTCTTTAGACTCTAACCAAACCCAAAACCAAAAAGGTTAGTATAAGATCAGATAATCCAGAAAAGGATAACCCTTTATATAAAGAAAATCTATTCATAATCTCCAATATTTGTCCAAAAAAACCCAAAGTTTAAAGAGAACCATTCGGTAAACAATTTGTCCATAAAATTCTTCAAAGTAAACCAAACTAAGATTGAAACCCAAAATCAACTTACTCTTAATTCATAAAATCATATAACTAAAATAAATCATTCAAACTAACCAGGGACTTCACGTAGTCCAGTGTTAGGCGATAAATACCAGTCGCACTATGGTTGTGGATTCGATTCCCGCATCTTTGTCCGACGCGACGGGTTGTCACACGGTCTGCGTGTTGTATTTTTCCAAAACTATAAAATTCTTAAAACATTCCCCAAAATGAGATAAAGTCTTCAAAAATAATCATAACATATTTTAACCTCAACTTTATCTCATGCCTTTCATTTTCCATCATAACATATAATAACCCATAATTACCTCAAAAGTAAGGATCATATAAACTATAATGGTTACCTTTATAATTATTACCTGAACTTCCTCATCGATTGGTCATATCGTACATTATGCATTATAGAACATACCAAGGTTCAAGTGGTTGATCATGACTCCTTGATAGTTGGTTTAGAACAACCACGAGTTTCCTCATTGAATCCCCCATTTCATACAGTCTCTTAATCAGAGAACCACCACAGTTTCCTTCAAACCTATTGTCACTTTGGTGCCTTCTAGATCCATCCATTTACTAAAAATAGAAATATCAGTGTGTGTATATCAACAGAATCATCATGTACTAATGAGGAAGGTAAACAATAATATATACTTACTCATTCACTTTATCTTAAACTTGGACTCCTTCTGAAATACTAACCATTATGGTACTTTCACTTATGCTTAGAGAATACCCTAACCTCTATTGTTATCTAATCTGACCTTTGATACCAACTATAGGGCCCCAGCCTTAAACCTTACTTAATATTGAATTAAATGAATAATTCACATTGAGGATCTTTTCAGGTTTAGAGTTTTAGAGAATAAGAACATAACTATTACATCTCAAAAGATTACAAAGTAGTCACTTCTACTAAATTTCCATAAAATAAATAACTCTTAAAAAGAAACATGTCTAGTTCCATGTTTTAGGTAGCATGACTTTCCCTTGATCCCGTCCTTGACCCTATTCAACGTTAAGTCCTGTGAAAAACATTTCAAAAACTTGGGATGAGCATAAAAAGCTCAGTAAGGGATACACAAAGAATGAAAACTGTTAGTTTTTCAAAACAACCACTAAACCATGTATACTTTATCAAAGTAATACTTTTCACCTTTTCGAAGTATTAAAAACTCTTTACTGAATAAAAGTTCATTACTTACCCTTCTGTAACAAAAAGAATACCATAAAACCCTTATAAAGATCACATCACATATAAATGTAACTTGGGACATAAACATACTTAAGTGGAATAACCATAAGGTCGACTTCCACACATATCACTTAATGGAATAGCCATTCCGCCAAATTCCATACATACTTAATGGAATATCCATACGGCCGACTTCCATACCCAATGCATTGGAGGTTATAACGTAACCACCCGTCCTGGTATTCACGGCACCACCCGTCATTTGGTTTATCACGCAACCACCCGTAAAATGTCCAAGTACCATCATTACACATAAAATATTGAAAATATAAACATTTCAATAACAACATTTCATTTTCAATCACGATAAGTAATTCCCAGATATTGAATTAATCAATCCATTTTCAAAAACCATTTAAAAGGGATTTTTTAATCAAAGTGTCCCATACAACTATGAAGATTTTAATGGAATTATAATTTTAAAACATTAATGTCCATATAAATAAATACTGAAATCCATTTTGAAAAAATGGACATTAAAGATAATGATTTAGAATAATAAATCGTTAAAACATTTAAAACGATATTTTTCTTAAATAGTTTTTAACAAAATGAGAGACTCTTGAATACAAATAATAGCGGAATAACATCTAATCCAAACTTTATTATATCATGAGAATAAATGGATTCATGATATAATATTTCAAAGGACAGTATACACACCATATAAGAGTGAATTGGTGCATAACAACAATGAAGTCTCAAAAGAATTGTAAAATGAGATGAAATCCATTATAAAAAGGTATCCTTAAATTAAGGATAAATCAATCTCATAATTATGTGTGAAAAATATAAATACACCCAATATAATTGGATATTAAGTGTAAAAAAATAAAAGGTCATTCACACATATTCAAAGGATGAAATATTCAATAACTACATGTTGACCCAAATAAATCGAAATTGGGTTAAAAAGTTCCCTTGGTAAAATTTGACAGCCTAACGGTGTCACATCAAAATTCAGAAAATGTGTTGATGAGAGATAAAAAGGGTATCTCATCACATGGAAATAAAATTTAAACCAATAAGGATATGTAAGAACATATCCCAACATAATAGTATGTGAATTAAAATACATAACAAAAGAAGTTTTTTAAAAAGAGGAGGGTGAAAGGTTCCCTTACCGACATGGGTATCTTTCAAAACATACACCCCGTGAAAGAAGGACAATACAACATTGATGTAAATACTCATAAATAAAATTATATTACACAATGAGTAAAATAATGGGTAGTACATACACCACTCAATGGAAATTGTGGCAAATGTAGCATAAATATCACGGGAATAAAAGTGAGATGAAAAATCCCTTACGAAAACTCGGCAGCTTATCGGCGCCACTTAAAACTTCCAAAAATGGATTGATGAGATCAAATAGGGTATCTCATCATATTACAATAAAACTTACAGCAAGAGTAATATATAAGAACATCCCCCATAATAAAAAATATGAGCTTAAAAGGAGTAACATAATGGAGAGTACTTAAAATGAGAGAGAGAGGTTAGATCTCTTACGAAATTTCGGCATCCTAACGGTGCCACTCAAATCATTCAAAATGGATTGATGAGAGAGAATAGGGTCTCTCATCATATGAACATAAAAATTACAGTAAGAGTAATATAAAATAACATCCCAATAACAAGAAATATGAGCTTTAAAAGTAATTACATAAAAGAGTTTACTTAAAAAGAAAGAGAGGAGTAGGATCCCTTACCTCTGGTCCGACTTGACTCGATCATTTTTTAACGTACTGAATAATGAACTTGAGTTAATTTCTACTTGATTAAGAACCTTTTTCAAGTTAATTATTCCTTTTATATAAATTATTGACATGTTATAAACATTATGTAATCATTTAAGTTAATAATGTTTGTTTTGTCGATATTTGGTTCATAAGTCAAAAGTGGACTTCTTACAATTACATGTTGCTCGTGTGGTCAAAAGTTTTTTATATCCAGAATGAAATTCCTGATTAGGATATCATATATATCATATATATGCAGAATATACATGTATTTATAATATTACATAATCATTTAGTGGTAAGAAATGAAATACACCGTTCATGGAGACGGTAAGTCGTACGTACGCATGAACACTACTTTAATTTCTATGTCATATTAATGGAATTAAAACTAAATGAGAGATAAGTATATTTTTAATTCCAGAATTATATTCATCATTTAGATGTATCATACATCATATATATCCATTATATGTACTTATAATAGTACATTACATTTGAGGATAATAAATGAAATGCACCGTTCATGCAGACGGTAAGACGTACGTACGCATGAACGCTACTTTCATTTCTATCTCATACTTTAATGGAAAGAAAACAATAATGATATAAAGGTATATTATAATTCTAGTATAACATCATATATAATAACTTTAAATCCATCATTTATACATCCCACATATGGCATTAACGAATCAAATAACTTTGAGGGGGCGGTAGTCCGCACTTCCTAAAATGAAGATATCGCGTATACCCATAATGGAAGACATGAAGGTATGCCACAAATGAAAAATACAGAAGCTTCAGTAAAACATAAAAATATAATTTATCATATATAAACATAGTGACATATTAATGGCCACCTTTGAAGGTGTTATATAAGTGTTGAATAATCATCGTTTCGTGAGGTAGAAATTCGCCATCCACAGAAACAGTATGTTCTTTAACCATTAGATGAGGGTGTGTGTAAGTGTAGCTTGAATCATTATTATAACAACATCTTAGTATATTTAAGATACTGGAGTTGTTAAAAATAAATTAATAAAAAGAGTTTAGGGGGTTGGAAAAGCAAAATAAAACAAAAGAGCAGAAGTGAAGACGTCACCTTAAAATTGGGTAACTCCCTTTGGTTTCAACCAAAAGGGTTTCTTTAAGATCTTCCTGCCTAAGTTGAGGCTTCTAGTATGAGTAGAGGGATTTGGAGAGACCAAATTATCAGAGCTTGGCCGAAACAAAGGCTTGAGAGGTGTGTGTAAGGTGGTAGAGGTGGGGGCCTTTTATAAGAGGAGAGAAGGGGCACTCTTGGAAATGTATAAAATGTTACTTTATTTTGAAATGGTTTTCGGATTTTAATGGTCCCACATTGATGTGTTTCGAGGATAAGGTGATAAGGGTTCAAAATAAACCCATTCAATAGGTTTTTTACATGTTTAGGTCCTATATTTTCCATTATCTTTTCATTTTATTTAAATCGTTAAATAATGAGGTCATCGCTGCATCATCATGATGTCATATAGAATATAGTTTATTTAATGTCTAAAAATTATTAAAAAAATACTATGATGTAGGAAATCTTTTTAGCTTTCCGATGACTATTTATAGTCAAAATTATGACTTGTATAACCACATGTAAAAATTGTTTTAGTAAAACAAATCATGTTTGTGACATTTTTATTTTAACTTTAAATAAAAGGCATAAATGTCATTATCAAACCCAAGTGGCTCCATGGGGTACAAAAAGTAGACCCATGGGTTGTCTTGTTCGGACATAACTAATAAAATATGGTTAGGACAAGTCTCAAGATATTTTCATTTTATTATAATATCATTTTTACCTAAAATCACACTAATTACCTTTAATCGCGATTAATAAAACATAAAAGTTACTTTTCATCAAGAATTATTTTCATCCCATTGAACCAAATTTTACTTAACAATTAAAATAATTTAAATTGGATTTTTTTAAATTCAAATCACAGAAGTGGTAATGTCCCATTTAAACGAAAAATCAAATTTTGTGACCACCACTTTGTGGTTTCACTATTCATCAAAAATTGATGTTTTTCAGAAAAATACCAAAAATTCACCCTAAGCTATATTTGATATTCCAAATTCAAAAATTATGTCTATTTTACCAAATTCATAACATAGAAGTTGCATTAATTAATTTTATAATTAAATCCCGCTGTTAAAACAAATAGTGTGTTTTTATGAAACAATATCTTTCAAAAGATTGACACTCGTTTATGTCCAATCTTAAAGTAATATTAATTATAATGACCACCATTGGATAAAATGGTAAAAATAAATTCTATTTACACTTTAAAACCAATTAAAAAGATAATCTAATCATATAAATAAATTAGATTAAAAAGAGGTTTTGAATTATAATACAACATTTTCACTATTCATTAAAAATTGAACTTTTTTGGAAAAAAATACCAAAAAATTAAACAAAGTAAATTTTGATGTCCCGATTCTAAATAAGAATTTTATTTTGTCAAATATAACACATAAAATTGTCAAAAAGTGGATTTAAAAGAGGTTCACCATCAAAAGGCGGTTAATCGAACTTTTAAAGAATATTAGACAGTCTACGCCTAAAATTGGATTCATTCCCATTTTTAATCCTCTGTCATTTATTGTAAAGAGTAAAAATATTTGACAATCATATATAATCATTTTTTAGTTAGTTCTGTTCATTCCTGCCATTACAACGGCTAGGCATTAACTACCATTTAAAATAATATTATTTTATTATTAGAGTGCAACGTATGATTTCCAAGAAACTCGTTGTTGTGTATTGGATACACCATCGAGCATAGCATCCCCTTTAAAGTAATATTAATATTTTATTCACAAATATGGATAAATATAAAAATGTAATATTCTTTATTTACCTAGGGTGTTACAACGCAAGGATTTATTTAGTTTAAAAACATGAAATTATTATTTTCCAACACTAAATCCACATGGTTGTTCAATATAAACTACCTCATAAATTTTCCCATTTCAGAAAGCAGTTTTAACATCCATTTGAAAAAAATTGTATCTTCATTGTTCACCAATGGAAAGAAAAAATAGAATTGTATCTAATCTTTCCACTATACCAAAGGTTTATTCAAATCAATACCTTAAATTTATGAGTATCCTTTGCACACTAATCTGCCTTTGTTTCTTTTTTACATCACCTTCTTCATTCATCTTGTTTTGGAAAACCCACATTGTACAAAAACATATTTTTATTATCTGACATGAGTACATGTTCCCATGTATCATTCTTCTAAATCCAATCTGATTATTCATTCATGTCTGGAAGCCATTATAGATTCTCAAAAGATTCATCAACATATTTTGGTTTCACATTTTAATAAAAATAAGTATGTGCAATGGTTTTTAATGTTCTTCTTTTTTTGACTTTCTCATGTTGATTACTAATTAAGTATTGAGATTCCACTTGCATCCTCTACCTAGGATAAGATTCTTTAGTATCTTCCTCATCACTAGAAATAGCTAAGTCTAATGCTTATTCTTAAGTAGAATTAAATTTTTTTGTATCATAATCATAATTGTTAAGAAATTTTTTTAAATCCCACTCAACATTCTTATCTGCATAGGTATTTTTGTCCTCCTTAGACTTTTCAATAACATTCACACAATTAGAATAAAAAATTATTCTTGTTTAATTATTGAAAAATCTGTAACCTCTTCCTTTCATAGAATATCTGAGAAACATTCCATCTTCACCTCTCTACTCAATCATTCCATGGTTTCCACATATCATTTTTATGATACATAGACTTTGAAAAAAAATCCTAAGTGTTTTAAACTTTTAGTTTTTCTTTAAAAAATTTCATATAGAGTTATATGTGAGCTAGCATGTAGAATCATCAGTTTTGAATATGCTCAACAAAACTCATGGATTGAATCCAATAGTAATGAGAAAGTCCATGTTCAAGTAACACAGTTCTTTCAATATCCACAAGACTTCTATGATTCCTTTCAACAACCCCATTTTGTTGAGGATTATTTGGAGAACTATAATAATGTAAAATTCCAAAATTCTCAATAAGAAATTAATATTCATCATTATTATACTCAACACCATTTTTAGTTCTCAATTTCTTCACAAAATACTCACATTCTTTATAATCTTCCCCCATGAATCTCATAAATTTTTTTAAAGCATCTGAGTTAGGTTTAATATATATAACACAAGTAATGGGAGTAAAGTCATCAATGAAAGTGATGAAATAACAATCAAAATTTGTTATTTGTTTTCTCATTGGCACAAATATATCATAATAAATAAGTTCTAGGATTCATTTTGAACAAATGTAAACCTTATTATGCGTAGAATTTGTAATCTTTCCCTTCTGATAAATAGTGAAACACCAATATCTCCATCATGGAAAATCAGTAATGTATCGTACACTATCCCAGATTGATAATTTTCCCATATTTCATTGAAACATATTTTCTATCCATTTTATCCATAATTTATTCTCTTCCAACATGCTCATGTAACAAGAGTTTTGAATTTCACCATCTGGAAATAAGTTTCCATTTGTATGTTGGCCTATTGTAACTATCTTTCAATATTCCTCACTTTTCACAAAAAATCTGTCTTTTTTTAGTATAATTTTTTTCCTCACATCAAAAAGTTGTGAAACACTCAAAAATTTGTGTTTTAGTCTATCAACATATAAAGATTTATTGGATTTTATCTTTTTGTTCCCAGTGATGGTTGATCAAATACCTTTGATTCTCAAAGATTCATTATTTCCAAATGTCACCATTCCTTCTTTAAAGTATTTAACATTATTCAACAACATTAAATTTCAAATCATATTATAATAATTCACTCTATCTAGAATCCAAGGACATTATCCTTTTACAGTATTCAAGGTGTTTTTAATAATAAGAGATTTTTCTTCTCGCCTTTTATTTCAAATCAAACATCTCAGAATTGTTAAGAAACATTTGTTGTGTTGGTAAAAAAAGATAACCCTTAAGAATATGTACATGATTTTCACATATTTCACAAATGTTTTCCAGTGGTTGGAAACTATTTTCAACTTCTTCACCATCCTTCTCGAGTTTTATCAAAACTTCCTTCTTAGACTTCTTCTTTTGATATAATTGACTTCCACAAAACCCTTTTCTTTCATAACTTGTGGAATAGTCGTAATGTTGTTGGTGAAACCTATACATATTTTTAATATGTCTGAATCTAACACAATACTAGATATATCCATATAATGAGTATTCTCCTTTTAAATTTTCAGATTGACCGGTCTTATGAGTATGTTTTTGACTAGCCTTTTCAACATAATTATTTTGACTGTCAAGCATTATGTTTTAAAAAGAAACATCCGTCTTTGGCTCAAATTTATTTCCATTCTTATCAAAACTAGAAGTAACAGAAACTTTTTCATATTCATAATTATTATAAATATTTTTAAACAAAATATTTTTAAAAACTTTTGAATTATCCTCTTTTTTAATATTGGCCACATACAAAACATTCTTAGCTTTATTCTTTTTAGAAATAATTCCATCTTTCTTCTAAAAATTGAAAGGCAATGTTTTTATACTTATTAGGTTTATACTTATTCGAAATTTCAAAAATTTCAACGATAGAGTTTTTGAAACTTGTACCTTTCTCTTGAAAATTAAAAAGTTTTTGTTGGACAAGTTGAAAGTCTTATTCCTTTGCTTTCAACTTCACTTCTAGATATTCAATATGATTCTTTTCTTCCTCAAGATAATTATTCAAATCATCAATCTATTATAAAAGCTTAACATTTTCATTAGAAAACGCTTCTTGATTATTTTATAAGTAATTTTTATTTACCAACAATATGTTTTCCTTATGAAGACTTATAATCATTGTGAGATATTCTTTAAATTATTCGTTCAAATGAGATTCATGTTGAGCTTATTCTTCTTCTGAACTTCTTATTTTTGAAATCTTTATTATTTACTATTTTAATAAGAATATTCTATCAATTTTTTCTCAGTAGAAGATTTTTCTGATTCAACATCACTATCTTATTCTTCTTCATCATTAGAAAAAAATATTATATTTTTAGATTTGATGAAAAATTTGTGATTCCCTCCAGTAATAGATTTATCTTTATAACCCTATTTATTCCACAACCTTCTTGGACATATTTATTCTTCATCACTATATTATTATCTAATTATTTGAAGAAAATTATACATAAAGTTCCCAAAATCGTGAAATCTAAAACATTTAATGGGATGTTTCTCTTTGTGTTTACTTTTACCTCTTCTCACATTTTTAGAAAACAATGTTACAATTTCAACAAAATTTTTAAATACCTCACTTTCAAAATAAGAATCACCATCTTCTTATTAAATAATAATCTTCTTTGACTTTTCATTCTTTTCAAACTTGAATGGAATTTCTCTATCATCTTTTTTTTTATTTTCATAGGTTTCTATCTTCTCATTTCATAAGTGATGAGAGAGCTATACAAATCATCCAGAGATAGTGTTTTAGAATCTCTATCTTCTAATGATGAAAATTTAGCAACCAAACATGTTGGGAAGGATTCTCAAGACCTTTTTAACAACTGTAGAATATTCTAATTTTTCACAAAGACACCTGATTGTGCTGACTATTTCATTCACCCTAGTATTGACATCCCCAATGTATTCATACTCACCCCTTTTTAAATCTTTATACATCAGCCTCCATATTTTTAATATTTCCTTCTTCACTTTTGTTTTTCATTAGTGTATGCTTTTTAAATTCTCCCATATACCTTTGGCTATGGAAAAACCTTTCACTCTTAGGAAGTCACTTTTATAAAGTGGTGATTGTAAATCATTCATGGCCCTTCCGTAATTCTATGGATTCTTCTTATAAAAATGTGTAGGAGTTATTTTTTAATCAATAGGAGTAAATCCATCTATTAAAGCTTCAAGAACATCATACAGAATAGACATAAGAAAAGGTAACATTCTATCATTACATATATGATAGATCTTACAATTGTAAATTGTGACACCATTATTATTGACACAATTAAAATTATCCATCAAATCCTATTCAAGAATTTAGCAAAGAATAAATGAAGGGAAAACTTTTGATCTAATACCAATTGTAATTTCCTAGTCAATATTATTTTATCCTTGAGAGGGGAAGGGGGTGAATCAATGATATTTTTTTATTTTATGTTTCCTAACATTTGATACAACATTCATCTCCTATTAATGATATAGTTCACTGCTGAAAAAACATGCAAATATCAATAAGAACAAAAAAACATCGGTCATTATTCAACAAGAATAACTATTCCCTTGGTATGGTTTGGAAATGATCCAATACCATACAATCAACTAGAATATGATCCCTTTTTGTGGAATACAATGAGTAGGATATTCCCTTACACTCATGTATCTCTAAGATAAATACAAGAGGGCATGTTATTCAAGTAACATGAAATGATATAAGAATGTTTTTTGTAACAAACATGTTATGGTACATCCTGATCAACTATCACATATATGATATTACAATAATTTTCTTCACTTTCTTCTCCAGAAGCTGGTAAGAACTTCCTAGACTTTATAAAGAAAACACATTCCAATTTCCCAGTGTGATTCTGAAGTTTGATTTACATAATAATAGAATATAACTTTATTAGAATATGATTTAGAAAATTCGGAACCAGTTCAATTATGAGTCTTGAAATTCCAATACCATTCCTACATGAATATTATTCCCTACTAAATTTGATTCCTTGTTGTATATGAATTCTTGGTGAATATGATTCCCAGCTGAATTTCATTCCCATTTGATTATGATTTTATGCTGAATATAATTCCCAGTTGAATATGATTCCCAGCGGAATACGATTTTCTATTTATTATAATTCCCAGATGAATATGATTTTCAACTGAATACAATTCCTAGATGAATATGATGATGAACTGAATACAATGCTCAGTGGAATACGATCTTGTCTCTTATCCTTTCTTCTTCTATCCATAAACACTTGTTTAAAAAATATCAATATGAAAACTTATTCTCCCTATAATTTTAGAGCATCATTATCTTCTGTGATGAACAAAAAATCCGACCCAGAAAGTACAAATTACTTTCTCATTTATAGGTTCCTTGAAAGGTATGGGCATGATTCTTCAAAAGTTTCATACTCAACCAAATTTCCATGAAATTAAAAATTCCATCAATTTCAATCGCATTTATGAATTTTTCAATGATTCTCAAATATTCTCTAACCTTATCGAATCACCCAACAACTTATACTTCTCTAGTATGATTCACTTAGTGTGATTTCATTAGTACAAATCTCCAGAATTATTTTTCAAGTACGAATCTTTGGTACGAGTATCCAGTATGATTCTCCAGTACTAATTTACCAATATGATATTCTCAGTACAATTTTGTCGTACTATTTTCCCTGTATGATTTTCTCAATATTATTTCCCAAAATTATTTTCTCAGTATGATTTATCTAGTATGATTTTCTTTGGTACTATTTCCTAATATGTTTTCTTCTGTATGATTTCTCCAGTATAATTTTATCAATACAATTTCTTCATTATGATTTTTCAATATAACTCACATATATGAAGCAATATATATATTCAATATTTTTAGCAATTCTAAATATGATTTTCTCGTATGGATTATCTAGAGACCAAAAAAAATCAACTTCAGCAACTTACTTCTTCAAACATCGGCTTGTATGCGTGAATTCCTTCGGGACTTTGAAAATGTTGAGGATCGTCTTTAGCATCATATGAATTATAATGGAACATATTAGAACTTCTCATTCCTATAGTAAAATTATATACTTCCATCTAAACTATCCATGTTTGAATATGATTTATAGCAGCTTCACTTCCCCTTTATTTCATCAATCTAGCATCAAATTTTTTCCAAATTAATAATGATTTTTTAGAAATACACAATAGTAATCATCATAAGATTTTTAGTGTAATGTTTAAATAATCTTCATATTTGAAATGTAAATTAATAGAACATACCAATTCTTTTATACGGGGCCCATGTTGAGCCCGATGAACCTTCCCATCCAAAAGATTTATTCACAATACAATGTAATTTATTAATCACTTTGAGTATGAATTTATAAATATGTTCTTGAGTCAAAAATCTAGAATATGATTTTTTTTACAAAATTCCTAAATATGATTTTCAGATAGAATTCCTGAATAAAATTTTTTGAGTTAGAATTCCTGGATAAGATTTTGAGTCAGAATTCTTGAATAAGAATTTTGAGTTAGAATTACTGAATTATATTTTGAGTCAAAATTCATGAATATTATTTTTGAGATTGATCTCCATCTTTTAAAAATGTCGGTGATTTCCTTTTCCTTTACAATAGAAGGAAAAATATTTGAATGGAAACTTCTTTCAACATCCAAAAACCATCTCTAACCAACTTGGTCCGAACACTCATAGCCTAGTCTCTAACCCCCAGCCTAAACCTCACACAACCCAACCCCCAACCTAAACCTAACCCACTAGCCAAATCCCTAAACCACAATACTATTTACCCTAACCTAAACCTAACCACAACCTACTCACATCCTAATCCATAAACCCCATAACCTGAACCTCATCGAACCCAACCCCAACCTAAACCTACCACCTCAAACTAAACACCCCATCCTACTCCCGAAATTTACCCCTAGCCTAATATTTAAACCCTCGACCAAGACCTAATCCTTAAACCTAATCCAACCTAAACCTAACACCCTATACTATTAACAAACCCCCAACCTAATATGTAACCCCCATGAAATAACCCTAACCACTAAACCAAGAGAAACCTTAACAAGACCCCCCAAAATATAATCATATCCCCTAGGGTAATCTCTACATTCCCCAACTCTCCATTCTAAACATAACCCCATCATAACCTCCATCGTAATCTGTTACCCACAGTATAAACCTAGTCAATCCCGACCTCCAAAACCTAATCCTAACCCCTAGCCTAAACCTAACCACCATCATAATCCCTAAACCCATCGAACTAGAAATAACCACTAAACCTATACCCACATTAAAATAACCCACCAAAACTAATCCTAACCTCCTAGACAAATCCTTAAATCCCCCAGCCTAAACCAAACCTCACCCCTCCACTCTCCCCATCCTAATACCGTAACCTCCCATCCTAAACCATACTAAGCTCACCCCCATCATAAACAACCCATAGCATAATCCCTAACACCACCCTCTAGACTAAAGCTAACCCAAACCAACTCCCAACCTAATCCCTAAACCCATGGCCTAACCCCCCCCCCCCAACCCCCACCTTAATCCAATCCCATCCACCCCCAACCCCATACTAATCCCTAAACCAACCCCTAGCCTAATCTGTAATTCAAACTAGAAAAACCTGACCCCTAAAATCATCCAAATGTTAACCTACCCCCTCCACCCCCACACACCTAAACATAGCTCCCTATCGTAATCCCTACCCCTGCCTAATCTATAAACCCTAGACCTATACCAAAACCCTTAACCTAGATTAACCAAAACTGATCCCCCTGAATTTTAACCTAACACCTTTTCCAAATCCCTAACCCCCCTTCCAGACTAAACCAAACCACAACCTTCCCCCATATTAATCCCTAACCCCTAACCCAAACCTAGCTGAATCAACCCCTACCTAATCCTAACCACCTACCCTAAAAATAACCCACCAGCATAATCCTTAAACCCCTCATCCAAAACTAAAACCCTAAATCCATACCAACCTAAACCTAACCTCACAACATAATCATAACACCTATCCTAATACCTGTACTGATTTTACTATACCTAACCCCAACAAACCCACCCTGACCATAATCTCAATACCCCTTGGCCTAAACCTAGTCACCCAAACCTAAAACAAATTCCATTATCCAAATCCCTACACCCCCACTCAAGACCAAACCTAACCCCAACAAAACCCTACCAAATATCTTACCCCTATTAAACCTAGACCCCACTAAATCCTTTTGCCTAAACCTAGACCACCCCCCCCCCCTTGAAACCACCCGGCCTAACCAAACCCCCCTGAAACCCCCTAGCATGATTCCTTGTCCCCCGACATATTCTTAACCCCTATCCAAGTACTGGCCCAACCTATCCCCTAAAACAAACCCACATAATCCCTATCACCAACCTCATCCTAACACCCTAGAGTCGTCAATAAGCAACTTGGCCTAATCACTAAACCACCAAGCCCAAGCCTAAACCAAACCTACCCCTAGACTAATCTATAACCCCCCTAGCCTAAACATAGCCGAAACTAACCCGCTAAACTCATCCATAACCCATATCCTAATCCCAAATCCCCCAATGTAAACCTAACCCTTATCCTAATCTTATCCCAACATAACCCCTAAACCTAACCCCATCCTACCCCACCCTAATCCCTAAAGCCCCAACATAAACCTTGCTGAACCAAAACCCCCTAGCCACAGCCCTAAAACGATCGCCTAATCCACAACCTCCTTACCCCTATACAAAACCTATCCAAACCCAACCTATCTAGCCTCATATATAACTCCCTATCCTAATCCCAAAACCCCTAGAAAAATCATTTCCCCCCAAACCCCCTAGCCTCATCCCCAATCCCCCTAACCTAAACCTAACCCCCTAACCAAATATTCAACCGACCTAACACCTAAAACAAATCATATCCTCCTTACCCCCTAACCTCATGCCTAAATAAACACATCCCCCAACCTTATAGTCATCCCTAACACCCTATCCAAATCCCTAAACCCCTCAACATAAATATATACCCCCAAAACCCCTAGCTCCATCTCTATTCCCCCACACTAATTCAATCCCACTAGCCAAATAATAGCCAAAACTAACCCCAAAACAAACCACTATCCTCCCTACCCCTGACCAAATCCTAACCCCCATAGCCTCATCCCCCCCCCCCCACCCCGACCTAAACCTAACTAACAATGGTAAACCCCTAATCCCCCCTAAAACCATCCCCATTGCCAAAATCCTCAAACACCATACCAAAACCTAACCATCATGCCTATCCCAACCTAACCCATATCCTTATACTTATCCCCCAACCTAAACCTAACCCTATTATCCTAAAACTAAATCCAACATACCCCCAGAGTAATCCCTAAGACTAACATCAACCTAACACCCAACCTACCCCTCCCTAATCCTAACCCAACCCAACACTTCCCTAAACCTGCTGACCTAAACCAAACTCCATTAGCCTAATACCTAAAACCCCTACCAAAAACTACCCCTAGAATTATCACTAAACCTAACCTCTAAACCTATCCCATCCTAACCCCTATCCTCATACCTAACCCCTAACCTAAACATAACACCTAGATCCCCAACTTACCTCCATAATAATCCTTAAACCCTAGACTAATCCCTAAACCCCCCATATAAATTCTATACCCACCCAACCCCTCCCTAATCCCCCCAAAATAAAGCAAAGCCATAACTGAAACATAGCAGAATCATACCCCCTATCCTCATCCCAAACACCCCAACCTAATCCCTAAAACCCCAACCTAATCCTAGACCCCCAAACCAAACCCTCTCACCTCATCCTCAATCCCCCTGACCTAATCCTAACCCCTAGACTAATCCTAGTCCAACCTATCCCCTAATACAACCCATATAATCCCTCCCCTAGTCTCTTCTCTAACTGAGCCCCCTTTCCTCAACCAAACCCCCCAAGAGAAATCCCTAAACCCCCTATCCTAACCTAGTCCTCCTAAACCCCCAATGCTCATCCCTAATTGACCTAACCTAAAAATAATACATAGAAAAATAATAGCCCATCCTAACCACTAAACCATCCCCTACCCCCCACCTAAACACAATAGCCTTAGCCTATCTCTTAAACCCCCAGCCTAATACTACCACATAGGCTAATCCATAATCCCCCAAACAAAAACTAACCCCTATACCTACACCAACTTAATACCTAGCCTCTCACATAAACCTTAGCCTAAACCTAACCCCCTTATCCTAAACCTAACCCAAACCTACCCCCATCTTAATCCCTAATCATAACACCAACCTTCCCCCATCCCACACTTTCCCAACCCTAGCCCAACTGATCCCCATCCTAAACCCCCAGACCTAAACCCGACCCTTAAATCTAGACAAACATAACCCTTATCCTTATTCCAAAAACCCCAGCTAAATCTACCCCCAACCAAACTAAACCTTATCACAACCTACCCCATATCATAATCCCAAAACACTTGCCTAATCCCTTAAACCCCCTACCTAAACCTTGTCCAAACAAACCCCTCCCTAAACTCACCAATCTAAACATAACCCCTATATAAACCAAACTCCATCCTACCCCTAGGAAAACCCCCAAACCTTCCATCCGAAATCCTAGAAAAACCTACACCCTCACCCCCAAAACCAAATCCTAACCCCCTAGAATAATACCTAATCCCCCAGCCTAATCCCTAAAACCCCTGCCAAAACATATCCCAACAACATCCCTCTCTAAACCCCCTAACCTATACATAACAACTGACTGAAACCTAACCCCTAGACTAATCCTGGCCCAACCTAACCCCAGAATCATTCCCTAACCTACACCACCCACCTAGCCTAATCCATAAACCCACCATCCCAAAACCTACTCAAATCCAACCTAAACCTAACCCTGTAGACTAAACATAACACCATCCAACCCTTCAAACTAATCCCTAGTCCCCATCCAAATCCCTAAACCCCCTACTTAAACCTACCCCAACCCAACCCCTCTTTTACCCCCTCCACCTTCCAATCCTAAACCTAACCCCTGTATGAATCCTTTCCCAACCTAACCCCGAACTACCCCTCCACACCCTCATCCCTAACTCAGTACCTAAAAACTATTTGATCCCCCCCCCACAAAACCAAAACCTACCCCTATCCTCATCTCTAACCCCCCCCCCCACCACCATAAGAACCCCCTATCCCCATTCCTAACCCAAACCTAAACCTAACACCTAACCTAATCCTAACTCAACCTAAACCATATACCAACCCTTACATCCTGACCCCAACCTAAAACTACCACATCCTAATATCTAAACCCCTTAGCCTAAATCTATCCCACCAAACCCCTTACTCTCATCCCTAACCTCCCCGACTTAAACCTAACCCCTAGCCTAATCCCTAAACCTCGTGCCATAAATTGAACCCCAACCCCTAAAACCCCCTAGCCTCATCCCTAATCCACCCTAGGCTCAACCTATATTGGGACCAAGTTGGAATTATAAGGAAGTATTAAGATTTTTCTATTATAGAGTCTTGTCTTTTGTTATCTAAGAAGATAAATCAATTCACTTTGTAAAGGTCATGAAACTTTAATGATGATTTGCTGATTTTTGTTTCAAAAATATCATAAGTTTGGAGAACTTGTGATGAAATCCTTATGAAGGAAAGGGGGAGTATATGTGATGCCAGTCATAATTAGTTTTGATTGGAAGGAAATATTCTAGTGTAAGACAGGGAAGTTTTAGTACATTCCATTGAAACTCTGACGATGCTAGAGCTGATCTATCAAAGGATATATATCACGATAGTGGAATTTGTGATGAAATATAATGAATGGTTAGGGAATGAAGTGAATATAATCAAGACAAAGGAATTGAAAATAGGGAGGTGACACAAAATAATTTTTTAAGGTGGCGCTATTTTCCAGTGACTGCCAAATATAAGGGCTTCAAAATCGAGAGATGAAGAAATGTGTTTTTGGAAAAAAAATGTTGTACGCAAGTTTGAATGTGTCTTGGTATGTTGAGAGAAAGTGTAGTTCCATGATCCGAACATAAAAATCTAGAAAAGGAGAGGCTTGCACGAAATATTAGGTTTTTCACACAAGATTGGTTTTTGCGTGTGAGATTGAAGGGAATTTGGAATCTTGCGCACAAGCCATGATTCGAGGTCCAAACATTGAATAATGGAAAAGGAAGGATGTCCGTGAAAGACTCAAAGAAGTTTGTGAAATATGAGGTTGGTGTGAAAGATAATTACGTGCCCAAGATGGCATCGAATGCGGTTTTTCATGACGCGTCAGGATCTTGTGCGAGACATTGGGGTTTTTGCGTGTAGTGGTCAATGAGGCCTATAAATAAGAGGTGACCACATCACACTTCGTGTGCCCGGTACATAGAGATATACCGAGCTCTGAGGTGTGGAAATATATTAAGAAAAGGATAGTGTGCAAAATAAATAGAGTTGCACGCGAGAAGGAGATGTTGTGCGCAAGAAGAGAGTTGCGCGCAATATTGATGTTGTGTGCAAAAGGTGTTGGATGAAAAAAGTTAAATCTTGCACGTGTGGCATAAAAGTTGCACGCAAGACACCTAAAATAGTGCATGAAAGATTTGTGGTCTTCTCACTTATCCATTTTTTTGTAAGACAGTTCTTACCGTCTTCTGGGTAAGAAGGTGCAGATTTGTAATTCAGAGAATACATCTGTCAATTTTAAAGAAGCACTGAAATACTGTAATTCCCTATTTTTGCTTACAGGGTGCACACGTGCTTGAGGATTTTTTTTCAAGTGCTACATGAGTGTAGGGGTATATCCTACTCATTGTATTTCATATCAAAGGATTTTTTTCAAGTGGATTGTATGGTAATGAATTATTTATATACCATACCAAGGACATAACTACTCTTATTGAGTAGTGAACCTTGTAAATCTTATGTTCATGTGGTTGTGTGTGTTCCACAGGGAAGAAACTCTTTAACATGAGGTAAAGGTTGTTTAAAAATGAAGGAAACCTAAAAAATAAAAATACATAACTGATTCAACCCCTCCCCCTCTCAGTGATACTTGGATCCTGACTGGGAACATCACCTAACCCACAGCCTAATCCTAACCCAAATTGACCCCTAATCCAACCCCTATCCTCCACACCTTGACCTTAACCTAACCCCATATCCTAATAATTATACTACCTTCCTAAACCTAGCCCAACCCACCCTTGTCCCAACCCCCAGCCACATCCCTAATCCCCCCCAAACTAAACCTGACCCACTAACCTAATCATATCCTAACATAAACCCTAAACCAACACCTAGCCTCTCCCCAGCTTAAACCAAATCCCTATCCTAATCCTAGCCCAACCTAACCCCTTAACCAGCCTCTATCCTCAGTACCTGAACCTAAACATAACCCCAACCACCCCCAGCCAAATCTATGAACCCCCTATCATAATCCTATCCCCCCCAAATAGCCTAGCTTCATCCCAAATCCTCCACCCCAACATAAACATATCCTCCTATCCTAATCCCAGACAAACCAAACCCCTTTCCACCTCCCCAATCTAAACCTAACCCCCTATCATAATCAAAGCCCAACCTAACCCATAAACTATCCCCTATCCAACCTTCCCCAAAATAAACCTAACCACAACCAACACACCATCCTAATATCTAAAATCTAAAGCCTAAACCATGCCCCCCAAACCCCCTAACCTCATCTATAATCCCCATAACCCTAACCTAACACCCACTACAGGAAAACTGAATATTTGGGACGGCCGAGTTGCGACGGGATCCTATCGCAAAATGTCTTTTGCGACGGGGCTCTGTCGTAAATCGCTCGTTGCCGAAAACGGCGTCGCAAATAGGTGTTTTTGCGGCGGTCCCGTCGCAAAAAAATTATTTGCGACGGTATTTTTCCCCCTTCGCAAATAATTTTTGTTTATATATAAAAAAGGTATTTGCGACGAGCCATCGCAGATATATTAGTTTTGACGGGTCAGAATCCCGTCGCAAATGCGATATTTAAAAAAATACTTGCGACGAAGGTATTTGCGAAAGGACCGTCGCAGAAAGGTTTTCCGGACGGATATTCGTCCCATCGCAAATGGTACTGTAAAAAACATTTATGACGGGAATTCCCGTCACAAATGTACCCGTCGCAAATATTAAAAAAAATAAAAAAAATAAAATAATTAATACAAATCGTATAATATTATATAAAAATAATAATAATGTTAATAATATAAAAAATAATATTATTATTATATAAATAAAAAAATATATAAAATATAATTATGAAATATTAATATAAAATAATAATAATAAGAAGATAAATAATATAATATAATATAATAATACTAATATTAATAATATAAAAAATTAATATAATATTATTATTATTAAACTATCAATATAATAATAATATTAATATTAATAATATAAATAAATTATATTATTATAATATTAATAATAAAATATATATATATAATATAATTATAAAATATTAATATCAAAAAATAATAATAATATGAATATAAATAATATAATATTATATATTATGAAATATTAATACCAAAAAATAATAATAATAGTACTAATATTATTAATATAAAAAATTAATATAATAATATTATTATTAAAATAAACATACATATTTATGAAAAAATAATATTAATAATATTAATATTAATAAACTTATAAAATTATAAACATCTCAATATTAACAATAAATATAAAATATTAAAAGTAATATTACTAAAATAAGCAGACATTAAAAATAATACTAATAAGTAATAATATATTAAAAAAATAAAAACAAATTAAATCACGTAATATTCGTACCAATATGAAAGAGGAATTTTAAATAGTTAATATGACAATAAACTACGAACTCAAATGTTTATTACATCTAAAAAAATCACTGGGGGTGGATAATCTAGAGGACCTGGAGGACCTGGAGGAGGTGGTGGAGGAAACTCCATCCCTAAACTATGAGTCAGACAACGCATATACTCTATATACTCCTGATGTTTCTCCTCTTATCGACGTCTCTCCTCATCCTGCTGCTGACACATTTGCTCCTGCCATCGACGCATCTCCTCATCGTGCTGCTGACGCATCTGCTCCTGCCCCGACCGCAAATCCTCTATATGCTGAATCTGAGTCCGTAGTTGCTCCTGATTCTGTGAGGCAGAAGATGATGTCTCTCCACGAGCTCCTCTCGAGCTGGACGTCAACATCGCAGCAGTATCATAATAAGCTGTAGGAGTCAAATGAGAGTCTATACCAACTACTCTGCCCTTTTTGAAGCCATATTGGGTCACCTGCATCCATGTTGTCTCATTAAAATGGTGGGCACTAGTCTGATCACCCGTCTCGTCTTGACTCTCAGCCTGTGTCTGAGAGGTCGTAGCCTCATATGACTCCTTATGTTTCAATTAGAAATTAAAATAATTAAAAGATTATATACATTTAATTTGCAAACTGAAAAGAAAATAATACTGACCACAATCTGATGCTGGCGGTCACCTCTAATCTCTCTAGTAGCCGGGTCAGTGTGCATCCTCTGA
Source organism: Viscum album (assembly GCA_963277665.1). NCBI lineage: Eukaryota > Viridiplantae > Streptophyta > Magnoliopsida > Santalales > Viscaceae > Viscum > Viscum album. The sequence continues at coordinate 369,789,737 of OY728137.1, forward strand.
TAAACGCCGTACACCGAAATACTGGGCTGCTCGGCTTCCTATATGAATATAAAATAAACTATTTATATTTAAAGTTGTATAAAATATTAAATAAAGTACTTACCAGACGCTCTCTATGCGCCCTGAATGTACGACTACCGGCTCGATGCATCACCTCTTGTCTCCCCCGATTCATTCGACCCAATGCAGATCTACTCTGAAACCCACCACCCAACCAGTGTGTACATAATCCATCCCAAACGTGAGATGAAATGTAATCTGTTTGGTGGGCTCTACAGGACTCATCAAATTCTATCACTCCGGCTTTCTTCACAGCCTTCTTTCTCAAATTATGCAAAAACTGACGGAAACAGTCACACATAGACACCACCCATGCCGCATGGATAGTGGAACACATGCTATCATCGATGGGATACCATAAACCCTAATATAAAGTGATTAATTAATTAAATTTCAAAATAAATAATATTTAATTACTAACCAGCCAATGATCGATCATGGCGGCCTGCACGTCAGCGGGAATCTGATCCCATGTGACCCAGGGCTGAAAAAAATAATTGTGCAAGATAGCGCTCCCCTGTCCAATAGCAATATGCGTAAAACTGTGGAAAAAGAAAAAATAATCAAACAATTAGAATACTAATAAATTATAATGAATGATAATTAAAATACACAGGTTACCATACCACCGCGTGTGTGCATCGAATCCAAGAGGTGGACGTTGCTCCGGGATAGGATCTGGAATCATCAGTCTAGCAAGACCATGCCCCCTCCGAGTGCTCCCTGTAGTGCCAATAGCCTTCGGGTCAGATGACTCGAGAACCTCATCATCCATAGGTAGATCAGCCTCCAGCAACTGACGAAATGTTTCCCAGTCCATCTGAAACATGAAATTATTGTTATTAGCAAACAGTTGAAAATAACTATTCAGTATAGATATATATTTGTTATGATTCAAACCAGCATTTTACTATGTCAATGTTCATCTTCATCATCATCTTCATAGTTGTCAATATCAATGTCTTCATCTTCCTCATCAACATCATCAATTTCCATATTAGTTTCACTGTCATCATCTCTTTTCATTTCAAATTCAGTTGTAACATCATTGACAACATCGTCACCATCGACCCTTAACTGTGGGGGTGTCATCCTCAATATTCATGTCTCTTTGTGAAAAATATTTTTTTTAGGAGTGTCCTAAAAAATTTCATTTCCTTGCACTTCAGTGGAACCACATTCAGTTTGTGTAAACTGATTTTCTTGAGATTTAAATTTTATTAAACTCCACCAATCATCCAACTCTTTTGCAGTAGCACAGTATTTTGCATAATAAATTTGATGTGCCTGATGAGAGAATAAAAATGGTTCATTTACTACAAGAATAATTTTATGTTTAATATCAACAATTCCATGAGTCAGATGAATATTCAAGCCTCTCTCAGTATCCAGCCATCGACATTTAAACATTGTTACATAATTCTGTCCCAAATAACACAGTTCAATAATTTCTTCAAGCATGCCGTAAAAGTCAACTTCAATATCTCTATGATGTGATCCCTTCAAACAAACACCACTATTCATTGTTTTCTTTGATTCCCCATATGCACATATATGAAAGCGATAACCATTCAACACATATGCATTATAAGATATAACCATTTTGGATGGTGGGCTACTCAAAATACGCAATCGACTATCAATCTTATCAGCATGTACAAACACCTAAAAATTGGTAAATAATTTATCACTATTACAAGTAATAAATTGATTTTATATGTAAATCCTTAAAAGAATGTATGTTACCAGTTTTTGAAACCAGTAGGAAATTTTTTTTATCGACGTTCTTCTAAGCCAACTGCTGTAATTTGTGGAAATTGTTTCTTGATATGATCATCATATAACCTACAAATACAATATAATTAATTTACTATAACAGAATCTATAGAATACGGGATCAGAGCACTCACTGTACAATTGGTGACATTTCTTCACAGTTGAGTATAACATATGTATGAGCTCTATGATGTTCAACATCTGAAATCCATCTGTCATGAACTTCACCAAAGACAAGTTTGGGCTGATTGAAAACTGATAATTGATTGTTAATATCATCATCAACATTCCCCTAGTTCCGGCCCATGCGGTTAAATTTTGTGGTATATTCAGATTCAAAATAATGAGAGCAGAATAAAGTAATTTCTTCTTGCAAATAAGCTTCAGCAATTGAGCCTTCAACAGATGCTTTGATACAGACTTTTTTCTTCAATTTCTGTATGCATCTCTAAAATGGGTACATCCATAGAAATTGAACCAGACCTCCACATTTTTCTTCATGTGTCAAATGTAATATCAAATGTTCCATCGAGTCAAAGAAATCCGGCAGAAAGATTTTTTCCAATTTGCATATAATTACAACAAAAGCTTCTTTCAGTTTTCTTAGTGTATCGCAGTCTGTTGTCGCCGCACACATGTCTCAGAAAAAATATGATATGTCTATTATCGAATACTAAATCTTAGAATTCAAAAAACCTCTTAATCTAATAGGCATAAGTCTTTCCATTATAACATGACAGTCATGACTTTTTAATCCAGTAATATGACCATTTTTAACACACCTGCCCATGTTGGAAGCATAGCCATCTAGAAGTCTCAAATCTACAATCCACTGACAAAATAATAAGCGACTCTCTTTGGTCAGTGTATAAGCTGCTTTTGGCTTCATTAATCTCTGTGATCTGACATTTTCAAACAATTCAAGTTCTGGTCGCCTGCAAATTTGGGCAAGATCTAATCGTGCATTTACATTATCTTTGGTTTTACCCGGTGTATCCAAAACTGTATGAAATAAATTATCAAAATAGTTCTTCTCAATATGCATGACATCAAACATGTGTCGGACCAACAAATCAGATCAATATGGTAGATTCCAAAAAATGATCCGTTTTTTCAAATAGTGTTCTTTCCCAAAACCATGAATTTTCTGTTGGTTTATTGTCGGTCCAAAAGTGATGGAAGGTAATGAAAATACAACTGATTGTAACTCTATACCTGAGATCATTTTTGGAGGTTCATCTCTTTCAATTCTGCCTTTTCTGAAATGAGATTTATTCCTTCGAAAAGGATGATCGATTGGAAGAAATCTGCGATGATAGTCAATGTAGCTAGGTTTTTTTTCCATTCACGATCATAAATTCTTTGTTGTCTCCCATACTGTAAGGACATGATTTTGGACCATGTGTACTCCAGCCAGATAACATACCATATGCCGGGAAGTAACTAATTTTCCACATCAAAGCAACTTTCATTACAAAATTTAGTTTCGCAGTAGCATCATATGTACCAACACCATGACTCGACAATAAATTTAACTCATCAATTAGTGGTTTCAAATAAACATCAATATTCTTTTTCAGATGTCCTGGGATTTATAATGTCAAAAAGATATAAGGCTCTTTCATCAAAATCCATGGAGGCAAATTGTACGTAGATATAAAGACAGAACAAAAGGAATACTGACTACCAAAAGATCCAAATGGACAAAAACTGTCAGTAGAAAGACCTAATCACACATTCCGGGATTCTAAAGCAAAACGTGGATGCACTTGATCAAAATTATTCCATGAATCGCCATCAGATGGATGAATCAAGCTTTTACCATTTAAAATATTGGTTTTGTGCCATGACATCATTGTTGGTGTGTTCTAAGACATAAATAAATGCTGCAACCTGGGTGTAAGCAGGAAATATCTAAACTGTATTACAGGAATCAATCTAGACTTCCCTGATTGAGCTTCTTCATACCTCGATTGTCCACATGTGGGACAACTATCGTACGACTCATTTTCACCAGAATATAAGATGCAATCGTTTGAACATGCATGGATCTTCTGATAACTATGGCCAAGATTACGAACGAGTCTTTTGCTCTCATAATAATTAGCAGGTAGCACATTTCTTTCAGGTAACAGCGCTTTAACCAAAGAAAATATTTGATCAAAATAGTTATTTGACATTCCATTATCTGATTTAATAGCTATAAATTTTGAAACTGCTTCTAATTTTCTTATCTTACAACCATGATATAATGCATCCTCAGCAGACCTGAACAACTCAGCCAATTCAGATGGTGCCAACTCGAGAGGTAAATCAACATCATCTTCAATTTCTGTTTGTTGAACGGATGAACCTACAACATCATGTACTAAATTCTGAAACTGTGATGGATCCGAAATCAAATTAATAGTATCTTATCTGGAACTACGTTCACCGTGTTGATACCAAAAAATATAATCTGATTGAAAACCATAACGCAAGAGATGTTTCCCAACGATGTCAAATGTCTCAAACGTTCTCAGAGCACATTTTTTACAAGGACACATAATTGTCCCTTCTGAAACAAATTCCGGGTTTGATGATGAAAATGATAAGAAAGCTTCCACACCATCAACACATACATGATTAAAACTAGAACCATTTGGATTTCTGCGCTGATTTATCCAAGCACAATCATCTAATAATGATTGATGTCGATTTCCTTGTTCCATATTCATATATATGTTTCTACAAAATTTAAAACCATTACTATTGTAAAATAATTTATATAAGAAACAATATCCTAAAAAAAGAAGAAACATAATTACAGTTATTTATTAGTAATTACCAATAATTATAGGCGACACAGTTAGTTTGTAATCATCCCCACTAATTATTATTAATTTAGCAATACTTAGCAATACTTGGAAAATTGAAATATGCTTGAATAATGAAATGAAATTTTTTAATCATCATTGTGAAAATTATATTACTAATTATTCTGAATTGTCCGATGGCTCATCACTTTTTAACTTTCTCCCAACTGAAATCACTATGAAAAACTTGCTCTAACATACGTTATAGCACATTTTTCATACTGATTTCAGTGGGAGAAAGTATCAAAGATATGAGATGTTGAACAAAAGGTACTTGTCAATCCGCTGAAAATTGTGCCAATTTATAACCATCTACTTGAATTTATTTGATTTTTGATTATTTTTATTAGTAATTATTACTAATTATTAAAAATCTCAATATTTCCAATAGATTTTGCTTTATTCTTAACATGTTAAAATCTTAAAGGGTCGCCAATTTTCAGGTCATGCCCAATAAAAAGTTTGGGTCAACCTTGTCCAATTTAAAATCTATAATTGTCCTTACATGTTTGATCATCTCGCAAGTAGTGTTGCAATCGGACGACAGAAGTAATGAGAAAGACATGAATTGGGTTGTCCTATTGCAATGCTACTTGCGAGGTGATCAACCAAGCAAGAACAATTATAGAGTTTACATTGGGAATGACCTCAAAATTGGCGACCCTTTAAGATTTGAACTGTTAAGAATAAAGCAAAACTTGTTGAAAATATTGATAATTGTAATATTTTATAAATTTTTTATACTTTTAATAATATTAATATTTTTTTATAAATATTAAACATATAATTATAAAATAATTATATTATAAGTATTATTTAAATATTAATATTAGAGTAATATAATATTTTATATTATGTTATTATTTATGTTACTAATTATATTACTAATTATGTTACTAATTATGTTACTAATTATGTTATTAATTATAAATGCGAAGATATTCATATACGTCGGGTGGTTAATCAATCAATGAATAGAAAAACAAACGTAATTGACCACTCATCTACCTCAATTTTCTTTTCATTTGTGTGTTGAGGTTGACATGAAACTTCTGCCTCCACATATAATATGTGCTTTTACTGTCAAAATTATAAACCTCTTCACCTCTATATTGGCGAAAAGGTTGATAATTTTGATAGTAAAAGTAGATATTACATGTGGAGGCAGAAGTTTCTTATCATGCCTCAATACACAAATGAAAAGAAAATTGAGGTAGATGAGGAATCAATCACGTTTCCTAATTATACTAATTGTTTCCTAATTAAATCTAATTGTTTCCTAATTAAATATAATTGTTTCCTAATTAAATCTGATTGTTTCATAATTATACTAATTGTTTCCTAATTAAATATAATTGTTTCTTAATTAAATCTAATTGTTTCATAATTAAATCTAATTGTTTTCTAATTAAATCTAATTGTTTCCTAATTAAATCTAATTGTTTCCTAATTATTTTAATTATTTCCTAATTATTTTAATTGTTTCCTAATTATTTGAATTGTTTCCTAATTATTTCTAGTCAATTAAATATAATTATTTCCTAATTATTTGATAATTATTCTAATTAAATCTAATTATTTCTTAATTATTTGATAATTATATATTTATTTCTAATTATTACCAAAACATCCCTCGGGAGTGTCGAACCAAGAGTGCAGTAAGGCTCGTTGTCGTGTACCAAGTTTTCTCGAGTCAAGCTCGAAACACCTTGTCAGAGTTCTCACTCCTAGGTACATCTGTGCCAGACCCGCCTCTACTTGTTCGTACCCAGATAAGGATTATTTGGTACAAGAACATAAATTAATTATACTATATAGCTAAACACTCTATTAAAAAAATAAAATTAACAATTAAAAATAAAATTAACAATTAACAATTAAAAATAATTTAACAATTTAAAAAATATAAATACCTTTAGTAATCTGTTCCTTCTAACTCCTTCCTTCCTCACCTCGAAAGAAAAAATTAAAAAAAAAATCTACTCAGAACTAAAAATTAGAGAGAGAAGAATAAAGATCTGATTGTTATGGGAAAAAAACGGATGGGGTGTATATATAGGTCAGATTATTTGAGACGGTCGTATTTGCGATGGTCACCCGTCGCAAATGCCTTCGCCCGCATTAAATACAGGCGGCGGGTAAAAGGACTTTTGCAACAGGCCCGTCGCAAATAGTCACCATTAGCGACGGGCAGTTCTCCCCATCACAAATTTCTATTTACCGCCGACGGTATTCGCGACGGGGCCCGTTGCAATTACCTTCGCCCGCATTAATTATGGGCGTTGGGTAAAAGGGTTGTTGCAACGGGCTCGTCGCAAATGCCACACCATTAGGGACATTTGGATATCCCCGTCACAAATTACTATTTACCACCGCCGGTATTTGCAATGGGAGGATATCCACGTCGCAAATATCTCTCGTTGGATTATCTGTTGCGATGAGTAAATAGTCTCGTCGCAAAAACATATTTACGACCACATGGTATTTTGTGACGGGTTGTAGGTGACCATCGCAAATAGGCTTTACAACGGCCGGTATTAGCGACGGGGCCCGTCGCAAATAATACCGGGTGAATATTGGTTTGCAACGGAGAAATTTCCCCGTCGCAAATACGATTTACCACCGCCGGGTACTTGCGACGGGTAGCCTTCTACCCATCGCAAATATCCTTCCCGCATTTTGGCGCGGAAACCACGCCATTGCAATTGCGACGGGCCCTGTATTTCTGTCGCAAATAACTGACCATTTGCGACGAGAATTGATTCCTATCGCAAAAACCCTTTTCATCGGAGTTGTTGCGATGGGAATAAGACCCGTCTCAAATACCCCGTCACAATAATTGATTTTTCCCGTAGTGACCCTTGCCTAATCCTATCCCAACCCTACTCCTAAACCATCCCCTGACCGAGACCTAACCCCCAAACCTAATCCTCTTTCTCTAGACCAAATAATGTTATAGTGTAAGAAAAAAATGTAAATCGATTGAAAATGAAATTTTACATTCCAAACCTTTCTCTGAATCAATGCCATTCTCCAGATGAATTTTTTTTCAATTGTGATACCAAACCTAATTTTCTTTTTAAAAATATTTTCTACAGATATGGTAACATACTTCCTCATGTGTTAACTATGTTTTTACAATCGAATAAAAACATGTGAATCTAATCAATATTCCATCAAAACCACTATTGAATGAAAAATCCAAAAATTATTCCAACTCCTTATAAAACTCAAGATTTATCCAATCAAAATTGTAAATCCAAATTATATCCATTCCAATATGAATTAATTTTTTTAATAAAATAGTTGATTTTCAATAACAACATTGCAACTCATTCATTCTTAAAACTTTTATTATACATACTCATTAATTTAATGTTCTTATTATTAATGAATTTATAAGTATGGAATTTTTATTACTGATTAGATAAAAAAAATTCCTTTCATTTTTTCTCAATTTAATGAATTTAAATTCATTTAGATATTAGCAAAACACGTATGAAAACATAAACATGTTCAAATAGTTTCAAAAATAAACCATACTCTTTTTCTCTAAGAACCCTTTTATATCATCTAATATATATGGTATCAATTTCATGCCTTTCCCAATTACATAAACATTATATTATATTTTATAAAATCGAAATAATTAATATTATAATTATAAAATTCCCATATTGAAATTAATTCATTTATCCCAAATAAGTAACACTATAAATTCAAACCAAACACACTTATATTTTCCTTTTTAAAAATGTTATATAAATAAATTATTAAAAAAATATTCAAAATAAATTTAATAAAACATTCAAAAACATAACACATTGGAAAAAACACACTACCTATAATATGGATTAACAATGATCAAATATAAAAATAGTGGTTAATCCAACATTAGAAAATATAGTATAATGTCAACCCATACTATTGTAATTGAGTATATAATAGTAATTGGGTAATTAATATCATGGAAAACAAGTCTTTAACAATCACATGGATAATAACTACTGTTCACTAAAGTGATGTAGGTAAATATTATGTATGGTATTGGTCATAACAAATTAATACTTCTTATAACCAAAATAGATAATAATATGAGGTATAAATATGAATTAAAAAAATTTAATTATTTATTATTCATAATTATGATTCTCATATTTAAATTTTCATTTATAGAAAGTACAAAATTAACAAAAAAACTATTCATTATTATGGAATTTATTTCATTTTTCTTGTATAACTGATAAAAAAATTATATTAGGAATAAATTGAAACATATAAATTGATTAAACATTGTAAATTCTAAAATGATTCCTCAAAATAAAGCTCGTCCCATCAAACATGATATATACACCTCCTTCCCTTTTGTATTTTTTAACTATTGGAGGGTGTGGTTTCATTTCACCACCCCCCCTAAACTATGGTGGATTAACCCCTATTTTTCAATGCAACTAGGCCATTCGATGCCCTCACAATTTAAACACATGAGAAAAAATACACTACCTATAAATATGGTGTTCTTTTAAAAAAAATTAATAATGGTTGAAAGATATATGGTATTGAAATTCGAAAAAACACTGACAGACAAAATATTCAAATAAAAATAATTTTTAATGAAATATGACAACTAAGAGACTCTGTGAAAAAATGATGCATTGTGAGGGAGATTTCAATGCTCCAGTAAATTCAATTTTCATAGGCATTTATCACTCCTAGAGAAGAATAGAGGGATAACTAAAAATGTGGAGGACCAGGGTATGGTCTATCGTGAGGAGAATAATGAGACAATATGTCTTCAGGATCCACTCAGTTAGTCAATTGTGAAAATATGGGAAGAATTGGGGAGTATATTTATGGGGGAACTAGGTTGATCATTTGAAGAGGTGAAACACTAGGGATGTCGAGTGTTGATTACACAATGAGGACAATCATTGTACTTGGAGAGTAATTTCAAATCCCATTGGTCAATCGTGAATAGGTGATGGGTTGGATGGGAAGAAGATCCATAGTGGTCGAGGCTTGATCCTGAAGAGGAGAATGAATAGGGTGGGAAATATATGAAATTGGGGAAATTTATTGTTCTGGTTTTAGTAAACCTTGGAATTAGATAACCTATTTCCATGGTATTAATAAATAATGGATGTATGTGCATGAAAATAGTAAATTTTTTTAGTTCTGAATCACTATTAGTTAACACATAAATCATGTATTATGGTTATATGAACTAAAATAATACAAGATGTGATAGATTTAACTATAAGATATATTACACAATTTATCCATAGTTGTATTATATGATATGAATATTATGAGAGTCTTTGATACATAATCAGATACTTGATTCTCAAAATAACATGTCTTTGATTTGTTTTAACATTCGCTACATAGAAATATTCAATGTCATCACTAAAAATAAGCATTGTTAATTATAAAATATCATTGATGTACTATGTGATTATAATGATATATACATTTTTTAGCATTAAAAATGTGTTGATTAAAGATCCATCTATCAGAAATAAAAAGTACCGATAAAGGATAACTTTTATCAATATCTCCACAACTTCCTAGAACATAAAAAAATTAATGAATAAAGATTATAGATAATTTTTTTTGTAAAAAAATTATAATAAACCAATATCACATATTAAAAACAAAATATAAATATTTTAAATACACACAATCATTGAAAAATATATTACATTTAACCATATTAAACATAAAAAACAATTACTTTTCACCATCATTAAATTTATATTGCACTATAATTTCTATTGTAATATTAAATAAAATTACTACACAATTACATTGATCTGAAATTTAATTATAATCAAAAATAAATACGAACAATAAAAAATAAAACTCATGTAACATAATTCCTCCAATGGTCAACCCAAACTCAAAAAAGGTATGTTTCTAAAATAAAAAAATTATATATTTCATAAAAAATAAAAAAATTGTAATTGAAATGTTATATAATTCATGATAGATCATAAATAAATCTTTTTATCAAAGGACACATTCAATAATACTGATTAGTTCATGTATCATATTGATGTGTAGATGCTTCAAAAAAATCACAAATGATTCAAAGATAGTTCCCCTAAGTCTTTTCACCAATACATGGATGCTTTCATAGTTATAACCCCTCTAAATATGATTTATCATTTTTTTAATAAGTGATAAAAATATAAAATCATACTTTCTATCATATTAGACAATCTAGGAATCATATTGATGCATGATTGATTCTTATATATCACAAATCATTTGAGGATAATTATCCAATGTTTCAATCCTAATATAAGCTAGTCTATTTTTTGACCCATCTATAGGTGATATGTTATTTTAATAAAAATAAAAAGGTGAAATTTACAATTGGATAACACCAAGAAATTAGACCATTAGATTGGTTCTTAATGGATTCATGTAGATCAAAAATGAGTTGAGGACCATTTAACTATGTGTTCCAATCAATAAAATGTTTTTTTTATTATTTTTGAACCCATGAGGAGTGATATTTCATTTTAATAATAAAGAATAAAATGGAACTTTGGATCATGCTGAACAATATGATCATTATATTGATGTTTATTTAATTATAATAGAAAAAAATGGAATAAGGATAATTTTTCAATTTTATTATGTCAAATAGATGTCAATTTCTTGTTTCAACCCATTTATGGGTGATATGTCATTTCAATTGAAATAAAAACATAAACTGGTACATTGGATCTTAGTAATAAATCCACGTATCAAATTGATTTGTAGTCAGTTACTTCAAATAAATAATGTCTCGGGGATCATTCTTTTATTTTTCCATGAAAATAATAACTCATTTGCTCAATTTTGACACATCTTAGGTGACTAGTCACTTTTATAAAAATGTGAGTGTGAAATTTCACATTCGATCATGCCAATCGATTTGGGTATAAGACTAACATAAAGTTGATTCCAATATATCATGAATGACTCATATATGATTATCCAAGCATTTCATGCCAATCCATTATAGTTTGTGGAATTTTGACTCATACACTGGTGATTTATCATTTATTAATAAGTGTTAACAATATGAAATAATACATTCCATAAAACTAGGAACATGGCCATCTCATTGATATATGATGAATTTATACAGATTAAAAATGGTTTAAGGATGATTTACGTATGTTTTCACTTCAATATGAACTCATCTAATCAATTTTGAACTTTTTATATTGACCTATTGTGATTCACAATGTGAATCTATCCAACAGATAATATATATCCAAATCAAAGAGAAAAAACATATAAAATACCTCCAAGTCAACTTGTAACCAAATATAACTCTATAAGAACTTTTAAATATTCATACTTATAATCCATTAATTCAAAAAAACATACATCCCAAATCAATATATTAAAAAATGATCAAGAGATTCATGTATGAAAGTAATGGGATGTTACACTATTTCCATGATTATCTCTATTCATGGTTGTAACTAGATATAATTCCCTGGGATTTTCAAAACATGGACATACATGTTTATCATAAAAACTATTACATTGGTAATAATTAACTGTGTATATATCTAGGCTTATCACCATGGTTTTCTACATAATGGCCATTACTATATGTATTGCCATAGTTTTTCAAGCTCATGTCAAACGTTATGAGGGAGGGCCTAGCTAGATCTCATCATATTGAGCCTTAATTAACAATAGGTGTTTGAAAAATTTTTATTTGAGGAATAATTTTATAATTTTTCTAGACTTTTAATTTTTTGTCATGTATGTTAACATCTCAACCTTAAATTCTGCTGGATGAAATTAATTTTTCTACATATATTGTTATATTTTTTAATCTATGTATACTTTATATAGGCTTTCAGTGTTTTAGTCGATGTTTTATAGCATAATTACTCTAAGAATATGTTTAAACATGATTTAGGAAGAATCTACTAGTGAACCATAGTATTTGAATCCTATTGTTGACCAAAATCTGGTTAAGATAGTGGTGTGTGCTGTCCATGCACTGGGACATGTACTTACACCCATTCTCGTTCTAGTTGTGGAAGTGGAACCTCAAAGGGATGAATATAGAGATCATCCTAAAGTGTTTCTTCATAAAAAACCATCTTCACAAGGATTGAATGATCCTCAAGGGGAGATGATAATATTAAAAATATTTTATACTTTTTGAGCTCTGGGAAAATGCTAAATGCTATGATGGTGTAATGTGTTACCTTTAATCTTGAGGGGCCCAAAAAAAGATGGTAGGATCTGATGGTGATCACAACGAATCATGAAAACATCGAGTGGAAGAATCTTATTATTATTTAAGTATTCAACTCTATTCAAATACAATTGACTTGTAAAAATCCATGGAGTTTCTCAACCTTCAGTAGGGTGATAGCATCGTGAAATATTATGTGAACCATTTTTCTGAGATTTTTTATTTTTCACCTGAGTTTATATCCAATGAGAATATGAGGAATAAAAGGATTGAGATATGTGTCTTTCTTAATATCTGATCTCATTTTTTTCTTACTGAATATAACTTATATTTTTTATGTGTTGGATGGAGCATTGATGGTTGTGCTTGACCTGGTTGGTATGTCATGGTTAACGAGAGTTCATTTTTCTCTAAGTGGAAATTTTGTGAGTTCATGTAAAATAAATAAAAAGGGTGATGGGTCTCATTGTGGTTCTAGAATACATTAATTGTCTAGACCAATCATAGTTCCTATCATAGTCCCTTTGAATTTATTTCATTGTTTTAAGGTTGGTCATTCGAAACGTATTTGTATTCAGGTATCAAAGATCTATAGTTCTTGTGATCACTCAAGACACCTACATAAGTTTTTTCATAACATTTATTCTATATAGAGTGCCATGGGATTATCATCATTAAAAATTACTGAGGTGAAATAAAATGCATCAGGAAATAAGGGGTTCTATCCATAGTCATCTAGATTGAAGCTTCATCACATAGTGGAAGATTCCTCATAGGAAGCTGACATGGGTCCAGTGACTGTGAGAGGTACTATCACTATAGATTCATCTTTAGTTATTACCTTATTTTATAGTGGTTAATCTCAATTTATTATATTGAATCATTTTTTTAACCGACTAAACCTTCCGAGGGATCTTTTGTCTTATGTGATGGATATTAATATGCCATATGGAAAGAAGAGAGAGAGTAGATTCTTCAGTGTCCTGCTTGTGTTTTCTATTTATCATGCATTGAGATTACCTAGAGTTTTGTGGTATTTGACATTAATCCTTTTGATGTAATTTTTCGGATGGATTGGTAGATTGATCATCAGGCCCAGATTGATTTTTACATTTGGCGGGTATCCTTTAATACACCTGATATGGTGTGATGTGTTTTTAGGTAGAATGGGACCCGAGGTCAAGAAAAACCAGAACTCCTTTTTTGGAGTTGGATAGGGAGATTATAATTTTTTTCTTTTTTTACTTAGAGAAATAATATTTGATGGGTAATATCCCTCCAATTTTCTTCACGTTTTTCTATGACTTTCCTTTTGATTTCCCTTGATTTACACTGGTAAGAGAGGTGGATTTTTGTATTGATATATTACGTGGGACTCATGAAATTTCTATTTCTTCTTACCATATTAAACCAATAGACTTTAAATAGTTGATGACTATTTTCTTGATTTTTTGGTAACAGTTTTCTTATTCTAGAGTTTGTCACCTTTTGTGGCATATGTTTTCCATATGGATAAATTTGATGGAAAGATTCACCTATGTATTGATTACCGAAAACTCAATCAAGTTATGGTAATAAAAAAATATCCCCTACAATCCTATTAAGGGTAATTTCATTATTTATTCATTGATAAGGAATACTCTAACCTAGTCCATGAACGAATCATTAGAAGCATGGAATATGAGGAATCTCTTTTCTCAGTTTAATTTGATGTTTTGAGAGAACAAGATTGATGTGTTTTTGGTGATCATGTAGTTGAGCTCCTATATTCTCGAGATGGTTAATATTTATTAGAATTTTTATGGTGAATTCTATAGAATTAAGGACTCTATATATGATGGGGATACAATCAGTGATTGGGTGTTCTTCTTAGAGGGTATCCTATTTTTCATAAAAAGGTTCATTGTGTATTTTCATATCAAAAGGGTCATGATTGGGTATTTCCATAATTCACATTAGATGGTTCAGCCTAAAAAAATTAATATGATATATGATATATAGTGATGATTATAGTGTCCATGTATGATACAAGATATCACTGGCATTGTTTCTCATCGTTATACCTTCCAATAGGTCAAAGCCAAGCTCCAGAGAACTCCTTGTTTTCATCAACGATTTATAGTGCCAACTTGGATGTGGGAAACGATTTATATGGAATTTTTTGTTGCAAGGATTCGTACTACTTAAGGGAAAAAATTGATATGGTTTCAGATCACTAGGCTGAATAAATGAGCTCACATTATAACCATTCAAGATATAACCAAATTTTAGGACATACTATGTTTCTAAGTGTTATATATTGTCATATTTCAGAGAGTTTGATATCATATAGTCCTGGATAGGGATCCTCATTTTACATATCAATTTTGCAGGGGCCTTGATGAGGCATTAGGTTCTTAGGTACCTATGAGCATGAAATATCATTAGTATATGGATGTCAAGACTATGTGAGTTGTACCAATTCTTGAGGAAAATATATGAACATGAATTCTTGACATTGGTAGATATTGAATTACCATTTGGGATTGGTTGATTATTCCTATAGTGGTAGATGATATTCTACTATTAAAATGACTCGTTTTAAGGACTTTTATGTTTATCCTTGTAGATATCTAATGTGTTGGTCAGAGATTGGTGAGATTTCTTTTGTTGGACAATGATTAGTTCAACATACTAGGATAAACATATAGTCAATTCATCAGACAATGGTGAAAAAATACCGATATAAAACCTATGTCGATCATTTTCGATGGCTGTTGGAGTATTCTACTAGGGATAATGTATTTTTGATAGTTTCATCTCGGTTGGGTCACTAACGCCTTGGAAAATGGGAAAATCTTACACCATGGTTTGTTGGTCATTTTGATATTTTTGAGAGAGTGAGGAAAGTATCATACCATTTGTCACTTTCATTATAGTTGACATTGATTGATATTTTTTTGTGATTCACAACCTTAAAAGTATATTTATAACCCTTCCCATGTCTTGATCTGGGATATTCTTAGGTTTGATGCTAATTTATCCATGTCTGAGCATCCAATAAGTATTATTTATTATGAGTCAATGGTTCTTCATGGTAAGATGATGCCTTTGGTCGATGTGTTATGGGAGCATGGTTCTAATTCACACATGAAGTGGGGGCATGCGACACCAATGAGAGAGCAGTGACCTAATCACTTTGATATGAAATCTTCTTGACATTCTTTCTATTGATAGAATGTGTTTATGGTGGGGAGGTTATAACATCCTGTTATATTCTTTCAGTTATTTATTTTCACTTTTTTTATCTATAGTTTAGGGATGTATGTTTTTTGAACTAAAATTGTATGGGTATAAATGTGTCAATGGTTATAGAGGGTGATCCTTAGGTATGGGATGATTTGGATACATTTTTTGAATTTTTCTACATGATATGGTTGTGTACTGTATATGGGATAAATTCACACTATAAATGTAATTCAAACATTGAATTTTTCTTACATGTAATACATAGCCAAATCATGTAGAAAAATAATGAGAATCCCTCTATCTCAACTCAATACCAAATATCACCATCTAATACCTTTTACACATTATTACCCAGACACTGTCAATTCAATCAACATATGTTCCAAAACATTAGATCAGTGAAACTGACAATAGAATACCTAAATTAAAGTAACTGGGTGTTACAATATTGTCATGGTTATTTCCAACTGTTGTTGTAGCTACATATAATTCAACAATTTTTTTAAACTTCATCTATACATGTTTATAGTGATACCTATTTCCATTAATATATTGAACCATGGGTATAGTTAGAATTACCACTACATTTTTTCAAACCATGGAAATAGCTAGATGTATCACCATGGTTTTTTAAATCATGTCCATACATTATTCTAGGAATACTTATTTGTATGGGTTGAAAAAAATATGGAAATAGTTGTTTCCAAAAATTTCATACAGATAAATGGTTGTTCACTCCACTTTCCCGCATCCCAATATTACCACAGTTTTAGATAACTCTGGTAGTAGGAACACATTTAGTGATAATTTGACTTAATTGTAGCTATAGGCTATCCTAAAGAGGCCTAAGAACCTAGTTTCATAGTAATTTTGGTAGTAGACCCCCCCCCCCACACAGACAGAACATTCAAAAATTGATTCTATATAACCATGGATATAGGTCTATTTAGACGTTTTTAGTGATAGTTGGGTAGGTTGTTGAAAAAATAATAATTATTATTATATTCATTATAACTTTTCCTTTTATATGTTTAACTGTTATGATAAAGGCATTAAATAGAAAAATCATGGATTTTTTAATGATGTGTATGATCATAATTTGATTAAGTGATTTACTAAGGATGATAATTAATATTCTATATGAAAATTATATAAATTATTGTTAATAAAAATATTAATATTATCCAATGGAATGAAAATGAGGATATAAAATAATTATTTGAATGGGATATTATAGAAATAAATGTGAAGATTAGATAATTACGGTGGTGAATTGTTTACACAAGGAGGAATATGATATAGTCTACATAAATCATTTAAATTATTAATATGAGTTATGAAAAAATCCCCAATGACATTAGGAAATAAATCATTAAAACTATTAGTGATTCTCTTAGTGGTATTTTAGAAACACTAAATTATTTTTCAAGTTAAGTATGATCAAATGATTATAATGTTGAATATTTTCTTATGTGGTAATTATTTAAACAATTAGATAGAACATAATGTGTTTGAACATATAAATTTCTATTATAATAAAATAGTTAAAGAATAATGAGGGTTAATTACATGAGTTTAAATCTATTTATTTTGGAAACATTAGGACATTAAATGAGTTTTGAGTAGGTATTTCAGTGATGTAATTATTTTTTAAAATTATATATATATATATATATATAATATTGATTAAAACTAATAAATATGAAAAAACAATATGAATTATTGAATCGGGGAATATTTATGAGGTTGTGAACCATTAAAAAAGAAACAATTTGATTAATAAGGTTAATAAAATATCCCCTAATGATAAATGACCACCATGATAGAGTTATGAATATGTAGTCAATGGATTAAAATTTATAGAATGATGTTAAATAATAATAACATGAACCATGTTTACTCAATGTTATATAACCTATTAGAAATTATTTTGAAGATCAATATACATGTTGGGGAATATAGTGAGAGTGCTTTGGGAAACCTTATATAACATGAACATAACTCATAATCTGTATACTGATATTAGAAATACTATGATGTGGTTTTTTGAATAATTTAATAATTAATATTTAACTATTATTAAATTATTTTTATTATCATAAAATGTGCTATAAATTTTAAGACCGACTACAAATAACATGATATCTCTATATTATTAAAAAAAATTCAGAAGTTACTAATAAATGTATACTTTATTTTAGTGAAGTGATTACATTTCATTCTTATCAATATGACATATACTACAGTCAAATGGATAGATAATTTTAATGAGAGTGAGATATTACTAGGTTTTATATTACACAGACCAACCAACATGGGTTAGAGTGAAATGATAATATTTACCATTCCCAACCATTAGTCATGGTAGTTATTGTTAAAGAAGAAATGTTCATTTATTCCTAATAATATATTAATATGGGTTAAGGAATTATTTATGGTATTCCAGATCGAGATAGATGGTGATTAAACTGAGTATTTATACTCTTACTTTCCCACACCTCTCGAATTAAGGTTGATAATGATATACAATGAATTTAATAATTATCACCAATAGTAGTTGTTTGGGTTTTACGAGATATTTGGTGAAAAATTTGTGGCGATGTATATTCCTACAGTATAGATTGTATAATTTGGGGGTAGAGTTGTCTTCCTAAATCTTATCATAGTGTTGTATCGAGGGTGCACTATTAGGTTGGAAAATGGTGAATTAATGTGAGAAAATATAATTTTCAAAAATATTATTTTTATCTCCTAATTTCCATCCATATATGGGACGTTTAGATCTATATTAAATAATTTAGATATAATGGATGGATGTGGTTATCCATTTGGTCTCCTCTCCGATGTGTGATATATCATATGTGATGAGAACCTTGTGATTTTTTGGTAAGATGTATACTAGGGAGGCATTTCCATGTTCTTATTGATGTACGTATATATTATAGTTATATAAACATTACTACATAATTTTTTTATGGATGTGAGTTATGGTTAACATGATAATGATTCAATATAAATATTTTCATGATTGATGATGATTGTTTTCTGTATATTTTATCAACATAATGTTTTTGGTTAATAATATGTGCAATAGATTTTCATGGGGATGACTCACTGACATAGAAAACTATACTGATTATTAATTATAATCCTTTTATGTAGATTTGATAGCCCAAATTGGTAAAATATCCTAACATGGGGATGAATCAGGGTACACATAATTAAAATGGCATCCAATTCAAAACATATTTCATCGTTAAAAAAATATTATCTCCTTTTCCCATAGAAGTGAATGAGAAGAAATGAATGAATGCACGAGACATAGAAATATTACATGGTTCACCTAGAATGGGATACATTCAAGAAGAATACATTGGAAATATTCCTCTACCGAATCCACTAATGTGCATCACTATTAGAATCTTTAATGTGGATTAATTGTCCCAAATAGTATATAATCAATCACAATTTGAAATCTCACTCCTCTATCAACTGAAGTGTGATCACAGCTCATTCAAAATATTCATCCATTGATTACTTGAATCGATATTGTTTACACATCATTTGATGATTCATTATGTTTCACTTTTAATCACTTTATTAATAACTCTTTACCATATAAAATCTATGCAAATATTTTCTCATCACATAAGATTAACTTTCATGAAACTCCAACACAAATTTCTTGAACCTTCTCAATTCTTTATGAAACAGTTTTCTTTTATGAAACCCTTAATTTCTTAAAACCCACAAATTTTGAGAAAAAAATTATTACATTAGAAAAACATCATTTCATTGAAAAATTGATTGTCTTATGAGAAATTCATATAAGAAAAATCCTTAAACAAACACTTTCATGAATTTAGAGTATTTGTACTTTCATTAAGGCTTAATATATAAAAATAAGGGGCTAACCACCTATTTATAGACGTTTCTTCCCCTCTATGAAAATTATTTTATTTTTTAACTTTCTAACTTTCTCCATTCATGAAAATTATCATAATCCCATAACATACCACCTTTTTGCCTTCGCGGATTAACAGTCCTTCACACAAAAAATTTCCAATCATCAGTAACTCATGACTCCTTACTTTTTCCAAATCCATTTCATTTTAATATTTTCATGAGGCAGTCTTGGAAATCAATCATTCATGATACTTGGCCCTTCATTCATATTTTAGAACAGAAAAATTTAGATGACACGGGAAAGTGATGTCACAATGTAAACTCATTTTTCTGCTCCACTTATAGAGCTTCCATAACTCTATGATGAAGCATTTTCAACATATCTAGTTAGTATTCATTATGGAACTCCACAACTGACCTTGTAAACCTACTTAGTCAAAAATATAATCAACCTAAAAACATTTTAATGTTACCTTGAGGGATTTTTTCCCAAGAATAATAATGCATGGTTCAGACATGTGTTTATATAGATTAAAAAATATTGATATTGGATATCTTGAGTGGATGGAGATGGATAGTGAAAAAGTAGATGTTGATATAGAGTATTAATTAGGATTTCCACCCTCATTTCATTATTCATCAAACATACATCTAGTTAGGTTGTGTTGTTTCATTTGGTGATTTATTTATTATCATCACATTTTATTGAAGATAAATTTTTTATATATTCCTGTTTTATATTACAAGGTCAATGCTTCATTTATATTTTCAGATGATATTTCATGATTGTAGTTGATTCGTTTTATCAATAAGTAAGTAAATTAGTCTTTTTAAGTAGATACCATATTGATGACCACTAGACAATGGCTTATTGGAGGTGGGATATATGATCTCGCATATTATAATATCAAGGTAAAACATAGTTTATATATTTATACATATATATTCATACATTTAAATATTATTTTTTGAAATTATGATATTATATTTTAAATTAGAATTAGATTTAATAATTAGACTTATAAAAATAATGTTACTTGGATAAATAATTATTATTTAATAATTCATATTAATTTAATGATTGTTTTAATTTTTTTTTTCATTTTCTTTGATTTCACTACCATAAATTTTTTGATATCCAGTGTTGTCCTTTATCAACGCTAGATAAAGATCATTATTAAAGGGAAGTATTTATCAGTTCTCATAAAAAAACACTCATAATATTGAATTTAATCAGTGCTAAAAATGCATTGATAAAAGGGACCACTTCTCAGTTATTTTTTCTAGCATACTCATAAAAGTGACCCATTTATCAGTGTTTTTTTAGCACTAGTAAAATTGACACCATTATCATCACTTTTTATTTAGCATTGATAAAGATCGTACTAACTAATTTATTATATTTATATAGATATATAAATATAAATATATATTTTATATAATATTTAAATTAAATAAATTATATATATGTATATATAATATATAAATATGATGTATTTAACATTTAATATAAAATGACTCTTATTTTTAAAATTTTCTATATAAAAAACATCAAATTTATACTAGTCAAAATTTCAAATATTTTATTTATATAGATTAATTAAAAAAATTATAATTCAAACAAATATTATATATTAATATTTTAATTAAACAATTATATAATATATAAATGATTATATTTATTTGAATATATATTTATATTGATATGAAATATATTAAAATATATATACATGTGTAATCGTATATATGTATGTGCAAGTATGTATATGTGTGTATGAATATGTGAGTATGTGTTTGTGTGGATATGTGTGTGTAAATATGTATTTAGTCACATATGGGAAATTAGGTGAAATCCTCAAGTGAAGATATTTTTATGATCAGCATCCGCTAGTGGCGTTTAATGGTTCATCTATTGGTAGGATCCTCAAGAAAGGATCATCGACCATAGTTGATTCTAACCATGAACCATTCTCAGAATGACTGACTTTGGGTTAGAACTCACTAATTTCTAGGGTTGATCTTAGTAAAGGTTAGAATACATGGTGTCTTGATGATATTTTTTTAGAACATCCTAAATTTGGGGGTTTTTGGATAGGAATTATATTTCATTAGTCAAAGGTTTCTCTCATTGCTTATTTCAATCGAATAAATCTAGAATTCATACATGGTCCTCTGGTTAATTACTTTTAAAACCATAATTATCCACCTCTGTGAGTAGACATTGGATTTTAATGTGTCAAGGGTCAAGAATTATTTTTCACATTTATGGATCAGGTTGTATGACCACAATTAGTTTTTATGGAATCTAAAAATCTTACATGAAATTGTGGTTACCATTGGAGTTCCCATTTTTCTATATATAGAGACAGAACACTTCAGGTATGGACACTTTCCAAGAATTATGGTTGAAAATGATTAGAGCTCCACTCTTATTAACAATGTGACTCTTACTAATCCAACTAATGATATAAAAATTATCGTTAACCATGAAAATTATCCCTAGTTCTTTAAAAATTGAACTCATTTTTATTTGGAAAAGAAATAGAGGATGAAAGATTGATACTTCTATGGTTTTAAGGGGAATCCTTAGAAGTAATATGATTGTAAATCATCTAGTTCACATGGGATTTAATTACCGAGGTAGCCTAGGGAGATGTCGGTGGAATGTTTGTATAAGATGCCTCATAACCATGGGGATGTAATGTATATGAATAAATCCAACACAATGATTCAGGAGCATGTGGGGACGTCCTTGGCTGCTACTAGCTCATTATCTATTCTTTTACTGATGTATTGGAACATAAATGGGTCTCAAATTGAAATATTAGGTATTGGGGTTGACATATCTCTTTTTTCATTTTTAATTATATCACTACTGGGAGGTATGGCCTTCCAAGAGTGGGTTTGGGGACTAGGATAGAGCAGACTCTGGTTGCAAATGATATTAGTGAGCCTACTTTTAGAAGTGAGGGACCATATTATAGGAGTGGTTATGGTGTTTCTGTTGGTGTTAAATTGATTTAGCATGGAGTCCCATATGAACCTGTCCAAAAGGATGGAATCTCTAAGATGATAGCCGTGTAATTTGCTAGTCTGGATGGGAGACACTCTAGTGAGGTGGGGAACTCTGTAGTGGTTGTTGGGGTTGTGACTGGGCGTTCTACTGCACTAATTGATGAGAAAGGTTGTATTGTGCAGCTTCTGGACATAGAAATTTATGGAATGTTCAATACTATGATGGGTCTAGAAAATCCGATTTTTATAAGAGCATGGATTATCTTCAAGAGATTAAAAATATATTCATCTCTTTAGGAATGTCTGGTAAATGGGGAAATGTTTCAAATGATGGGTGTGATAAGGATAATTAGATGTTTTTTCTTGACACCACTCATATTTGATATATAGGAGTTTGTGACTCTATTTTGTTTAAGGAATATATTTTAAATTTCATGGGAAATATGGTCAACACTAATGGTTTTTCTTCGGTTCCTCCAAAAAGAAGTCCATGGAATGATTATTCCAATCTACCATTGAATGTGTCTACCAGTTCATCTTCTATGGAATCAAAGATCCATCTCAATCCGGAGTAGGAAATGTCCATGGAAAGGGTCCTTGGGATCTTCAATCAAAGAAACTCACAGTCGAATTGGGAAACCAATGATAATGATGATGGCGATGATGATTATGATTATGATTATGGAAATTAACCTACTTTTCATGATCCATAGTTTTCCTATCTAGAATAGAGCATGTCTCTTTGTATGACCACATCCTCTGTCTTTCATTCCTGTTATCATTTTCTTTCATATTTTATAAATGATCAGGAGCTTTGGGTTCTGGCTATACCAAATTTGGTATATTTACAATTTTATAAAAAAAGTAAATATATTTAAATAATAATTAATTAATAATTATATATTTAAATAATTAGAAAATTATAATAAATAAATTTATTATATTTATAACTATATATAATTATATATAAATATATATATAGATATATAAATAATTAAATAAATATATTTATAATTATATACAAATATTTATCAATATGTTTAATTATAATTATAATTATAATTATATATCTATAATTATATTTATAAATACATATTTACAATTATATAAATATTTATTTACTTATAATCATATATATAATTATATATATATAATTATATTAATAAATACTTATTATAATTATTTTAATATATTTATAATTATATTAATATTTATTTAAAATTATATGCATTTAACTTTTTAATTATATTTATTATATTATTATATATTTTTCAGTTATTTTTTATAAATTCTTTATCTGTGCATGAAAAGACCTAATATAGTGGTAATGTATCAGCGCTTATTATTTAAGCACAACTAAAACCCTTCACTGTCTTATAAATTAAATCACAACTGAACTGATTCTCTAGGGTCCATCAATATATCACATAATTGAAACCTTGGCATTGGTATCACTTCTCTATGTGCGCTCTCCCTCACAACTGCTCTTCCTTACAGTTGCATGCTCTCATTACCACCATGCACCCTCACCACCGCTCTCCCTCTCCACCTCATGCTCTCCATCGTAGTCGCACACCTTTTCCATTGTGAGCCCTCTCTTGGAACCACTCTCTCTCACCCCCACATTCCCTCACTCACACTCCCTCAAATAAATCATAACTTCCAAATCCCATTGAATGTGACTTCTTATCGATTTTTTATGATTTCATCATTTTTAGTTCTTCTTTGTATTATTTTAGTTTTCTGAGAGGATTTGAACAACACATCACCTCTCTCACATACTAGATATGACACCACCATCACATACTACTTGTATATCATCATGTTCACCATATAAATTATAACAAGTTTGATTTTTTTGGGTGATTAATACTTTTCATACTTGTCATTTCACCACTGATATGTTTTGGTCACTTGAAATTTCCCACTTCTTCCTCCTAAGGTAATTTTAGATAAAAATATTAGATCAAACATAAAATTCAAGGATCAATAAGCCATGTTCCATGTGTCATTCTTACTCTAATAGATTACAACCAAACAATTCTACCTATTTTCTTTTACTAACAAAAAATAACCTTAATCCTTATAATATTTGCAATGACGTGAATATATATTGATCCCATGTGTAATTCATCACTTCATATTTTTTTATCATTTTCATCACCATTATATTTATCACTAGGGAACTCACCATCATCCACTTTTTAAAATCAATGACCCGCCTATAATTTAGTTAATGTTTTTACTTCAGTTTCATAGTTACCACATTCCTCATCATTTAATATAGATAATAAATATATATTTTTTATTTTTTTAATATTATTATCCATTCTCTTTGAGAGAAAATTTTGGTTTCTAAACCTTTCAATTTCCTTATTATGGGATCTTCTTTTTTAAATATTATTCATCTTTACTTGTCTTTTCTGTTAAAAATTTAATATTAGTAGTTAAAACTAGAATATATTGACATTTAAATCACATCAACGGAATGTTATATTACTAATTTTCTTTTCTTTTTTGAAATATAACGACCCAAGCTTGACGTATATAGAAATTACATTAATTTTTTGGAATACTTAATACATGAAAAAAGAGACACCCAATGTCCGTGTTAGTTTAGTGTCTTTGGAAACTCAGAACATACTCTTCTAATCATGGTGGAAAATCTTCTACATCTCCCATAAAGATCTTCCCCTTTTGTTTTCATACCTAAAACCTTTCAAAATATCCTGGGGAAAATAAAACATAAAAAGGGGGAGCAAAAATGCTTATAAAGGGTAAACATGAAGAATATAAAAACAATCCATAAAAATTTGAACGTAAAAAATAAACATAAAACATCAAAATATTGAGCAATGACATAAATCTTGGTAGTACATAAGGCATAAATCATAAAGGAACATAAATCATGATAAAATAACATGGGAATAAAGCATGTAATTGTGTAAAACCATTAATCACATGATATGATTTCCGTAGTAGTGAAGGCATTTCTGAAAAGACCATCATAGTGGACAAAGTCCATTACTGAACCGGGTTTACTTGCCATTCCACCCATGTATTACTGAACCAGATTTTACTTGTCGTTCCAGCCATGTCTATCTCATAAGATATAAATCATTACCCAATGAATTGGAGGGAGATATATTCCCCACCCATCTCACAATTAAATCTTTATTTCGTGCTCCACAAAATAAACATAAATCATTCATCATAACCCAAAGAATAATATGGGTTTCGTATACATCATCCCATCATAACATAATCCATATAAAACAAATGGATATCATTTCATCATAAGAAAAATAAAACCATGTAAATAATAGATACATTATACTTGAAACATAAACATAATAAATAATGTCATCTTAGATGGAAATTAGTTTTGATAAATCACTTTAAGTGGATTGTTGAGGAAAATATCCTTTATTCTTCAAAATCATTTTCTTTTCAAAAACGTCCATGAAATTTTAAAAGAATGGGATTTTTAATGAAAATAATAATAAAATATTGTAGAGTAAGCTTCATTAAAATAAGGAATTATGAAACCATAAAAATCCGTTCATGCTGTATAAGTTAAAAAAACCATTCTTCTCGTACTTTTGCTAGAAAAGTCAAAAAGTACCTTGTATGGTAAAAAAAGAAATATTACTTTCATACCTTGTGGTAATAGTCAAAAAAAGAAAAAAATGACTTTAAACATACATGGGATAATAGTAAACATTTTATGAAAAAAAATTTATAAATCATGGACATTGATGATAAACATTACCCCAGTAAATACTTAGGAATAAACAATCTCGGATAAGAACGAGATTGGAATAATTATCCATCACCTTAGGTCCAATTTATTCCGTACATGTCCGAAACTCCTGTATAGTGGGTTTATACATATTATTAACTTGTAAAAATCCATAATAATATTTTTGATATCATATATGATTCACTTACGATATTATATAAACCATTCTTTTGTCAATTCCATGTTAAAGCAGCGTTTTGGGAAAAATTCTTTCATTTATCGTACGTGTTTAGACTTGTTGTTCTTGATACTATTACTTATATCATGATTTCCATATTCCTAGAATGTAGAAAATGATTTATATATCATATATATGCAGTATATATATATATATATATATATATAACATATAGATAAATGAAATGAAATACACTGTTCATGGAGACTGTAGGACGTACGTGTGCATGAACGTTATTTTCCATTCCTTATTTACTTGAATAGAAGTAAGTAGAAGACATATATATATAAATAAATAAATATATTATCAAAATTCTATCATATATTTCATTATTATTCATTATATATACTTTATAATCATTCTTGAATGGTTAACATGGAGAATGAATCTCATCGCGTCGTGGAGACGGTAATCCGTACGTACGCACGAGCGATGATATCATTCCCATAAGTATTGAATTGAATTTAAGTGGATGATATAATATCTCAGAATTATTATCATGTTATAATAATCACATATAGTTATTATTTCCACCATTACACTCAACCAAGTAAGGTGGTGTTGGAAAAATAGATTAGACCATGGCGTGGAGACGGAAAGTCGTACGTACACACGCGCGGTGATTTTTTTTCATAGGATGGATAGAAGGTGAAATAGGGTTGTTTCATATTTATAATAATATATCAGTATATGAGTGATACTTGTGTAATTAATTTATAATGAAACAAATAAATAAGGGTAATTATAAGAAGAAATAAATTTGAAAGAATTGGTAAAAGATATTACCTCTTCCACAACGCTCCTTTTCTTAACCTCCTCTTAGGGCACTAATGTTGGTCTTTGAAGATTAAAAGGAACTCTAGTAGGTTTCTAGGGAAGTTTAGAATAGAAATTGATAGGGTTTGGGAAATCTTGAAGGCTCAAAATGTTGTGAAGGGGAGAGGGAAGAGGTGCCCTTTTATAAGGGACGAGAGGGACAATTTTGGAAACCTAAAAAATATTAATTTATAATAAATTCAAAACCCACTTAAAAACCTCCAATGATGACTTAATTAAAATATGAGAAGAGATAGGGTTGTAATATCATCAAAAAATAAAATTATAAATGTTGGTAATTTATTTTAAACCTTATCAACTTGATTTATTCTTATTTAATCCATTTAATTTTATTTGTGGTAATGTATTGTAAATTTTAAATTGTTACAAATAATTACTTATGTGTTGTTAATTGTCTATAATTGGATAATTTATGACATTTTAGACCATATAAATTTCAAATTATATTTTTAAAATATTTTTTTATTTTGAAACAATTTACTAATATGTTATTTTTATAAAATAACAATACTGTCAATTTTGACACTATTCATTTATTTTAATTTAAATAAAATCCCCACAGAGGATATATTCAAGCCAAAAATAGTTACTAGATTTATAACATGTCATATTTGTCTAAAAAATTTGTGGAGAACATCAAATAATTCATTTAATATTTATTTTTAAAATTTTTAAACCATTTATTTGATATTTCAATCAATAGAATAATTTCTACATCACTATTGTGTATTCAGTAAGGATAATTATTTAATAACTAAATATTCTAAATAAATTAAAATGATATATATAATTTTATTAGATTTCTGGAGATTATTAATGTTCGATGTTTTATGAAGTTTATCACCAAATTAAAATTATTACACTTATAAGATATAAGAGAGTGACATGTTGTCACTCTCTTTGGATTTAATAATAATTACATCATTTTCATTGTAAAAAGTCCATTAAATGAATCTATTCCAACCCTTAGGTGATATGGGTAAACTTATATTCATCCAATAGAATTTTGGCAGGTGTTAGTGTAATTTTATAATATTATTTTTACCCATAATTACCTGATTTACCATTAACTGCGGTTAATAAAATTTACCGTAGTTACTATTCATAATTCCCAAAAAATAGCCTATTAAAATAATTTGGACCTAATGATTCCAAATATGGAATACATTTTTTCAAATTCAAGACACAGAAGATGAAATAATTAATTTAAAATTAATCCCGCTGTCGGAAAAATTGGGTTTTTATTTAAAACATTGCAAAAAATTGAAATGTTTTTACCTATGAATTCAATGTAAAATTAATGATAATGGAATACATTATATTAAATGGTAAAAATATATTATATTTATACTTTAAAACCATTAAATATAATAAATTAACCATAAAAATTATCTTGATGAAAAAAGTTGTTTTTAATTAAAATTTAGCATATTTTTACTATTCATTAAAATATGAAAGTTATCAGAAAAATATCAAAACATTATCCAGAATAAAATTTTATATCATGATTCAAAAGAAGATGTTTATTTTGTAAAATTTAACTTATAAAATTTTTAAAAATTAGATTTAAAATGGAAGTGCCATCAAAAGTTGGCAAAAATGTATTTTTTTTAAAATACTTGTTTTACCTGAAAAAATTATATTGTTCTGTTGCCATGATCCAGAAAATATGTAAGATTAATGATAATGTTATAAAATTCAAATTTTATTTAATAATTTTCATAATGGATAGTTCATTATAATTTTATAATAATATCACGTTTAGTGAAACTCTGTATTGCGTACAACACATGCTATAGAGGAAGGTCGCTCTGGCGTGTAATGCAAGCCAAGTCAGGGTTGTGTATAGGGAAATCTTCCTTTGGTGTTGCATATAACATAATATAAATATAGTTCAGTTATACATTGATCACAATATATACTTGGTGTTGTGTAAAATGGATTTTATTCGAAAGAACTTGAAATTGTGTGCAATACAAGCCAAGAATAATGATGTGTATACTGCAAGCTAATATGGTGTTGCGTATAGCACAATCTAATCTTGGTGAAGCATAACACAAAATACATCTAAGAAATTAAAAATAATACTTCTCAAAAAATCTCGGGGCGTTACATTCTACCCCCTTAAAATGAATTTCGCACTCAAAATTCATCGTGGTTATAAATGGTTTTCTACATGAAATTTTCTTTCATAGAAACCCACATCATAAAAAGGAATACTAAAACATAATTTTAAAGAGGAAATTTAGAAGCGTAATGGTCACCCAAAGTAACTTAGCACTAGGATTCCACATAGGATAATATAGGTTAAAATATGTATATGGAGGAGAAATCTAACAATAATGTTCTGATGAGGAGTGGTAGAGAACATGGCTATGGAAAATCCAACAATCACAAAGCCATAAATTTGTGATGATCTATGGTACCATATGATTCATCAGATATGAGAGTACTAGGACAACATTTTTGGTTTTCAAGATCATTTCTATAAAGTTGATAAATTTTTACATAAGTCGAAATACATACTCGATTTCAGTGTAATATCATCATTTGTCATTCTATTAACAATTTCCACTTCATCTCTTATTTAATGAAATGAAGTTAAATTTTTCATTGTTGAAGTATTATTAGATCATGTGATAGAGTGATAGGTCATTCCATTTGCCACAAAGATAATGTTGGAAAAAGTTATTAAATATACATAAGTCCACCTATGGTGAGATTAATCGTATATGGTTCCAAAAATGGACTTATACTATATCTATCATAACAGTTAATAACATAAAACTAGTTTCTACTAACAAGGGACTTCCTGTAGGCTTGTGTTAGGCGATAAAATCCTGTCGCACTTCGGTTGTGGGTTCGATTCCTGCAATCTTTTCTGACAGTACGGGTTGAAGTTCGTCCTACAGGTTGTCCATTTTATAAAACTATACTATTATAACATTCTAGAAAAATGTTTTATCCTTAAACAATACTATCTGATTTCCAACTTAATCCATTCCAACCCTTATGCTTATCGAAAATACTACTGTCCAATCTCATAGTATAAAGAAAATGATTACTTGATATTTCATCTAGCAAGCATGTGAATACGATCATTTATCCCCATATATCATACAATATATCTTGTTGGTCACATTCCAAACATGTGAATACCTTAACCATGTATTTTCTTGAAACATGAGTTACCATAGAACCTTAGTGAAAACATGAATGTTTTCAAAAGTTAACTCCTTCCACATACCAAAATCCCAGAATTTCTATATACTCAAACCATGATATTACTTTGTCCTTATATAAGTCATGAGCTCATTAATAATATCAATCATATTATTTTCTCCTTATCCCTCCATTATGTGCATATCATCTGCTTGCCAAAAATATTTCAATCATATTTCATGGTTACTGGTACCATATAATTATTGAAAACCATAATTAACCAATACATAGATATTCCAGTATACCATAAAAGTACCTCAAAAACATTATTCTTGAATACCAATACATAAACACTTCAATCCATCCACTTCAATGATTGTCATGGAATATGTACTTCCTTGATTTAGAAGTAACCTCTTAGGTCAGTGCATTGAGTTGGGTAATTCCTATGTTCTCCACAGACAAGACATTGAACTCCATAACAGTCTTTCACTCTATGACCCTTCTCCCCACACATATTACATATTCCCCTTCATTTGAAGTATTCATCAAGGTTCTTCTTCCCTTCTTTAGAAATCTCAATCTTTTTTCTCTATGCTCCTCACCATGAAAACATGCATAAAAGTCCATCTTCCTCTTATTTGATAAATTAGGAATACCACTAATGTTGACCTTGTTAATCATATATCACGAAGACTGATTCGGAATAATCACAATATCTTTCTTTCTAGGTATTACACAATTTCATTGCTCATAGTCACCAATTTGTCCATTAGATTCAATTTTTACCCAATTCCTTATGGTTCCCTCCATTGACTAAAACCAAAAAACATGGTGTAAGAAACAGTTTAAATAATGAGGAAGCACATAATCATAAAAAGTCTAACTTATCACACATTTCATAATCCCTGAAACCTTAGGTTCACCCTAGGTTATTCATGATCATCAACAAAATTTTGGGACTGTAACCTGTAGTAATACCAAACCTTAAGGACATCCCTAGAAATACCTTATAAATATATCTAGGGATCTCATTAAAGTTTTCGCATCCTAGTTTCCAAAGTTTAACTAAACCTTCACTCTGATACCAACAATAACGACCCAAGTTTGACGTACATAGACATTACATTACTTTTGTGGAATACATAATATATGAAAAAACATACACCCAAAGACTGTGTTAGTTTAGTGTCTTTGGAAACTCGGAACATAATCTTATAATCATGGTGAATGATCTTAAACATCTCCCATAAGGATCTTTCCATTTTGTTTTCTTACCTAAAACATTTTAAAATATCCTGGGAAAAAGAAAACATAAAAAGGGTGAGCTCAAATGCTCATTACTGGTAAACATGGAGAACATAAAAACAATCCATAAACATTTGAACGTAAAAACATGAACATAAAACATCAAAATCTTGAGCAGTGACATAAATCATGGCAGTACATAAGGCATAGATTATAAAGGAACATCAATCATGATAAAATAGCATGGGAAGAAAACATGGAACTTTGGAAAACCATTAATCACATGATATGATTTCCATAGTATCCATGGAATTCGTACCAAGACCATCATAATGCACAATGTCCATTACTGATCCAGGATTAATTTCCGTTCTAGCCCTGTATTACTGAAACAGGTTTTACTTTCCATTCCAACCAGGTATATATCATGAGATATAAATAATTACACAATGAATTGGAGGGAGATATAGGTCCCACCCATCTCAAAATGAAATTATTCGTTTGTGTGCCACAAAATAAACATAAATCATTCATCATAACCCAAAGAATAATATGGATTTCATAAATATCATACAATCATAACATAATACATATAAAACAAATGGATATCATTTCATCATAAGAAAAAACAAACCATGTAAATAATAGAGACATTATAATTGAAACATAAACATACTAAATAATTTCATCTTAGATGGAATGTAGTTTTGAAAAAGCACTTGATGTGAATTTTTGAGGAAAATATCCTTTATTTTTTGAAATCATTTTATTTTCACAAAATGCCATGAAATTTTTAAAGAACATAATTTTTGATGAAAATAATAATGAAATATTATATAGGAAGCTTCATGAAAATAAATCATTATGAAACCGTAATAATCTATTCTGGCCGTATAAGTTAAAAAACAATTTTCTTTTACTTTTTCCAGAAAAGTCAAAAAGTACCTCATATGGTAAACAAAAGAAAGATTCCTTTCATACCATGTGGTAAAAGAAAAAAAGGGTAAAAATGACTTTAAACATACATGTAATAATAGAAAAAATTTTATGAAAAAAAATTAGAAAACATGGACATGGATGATAAACATTACCACAGTAAATACTTATGAATAAACAATCTTGGATAAGAACGAGATTGGAATAATTATCCCTTACCTTAGGTCCAATTTCTTCATTATGTGTCTGAAACACCTATGTAATGGTTTTAAACATATTATTAACTTGTAAAATTACCATAATAATATTTATGATATCATATATGATTCACTTACGACTTTATATTACCCATTCTTTTTTCAATTCCATCTTAAAGCAGTGTTTTGGGTAAAATCGTTTCATTTATCCTACAGGTTTGGAATTGTTTTTCTTGATATTATTACTTATATAATGATTTAATTACTTCCATAATTTAAAACATGATTTATATATCATATATATTCTGTATATATATATATATAATAGATAGATAAATTAAATGAAATACACTGTTCATGGAGATGGTAGGTCGTATGTACGCATGAACGTTGTTTTCCTTTCCTTATTTACTTGAATGGAAGTAAGTAGATTATATATATTTATATATATATTAATACATAAATATATTAGCATCATTATGTCATATATTTCATTATTTTTCATTATATATACTTTATAATCATTCTTGAATGGTTAACATGGAGAATGAATCTCATCACATCGTAGAGACGGTAATTCGTACATACGCATGAGCGATGATATCGTTACCATAATCATTGAATGGCATTGGATTGGATGATATTATATCTCAGAATTAGTATAATGTTATAATAATAATATATAGTTATTATTTATACCATTATACCCATCCAAGTAAGGTGGTGTTGGAAAACCAGATTACACCACGACATGGAGACGGTAAGTCGTACGTACGCACACGCGGTGATTTTGTTTTTCGTAGGATGGATAGAATTTGAAATAGGGTTGTTTCATATTTATAAAAAATATTGGTATATGAGGGATACTTATGTTATTACTTTATAATTAAACAAATAAATAAGAGGAAGTAGAAGAAGAAATAAATTTGAAAGAATCGGTAAAGGATATTACCTCTTCCTCGACGCTCCTTTTCTTAATGACCTCTTATGGCACTAAAGTTGGTCTTTGAAGAAGACCAGGACCTCTAGTAGGTTTCTAGGGAAGTTGAGAAGTGAAATGGACAGGTTTTGGCAGAGTTTAAAAAATCAAAATGTTGTGAATAAGAGAGGGAGGAGGTTCCCTTTTATAAGGGAGGAGAGGGAAACTTTTGGAAACCTTAAAAATATTAATTTATAATAAATTCAAACCCCACATAAAAACCTCCAAAAATGAATCAATTCGAATATGAGATGAGATAGTGTTTTAGTATCATCAAATAATAAAATTATACATGTTTGTAATTTATTTTAAACCTTATCAACTTGATATATCCTTATTTAATTAATTTAATTTTATTTGTGGTAATAATATTATAAATTTTAAATTGTTATAAATAATTATTTATGTGTTGTTAATTGCCCCTAATTGGATACTTTATGACAGTTTCGACCATATTAATTTTAATTTATAATTTTTAAATTTTTTTTGTGATTTTCAAACAATTTAATAATATTTTTTTTTATAAAATAACAATAGTGTCAATTTTGACACTATTCATTTATTTTAATTTAAATAAAATCCACACAGAGGATATATTTGAAAAAAAATTAATAGATTTATAACATGTCATATTTGTCCAAAAAATTCGTGGAGCACATTAAATAGTTCATATAATATTTACTTTAATATTTTTAAAACCATTTATTTGATATTTCAATCAATAAAATAATTTCTACATCACTATTGTGTAATCATTTATGATAATTATAAAATCACTAAAAGTTCTAAATAAACTCACATGATGTATATAATGTTATTATATTTCTTTATACTATTCATGTTCTATTTTCTATAATGTTTATCACCAAATTAAAATTATTACACTTATAAGATATAAGAGAGTGACATGTTGTCACTTTCTTTGGTTTTAATAATAATTAGATCATTTTTATGGTAAAAAACCTTGAAATGAATTTATTACAACCCTTAGGTGATATGGGTTGACTTTTATTCATCCACTAGAATTTTTTCAGGTGTTAGGGTAATTTTATAATATTATTTTTTACCCCTAATTACCTGATATACCTTTAACTGTGGAAAATAAAATTTACCATAGTTACTATTCATAATGCCCCAAAATAAAAAGTAGCCTATTAAAATAATTTGGACCTACTGATTCAAAATAAGGAATCCATTTTTTAAAATTCAAGACACAGAAGATGCATTAATTTATTCTAAATTAACCTCGTTGTCGAAAAAATGGGTTTTTATTTTAAAAATTGCAAAAGATTGAAATGTTTTTACGTATGAATTCAATGTAAAATTAATGATAATGGCATAAATTATATTAAATGGTAAAATTATATTCTATTTATAATTTAAAACCATTCAATATTTAATTTAACCAAATAAATTATTTTGATAAAAAAAGTTGTTTTTAATTAAAATTAAGCGTATTTTTACTATTCCTCAAAATATGAATGTTATCAGAAAAATATCAAAACATTATCCAACGTAAATTTTTATATTATGATTCACAATAAGAAGTTCATTTTGTATAATTGAACTTATAAACTTGTTAAAAATATATTTAAAATGGTTGCACCATCAAAAGGCGGCAAAACAACATTTTTTGAAAAATACTTATTTTACCTGAAAAAATTATTTTGTTCTCATAACATGATCAAGATAATGTGTAAGATGAATGATAATGTTATAAAATTCAAAATGTAGTTAATACTATTCATAATGGCTAATTCATAATAATATTATGATAATATCTCGTTTAGTGAAACTCAGTATTGCGTACAACACAAGCTATCGAGGAAGGTTTCTCTTGCGTGTAATGCAAGCCATGTCAGGGTTGAGTGTAGGGAAAGCTTCCTTTGGTGTTGTATATAACATAATGTAAATATAATTCAGTTATAAAGTTATCAAAATCTATTCTTTTTGTTGTTTAAAATGAATTTTATTCGAAATAACTTGAATTTTTGTTCAACACAATCCAAGAATTGTGTTGCGTATACTACAAG
Organism: Viscum album; assembly: GCA_963277665.1. Lineage (NCBI taxonomy): Eukaryota > Viridiplantae > Streptophyta > Magnoliopsida > Santalales > Viscaceae > Viscum > Viscum album. Next base: position 369,826,167 of record OY728137.1, read on the forward strand.
CCTATACGTTGTTGTGTATAGAACAAGATAATATTGGTGAATTTTATAACAAAATAAATCAAATAAATTAAAAAGAATAATTCTCGTAAAATATCGGGGTGTTACGTGAACAACCCTTAAAATACATGTCAAAAATTTGAGGATTAATTCTATATATATATATAAATTTTTCATTGATGTTTATTGAGGCTTCATCCCAACAAAATGCAATGTTTAAATTTGAAGCATACATGAAAATAAATTATATTGTTATTTAGGATTTCCAATAGTCTGATAAACCAACTAGATACTTATGGTTAATTGTATTTTAATTAAAGAGTTTCTTCAAATGTTTGGTCCTCAGGACCATGTCATCAGGCTCTATCAACGTTTTCATCATCTGAAAAAAGAAAAAAATTGGATCTTAAGAATCCTATCCCCAAAACACAACCTAAAACACCATATAGTAAGTGAAGAAAATAATAAACATAAAATCCTCTCTCATGTTGTAATTCCTCCTAACAATATTATAGAAACTATCCTTGATCACTATTTTTATTAGATTAAAATTTAATTATATTTTTTGTATCTTTATAGAAATCACACATTCCATTCCTTAAATGATTTCCATCACATAAAAACATATCAATACACATCAGTCAAATCTTTTTATTTTAGAATAATGATGTATTGTATCTTAAATATTTCTTTAATAATAATTTTTTGTGGGTTCCAAGATCATATTTTCTATGTATTTATTTATTTTGTTAAATATAAATATTACTGAATCAAATCTGTTGGATATGAATCAAAAATGGAAGGAAGGTAATCATATGACAAAAGAGTATGAGGAAGGGGAGAAATATTTAATCAAGTTTGAAAAATATCATTCATATGATACTTCAAAAATAATTTGTCTATGTTTAAAATATTTTTATTCATGAATAATTATTCTATAGTATTTGGGAGAACAATTTATCTATCACATAACAGATCAAAGTTATAAATAGTTGACTAAACAAAGGGAAATACTGAATGTTTCTAGTAATTGAGATAATACTATATTTTATGGATCATTTGACATGATTACATGTATAAACAATGATGATGACCATATTGAGGATATGATTACATGTGTGAACCATAATGATGATCATGTTGAGTAAATGTAAATTCCAGTGGAAGATAAACATTGTGATTTTCAAAAAATGTTTGAGATGTTACAAAGTATTACAAAGGAATAATTATATGATAGTTATACTAAATATACATCATTGTTATTCATAATGAAGCTATATAAATTAATGTCTATAAATGTATTGATTAATGATATTTTTACTAAAATAAATTCTCTCTTGAATGCTATGATCCAAGAATATAATTAAAATACTGGCGGAAAATATTACGCTAAATGAATTCTATGTTCTGTGGGTATGATCTATGAATGAATACATGCATTCCCAAATGATTGTATATTGTTTTTCAAGGCCTATAAATCATTTAAAAAATGCCAAAATTGTAGTTCTTCTCAATAAAAGGAAGAAGAAAGAGGTCCTACGAAAGTAGTTTCATACTTTCCAATCATTCCATGGTTTAGTTGCCTATATAAAAGTAAAGTGACTGTATGTTAATTGATGTGGCATGTACATATAAGAAATAAATATGGGGTACATAAATAACCAACATAATCTTCTAATTAGAATAAAATAATCCTGAATATCCTAAATATTGAAACATGTTAGGAAACCATCATCTTGCGCTATCTTTATAAGGATAAAATCCCTTTGGATTTCAAAGAAGCACTCACATTACACGGCTAGTTATGTAAGTAAATTATATCTTTTCAATATAGTTATTCTTGAAATGAAAATACATTATGTTATATATTTCTATATTAGCACCAAAACAACTAGGTAATGATATTGATGTTAATTTTCCTCCATTTATTAAAGATTCTAAATCATTGGGGGATTAATCTATTGTGTTTTATAATGCTTATATAAATGATGATTTCAGTTTTTGATCCGTGTTTAATGGGGTAATAATTGAAATTAATACTTATGGAATCTTTTTAGGATATAGAAATAATGGAAATCAAGGTTGTCCTGTTTTTGGACAATGTATGCAATGAATTTGGATGAAACATTCATTGAATACTTTTTTTCTTCGATATCATGGATTTCTACACTGAATAAATAAGTTCCGATCTTGGATGTCATCATTCTATTGGATTTTAGAAGAACATACAACATTGTCTCCCCTAATATATGATAAATATTTTAATAAATTTAATTATATGAATACCTTTTTTATAAAACTTTTTTTAAAAAACTGTAACAAACAGGTTGGAAAAAGTGATCTATTTTTTTGATTTACCGTACTATGATTTTTTTGTTTATCAGAAATTTTATTGATGTTATGTATGTGGAAGAATAATTATGTGATAATTTCATCAACACATTACTAAATGAACCAGTAAAATAAAGGACGATATTAATTCTATGCTGGATATGGTTGATATGAGGATTTGGGATGAGTTAGAACCATTGTCGAGTGAAAAACATTCTTTACATCCTCCAACTGCTTAAACTCTTTCGAGGAAAAAAGAGATACTGGTTATGGAACTTCTTGAATGGTGTAAAATATCCATAGGTGTATTAATTAGATATCAAGAATATCATATTAATAATATATTTAAATTTAATGTTATTAAATCACTTTACTATCATGTTTTTATGTAATATATAATTCATGTAAATTTACATTGAATTGATTCAAAGAATGTTCTTCATACACTAAAAATTCTCTATTTCATTTTCAAATCCATATACAGAAAATTTATAGACCAAACCGAATTGATAACTATGGAAAAGTATTATTTTCTTATTATGTGAATTGGAGATGTTATTATCAATAAAATTATTTTATATTATGGTTCAATATATGGTTAACTTACTAAGATATATTTGACTGTATGGTCCTATAAATTATAGATGGGTGTACCCCATTGAATAGTATATGAATATTTTGAAAGGGTTTGTAAAAAATAGAAGTTGGCCATAATTTTCTATTGTACAGAGATATGTTGTTTAGAAAACCAATGAATTATGTACCAAAAACCTCTCAAATGTGAAAATTATTGGTCTATCAAAATATCATCACATTTTGTAACTTGTGGGTTAATGAATTTTCTGAATAGACTATTTCTAATGCTTTCCACTAGGGAAGTACATCGTTCTTCTATTTCCCCACATACCCTGTATCCAAATGTGGGAATATTCCATCACTTTGATCATTAATTTCATATCATTGATTGAAATAATATGATATAATGTTGCTTCCTCCTTCTAGGGATTCTTCCCTAGATCTAATTGACTCATCTGGGTTTCCATTACAAACTTGATTCATGTCTCTCAAACTGGTTCCCAGTGCCATCATGAGGTGGACACTTGTTAATTACATTGTTTTTCTCTCAAAAGGGTAAAATACTTTGATCAAAAGGAGTTAGTAATTTTGGGAATGTCTAATTATCATTAGATGTTGGGTAGTTTAGATCACCGATAAAGTATTCCACTTTTTTAGGGCATATCATATGTGAGGCATCTCAGGCATAGATACTAAGGAATCACGTGTTGTACATGTATATTTTTGTTACATGGGTGTAATACATTTAATTATTTTTACCTCAATAATCCTAGTTTTATTGTATAGATTATGGATTATGGATTAAGTCATGGTTTTAATGAATTATGGAAACATATCAGGTCACAAGTCTAATGTCTTGTGGAGATTGATATTGTCACAAGTTTAATATCTTTTAGACACAAAACATGTCACAAATTTAACATTTTATGGAGAATTATGAATTTTTGGTTTAGTGTCTTATAGGGATTGGTTGGGAACAGGTTTAACATCATATGGGGATAGATTAGGTGCAAGTTTAACATCCTATGGGGACAAATGGTTCAAAGGATTAATGTCTTTCTATGATAGATGGGTCATAATTTTAATGTATTTTAGGGATTTATAGGTCCCAAATTTAGGTTCATTCAAGGATGTATGGTATATGTTTTTAAAGTCCAGTATATATTGGTACGTGGTTGACTGTGGTCCCAGGGGAAGATTTCAGACTTGAGGGTTTGATGGAGTATGTCCCCAGGGGTGAAGATTTCACACTTGGTATGGTCAATGATGTTGGGATGTTAGTGTTGAACCTCATTTAGGTGTCCTATATACCAATATTATGATAATGGGATCAAAACCCACATATTTTGGTTCCATATATTAAGGTCTTATGCCAGGTCTGATCCATACAATTTAACATCTTATGGTAGGGATTATTTTTTCCCAAAAGGAGAGTCAATGAGGGATGGTGTGTAGCCTGCACGTAGAAGCTTTATAGTGTAGGAGTTTATTCCCATGGTGGGAGAGAATGTGGAATCCCATCAAAATAGTTCATTGGGAATCCGATGCTCTTCACATTGGGTAAGTCAAGAGTTTAACATCATGTGATGAGGACATTGTGGTGAATTTCAATGTCATACTACTAGGACATGGAACTAAGAAATTTTATATCATGTATCTCAGACATAGATGGGGTTTACACCCTTAGTGTTATCATGTCAAAGGGAGAGTATGATCTAAAAAAATTACACTCTATCGAGGTAGGTTCATTTTTTCCCTCAGTTATTCCACCTTTGAGGATTACTTGTTCACTTTACATGCACCTCTAGGTAGGGAATGTCATAAACACTTCTATGGTGTACTAGAAGTCTGGAGGCCCGACATTAGGGTGCCAATTCTTTGGAGAAAGAGACACTTTGGTACATATTCATAGGATAAAAAGGTATGATACTGGTTTAGGATACACATGACATATTGGGGGAGTTGAGATAGGGACAAAAAAAATTATTTCACACAACATTATTAAATTTTATTAAAATAAGGTTGCCCAAACCATGCGATCTATCATTAGTCAAACACATGGATTCTGCAGGTGTGGGAGAAAATAATTGTTATGGTCGCATAATATTTATGGTTGTAAAAATATTGTTCTCTTGCATGGGCCTGACTAACCTTAATATGAGTTATTATAAAAACTCTCAACCGCTTGATAAGACATATTGGGGTCCATGGGAGGTCGGTCACGCAAGTTCACTACCTTTCAGTGTCCTTGGGATTCTGGTGTTGTGTGATGTCATGAAAAAATGTTTAACCAAGAGGGAGTGGTGATTCATCTTCCAAATATCCATCCCCCTTGCATGAGGGGAGAAGTTCTACATAGATCTGAAAAGGGAAGTTAGTATCGTATAACCTCACTAAGGCGTGCAATAGGTTTTCACGCTTCCCAAACCAATTTCATGGGGGCATGACCATAGAACTTATGGTATTTAATGTCATCATTAATGCAAAAATTTATGTTAATGCATATAAAATTATCATTCAAAGATATTATTATATGAAAGTATTATTTTGGAATAATTTCGAGGCTTCGAGAGTGCCTCCAAAACATTAATCTCTAGTGTCGCCTTTAATGTCCCATTCCTTTTCACGCATATCTGATCCTTCATGCGCATCGATAAATAGTTGCACACACCCAACTCATTAGGCCAAGGATATTCCTTTCGGTTTTGTTTTATACTAGTTTTATTTAAAATTGGACCTTCAGGGTGTAAGACACATTTTTGGCATAAAAAATTCCCCCTTTTGGAATTGGAGCTCATTGGGAACTGAAAGGTCAGGTTCCAATGGAATAGCTGAAGTGCATGGATTATTTTTGTATGTTTTTTAATACTTAATTAGGTCATGAAACAAAATTTCACACTTTCACAAACCAATATCTATTGTAAAATCCTAAACTGGGAGCCACTGAAATGGTGCCCCAGGTCGGTCAGTCACATGGCCTCAAATGTGCCTCCCCAAATGCCCGAAGATAATCACTAGTAGTGAGGATATAAAGATGATATGATGGGGGGGGGGATATAAAATATTAATCATAGTAGCACAGTTTTATATCAGATATAGATCAGTAGAAAAAAATGAAATGTAAATAAATAATGACAGATACAGAGAGAGTGGATGATAAATAATATATGGAAAATTAAGTAAACATAGACAAGGCCAATTATAAAAAAAATTATGTCCCTAGGACTAAAATATAAAAGAAGATGACATAAAATGGGAAATAAAAAAAACAATGTAGAATTTAAAGACAATATCACCAAGGGATATCCCTATGAGTATCCAAAGATTCTACTCAAACCTATACTCCTATGCTCCAATGTACAAGAGTCTCATCAGAAGAATAATCCAATAACATAGAACTACAAAAACTAACTCTGTTCGAGTACCTTAGTTCAATTGAAACCCAAACAAGATGTGAGATA